>OY720677.1:99784874-100518207 GCA_963170755.1 Amphimallon solstitiale | reverse complement strand
ACCACTACACTTTGGAATAATTGTAGGCATACCAACATAATTGGCGTACAAGCATTAACAGACACATTGTACTTTCCGCATTAGAGTAGGCTGTTTTTGAAGTTTTTAAGTAATCAATGTTGGTGCACATGCTAATTCTTTGAAAACTTCAAATTCTGACAGTTGTCATACTTAAATTCAAATTATAGACGCCTATTATTATTTATATGACATAACCAAACTATTAAAATTATGCACTGTCACCAACCATTAAAAAGAAACATGGCCGTCTCTAATGCGGAAAGTATTTGAAGGCACGGTAGATAATCTATAAACGCTCAGTGTGCGTTTATAAGCTATAAATAAACGCATCGTTTTCGATGCGTTTATAGCGTTGTTATGACATCAGATTAGAAAAATATTATATAAGAACATGAAGACAGCCCCGCTGTACACATTGTATTACACATCTTTAAGCTTAAATTTTTTAATATGCTCTAATACTTATCTAAAAGTATATAATAAAATAAAACGTTAATGTTTTTCGGGCAACGCCGTATATACAGCTTGAGCGCGCGGGGTATGATCACCCGATGTCTGTCGATATTCTTCGGACGTATATTCGAAAAAATGATCTCCGCCAGCTGTGTTCGCCAGATATAGATATAATATTATTTTTCTTAGTGGTTACTCATTTTATAAATTTAAGTATGGACATTTTATCCATCGAAGAACGAAAGTTTGTTGTAAAATGTTATCATCGTGGTCAATCTATTCGACAAAACATGCTTTCTTTTCAAACGCAGTAATTATTTTATTTTTGAATGCATAATTCTGCTATAAATGTATTCAACTTATTTTTCCAGAGTTGTTATTTCGATATATTTACTGGAGAGAATCTCTAATTTTAATTTCTATTTCAAGGGTCGTTTTTATGTTATTTTATGGTATTTCTGTTATACTTATTTATAGTTTTTTTTTACCATGAAATTTCTATTTATTTATTTTTCTCTAGACATCTTAGTTTATTCTGCAGATGTTTCAGGCGGGTTGTTTTTATTTCATTCTAAAACCCAGTTGTACTGCTATAACTTTTTACACAACTACATTATTATTTAATTTCATAAGGATAATCATAATTACGTTATAAGTATTACAATCTTCGCGTTATTATCGACTTAGTTATCTAAGCAATCATCATCACTTAAAGAGAAAATTTAATTTGTTCTTTTTGTCAATCTGCGAAAAAATAATCAGATCACTATGAGTTCGAATATGAGCAGGCAATGCTAGTATGTTGTGCCCTAACTCTAATATGTATTATCGGACCACGTTTAGATGCGAGTTTACGTATACCATCGGGTGATCATACCTCGCGCGCTCTTGCTGTATAGGTCTATTGTATTTATCATCTACATCCAATACTGTAGACTTTAGAAATTGTAAACCATGTATTTGTTCTAAGAACTCTTAATAATCTCACACCATATATGAGATGTTGATTGTATACAGAGTGGTTGGGTTTTCATTGTACACTCAATATTTTCATTGAGAGTATCATATTTAAAAAAAATCAAAACGTGTCTGAGACTATTTTTTGCCCTCTTTCTAATCCTGTGAAATAGGATAATGTCGTTTGAAAAACAAAAGATAATGTATTTTTTTTTTAAATTGAACAGCCTGTATATTATTGGATATTTTGATAGCTTATTCAATTCTGAATATAATATCATTTATTTTTTTTTCGTTGGGCAATGAATAACGCCATAATAACAAAAAATAAAAAAGAAAAAGTATGCTTTGAAAATATGGCCGGGTAAAAAACAAAATATTATTTAAATGTCAGTTCGCATACCAGTTGATGAGGTGACACAGTTTAGTGATTAGTGAATCATTAGTGATAGTTTCTCTAGATTATTTATTAAAAATGGAATTTACTAATGCAGAGAAAGCAGATATGTTACGATGCTTTTATTTATCAAATGATAACTGCCGTCAAGCTGCAAGTATGTATGTTAATCAATACCCTGATCGAAGGCAACCGCATTGGAATACATTTCTAAATTTACACACTTCATTAGTGAGGTACGGAAGTTTTAAAAAAATAAGAAATGTAAGAAATAGAAATATAAACCAAAACGATGCAGAAGGAGATGATGAAGTAAATATTTTGGCGTATTTTAGAGCATACCCCACTTCTTCAACTAGAATTGCTGTACAAGAGCTTGGCATCAACAGGTATAAAATCATGAAAGTCCTTAAAAGACACAAAATGAAACCCTATAAAATTCGTTTAGTGCAAAATTTACAACCGCTTGATCTGCAAAAAACGGATGAATTTTTGTAATTGGGTATTAAATGCTGGAAGGCAGTACTTGTCACACATTTTATGGACGGACGAGGCAAATTTCCATAGGAATGGTGTGTTTAATAAACACAATTTTCATTTTTGGGATGACGTGAATCCTCGTAGGATTCAGCAAACTCGATGCCAAATACGTTTTTCTACAAATGTCTGGATGGGTGTGATAAAGGATCAGTTATTAGGACCCTATTTTTTATAACGGCACACTTACTCAAAATCGATATTTAAACTTTCTTGAAACTGAATTTCAAGAATATTTAGACAATCTGCCTTTAGCTATCCGGACAGAAATGTGGTTCCAACATGACGGCGCACCACCGCATAATGCACAATCAGTGACGAATTTTCTACAATTAGAATTTGAAAATAGGTGGATTGGGAATAAAGGGCCACATTTATGGCCTCCGAGATCACCTGACCTCTCAATATTAGATTTTTTTGTCTGGGGATTTATAAAAAATAAGGTATATTGCACTCTGTCGAATACCCTAGAAGAACTGAAAAATAAAATACAATTGGCAGCACAGGAAATTACCCCGGATATGTTAAGAAAATCCAAAAATTATTTATTGCACCGAACTCAGATATGTATCAACCAAAATGGTGGCCATTTTGAACAATTTCTTCAATAGGATATTTGCTTTTTTGTGTTATTTTTTTTCCATTGTTTTTTTTTAACCAATGCATATTGTATTTTTTTATTTTTTGTTCTTATGGCGTTATTCATTGTTCAAAACGACATTATCCTATTTCACAGGATTAGAAAGAGGGCAAAAAATAGTATCAGACACATTTTGTTTTTTTTTAAATATTATACTCTCAATGAAAATATTGAGTGTACAATGAAAATCCAACCACTCTGTATAGTTATTTAATGTAATATATCAACCTAAAACATCACTATGTAATGAAACAGCTGTAGTGTTGTTGTAATTAAATATAGTGTAAATCTAAAACTTTTATTTGTTTTATTTCACTTTGATATTATATTTTTAGTTATACCAGCTCTATTCAGTGTAATGCATAGAATGAATTACTACACTAAAAAATTGCTGAATACATTGTATTACACATCTTTAAACTTGAATGTTTTATCCTCTAATACTCAACTAAAAGTATATAATAAAATAAAACTTATGTTTTTCGAGAAACTCCGTAAGTATATAGGTAACTCTATTATATTAATCATCTACATCAAGGTGTTAACCATATACAAATACAGTTTCAAAAGATTACAAGTAATTATCTTTATTGCAACACATCCATTTATTTCCGTAAAAGTACTGAGACATATCAGACATGCATATAGATACGCATCTCGTCATTGATATCAGCTCGCGGGGGATGAGTGAGCTGATCTTCTCTCACCGCCCCGAAAAAAAAGCGAAGGTATCGTCTCATCCATTCTAATACTCCGATGGGTCCTGTGCAAACATTGATCTTGGGATACTGAGTGTTGATTGGGCGTCACAACACCTGGGTGTTGCTTGGCAACCGCCCCCGGGGCTCCACCGTTGCTAGGTGACAGGGACCGGCACCCTCCCATCCTCCCTTTAAAAGTACCTACAACGTAGGGGTCGTTTTATCTCTTCTTTTCACCCCGGCGGTGTGTCTGTATACGTGTGGGTCTTTATACAGAAGGGTATCTAATACATATTACACTACATAGGACGCATAACAGGATAATACATAATAAGTGAGCGTATATATATATATACCAATATGTATGTATAAATATCAAGCTTTAGAATTAATTTCTTTTTTGCGCTGCTATACTGCTGTATCTGTCGCATACATTGGGCTCTCTCTTGCAATTAATTGCTTGCAATTTCATTTTGAAGGGAAAGCGATTCCCTTTGGTGAAGCGGTGAAATTAATTCGGCAAAGGGGGAGGGGGGCGAACTCACGGCGTTCGATTTCAATTAGGTCGGGGTGTTTATAGGGATGAGAAGAGGTAAAGGGATGGGTGGTTTGATGAAGGGGTGCAGCGTGAACGGTGATGATTTAGGGGTGAAATTTTACGAGGACGATGTCCGGGAGATGAAAGTCTTTTGTTAAGTTGCTCGTTTTTTTTTCTTTTTATTTAACAAACCCTTTATCGCGTGCTGCGTCTGCTGATGACTTTACAAGGGGAATGGTGAATGTTATGTTTTCCAAAATGTAATGCTAAAAAATAATTCAAGAAAAACTAGAATTTAGCGACAAAATAAAATTCAACTTCTACTTGATACGAAGGCAGATTATTATATTGTTTACTTAGCCGTTATACCTTCTCTATCACTAGGAACGATTAGGCGTTTACATTTGTCTTAACCAGGGTTTCTCAACCGGTGGATCGCGACCCCGGGGGGGGGGGTCGCGGAACATGTCTGGGGGGTCGCAGATTTGGAAGGAAAAAATGAAAACAAATATTGTTAATTTAAGATCAATGTATTTGAAAACAAGATTACATAGTTTTTGCACTACTTTTTACAACTCTTTTAGATAAATCAATGAGAAACTTGTGCTTGTTTGCATTCTACTAAATTTTTAATGTCTGGATTTATTTGAGTAATACACAATACAATGTCTTTTTCCAAAGTCAAACGGTTTCTTGATTTCGTTTTCAAATTTACCATAGTGGAAAATCCTTGTT
Source organism: Amphimallon solstitiale (assembly GCA_963170755.1). Taxonomy (NCBI): domain Eukaryota; kingdom Metazoa; phylum Arthropoda; class Insecta; order Coleoptera; family Scarabaeidae; genus Amphimallon; species Amphimallon solstitiale. Next base: position 100,513,228 of record OY720677.1, on the reverse strand, counting down.
CACAATTGTAAGATGTTGCAAATGGCATCAACACTTTCAACGCTGCTATTGACAGGTCTGGATATTCCTTTTTTATACTCATCCAAAATCTATCGGCACAAGCATTATTGAAACTTAATTGAATCGCCTGATCAGTCGAAACCTCTATAAGTTGTTCATGAAGACGGACACTTAGCTCGGCATTTTGTACTGCTTGTTCGTTGAAAGGATTTACTACCCACAAGTCACCGCTCATATCTTTGTTTGGAATGTAATCCGTCAGTTGTTGAATTAAGGCCGCGAGGTGTGAGGATATGAGCTGACAGAGAGAAGAAATGTCAAGGGATGTGTCGCCTGCACTCAAAATATACTCTCTGAATTCTTCAGTCTCTCTCAACTCGTGTGTTCCATGCAGTAAGTTTATTTACAAATGCATTCACTTGGTTTGTGCAAACAGCACTGTTTTGTCTGGTCCTTGTAGGGATGCGTTCAAACTGTTAAGATGAGAGAAGATGTCAGCTAAATAAGCAAGCTTTATTAACCACTTCTCATCACCGAAATAACTCGAAAATTCAGGTTTATTATCAACCAAAAACAACAACATTTCAGACTTCAGTTCAAACAACCTGCTTAGCACATTGCCACGAGATAGCCATCTTACTTTGGTGTGAAACAGCAAGTGTTTATGTAAGGCTCCCATATCATCACACAAATTTTCTAGTAACCGACTCTGCAAGGGGCGACTCTTAATAAAGTTGACAACCCTTACTGCCTCAGCCAAAACTTGACGGAATTCATCTGGTATTTTCTTAGCCGCCAAAGCTTGCCTATGTAAAAAGCAGTGGACCCATTTTGCGAGTGGAATTAATGATTTCAGCCTAGTTATCAAACCACTGTTCTTTCCCGTTAGTGCCTTTGCCCCGTCACTGCAAATTGAAACACATTTGTTCCATTCAATTTCAAAAGGTTCAGCCGCTTCTACAAAAATCTTAAAAAGACTTTCACCGGTTGTGTTATTTGGCAGGGGCTTACAGAATAATATATTTTCATGAATGCAATCATTGTAATCATACCTAACGTAGCACAAAAATTGGGCACAGTTGGCAACGTCAGTTGACTCATCAAACTGGATGGACAAAAAGCTACTTTCTTTTAATTGTTTTTTTAGCTGGTTCTGGACATCTTCAAACATGTCAGAAATGCGTCTTGATATAGTGTCATTTGATAAAGGGACCTTCTTTAATTTTTCGGATTCTTGAGGGCCGATCATATTAGTAACCAAATCAATTGCGGCAGGAAGAATCAATTCCACAGCGATTGTGTGTGGTTTTCCTTTCTTAGTTATCTTCAGCGCCACCTCTTACGATGCCGTGAGTTCATTTTTACTAACATCGCAAAAGTGTTTAATATTTACCTGTTGACTTCTGAAAGAAACCAATTTTCTCTGGAAGAACTCCACTGGTTTGTCTTTCAAAGCGAAATGTTTAGTTTCAAGATGGCGTTTCATTTTCGAGGGCTTCATGCTTTCCGCTGATAGCGTTTCACTACAAATAACGCACTGAGGTCTGTTGCCTAATTCAGTAAAACCGAACTGTATGTACGTTTCGTTGTATTTACGAACCTATGTTTTTACATTTTCACGACTCTCACTACTTGTAGATGCTCTTTTCAAAAACTTATCCATGGTATCAATAAAAAACTGCACAACAAGAAGACTGATCACCTCAATATGACACCCTCGTTTTATACATCCAGTTAATAGCAATAATCGTCTTAAATAGTTACGCGTTAAATTTATTGTAATTATAAATCAATAAAAGTAACTCACTTTTTCAGTAAATATAAACATTTATCTATTGTAGATATAATTAGCATGGTAATTTAACTTTGCAATTCATAGGGGTCGCCTAAATATTTGACCTTAAAAGGGGGTCGTAGGACCTAAAAGGTTGAGAACCACTGGTCTTAACCATTCAGTATACCAAGTTCATTCTTGATGCGAATATATCCATCATAAGCGCTACACAATACAAAAGGCCATGGCGAATATATCCGACGTAACCACTTAAGGAGTTAAAAATGAATAAGGTTTCATCACGGGGTTCGAAAATTGTTTACTTTCGAACCAAAACTATGTCAGCAACATATTTGGCTTTCGCTGACGACAAAGAGTTATTTTCGAAAATTATGCAAAAAAAATAAAGCAAAAACGCAGAATTCATCAGAAAAGCTGATGGCGATATTGTTTTGGGGTAAGGGAGGAATCCTATTAAATGAACACGTTTGACCAAGATATGAACAAGGTTTGATAATAACAGGATAAATCTATGTGAAATGAATCACAAAGTTAAAGACTAACAGAAAAAGATAAACTGTGATGAAGGTTATGCTTTGTAGAGATGGGACATCTAGCTTATAGTCTAAATTTGGCACTAAGTGACTATTACCTCTTTCCTAAATTAAAAAGAAACTTGATTGAAAGCCGTCGAGAAAGTAACGGTGGAGGACCTTTTAAGGACTAATCAAATGATTCTTTTTGAAAGCATTGTCTTCTTGTGTAAACGTTAAAAACATAAACTACTCCTATCTCATTTCCTTCATAGCTAGCTAGATAATACAGAGATCTCTTGGAATATATACCTTAATAATAACAGCGTTATTTCTGTCAATTCGACCAATAAATTTCCAAAATTTTTATTATTCTTAATTGATATATGTTCTACAAGATTTAAGGTGGAATTCTGGCGAGTTCTCGGAATGCTTACGTCAGTAACGTACTAGTAACTAAAGATCTATAAATTTATAGTTCGTGATTGTTGTACATAACCTTCATGCTTAACATGTAAACATACATAACATCATCTACATACCGACATATATCAATTTAAAATTTTAGCTAAAAAGAAAATTTACTGAAATAGTAAGGTATTGTTGGGTAATAAAGCCCAACAGGTAATAAGGCCCAGACATGAGTTTTCTACTAAACAGTTAAATGTAATACAAGTACTGGCATCTACCCAGGGGGTGTTGACATTACAGAAGTTTATTACGTTTCAACAGTTCTCTATAGTACCGGCTTTTTTATATTCGAATGCAGTGGCGGCTCGGGGTGCTTCACATAGGGAGTGCATAATTTCAAAATTAAAAATGAGGTGTGGCCACCACACGACTTTCTTATACGTATGAAAGTGTTACTTCCGGTCCGAATTTTGAAATTTCATTTATACAAAAAATATTCCAAATCCAACTCTAAATACTTTTGTACTCTTCATAAATATATATAGAATGCATAATTTACGACATATTTGCAAAAAAATCGTTATTCTGTAAGAGTAAAAGTGTTACTTCCGGTCCGAATTTTGAAATTTTTTTTATTCAAAAGATATTTAAAAATACGTTCTAAATACTTTTATACTGATAATTTATCTGCCTAGAAAGCATGACTTGCGTGATATTCGCAAAAAACTGATTTTCGATAAGAGTAAAAGACCGACTTCTGGTCGGAATTTCGAAAAACTTTATTAATACAATTTTTCTCAAATTTAATTTTGAGTACATTTGAATTCCTTATAAATTTGTTTAAACTTAGTAATTGACGAAATATTTGCAAAATTCGATTTTTTCACTGAAGTAAACTACTACTTCCGGTCTGCCGATTTTGCTCAAAATCTAATCAGTTCTCAAGAGGAAGATTATATTCGTAAATACAAAATTCGAAATTGATATCTGTTGCGGTTTGATCGCTATCGTGGTCACACACACACACAGACAGACAGACACACACACAGAGAGAGAGAGAGAGATCTTTTAAAAACCACTTTTTTGGTATCAGGGGACCTCAAAACGTGGACATCTGCAAAAATCTCGAGGTCGACAATTTTCAGAAAGTTAAAGTATAATAGGTACAAGAACGCTTACCCAATCTTTATAAGTTTCACCGACATACTGTTCCAGACAGGTACTGTTCATTGTACAGTTTGTTTTGAGGGAATAATAAATATAACACTACAGTTTGATTACATCTGACGATAAACGAAGTCCATTTTGCGTGTCTTTGACTTGCAGAACAGTTCTATCACTTTTTCATTAAAATTTGGGAAATCATTTATAAATTCAATTAAAAACCGGTGCTGCTTCGATGTGATCTCTGAGCGATTTATCTAATTCTGCCGTAAAATTTATCAATTCCCGAAAAATGCCCTTAGTATTCGACGTTTGCCATTCATCATGACCCCGAAGTGCCAGTTCAAACGCGCCACAAAATCTAATGCAATTTATTATTAAATTTAACACATGCCTATTTTTTGTTACCTGTTCATTGTGTTGTTGAACTGCTTTTCTATATGATGATCTAAAACATTCTGAATGTTATTTTTTCCTAACATTCTTAGACTAAATATATTTTTCAAATGCCCTTCGGAATTTTCATGTTTCGTAATTTTAGCACTAAGATGAATTAAGTCTTTTATTCCGTTCTTTGACCAAGACGGTTCACCACCAAACAAAAGACACGGAAAACAAAACAAAGTATTTTTAATTTCACACCCACAAATCCAGTCATTTTTCTGATAAATATTCATTTTGAATTTTCTTATAACGTCTTTACCTTTAACAGATTGTTTATTTCCTAAACATAATTGAGGCATCGGCCGTTTAAGATTTTTATTGCGATTTTTTCATCATACTTTAACCGCGAAAACGTGTTATTCTGCATCGCAGACACGAAATTCATCTTACAACAGCGTTGAGCCGACGGGAATCTTGCTCACATGCTATGTATTATACAATATGGAACTAGAACAAAATACAGTTCTCCCCACCTTCAATGTAATGTTTAATGGCTTAACGCAGCAACAGTAGCGCTTGCACATGGGTATGTTTCTCTCGGTGGAAGGGGTCTTTACATCCGTGCGCTGTTGGTCTTAGTCGTCATTATATCTATGACTACGATCGGTGCATGTAGGTTGTTTCGCGTGCCGTACACGCCACGTTCCTGTTCAATAACAATGAATACGTAATAAATAAATACTTTCACAGTTAGTCGCCGCTTGGTTTGTTTTGTTTCAAAATTCCAGGGGGTGCAATTGCTCACTTGCTCTCATTAAAGAGCCGCCACTGTTCGAATGTGAAAACAAGTATCTGCCAGTAGTTGTATTAAGTTATAAGATTTTACCAAAATAGAATGAATTTTTAGCAAAAATCTCTTGGCAGAAGTCTTCTACCTTTTGAGGTATGTATTCTTATGGTCATTAGTAATACGTTGTCACAAATTTACCAGTTTTTTCTAAAAGCTTGTCGGTTCCTAACCTATAATTCATTCCGACATCGAAGCAGCAAATAAGGCCCGGGCCTTATTTCCTGCAATGATGACTGGGCCTTATTTTCTGGCAGTTATTTTTTCTAATATTTGATGTTGTAGACAAAATGGGGAAAAAATGCCGTGGAATCCGCGCTAACTGGACGGAAGAAATGATGGAAGAAGCACTGAATCTTATAAGACAAGGCAAATCTCAAGCATACGTAGAAGAACATTAGGGAATTCCTCGCCGAACAATACGAAACCACATTAAATCTGGAATAACCTCTCGACGTTTGGGAAGAAAACGAATATTAGACGCAGAAGCCGAGGAACAACTGGAACGTAAAATAATAAAATTTGCTGAAAGAGGATTTCCATTAACTCCTAAAACAGTTCGCAGAAGTGTCTACTCTTTTGTTACGAAATATAAAATTCCTAACCGCTTTAATGATAACCAAAAATTGGCCAGAAGAGAATGGTATCGTTCATTCATGAACAGACTTAAAAATATTTCTAAAAGAAAAGCACAACCTATGAACCCCGACCGAGCTCAAAAGCTCAATAAAGCAATCGTAAAAGATTATTTTATAAAATTAGATGATCTATTGGAAAAAAACTGGTTTCAAGAAAAGACCTGACAAAATCTATAATATGGATGAGAAAGGGTGTCGCCTTACCCTTCATCATCAACAAACTGTTCTAGCCCAAAGAGTAGCCAAGAGCGTTCACTTAGTAGTACAAGAACATGGTGAAAATGTGTCCATCGTGGCATTTGCGAATGCAATGGGACATGCTATTCCTCCCATGATTCTATTCAAAGGGCAACGGATGAAGCCAACATTTTCAGATGGATTACCTCCAGGGTCTATGCTTCAAATGGCACTAAAGCGAAGCATGACACATGAAGTGTTTGTTAAATGGCTTGAACATTTTTCAAAATTTATGTCAACTCCTCCAGTAATTTTAATCTTTGCTGGAGCTTCTTGCCACCTAGATGTAAGTATTGCCGAAAAAGCTGAAGACTTAAGCATACATTTATTGTGTTTACCCAGCAATACGAATCACGAATTGCAACCTATGGATAAATCCGTCTTCAGACCTTTTGAACATTATTGGGATGAAGAACTTCTACATTACTGGGAAATATATCCAGACAGACGTTTGAACAAAGAAAGATTTTCGGATGTTTTCAGACCAGTCTGGGGGCGATCAATGACAATAAGCAACATAATGAATGGATTTAGAGCTACAGGGATTGATCCTTTCAACAAAAATGCTCTTCCGGAACATGCATATGCTCCAAGTTTACCCAGTCACACAGAACCAAATAAAGAAACCAAAGACAGAGAATGGGATTCAGAAGATGAGCAACCACTCACTTCCTTAATAAACAAAAGAACTGAACAACAACTTAAGACATTCACAGAGGTTTTGGTAACTCCAGAAGTAAAAACTAAACAAAACAAACAAGTCCGGAAAAAGGCTTTAAATTATAAAGCGTTTGACGTTACAAGAAATGTGTTTGGAGAGAAGATGAGAACTACTTAGCAGAACAAATCTGATAAACCACGTCCCTCTACATCGACTGAAGCAGCGACTTCCCACTGTGATGCAGAAAGGTGGTTTTGTGCAATATGCAAGGAAAGTTTCGTGGCAGATATGCGTCAATGTGTTAACTGTAACAGCTGGGTATACGAGGAATGTGTTGGTTTTACTGCACATATTTTTTTAAAGAAAATATACCGAAAATGTTTTAATACCAAAAAACCAGAAAGCATTTTGGAAGATTTCAGCAAGAACTAATACCATTAAGAGAGTTCAAAAGAATGTGGTACATACTTTATTAGCAAATAAATGCCATCTAGATAAACTTATGGATGAAGTAATGTGATTTTTCTATGAAGCCGTCAAGGACAGAATTATCCCTATAAAGTGGAAATTGTTTTTCTTACAAGAAAGACTACCTAAACACAAAAAATGTATACACTCAGCAAACAATATCCATACAACAAAAACCTTGTAAAATTTACACAAACTAACTGTTGGGGAAAAGTCTATTCTAGAGTCGTGTTTACCATTTAAAGTTGACTATATATTGTATGGAAGAAGAGAAATTTCACTGCAAACTGCAAAATTAACTTGAACATCTATTTTATCAATATACAACTATATTAAAAGAGTAATGTTTTAGGCCCCAAAATTTAAAGTTGTACAGTTATAGCCTTTGGGCAAATTAAGGGAGTGGTTAAAATATATAAATGCCTTTGTATTTAGAAAGTTAACCGAGCTTGTGGCTTCAACACTTTTCATCACAAATTCTTTTTGACAAGAAATTTCAAAAAAGACGACTATTACTTAATTAGCAAATAGGTACAGTTCTGTGCAATAAACTGGCATACACTTAATATACGATTATGTTATTATATTATTAGGAAGTGGAATCGAGCGAGCCATGACTCATCGCTCATGGGCGCACTATTGAAATGTTGTATTTTTAAAGAGGTTTTAATTTTATTTATATAATTGAATAGCAACTCATAAAATACAAAATACATTATTATTTGTTGATTTTGTTGTTCAAGTCGAGTAAAGGAGTATTAATATTCACCAGCAATACTTTCTCAAGGTTCTCTTCTGTAAGATTTGTTCTCTTTTATGAAGTACATCCTTGTAGGTAGAAAACGTCCTTTCTACATCGCAACTGGTTATAGGTGCGTACTGGAAGTATTCTTTTATTTCAGCGTATTTAGCAGTTTGATTTTGTGTCATTGTCCCCATACACAATTGCCACAATGTTATTAAATCTGGATTTCTATTAAAAACTGCGTCTAACTTTTGCCGAAGGCCACATCCGAAGTCACTTGGAATACTTTTGAAATTATTAATAGCCGCATCAATGTGGTTAATCCATCTTTTAGTTTGAGATTTCGATTTTCAAAATATGTGATTAGTTTAGGCAAATTTCCAAAGTGTTCCTGAAGGAATAACAGCTGATTTTTTAAATTTGGGATTTGTGTTAGTTCCTTGCACTCAGAAATACTTCGAGCATCGTCATTTAAACATGTAACGAAATTTTGTAAACTATCGAAATTCTCTGCATAAAAACTAGTAGCTTCCAGCCATGTTCCCCATCTAGTTATTACTGGCGCGGGTGGCAGTAACAAAGATGAAAGTTTTTCCCTGTAAAGGGCCACTCTCGATGGTGCTTTTCTAAAAACTTTTTTAAAAGCCGATACAAGTCTATCAACTTCCGGATAGTTGTCTCTGATATATTCACAGATTCTGTGGAGAGCATGTGCTACACAAGTAAATATGCAGCATATAAGGATATGTTTCCTTTAATAGTCTGCCTGTTTTTAACATATATGCGGTACTGTCACTAACAAATAAAAGTATTTTTTCCCTGTACCTGTCGTCCGTCGTTTTGTGCAAATTCTCGTCAATGGTTTTAGCAACTGTTTCCGCATCAACTGTATTTATAACTTTAGATGCTATTACATATGCGTTATATGGAATAGTTGGATGTAGTACACCAGCTACAATATTTACCACACAGCGTCCTAATATATCGACAGTTTCGTTGGCACTTATCCATAGGTACTGATTTGAAAGATGTCTTCTAATGCATTCTACTGTTTTCGTGAAGCACTTAGAAACATAACATTTGCGTATGGTGGATTCATCAGGAACATGTCGACCAGTATATTTTTGGAGAAATGTTTTGAAAGTGGGCGGGTCCAATTTCTGTGTGTTTTAGCGATGCTAAATGACGTTGTACGTTCGATTTTTTGGCATTCTCTAACGATATTTTACAGACTTTGCAATAAATATCGGAATCACTGACAATGGACATACAATCAGTATGACCCTCAATCCAACTCGCCATTGTTTCACGATGTATTTCTCGACGTTCTTCCATATCATATCTGAAAAAGTAACATAAACAATGTTCTAGATATAAATAAACGATAACTAGAAATTTTAATCTTAATCTTAACAAAATCCAATTAACACTTACGTCGATATAAATGGAAGAAGTAGATTCAATGAACCGGCAGGAACTATTACAAAAATTACGAAGTACGTAATTAACAGTTAAAACAATGAAACAAGGAAACTAACGTAAGGTATAAATGAAAATTTTATTTCTCTTGGAAATATAACGTAAATATAATAAATTTTAAACACTCCTGACGCCGTTATCTACGCCCGTGTATAAAGAATTTTACCTCATAAATTCCTTATTTTATTACCCTTTTTTCTCTGATTCTCGGTCTCTTGTCGAGCGTAAACAGATGTTGCAGTTCGCCCTATGAATTAGTGCTATTCAGATATAATGTAAACAACACGCAGTTGTTTACATTATTTCTTTTCACGGTTGTGGCTCCGTGGTAGTTTAGCTCGCTCGATTCCGCTCCCTAGTTATTATGACTTTTTTTTCAATTTGTCATATAGCGTTAATTCAATTTGTCATACGTCACTGACAGACAGAGATATATGCCCGCATATCTAGATTTGATAAATAAGGCTCGTATTATAGCGAAAATCAAAGCTAACTGGTCAATTAGAGCAGCAGCACAGCAATTTGGTATAAATAAATCTACTGTGCTAAAAAGAACCACCGGGCGGAGGAAAGAATATTACACAGAGAAAAGTATCTAATACAACCTAGATTATAGAAAATATATAATACCGGTTATAATAAGTTTTATTAATACTTATTAATCCAGTTAATTGCCTCTATAATACGAATATAATACAATATGTATAATATAAATATAATAGAATGTTTTTAACCTTTACTAAACAATAAAGTTTTGGCCTGTATAAAAAAATAAGTGCTTTCAAATTTCAAATATATTGAAAAAGACAATAATCCACACAATGAAAAGGAATGGCTACAGAAATGAAAACCTCAAAAATTGCTTTAAACACTAACCTTCCCACAAACAGTGACAATTCGGACGCAGCTCTTTTTTTGTTGTTGAAAGTTTGAATATAACAATCGAAATATGATATGGTGCACCTGTAGTTTCCTAAATTGTTTTATTTTGTGGATACCGACTCAATATTCGTTTATTTTATATATACATACACAACTCTGCTGATGTTAACACAATAGCGATTAAGTCAATCTGCAGATGACAACGGATTAATTTAAGAAAATCAGGTAATTTTTTTTAATATTGTGAAGTAATTTTTTGTATATAGGCTGAACCAATCGAGACAACTACACAGGCTGTGCTAATTATCTTACTTCTTGTTAATTTAATTGAAAAATACATCAAGTAAAAATGAAGACGAATAATTAATAGTATTATACGTTATAAAAATCTCTGTATTAACAGATTCATATTAAATTTGTGTAATACTGTGTATTAAATTTTTTTTGCTGTCACTATACATAATACAAACTTTAATACCTACTATTATATTTCTAATAGCCTGTATTATACAGTTTTCTCTGTGTATATAAGCGAGAATGGTGAGGGCCGAAAATGAATCAGTCTGTATATTAGGTGTATATAAATGATTAAAAGGCGTTTGAATTTCAGGCTTTCTATTTTTTTACTTTATGTTGGTGCCAAGTAATAATCAAATCTCTGAGGATGTAAATGTTGTATATCATAGGCTTAACAGAAAAATATGAGAAAGGGAACAACTTTAGTGAAATATAGTAAATAATTAAATGAAGTGATGGAAATCTCTTGGTGAAACATGTCGAAATATAAGTAAGTAATAACAAAAAACACACTTGGTATTGTTTCACAAATAAATAATATTTGTGTAAATTGCGTAATATTTGTGAAACAATACCAAGTGTGTTTTTTGTTATTACTTACTTATATTTGAAATATAGTAATTTATTAAAAGATAATTACAATAAAATTGTATTCTAACGTTGATATTTTAAATTGTACTCTATCTTAATTTCAGATTAGACTACTCAATGAAAATTATTACAGAAGTGTAACAATTATTCAAGTTATTTCTGATTTCAAATTTTAAAAATTACATTTTTTCAAAATTCTGCCCATGTAAATTCACTCTTCTTTTCATATTGTCGAACACATTGTGTAATATTTTCCGTCTAATGTATTGTATGTATGTATATTGTAATCTTCCAAAATTGTATGTTATAATTTCTGCAGTGTATGGATATGGTTAGAATAAACTTTATCCTTTAAATAACCAAACATGAAATAATTCAAAGTGGTCAAACCTGGTGACCGAGGAAACCCCGAAAAACTGTTGCAGATAATCTAATGTTCTCTGCGCAGTGTGGGTTGTAGCACCATCCTGTTAGAAATAACCAAGTTGCAACTCATCATTGTCAAGTTGCTCTATAAAAGGATTTAAAATTAGATTTTGATAGTTATTCGCATCAATGTTTTGATGAAAAAAGATAGGACCGATGATTCTTCTTCTCCCGACACTGCACACTATACAGCGGTCTTTTGAGAATGTAACGGAGTCTCTACGAAAATATGAAGATTTTCTGCAGACCAAATTCTAGTATTTTGTGAATTTACGTATCCACTGAGATGGAACCATGCTTCGTCGCTGAAGAAAGTAATTCCAAGATATCGTTATTGTTTAAAACTTCATTGAACCATCCACAGGAATGTGTACGACGAGGAACATCCAGAAGTAAAAATTCATGAGTTACACTCATTTTGTATGGATTTAAATGAAGAACTTTCTTGCAAGTCTTTTGACAAATACCAGATAAATTTGTTTGGGCTGATAAGCACCGTAAGGATTTTTTTGTACTCGCCAAAACCTGTCATTTCACGATTCAATTTGCGTGCGTAAAAAGTCACTTTAAACACGAGTGCGTAAAAGTAAAGTTGGTACTTCCTAGAACTTGATTAATTTAGTGACATTTTAAAATCATAAATCCCTAACCTTAATAATATGCTACCCAGTTCGTTGTTTTTCTATGAAAATAAAAGGAAATGAAATAGAAATTGTTATTTTTGGAAGGTATGTAATTCAATGTCAGAACAGCAACAAATATTATATAAATAATCATTATTCATTCTTTTCAGAAATTGAAACGGAACAATTATTAAAAATTTTGATTGGGCAATTTTGACAAACAGAGATTGATACCCCAGGGATTAACTGGTTTGTTTGAATTGATCTTGATTGCGAAGGTAGAGTAACGTTGATTGTATTATTACATATATCTTGTATTTCAAATGTCGAACAAGTTGCAGGCAGAGTCGATATCTCTAACAGGGTCATTGTTTTAGCCAATTGAATTCTACTATGCAGAGAATTTTCGATGTAGCCTTCTGCAACCGTAGATGATTTCCATCCACCATGCCTTTTAATTGAAAGCAAGTCACCTCCTTGGTTTGCCAACAATGTCGCTGAACTCCTTCGGAAACAGTGACCTGTGAAGTTACTTGCGCTATCAAGCTGAATGTACTCAGCTTTTCGCATTGAAATTTTGCCAATTGTATTGGAACCAACAGGTGAACAAACACACTTGCCATTGCGATATGTTAAAAATAATCGCTGCTGGCTGTCCGGTCTTAAATTTGCATATTGCCGAATTAATGTAATCCATTCGGGCTTAATGATTGCAAATGTACGGCTGTTACCTGTTCTAGTTTCTGGAATTGTTACGATTATTTCCTTCACCTGTCAAATTTAAATTTTGTCAAATCACAATCAAAACTGAAGTTGAAATTAACCAATGAACGGTACCGGTTCTTGATATCAGCGACTATTACAAACCGACTATTCAAATGTAGGTAACAAATCAAGTATGTATTTTTTCATTAAGTGGCAAACGTGTCAAATAGATGAAAATGTCCGACAAAAAGAGATTTAGCGATGTTTCGGATGAAATTATTGATAATCACATCGATTTGACAACTCATTTTTTACTAAGAAACTTGGTTTAGGAAATAATCTTAACAAATATAGCTCGATCTTGATAAGTAGTCGACTATTACATTGTTTCAATTTTTCTCGTGTGCCTCCTAATTTGACTTAACCAAAATTGGCATTAATAATTAAAGACTAAAGCCCTCGAGCTAAAGCTCTCGTGCTCTAGTCAAATTATTAATGCCAATTTTGGTCTCGTCAAATTGACGCACACTCGAAAAATTGATCACAATGAAATAGTCGACTATTTGTCAAGATCTCGTTATATTATCTTTGATAATTAAATTCGATATAAATTCTATGTCTCGCAATGACATTTTGCAAAGTTTTTCACGTTGACACGCTCCAGAAATACCCAATATTAATACAACCTATAAATACATATAGTGTTGTATGGAATTTAAACGGAAATGACTTTACCTGCAATAGTAGGAACAAAGAATTTGGTGCTTCAACAATAACTTTAGTAATTTTTTCTTCGGTTAATACTGCTGATTTTTTAGGCTGCTTCATTATCTGTTTTAAATACGCTATGAGTTTTGCATATTTAGATATATCCGTATTATCATATATTATTAAGCATGATTTTAACATAGAATAAGTGTACCATAATGATTTATTTGATTGTAAATTTTGAAAATAAACTAATAAACAATTTTCGGAGTGTTTTTGTATATTTTTAGATCTAGCCCAAGTTACGAATTTAGTAAGTGTTTTTGTATACGTTTTTTGATTTTATGGGTAATAAATTATCCACTGCAATATTGGCAGCTTCGCGAATTTCAGGCGGTGTACATTGCATTTCATTATCAGAATTCATGTTGTTGGTGAGGTTTTTATTTTGTATGGAATTGTAATAATTGAATTTGATAATTTTAAATTAAATGTCACTTCAAATAATCAATACTGCCAACTCACATTTTTTTAATTAATATCAAGAGATTAGTAGTGTGTCATAAACGATAACGTATTTAACAATATATATTATTATTATAGTCCTCGTACAAAAAATATTGTACAAACTTCGTGCGTGCAACATTTCGCGAATTCGTGTCCATTAAGCGCTCGCATTTCGGCTCGCGCTTTAAACTGGTCACTCATTTGCGAAATATGATTTCACGCACTTGGTTCGTAAATAACTATTTAGAACTCGCATCAATTCTTTGATTAATATCCGCCACAACTTGTTCATTTACAACAGTAGGACGACCTGTAGATTTTCCTTTCGCAACATTCCCTGTTCTGCAAAAATCTGTCTATTACACGACGAACATGCTGTACAAAACAATCATACGTAAATTTTCCGTTGGAAAATTATTTTTGAAATTTCTGGTGGCAATTTTCATAGGAATAATTCCATATTCCTTGATGATTGCGTATTCCTAAACAAAAATATGCCTCAACATTAAATTTGTTGAGCAGATCTGTGAAAACCATCATTAACCTAAACGCGAATGTTGATTATATTTGTATGGATTTATTATTACTTCGTCGCTTATCGATACTAATATGCGGATGTAAAAAGAGGCAATAAAAAAAGCCTTCCTAGCAATAAATAAGTAAAACAGTAAAGCAAGTAGATGATAACGAAAATAAAAATAAAAACAATAGGATAATAAGACGCTACTGATCATTACCGGTATATCTTCTAGAAGCGCCAACTTTCGGTCATAAAAAAGCGCGGGCAATTCAAACGCCTTTCAATCATTCCGTGCGTTCAAGGACGGCGCTGGAAACGATACCGCTAGAGCTTGTGAGTAGCGCCAGAAGTCATGAACGGGTCACAGTAATATATTTTAAAATCGTGGCCTGCGCATGCGTACTTTTACTACTTTTGAAAAATCACAAATTCTGACAGCAGCAGTATGGCGTTCTGAAGTTTATTATTATTAATTAATTTTATTAATAATAATTTCAATATTATTATTATTGTTTGAAAAATGAAGACGTAACATACGCACTTTTAAAATCTAAACTAGAAAAAAGTCAACGTACTTGGTGTGTAATTAAGTTGTACCATGTTTGATAGCAAATACAAAATCATTATTTTATAATTGAGACAAGGTGATGGTAAATTGTTTACTATAATGTATAGAGTGTCTAAATATTTAACACTACATTTTACAGTGGATTATGTGGAAGTCTTCGGTGAAGATTATGTATCTATTATCAATATTATATTAGTAGTTTTGGTTGGAATATTTATTAGCACTGTGAACAGTACCTATTTATTTCAATTTTAATTAGTTGATGAATTTTCTGAATGTCATATATGTTGCAGTAAGAGTGTTAAACGTAGTATTTTTAGGTAAGGTGTAACTTTAGAATATATGCTCTTCACCAAATCACAAGTAGGATAACACTGATTATTACTACTAAGTTTAACACTCTTTTTTGCTTTATACAGAAGATATCTACTGAATATTGGCAACTTAGTTACCGAAATACGTATATAGATTTTATTTATTTATTTTTTGTGGTAAGGGATGTTTTCGTTTTGCATTATATTTCACGTATCAAAGAGATAAATAAAAAAAATTTCAACAAAAAAATATAAATTAACAAGAAAAACATTAAATATACCAATAAAAAAGCAACCATATTTGTTGTTTTATTTATTACCTGTAGGTTAACAAGAATTAATACACATAAATGCTTTATAAACCAACAGTTTCCGTAATATAAATTCTTCTAACTTTTACAATATTCATTTGTATCAGTAAAGCAATATACAAGAAAAAATAGACATATTCAAGACTTAAATTCATTTTTTTAATAAATTACATTGTCAGTTAACTAATTATAAACTGTATTATCAAAAAACATAAAACAGTGTCACGTAATATCTAGTGGGACCCTTTTCATCAATACAGTTTTATTATTTTGCTTTATACGTTAAACAGATAATTTGTGAAAAAAATTTTTTTTAGTTACACATTCGTAAACAACTGCTACGAATTATGTTTATTTTATTATTCTTTATATAGCAATCTATATACTATTACATCTATGGTTATTCAAAAGTAATCTTTCTTTTTTTAATATCAATGGTAATGACGTAGGTGTGGACCATTAAATCATAAAGAAGCTAGAACCGAGGGGTAATTCGCTTAGGTACAATATTTTGTACACCAATTCCTAAATGCGAGGTATTTCACACTAATACCCTTCAAATTCGAAGCAATACTCTGTAATACCCATTAAATTCCTTGCAATACTCCGTAATTCCTAAAAATTCCTTCATTATCTCGTCAATACCTTAATAATAAAAACGCTACAAGAGCTAGAAGCAGCGGTCACTGAAGAAAGTAACCAGGTGGGTCAAGACTACATCAGACGTCTTATTCAGTCTTTGCCTAGGAGGATGGCTGCCGTAATACGGGCCCGAGGCGGAATTACTCATTATTAGTCACGTTTCCATTAATTAAATTGTTTACGTTGGTGTTACTTTTTCAATTGTTATGTTCATCAAGTTGCGGTCTTTGGTTTTTCTTTTGCATGTTGTTTTATGTTTAATATGTTTGTATACTACTTAGTTATAGAATATAGAATTTTAAAAAAATAAAAAATATTCAAAAAAAAGTGGTCCATATTTTTTTTACGGAGAATATATCGAAAATTCACAAATTCATTTTATTTCAAACAGGCTGTACAAACCCAAGGGTTAACTGTTAAAAGAACTTCAAACTGCAAAAAAAAAAAACAATACAAAAACTTTATTAACAATAATTTCATATCATTATATGAAATAGCAAAAACTTAAACACAAGTCCATAATAAAATATTTAAAATAAGAAATAAAAAATCTCTAATTTATTTGAGGTAACAAAAAAGAGGTTTCAGTTCTTCAAGGGTAAACAATAGTCCCTCTCTTCTATCAATAGGATTTGTTAATTGTGTGATCAAAGATCAAATCCTCTCGCGCTAGGTAGCTGCCGTTGGGCTCATGACTTAATTGCTTCAAATATATGTACATTTCGAGTGAAACTAAGCAAAATATCAAAGACTGATATTTTGCTTAGTTTCACTCGAAATTTTGCAGGATCCTGCTGTAGAGTAATCTAAATTATTAACTGTAGATGCACCTTGGACATCATTCTTCTTGCTACATTGTGAATTAGAAGCTTTCAGTTTTTTACACATCTTAGATTCGTTTTCTTGTTTTCCTTTGAAAAATTTTGCAATCATGAAAATTAATTATTTATGTCCACTATCTATTTATATCTTCCAGGATTTTTGGTGTGTTCACTGATATAAATGTGTAGTCGTTCGCTTTCAATTATGTGAGATAATTCTTCTTTACAAAATAGTTGAATTTCTTGAATTTCTAATTCCGTAATACTACCCAGAAGGACTTCACTTTCGTAACCATTTATGATTAAAATATTTTTTAGGCAGGTGGGAGTATTTACATTTACATGTTTTTCAAACTCGTCGAAAGAAGAGGAACTCGAGGCAAATGTGTTTTTTTGGAATTTTCGAATCTAATTTTCGCTCGGATTTTCCGATTCACTTCGTGACATCTAAAAAAATAATTTGACCATTTATAGAAACATACAATCTTTTAGTTACAGCAGGTGTGCAGGAAGGTCTATCAAAAACGAAACAAAAGGCTTTTTCTAGGGTCATTCATTTCTCGGAAAAAATCTTGGACAAATCTTTTTTATGTTGTAAAGTAATCATTTAATTTTCCATGTATTTAAAAAAGGATTAAACTGAACTTTATATACTCGGGCGAGGATTCCCCTTTTCTCGGATTTTTTCCCACGCCTAACACGCATAGGATAATACACTATTTTAATCATTTGTTAAATAAAATTAGGTATTAATATGTTACTTACCTGGATTTGATTGCTCATTGCCAGATAAGAATTCGTTTTATTAAAAGGTTAGCAAACATACATGTATTTACCTATACTCGGGGTATTGAACTGTATAATAGTACTGAACGAGTATGCAAGCGTAAGGACTGGCCGAAAACTGTGACCACTGAGTTAAAACGGGCACGCTGCATTTCTATTATACAAGGTGTGTATAAATTGGCGGACCCACTACACGTGGCGACATTCTTGGTCAAATTTTGAGTTAAAAGTCCTAATCCTAAAACGATGTATCAGGCTTCCTTTGTCTTCAGAATGAATTTGAAAGAAACATACATTTGGCAACATTGAACACGCATGTGCTAGTTATAATCTTCGGAACATTTTTACACGTCGTCATGTGAACCTTACATTTTAAATTTAAAAAAGAAACAAACGAAATAAAATTGGTTTCTTAGATTACATATTTATTACGAAAATATTACAAAGTTTAAAAAATTTTTGATAATATTGACTAATTTTTGTACATCTTCTTGATAGAAATCAATGTAATTATTACCTACAAAATTGTTCGAATTGAAATCCATCAGTTTGTAGACATAGCTGCAATCTTTGTGGTATCGTTTGTACTATTCGCTCAAGTCTTTCTGGTGTGATTTCTAATACTGCGGCTTCTATTCGGGCTCTAACTTCGTCAGCGTCCTGTGGAGGTGTATAGCGTAAACTTTACCTTTAATGAAACCCCATACAAAAAAGTCTAATGAATTGAGATCGGGGGATCTCGCAGGTCACAAAAGGGGACGGCCACGACCAATCCATCTGTCTGGGAAGTGTTCAGTCAACCAGTCTCTTATATTACGAGCAAAGTGCGCAGGAGCTCCATCATGCATGTAAATCATATTACGGCGTACGTTCAGCGGTATCTCATCAATAACTTGTTCTAAAACACTTAAATATTCAGCGGCATCTAGGCGATTTGGTAAGTAAATAGGTCCAACTACCCTGTGGTTTATTATACCCAGCCAAACGTTAACAGAAAACCTTCTTTGGTGCCCGTATTCGCGAAATTCATGTGGATTTTCGTCTGCCCAATGATGAAAATTATGAGTATTAAACACACCATCTGTGGTAAACATGCACTCATCACTCCAAAGAATACGTCTTAAAAAGTCACCTTCTTCCTGAATTCTATTTAAGATTGTATTGCAATAATTGATTCGAAATAAGTTATCATTTCCGTAAAGAGGCTGAACTTTAGAAACATGGTATGGATGAAGCAAGTTTTCTCGTAGAACCAAATGAACAGTCTTATTACTGGGAATATTTAGTGTAGAAGCTAATTGACGGGTACTCGCAGAGGGATCTTCCTGTATTGTGGCTAGAACGTGCTCTTCTAGTTGCACGGTACGCCTTTGCCTTGGTCGACCTGCGTTCGCATTTCTTGGAATAAAAGAACCTGTTTCACGAAGTCGTTGGTCCAGCCTTCGAAATACATTTTTACTTGGATGCCTCCGATTTGGAAAACGCACTCGATATTCCTGCCCTGCCATGCTAGCATTTCCACGACAGAAACCGTATATCATGTACATATCGGCATATTCGTTGAACGTAAAATTCATAATAAACAAACAGAACAACTAGTAAACACGAAAACCCGAAAACTGATTAAAACTATACAAATAAACACGAAAAATAAGCAAGTCGAATTAAATAGGTAGATTACAAAGTGTCAAAATTTGACAGTAGTAATATATTTGACTAGAACAACATTAGGCTGCCTACTTATTGTTTTACAACGTTGTCAGATATGTTTTTCGTCAAAATAAGTTAATAAACAAATATTAAAAACAAACTTTAAAATCAAAAAGAAAACTTTAACGAAAGGATAATAACAACAATTCTTCTTTCTTCTAAATTGTAGCTCTTTCTGTCAACAAATATCAAGTAATAATGCTTATTTCAAGACTGAAAGTCCGAACTTTAGGAACCTCGTGCAAAGATATGAAGCATGGTACAACATTTTCGTATTAGAATTTTGGACTCCGAATTTAACGAAGATCATCGCCGCGTGTAGTGGGTCCGCCAATTTATACACACCTTGTATAAGCGTTTGATTGAAATAAAGATAGGCACCCCGGCAGCTATAGTTCAATGAATCAGGGTAATAATTTGTAACAATGGCGCATGCGCAATAGAAAAACTCCTAAATAATACCTCGTATTTTCTCGCAATACCTTGCAATTCCTTCATAATACCCTCCAATTCCTCTTTAATACCCCACAACTCCTTGTAATACCCAACATTTCCTTCATAATTTCTAACAATTCCCTAATATTTCCCCCTAATACCTACTAATTCCTGAAACGTGTACACCACAATACCTCAGCGAATTACCCCTCTGCTAGAACATACCTTATATATATGTACCATGGCCGGCACTAAGCAGTCGCGTTCAAGATACCGCTAGACCTAGCGGAGTTCAGCGGCTGCGGCGCCGTAACTCCCTGAACACACGGATTATTGAACACATTGTAGTTCTATCAAAAAATAAGGCAGTGATCATCTTTGCTGAATTAAACTGTAACTTTACTGTGTGATTCATTTTTTCGTCACAGAGCATACATCCATGGAATAGGTACACTCAATTATTTTAAAAACGAAACTCTTTAGATAGAAGCATTGTTAATTAAATGTATTAAATATGTTGTTGTTGTTCAAAGATTAAAGAAAGTCCTCCACCAGATCTGTTTATTTTACGTAGATTACATCTCACGGACATCAAAGCGTCTCCGAGGCAATCAAATTAGCCCGCTTTTCACACAGACGGGAACAACCCGTCGAGGACCGGATTGTCGTCTCTACCTACTATGTTAAATGCGAATTAAATAAAAGTGAAAATCAAGAAGCGGAACACGTTCTAATTAGGTACCTACTATTGTGGAAGGACAAAGCCCCGCTTGTATAGGACATACACAAGCAAACGAGAGACTAAAAGAATACCACTGGTTTAAAGAATACTCGATTTTTTCCGAGACTTTAAGACGCTGAAATTAATTTGCGAACAGAGAATTACTCTTCGCCGGCAGATTAGCAAATTAAATTTATTATTTTTTTGCATTACTTTAGAGGTCATTTTAGGTTAAGTGAACCTGCAACAGATCCGCATCACAAGTATTTTTTTAATACTGGAAAATCTACATTCAATATTTAAAAAGAGTTTTTATTCGAAAACTTATCTGTACCGCTGTAGTAATACCTGCATAACACATTTTGGACATAGGCCGTGTTTTTAGAACAATTTTCTAAACTAAATAAATAAGATGTAACTTATCAAAAAAGTTAGCTTGACGCTGAACAAGATATTCGAAAAAAGTGCTATTCGTTAAGAGTAAAAGTGTTACATCCGGTCCGAATTTGGATATTAGATGCTTACAAAAAATATTGCGAACATGCACTAAATACTTTTGTATCCTTGATAAATATACAGTGACCGGCAGAAAGTGCGCAGCATATGGGAAAATGGTTTACCTTTGAATATAGCAAAATTATTTTATTGCATCATGTCTCGGCATGACTTGAGACCAAAATAGCACTCGCGATTTCTGCCGAAACTCTCATCGTATACGAGGGAGAGTCAAAAATACAAAATTACGCTAAGAGTAAAATACCCCCATTTTTAACATTAGACTTTTCTTTATTAAGCAATAGTTCTTTGGTTTTAAAAATTAAAGTAAAATATCGAGTTTCATTCACTTTTGATAAAAAATTTCAGTTTACTGTTTATTCTGAATTACCCTGTATAAGAAATTGAGCGCGCTCATACAATACGCAAATCTTACTCTCTGTAGACATCGTAACAGAAAACCATAAATAATACGTCGCAAAAGTCAGCGACAAAAATAATATAGCTCTTGAAAATAAAAATTCAAGAATATGAAATAATTTTGCTGCACACCATATTTTACGTTTTCAGAAGTCAAAAAATTTTATTTAACTCAAATTGTGTGATTCATTTTAACTTAATCATCTTTAAAATTGTAATATTTTTTCATAAAATTAGCAACACTTCTTTTTATTCAGCTTTTAATAATAATAATAGTAAAGATACATAATAGTAGGAAATAAAACTCAAAATACATTAACAAAATCGTTAAAAAAATATTTATTTACAAGTACATTATTTTTCTACGTGAGCTCCCCCATTCTCAATACATTTCATTGTCCTGTTGTTAAATTCTTGTGCTACGTTTCTTAAAAAAACCGGATTAATTTGAACGACACACTGCCTAATCGTATTTTCTAAATGGTCCAGATTTCTAAATGGTCGATGTTTGTATACTTGGTTCTTTAAGTAACCCCAGAGAAAGAAATCCATTGGGGTAATGTCAGGCGATCTTGCAGGCCAATGATTTTCTGAAAACCGTCCGATCCATTTTTGAGGAAATTGTTGATTAAGCCATTCTCTTACTTGCAATGTAGAATGGATCGAAGCACCATCTTGTTGAAAATACATATTCGCTCGTAGATTTAAAGGCATATCATCTAGGAACTCGCTAAATTCATTCTGCAAGAATTGTAAATATCTACCTGCATTTAAATTTTGCCGGAAAAAATATGGTCCAACTATTTGAGTATTCAATATACCACACCAAACGTTTGTTTTAAATGAATATTGGCTTTTACATTCAATTGTAAAATTAGGATTTTGATTAGCCCATCACCTACAATTTTGAGAACTTACTACGCCGTTGCTTGTGAAGGTTGCTTCGTCAGTAGATAATATTTGACTTCCAAAATGGGGATTATCTTCCTTCTTGCCTTGGAACCAAAAACAAAAGTCAATTCTAGCATCTATATCTCTTTGTTGAAGAGTATGGGTGAATTTTGGTTTATATGGTAAGTACTTGTTTTTTTTAAGAATTCTTCTAATCGATTTTTCGGAAATATCTAATACTTCTTGTCTTTCATACAATGGCATAGTAGGAACTTCATTTACTGACAATAACACATTTAAACTATTTTCTTCATTAGTTACACTTTTCTCATGGGGTTGCTTGTATTTACTTTCCACCGAACCAGTTTGTTTAAATTTGTTCACAATTCGGCATACAGTAGAATCGTGAATATTTTTATTGTGTCTATTGTTAAAAATATTTGCTGTTTCGCGATAGCTATAGTAATTTTCACCACGAATTCGAATTATTTCTACCTTTTCTTGTACCGATAACCTTTCCGCTTCCATTTTTATAGCAAAACTAAATGTCTAAATGACATTTATTGAATTAAGTTCATGTTTTTTAAAATCAAACACATGCAGTACGAAAAAACATCTGTCGAGGATTATGCTGAGACTAACTTTTTTATTTTTGTCGCTCTTTCTCGTCAAGCGTTTATTATTAAAACCTTAATAAAAAGAAGTGTTGCTAATTTTATGAAAAATATTACAATTTTAAAGATGATTAAGTTAAAATGAATCACACAATTTGAGTTAAATAAAATTTTTTGACTTCTGAAAACGTAAAATATGGTGTGCAGCAAAATTATTTCACATTCTTGAATTTTTATTTTCAAGAGCTATATTATTTTTGTAGCTGACTTTTGCGACGTATTATTTATGGTTTTCTGTTACGATGTCTACAGAGAGTAAGATTTGCGTATTGTATGAGCGCGCTCAATTTCTTATACAGGGTAATTCAGAATAAACAGTAAAATGAAATTTTTTATCAAAAGTGAATGAAACTCGATATTTTACTTTAATTTTTAAAACCAAAGAACTATTGCTTAATAAAGAACAGTCTAATGTTAAAAATGGGGGTACTTTACTCTTAGCGTAACTTTGTATTTTTGACTCTCCCTCGTATACGATGAGAGTTTCGGCAGAAATCGCGAGTGCTATTTTGGTCTCAAGTCATGCCGAGACACGATGCAATAAAATAATTTTGCTATATTCAAAGGTAAACCATTTTCCCATATGCTGCGCACTTTCTGCCGGTCACTGTATATAGTCGGCATAATTTACGACATATTTGCAAAAAATCATTATTCGGTAAGGTAAAAATGTTACTTCCGATCCGAATTTTGAAATTTTTTTTATACAAAAGATGTCGAAACTTATGTTATAAATACTTTTATACTCGTAATGTGCCTGCCTAGAAAGCAGGACTTCGCAAAAAACTGATTTTAGATAAGAGTAAAAGACCTACTTCCGGTAGGAATTTCGAAAAACTGTTTTAATAAGATTGTTCTCAAATTTAAGTTTGAGTACATTTTAATTCCTTATAAACTTGTTTAAACTTAGTAGTCAACGAAATTGTTGATTTTACGCTGGGTTTCCACTTAAATGAATAAACACACGTTAATAGTTAAACACTATTTATTAACTTAACACATATTAAAGCTAATAAACACAGAAATACAAGTGGTTGTTCTGTTGTTGTGATATCTTCTTGGAGACTCTTGGATGGATACTTCTTATGTTGAGACTATTTGTTAGCAACTGTTTGTTGACGTCTCTCTGATGTGACTTCTTGCTGGATACTCTTCGATTCTAGACTGTCTTTCGAAAATTGTTCCATGTTCTCCCTCCTGTTTAGGAGGAGTGAGTGTAATTAGCGGCACTATATTTGATATTGCAACAAAGTATTCAGGTGGTCACTAATGAGTTCAAAATTCCCAGACACAAATTGAGAGTAATGGATTATTGCAATACCATTTCAAAGGATCATAAGATTTAATACATAACAGTAATATAGTGTAATGAGATGAAGGTATTGTATAACTGTGCCGAAGGATTACTGCTCTTTGTGATTCTAGGTATTGTAACGAACTGCGTCGTTAATCCAAAAGAAAACGCCTTGATTATGCTAATCCGTAATTAATACAAATATTTTGCCGTATTTAGCAAGGCATTTTCTTTTTCATAAACGTTTTAACTTTGTAAAATTGTAAATAATTCAAATTCATTATTTAAATGTATGTACATATTTTCATAGTTCCGGTAATTTGTCGCAATATTTGCATTTGAAATAAGTATATAAATTTTATGGAAAATTTTATTGATAATACGTCACACGGGGCTACGTGACAAACGGCTGGTCCGCGCTAGTAAGGTGGGGTTTGTACGCACGAACTTTTGGTCGCTGGCGCGCAGATCGGTTGTTATAAAAGGCGAAAATTTAAATATCAAAAGGCAGTCCTTCTCCGGCTTTGGTTCTAGTTTTATACTCTGACAAAGCAATCCGTCCCCGGCTTTGTTTCTAGTTTTATACTCTGACAAAGCAATCCGTCTCCGGCTTTGTTTCTAGTTTTATACTCTGACAAAGCAGTCCGTCTCCGACTTTGTTTCTAGTTTTATACTCTGACAAAGTAGTCCTTAACCGGTCTCGTTTCTAGTTTTAAACTCTGTCGAGACCATTCTTTACCAAGTTCTTTTCTAGCTTAACATGCTCTGTGGAACTTGGCTTCAGAATTATTTCCGCTAAACCGTTTTCAACCTGCACATATCAATTAATTAATCTAACTTCAGGTTCTGAGTGATTAATTGATCCTGTCTTTCTATTTTGTTTAACTTAGAGTCAATCCGCTAAAACGTTGTCAAAACCGCGCATATCAATTAATTAATCTAACTTCAGGTTCTGAATAATTAATTGATCACGTGGAGCTAATTTGTTTGAAGTAACATTTAAATTCCTAGTCATTCGACATACCAGAGTCGTGTTATATTTTTCAGTTTAAATACACACCTCCGTTTGTGTCACGTACGAATGCAACGAATCGTGAATAAATAAACCAATCGGTTATTTTACATTGATTATCGTAAATAAAAGCCATTTATTTTAAATAAGAAATAAAGGTCTAGGTCACATTCATTCGGAAATACATCACTGAAAAGTTAAATGTTTATTTACATCAAACGTCAGATATCGAATTTACACTGTATTACCGACTCGCGATGTCCGTAAATTTTGACAAGTACGTTGTATTTCACGCCGAACAATTAGAGTAGATATTTGTATGCGATATAAACTATAGTAGAAATAATTGTGTTGTATTATAAAAAGGACCCAGCATATTTCATTTGTCATGAAACTGTAAATATATAATATATTTAATTAAGCAAGTCTGATCAATTTATTTAGAAGCATGTATTAATGCGCACGCCTATTCGCATTACGAATGTCAGATAATTTGTGATATGGGAAACTCGACGTTAACGACAAAATTTCTTTTTATTTGATACGACTGTTATTTCTTTTCTTTGTGACATATTTCACTGTAAATTTATTGTATATATTCTCGTGTATATATATGTGTGGGACAATAAAATATACTATGCAAGTTTGCGAATAAAATTAGATGAATTTATCTGAAAGCATTTGTTTATTTTTTGTTCGTTATCTGTTTCTTGCGACATCCTTTAGTAAAGCACAATAATTAAAGCAGAATAGATTACGTACCGTTTAATAATGAATCCAAACTCCGATGTTGTTAGCCGTAGGTAACTTAAACTCACTTTTCTTTCACATTTTCACTATTTTTAACTACCGAGAAGAAAGTGAGAAGTGTGGGTGTTTCGACATTGACAGATTGAATAGCGCCGACGCGCTCGGCCAGGTTAAGTTATGCATGAGCGCGTTCACCGACTAGGAGCAGAATTGCAGTACCTGATCGTCCAGCCGTAGGCGACCGTCCGGACGGTATTTTTGAGCGGTCGTTCGTCGGTGCTAGTTTTATCCTAGGCGCACAGGAGCGTCGCGACGAAGCACCGTCACAATTTGGCGCCCAACGTGGGGCCATAATTAGCTGGTTAATTAATTAATTATGGCCCAAAATAATTTTAAAATTTTTACAGCCGTTCAATTCCGCAAATGTAAAAATTAGTTCAGCCGAGAATTTTCAAGTGTAATTCAGCTGCCGTGACTGAATTCCGTTCGGGTTTTTGAATTGTTTTAAAACTAAAGGATTCAAGATTCAGAATTAGCAAGTGCTTTAAGATAATGTAAGAGAATAAGTGTCAATAATTTGTCCATAATTTTTAATACATTCTTGTAATCTTTTTTACGGCAATATTAACGCATTGGTACAAGTAATTAAAAGCAGATAAACCAATTACAAGTTTTATTTTATTGTTCCACTTTGACTACAAAGTAAAATATATACAATATGACAGACGTCGACCAAATAGGGAATCCAGGTACCCTAGGGTGGATATACACCCTCAAAAAGGAGGATCTAAACGCGATAGCAAGATCACTAGACCTCGATGACACCGGTACCGTTCCAGACGTTCGTGAGCGTGTCAGCACGTTTCTCAAAGGACGTAGATCTGGCTCTTCGAACAAAGGCAGCAATACAGAAGGCTCGAAGCCTAGTGGCAGTGAAGATGACGTCTCCAGTGCTACGATCTGCCAACAAGTTCGCAAATGGGGCCTGAATTTCAGTGGCAGCTCAGACGCAGTTTTCTTCCTGGAAAGAATAAGTGAGTTACAGTCATGCTACGATATTAAAGACGATCATATGTTGATGGCATTGCCTGAATTGTTCAAAGACAAGGCCTTGCTCTGGCTTAGAAACAATAGGTCGTACTGGAAAACGTGGACCGATTTCTTGGACGATTTTAAGCTGCAGTTCCTTCCGTCCCGATATCATTACCTGGTGGAAGAGGAAATACGGTCGAGGCTGCAAAGACCGAACGAGTCGTTCAAAGATTTCCTGACAGCGTTATTGACCCTGATGAGACGCGGCAAACCCATGTCTGATGACGAACAGTTGGAACGCGTGTATAGCAACATGTCCCCTGAAATGAAACTTTATATACGCCGAGACGCGGTGTCGTCGCTCAGACAACTATCGAAACTCGCCGCGGAGTATGAGCTCATAAAAGAAGAGCAGATTCGCTTCGCTAGAGGAAAGAATGACCCACAGACGCCGCAGCGCTCTTGCCGCGACGAACCGAAAGTGCCTTCGACAGCGCATCGCGCGCCCCATTCATCTTACGCGGTGCAGGACATTAGGCCTCGTCAGACGTCACCATCGCCGAAGAGAGTTCAAAAGCTATCTAATCCCGAGGGACGCTGTTGGAGGTGTGCCCAGGAGGGACACGGCAGGCGTAGTTGTCGTAACCCACCCAGATTGTTCTGCTCGCGATGTGGAAAAGTGGACGTCCGCTCCATAGATTGCAGGTGCCCGGGAAACCACAAAGAGGGTGGCGTGGATGTCCAGGTCACCCGCACGAAGTAAAATCCGGACCCGAGCTCCCGAACGAATCTGAGAAAGAACGAACGACCCCCGATAACCGCGTGTGGGTACCAATAAGTATTCATGGAGTGAATTTAAAAGCTCTAATAGATTGTGGTGCCACGTCGTCGTTCGTATCCGGGAATTTAATCGATCGTTTGGGAGCAAAGAGTACGCGAGACGTGCGTACATATAAATCACGTATCCGACTGGCCAATGGAGAGATTATCGAATCACCAGGCAGGATCTCCTTACCAGTGAAGATGAAACACAGAACAATAGACGTAAATTTTCTGATTTTGCCGACGAGCATGTGTTCGGTGATCTTCGGAGTAAACGTGCTGCGAGCACTGGGAGCCGTCCTCGATTTTCCGAAGAAAAAGGTATATTTTAAGAGCAACGACGATGCACCGCCCGTCGAGAGTTGCTTAGTTGCCGAAGAAGAGGATAGGCGAGAAGAGATTTTGAAACAGTTTATAGAGACTGAAATGAAGAAGTTCGCGAATGTACCAGGTCGCACAAACTTAGTAAAGCACGTGATAAAATTGCAGCCAGGTGCCATTCCGGTCAAACAAAGGTACTATCCGTGTAATCCGAACAAACAGAGGCTGATCGACGCGGAGGTAGACAAAATGTTGGAGGATGATATCATCGAACCTAGTGATAGTCCATGGAGCTCCCCGATTGTAGTAGTAAAGAAGAAGAATGGGGAAGCAAGATTTTGCGTCGATTTTAGAAAGGTCAATGCGGTCTCTGTCAAGGATTCATACCCACTTCCGTACATTTCAAATATCTTGGACAAATTAAGGGACAGTAAATATTTTTCCACGTTAGACCTAAAGAGTGGGTATTGGCAGGTGGAACTCGAGGAGAGCAGCAGACCTATCACGGCATTTACCATCCCAGGGAAAGGTTTATTCCACTTTAAGGTTTTAGCATTCGGGCTCCACTCGGCGGGGGCCACTTTTCAAAGACTATTGGACTCAGTGATAGGCCCCGAAATGGCAAACTTCGCGTTTGTTTACTTGGATGATATCATCGTACTGGGGAAGACGTTCGACCAACATTTGGAGAATTTAAAGTCAGTATTTGGGTGCCTGAGGCGAGCAGGACTGCGACTACAAACCGATAAGTGTGCATTCGCTCAACAAAGTATCAAATACTTAGGACATATCGTCACCCCCGATGGCATTAAGACAGACCCCGAGAAAGTGGCTGCGATATTGAACGTACAGCCACCACGTTCTAAGAAAGAGGTGCGAAGCTTCCTGGGGCAAACATCGTGGTACCGCCGTTTCGTGCCAAATTTTGCTCAGATAACGACTCCGCTGGTGGCTTTAATAAAAAAAAATACTCGGTGGGAATGGACGCAAGAGCAGGAATCTGCGTTCGCTAAAATTAAAGAGGCCCTGACAAAGAGTCCCGTTTTGGTGTGTCCGGACTTTACAAGACCTTTCCAGTTACACACAGACGCCAGCGAGAAAGGACTGGGGGCCGTATTAGTACAAGAAGTAGGAGGGCTCGAGAAGGTGATCGCGTACGCGAGCAGGACTCTGAGCGACGCAGAGACCAGATATTCGACGACGGAAAAGGAATGCCTGTCAGTTGTCTGGGGAATTAAAAAATTCAAATATTACCTGGAATTCTATAAATTTGTCGTCGTGACCGACCACCAATGTTTACGTTTTCTCAATGACCTGAAAAACCCCTCCGGAAGGCTCGGCAGGTGGGCCATAGACCTGCAGCAATTCGATTTTACGGTACGGTACCGCCGAGGATCGATGAATAACCTGGCTGATTCCCTCTCAAGATCACCGCTCCCCCGTAAGTCCGAGCCCGAAGACGAGACATGTGCGTTGATTGACGATGTACAGTGTCCGTGGTACAGCAGGAAAATTGCCGATGTTAAAGCACAACCAGACCGAAACGGCGATTTTCGAATTAAAGATGGTAACCTATATAAGTACATTCCCGATACGCGGAACGTCGACGGCATTCGAACATGGAAATTATGCATTCCGAGGCCCAAAAGAGCACAAGTTTTAATGGAGATACACGACGCCCCCGAAGCCGGACATCTAGGCGTCGCTAAAAGCATTTTGCGTGCATCAGCCTTATACTATTGGCCAGGGATGTTTAGAGATATCAGAAATTACGTGAACAAATGTCAGTCTTGTAAGAGATATAAGTTTAACCAAGGAAAGCCGCTAGGGCAGATGCAGTACTCACCTGTTGATTTTCCGTGGGAGCAGGTGAGTGTGGATCTACTTGGACCGTTTCCCCGCTCCAAACAGGGCTTCACGTCGTTACTGGTATTTCAAGACAGGTTTACGAAGTGGGTAGAGTGCCAGCCGCTGCGCTCTGCCACGTCGAAGACGATCATCCGTGCCTTAAAGGAAAAGCTGATATATCGCTTCGGATGCCCCAAGTTGCTGCTGGCAGATAATGGTCCGCAGTTCGCCAGTCACCACTTCCAGGACTATATTAGAGGTGTTGGCATCCAGATAAAGTACACAGCACCGTATGCTCCGCAATCGAACCTGGTGGAAAGGACAAACAGAGTGATTGGTCCTATGATAGCTCAATACATAGAAGGAGATCATAGGGAGTGGGACCAATACTTACCACAATTCGTCTTCGCCGTGAATTCTGCCAGACATGAGTCCACGGGATACACACCGGCTTTCTTGAACTTTGGAAGGGAACTCATCCCGCCACGATCCCTCCGCCGGACCGTCGAGGACCCGACCAATGATTCCAGTGAGCCGGATACCGGAGAATTGGCAACAGAAATGGCAAAACTGGATGACTTCTTCCAGATTGTGAGGGTAAAATTGGCTGAGGCGTTTCAGCGTCAGAGCAGGCCCTACAATCTCCGTCACCGTCCTTTCCGTCCGCAGGTAGGACAATGGGTGTACCACAAATGCCATTACCTGTCCGACGCCGCCAAGAAGTTTTCTGCGAAGTTAGCACCGAAGTTCGAAGGTCCCTCGAAAATAATTAAAATTTTGTCCCCTTCTGTTGTTTTGTTGCAGATACCAGGTCACCGCAAATCCGCCAAAATCCACGTGAAGGACATCAAACTGTCCACCACCGCCGGCCCGTAATCCCTACTCCGCCTCCCACTCAAGATCCCCCTCTAGAGAAGCGGTGGGGAACATCCGAGACGGGCATATAAGTCGATGGATCGTGTATTACCGTCCTGTTCAACCATGTCTTCGTCAAAGTCTCCCAGACGTCAAGTAAACTCCAGGCATTGGATATCTCCGACCAGTGGTGTGGTGAGATTCGTGGCCTCTCCAAAAACACCAGAGCGGCCAATAACGCCACAATTTATAATATCGCCGGAGACGATAGCCATCTTGGAGGAAAAATATAAAGTGTACTGCTGCAATACGCCTCCGAAACCGCAGCCGCAGGCGTCCGTTACCAAGGTACCTGAAGTAGAAGTAGGCCCGGCGTTAACGAGTCCAGGTGCCGAGGCATATTTGGAGTTCCGGTATCTACAGTTATTTGGCGTGTCACCAGTTCCAGATCCGTTATCGCCGCTGCCACCGACACCAGAAACAGTTAAACCACCAACAAATGTAACCGCATCCGCTCCAGAGAGTATCACCCTTCCCGTTTTCGTTCCTCTCACTCCAAGCCGTCCTCTAGACATGCCTTTCCTCGTAGCCGATCCTCTTCCTCCATCAGATACACGTCCTATGGTTAAAAAGCCTGCCGTCCACAATCCAGGGGCGTGGATCCGCCGTGACGATCGTCCTGGCAAGAAAGTCCGGAGGAGACGTCGTCTGAACCAGAGGGTCAGCGTGAGGATCGACGGGAAGAGCGTGTCCATGACGCGTCGAGAGGCGGAAGCCTACTACGACGCCCTACACAAACAAGACATAGTGAAATTAGTGCCAGTGCGAGAAAAAGTGTAGAGACGTTTTAAGTAATACGAATTTAGTTGTAAGACTTGCATTTACATTTTTAATTTTGTTTCATTTCTTTAACATGTTTTTTCTTTTTTTTGAGATGGGGGTTGTAACGAACTGCGTCGTTAATCCAAAAGAAAACGCCTTGATTATGCTAATCCGTAATTAATACAAATATTTTGCCGTATTTAGCAAGGCATTTTCTTTTTCATAAACGTTTTAACTTTGTAAAATTGTAAATAATTCAAATTCATTATTTAAATGTATGTACATATTTTCATAGTTCCGGTAATTTGTCGCAATATTTGCATTTGAAATAAGTATATAAATTTTATGGAAAATTTTATTGATAATACGTCACACGGGGCTACGTGACAAACGGCTGGTCCGCGCTAGTAAGGTGGGGTTTGTACGCACGAACTTTTGGTCGCTGGCGCGCAGATCGGTTGTTATAAAAGGCGAAAATTTAAATATCAAAAGGCAGTCCTTCTCCGGCTTTGGTTCTAGTTTTATACTCTGACAAAGCAATCCGTCCCCGGCTTTGTTTCTAGTTTTATACTCTGACAAAGCAATCCGTCTCCGGCTTTGTTTCTAGTTTTATACTCTGACAAAGCAGTCCGTCTCCGACTTTGTTTCTAGTTTTATACTCTGACAAAGTAGTCCTTAACCGGTCTCGTTTCTAGTTTTAAACTCTGTCGAGACCATTCTTTACCAAGTTCTTTTCTAGCTTAACATGCTCTGTGGAACTTGGCTTCAGAATTATTTCCGCTAAACCGTTTTCAACCTGCACATATCAATTAATTAATCTAACTTCAGGTTCTGAGTGATTAATTGATCCTGTCTTTCTATTTTGTTTAACTTAGAGTCAATCCGCTAAAACGTTGTCAAAACCGCGCATATCAATTTGCCGTGCTAACACCGATGTAGGTATTAGCGAACAATATCGTTAATGAATGAATAATTGTTACTTTGCTTGAAATAGACATTTACTTAATATACATTCGGATTTTCCAAAGTTGTTAAAAAAATTGTACAAAATCTCTAATGCGAGGGATAATTACCTTCGGACAACTGTGTTATTATTGAGGTAATTTAAATATAGTAAAGTTTATATGTTTTAAATAACATTGTTTGAGTACAATAAAACAGATTTTGTTAAAGTTTTAGAGTTACAATAACACCACGTAAATATACAGGCACATTCAAGATAAAGAGACAAAACTAAAATTAATTAAATAAAGAACACTTCCGGCAAACCGGAACAGAAATATTAACAAAACTCCATTTTTTCCCCTGAAGTAAACTACTACTTCCGGTCTACCGAATTTACTGAAAATCTAAACAGATCTCAAGATGGAGATTATACTCGTAAATACAAAATTTGGAATTGACAGCTATAGCCGTTTGGCCGCTATCGTGGTAGAACACAAATTGACTGACTGACCGACTGATAGACAGACAGAGAAAGCGAAAGAGAGAGAGAGAGAGAGATTTTAAAACCCATATTTTCGGTATCAGGGGACTTTAAAACGTGGACATCTGCAAAAATCTCGAAGTCGAAAATTTCATCATCACAATACTTCCTAATACTACATATAAGAAAGTAAAAGAGACATACATCAAGGATTTTGTGGGGTCCTGTTCCATAGGATTACGAACGTCAATAATCACTTCCTCTGTAGGAATAGTTGGCCTATCAGCACCTTTTATAAGAGTAACAGATCCACTTTCGCGAAATACACCAACACAATGTGCGCGGCACATATAAAGATCTTGCTCTACTACTGCGTAATTTGGGAAGTGTTCACGAAAATTATCCAAACATAAACGCTTACTGTATTCCCAAATACCATTAACTATAGCACCTGTTCTAAAGTACGCATCATGTAAGTTTAATCTTTTCATTGTTGAAGAAAATCTTTCTCCGCTGCAATTAGTAGTGGCAGTACTTTAAAAAATGCTCAATGCTGTGGCCAATTTAGGATATGTAGACTCGAGTCAATTATTGTCCTTATTTTGGGCCCCAGGAGCAGACAATGTGTCCCTATTAAAAATTAACTAAAACACGAAATTGACGTGTAATATATTTAAGTCATACAAAAATTAAAAACTGAAATATTAGAAATCTTTCTTTCTTGACTTGGCTGACGCAAAAATTTCTATAATTGATTTTAAATCTAAACTGGATGCAGTTTTATGTTCTAGTGATAACAAAGAAAGATCTCATAATCTTTTTTGTGAGATACAATTTCAATACTAGAGGATCTTTCAGCAGTCGCAGTTATTGGAATTGTAAAATATAATACTCCTATTTAAGTATAATATTAAAACTATCTCTAACTGTTATATTTTCTTTCAAGTCAGATTTAATTACTATAATATAATTATAATTAATAGAGTAGAAAGAACCTCGGCATATCTTAATTATAAATTATCACAGTATTCACAGAATTCAAAATTTTGCCAATTGTGATTCAGACCAGAAAAACGTAATTTCAGTTGATTGTTTACTGTATCCATAATTGTCAAAAAAATATTTATTTTGAATATTTGTTCCAAAGACTCAAATCTATAGTCCGTGGATAATTCATCGAAATGTTTTGTACTTTTGGGTTGGCGTGTGCGATGAAATGTAGTGGTATGTATTTTCCACTTCATAGCAATATTAGCTGTTTCATCTTTAACATGTGTTATGCTTTATTTTTACGTTTTGCTAATGTTTCGCATTTCTTATGCTTTTCGCACTGTTTGATATTCTAAATCGCAACTTTACGAGCGTGCCTGATATATTTCTGGTGAACTAGTTTGACATGCTTATATCTATTGTGTAAACTCATTTCTGTTTCTTAGGTTAAATTTATTGAAATCTAATTTTGGGTCATTCACACGATAAAGTTAATTACTTGTGTAGGTGTACTTAAACCTACGTTTAAAATAACTATTTTCCGAGGCGATCTATATTGCCGTTCTGACCTACCTGCATTGTGTACGTAGTCCTAATTCTTTCGGTTGTAACATTGTTATTTTCATCGACATTCTATGTCTCGAGCTTCGTCATCTGGGTAAACTTGATTGTCTCCACCTTAGTTTTACTGCTTTCCTGTCACCATATTTGTAGAGGGAAATATTGTGTTAGTTTGTTCTTCTAGCACCTTGTTTATTTTACTACACCTGAATCAAGTACTATGGCAATCGGATAACCTCTTTTGGTTTTATACTGTTCTTCGCTTAAAAAGAAAAGGGTATATTGTGGCATGAGAATAGCTTTAGACTTCGTGCATACTTGTTTCCTTTCCTCACGGTCATGCACTTGATGTTAACGGCGGGGCCGTCCACAGTGATTTCGTTGTTCCGTGTCATCCGATGCACATAACCTTTGGGATGTAATCGACGCATCCACGTTTATTATTTTATGCCTGTAAAGCACGAATAGATCGGGGCTAAGCCCGTCTGTTCTTGTGTGTGCGTAATTTGGTCAGATTTAGTCTATTTACCTGAGTTCCGGACATTTATAATGTGTGATGGGGCTGATTAGCGTTTGTTTACAAATCTATTTGGTTAGATGTCATGCGTGCGCTGGTGTAACGGACGGTTCGCGCAATACCAACTTTTAGGCGTGAACTTTTCCTTTCATATTACCTAACTTTATAAATTTTACGTGCATTGTAGGTGTATTTCAGTAAATTTTATCATCGTAAGTTCCTAGTATGCCTGTGTTTAATTATATAGGTCACGTTATTGACGCTCTCTTTTGTAATTAAGTTTTGTGTTCGTTAATTTTATTTGAATTTCTCCCGCTTTCTATTCTGAGCCATTTCCGTGTTACGTTATATTTGAGGCGTGCGTGATTGGCTGTAGCGCATTATCCAAGGGGAAACACGTTCTCAACTTCACTTTCCAAGTCCATCTTGCCTAAAGAGCAATAGTACAGAACTGCTTATTTTCTTTTAGTAATTTTATTACTATGTCTAGTAGATATTACGCTTAGGCGGCTTTGTTGAGATAAGTAGTGAATTCTCTTTTCTGATTTAATAGGATTTTAATTGTGGGTACGAGGCTAAGCCTTCAGTAGTTATACACTGACATGGCCGCCGTACATTCCCGTTGAGGAACATAGTAACAACCATCGTCGCTCTATTAGTTGTACCTTTCCATCCTTCTCAGTGGCTTCTGGTGGATTTTCTCCGACCGGAACGGCCTCAACGTCTAACGGCAAAAGAGGATACAGATAAATGAATGAATTAATGATTTACGTTTGTGTTGTAACTTTAAAACGTCATTGACAATGGTATTTAATCATTTGGAAAAGTGTGATATGTTAGAAGCGTATATCGTGTCGTAAAAACTCTGTAAGGACCCAAGAATATTACGCTGAGTGTTATCCTCTACGCCCGCAGCAAGATCGACTCTATTATCAAACACTGTATCGACAATTCAGAAAAAATTATGTTTTCAAAAAAACTAAAACAAGAAAAGACTACGTAATTAGTGAGAAAATGGAAATTGACATTTTGGCTAACTTTGAAGTGCATCCCAATAATTCTATAAGAGACAAAGTTAGCAATAGTGCCGACTTAATTTATAACACCCTGTATAATATTTTTCCGAAAAATATTTATTATTTTGGACAGGATAGCTAGGAAATGGTCCTTTAGGTTTACAGGGTGTACAGTTGACTATAAAACGTTTCATATCGTCAGTTAATATTTTATTCACATAGTCTCCCAAATCTGTAGAAACACGTAATCGGCTAGTGTCACTGTAACTATCAATTTTCTCTTCTCCTATTTTAATTTCAGATAAATTCGATAACACTGATAGCCCTGCTACGGGCTCTACTGATATCTGAGAAGATTTCGATTGTGCACTTACATCACTGGCGTTATCGTTTTCTTTGCAGAGTAAATCCGTTTCACTTGGCTGTGGGATTTTGGGACTGATGTCGTAACTTCAGTCGAAATTTGTGCAGATGTTGATCGACATTCACTAACTTGTAAATTTTCACTTTCCACACTTTTTGAAAAATACTTGTCAATTTCGGCAGTTTTTTTTGTTTTTCTTACTTTTGTTTTTTTTTTTAATTTGCGTTTGTACGCACCACTAATTTTCGAATTCCTAAGCTGTTCTGTTATATGGATATATCGTTTTTATTTTTCATATTCTCACTCTTAAGAATTACAAATCAGCCCCACTTAAAGTGGCGATAAAAAGTGATCTCACTACTCTCACTGGTCTCAGCTGACAAATTTTAATAGTTTCAAATTACGTGCTACTGTTTACGTTTCAATGTTCAGTGTTTAATCAGTATGAGGATTGATGACTTTAGGAAATAAATATTGTAAACGTTGTTCGGTTTTAAAGTATAAAAATCAAAAAAAATTTACACATCCGGACAAGTTTATACTTTCAGATTTGTAAAGGTTATATGATTCTGTATAGATTTGGACTGTATATATTTTTCTAAAGTAGCGTATAATTAATCCAATAATATCTTCAATTGTAGTATCAACTTTTTGAAGTGAAGTATTAGTTTATATAAAGAAAAGAAATATTGCGGATAATGGAATAATGAAGTAAAGAATTTATTGGGTTAACTCCGCTGAAAATGCAACTGCGGACACGTGTTTCGAACTATTTGGTTCTCGTCAGCGCAGTGTAGCCAAGGAATAGGATGGGATAACCTTGGAGCTGAAAAACATCAATCAGAGACATACACAGGGGACAGCCTACCAATTGAGGCTTCAGCTAGAGTGTCCTCGATATTGAGGATGAATCTAACGTCGCCGCGAGGTAGACATTTGTCCACCTGCACGCCATCAATTGGTAGGCTGTCCCTTGTGTATGTCTCTGATTGATGTTTTTCAGCTCCAAGGTTATCCCATCCTATTCCTTGGCTACACTGCACTGACGAAAACCAAGTAGTTCGAAACACGTGTCCGCAGTTGCATTTTCAGTGGAGTTAACCCAATAAATTCTTTACTTCATTAGTTTATATATATAGAAAATATAAAAAATATAGAATTTCTAATATTTTCTCCAAAATGGTACCACAACCAACGGGTGTAGCTTAATGTTTTGGGAACTTTGATTTTTGCTGCTAGCGTATCTTTCAAAATTTCCCCATCTTGATGTTGACGCGGCAAAGAAATTGTATAGATTTTGTAGAAATCAAAATAATTTAGTGCTTGTACGTGGCATTCCGCCCTTAACGTTCCAAATAAATTTAAAGAATGTGCTATATGCGGCACATCGCACGATTGTTTTTTTAATTTAATGCGTGCTCGACATATTACAGACCAGTGTATAGGACAATCATAAGATTATCCTATGCAATATTCCAAATTAATATCTAAATCAGATAATAGGTTTAAAATACAATCTTCCATTTCTGCGCTCTTATGGGCAGTATTTTCAAAGTTTAAAAACCCTTCAACAGCCATTTCATTTTTATTGACATATCTAATTAATTGATCCATATGGGAAATATCGGACGTAGAATCTACTATAATGGAGTCATACTTTGCTATATTTTGCTATTTGCAGATAACTAAGAGACATGCCCAGTACTTTTGTTTGCAAAATTGAATATATGTATGTCATTGCAAAATGAGGTTAAATTTTGCTAAAAATTCTATGTGTCCTAAATAATTTCCATTGTGTTTATTACCAATAATTTCATTCTCTCCCCTAAAAGCGAAAACCCTTGAACTTACAAATTTGATTATATCAACAACTCATTCTAAAATATTTTTTCAAAAATTAGTATTTTTTTCCATTGATATAAGTGAATAATTTTTGAAATATTCACATTTTTCTAAAGACCTGTTAACAAGTATACGGGTGTTTTTTTTTATGCAGAGAGGAATTTTCATGATCCGAATTTTATTTCATGTTATGTTTTCAGTCATTGAAACATCCACTACCAAATAGTTTGCAAAAGATGCCAGGATGCTGGGATTTTGATACCGCTTTAGATGCAGTAAAGTCCAGTGTTAAAATATCTACATCTGCGTTAGATATGTTCATCATTATATCCATAAATTTGGCTTCGCTTAATCTTCCACATAATCAGTACCAACATAATTAACACTCAACATACCTATTATGAATTTATCTTCAGCTCTGCTCCTCTTGTTGTTGTGTTTGAGTATCTTGTTTTTCTTTCTCATTTGATTGTCGGGCATTATTATCATACTGTTGTTGTTTTTCTTCTTTTCCTTTTTCGTGTTGCTCATATTGTGTAATTTCGATAGAAATTGTTTCGCCTTTTTTAAAAAAAAAATTTTTAATGTTGGTAGTTTATCCAGAAGAGCTTTTTGCCTCGCTCTTATCACTTCCTTTAATTTACGATTGGCAAAGCCAGATAACCTTTTACTTTCTTATACGTAGTATAAGGAAGTATTGTGATGATGAAAATTTTCGACCTCGAGATTTTTGCAGATGTCCACGTTTTGAACTCCCCTGATACAGAAAAAGTGGTTTTTAAAAATGTCTCTCTCTGTGTGTGTGTGTGTGTATGTCTCTCTCTGTGTGTCCGTGTGTGTGTGACCACGATAGCGGTCAAACCGCTATAGCTAGTAATTCCAAATTTTGTATTTACGAGTATAATCTCCCTGTTGAGAACTAGTTAGATTTTCAGTAAAATCGGCCTACCGGAAGTAGTAGTTTACTTCGGTAAAAAAATCAAATTTTTTCAATATTTCGTCAACTACTAATTTTAAACAAATTTATAAAGGATTCATATGTACTCAAAATTAAGTTTGAGAAGAATTTTATTATGAAAGTTTTTCAAAATTCCTACCGGAAGTAGGTCTTTTACTCTTATCGAAAATCAGTCTTTTGCCAGTCATGCTTTTTAGACAGATACGTTACGAGTATAAAAGTATTTAGAACTTAATTTTCAATACCTTTTGTATAAAAAAAATTTCAAAATTAGGACCGGAAGTACCACTTTTACTCTTACCGAATAGCGATTTTTTTTGCAAATATATGGTAAATTTTGCATTCTATATATATTTATCAAGAGTATAAAAGTATTTAGAACTTAATTTTCAATACCTTTTGTATAAAAAGAATTTCAAAATTCGTACCGGAAGTAACACATTTACTCTTAGCGAGTAGCACTTTTTTTCGAATATCTTGCAAAATATGCATTCTATAGAGATTTATTAAGACAATGGAATTACTTATAACAGGATTTTGAATAACTTTTGTATAATTTTTTTTAAAAAATTGTATAGTTTGGAACGCTCATACGTGTAAGAAAATCGTGTGGTGGCCACACCTCATTTTTTTTGTTTGTATAGCCGACAAGAAGAACAATGTAAATCACAGATAACCTCAAGAAGCCGACGTTTCACGAAGGCAGTCGAAGAGAACCCAGCGGCGATGCTGACGCTGCAGTAGAATGGCTGGCACTTAATAGAAAAGTGGCGCGAACCGAACCAGAACCCCACGAATTTCATTCATGCACAAAAAATGTGATGTGGCCACCACACGACTTTCTTATACGTATGAGCGTTTCAAATTATAAAATTTTAAGAATTTTTTTATACAAAAATCCAGTTCTAAATATTTTTGTACTCTTGATAAATATATATAGAATGCATAACTTACGACATATTTGCAAAAAATCGCTATTCGATAAGAGTAAAAGTGGTACTTCCGGTCTGAATTTTGAAATTTTTTTTCATACAAAAGATATTAAAAATTATGTTTTAGATACTTTTATACTCGTAACGTACTTGTCTAAAAAGCATGACTTGCGAAATATTCGCAAAAAACTGATTTTCGATAAGAGTAAAAGACCTACTTCCGGTAGGAATTTCGAAAAGCTTTTTAAATAAAATTATTCTCAATTTTAATTTTAAGTACATATGAATTCTTTATAAATTTGTTTAAACCTAGTAGTTGACGAAATATTGGCAAAATTCGATTTTTTCACTGAAGTAAACTGCTACTTCCGGTCTACCGATTTTACTTAAAAACTAATCAGATCCCAAGAGGTAGATTATACACGTAAATACAAAATTTGGAATTGATATCTCCAGCGGTTTGACCGCTATCGTGATCACAGACATTTTTTGAAAAATGCAATAAATTCAGCTTAAATGTAGTTATAATTATGATATTTCAAATTAACTTTTCACGCGCAAAATTTCAAACAGGATATTAGTTACATAAAACCAGTCCTTTTAACTACTATAGGGTATGTATATTGCATTTTAAAACTCAGTTCTCCGTAAAATAGTTAAAAGTTTCTAATTTGCATATGCTTCATGGTGGGTTTATGCAGCGTTCCTTAACTTAGTATTAGTATTAGTCCTAAGAATTAGTTTTAACCTTAAAAGTACACGTTATACAGACATTAAATTTTCAAATTACGCTGCATGAATGGTACGTAGCTGTGTACGTATTACCTCATAAGGTTTAGGTCTTGGCTACCGAGGTCTTAACTTGGTCCTAAGAGTTAAAAATTACGAACTTTCAAGGTCGTGTCCTAACGCGGTCCTAAGAAGCTTACGACCATAAGATCAGCTAACTGAACGCTAGCACGTATACTCAATGATCGAACTTTCTTAAGACTAATACTAATGCTAAGTTAGGACTAATTCACGCTGCATAAACCCACCATCAATTGGTTTTTTAAAAATAAAGACATGAAATCCTGCGGCCTCTGTCTGTCAAGTGCTATATTATAATAAAAAGTGATTATCACAGATTCCTAATAAAATCTACACTCATATTGTTTCTATAACCACAATTTATGACAGTGTTTTCCTCATAATTTATCTAAAACTACAATATTAAAGTACGTGACTCATATTAAACATGATTATTGTAAACTGGCAAATTAAAATTGAGTAACTATATAGAAAACCAATTTGCGTTTTTAATTATTAAAAATAAACCAAAAAGATGTTTTCTCCCTCTTTACGACAAGTGCTTTATTATAATATTATATGATTGAAACAGATGTTCATATTATAAAACACGATTTTACTCATATTTCAACAATATTAAGAAAAAGAATTTAGCGCCCTCTGTACGAGAAGTTCTACATTATAATATAATGAGGTTATAACAGATTCCTGTAGATTCTGACGCAAAATTATTTTTCAAAGATATTTAATTTAAAAATTATATAATTCTTTATGACTTCATTTGATATATCTTGTATAAAGATGCTTTTTATTTTTACATTGGAAAAGCACTTTTAATATGTAATAATAATAATATTATAATAATGCTTTATTATCGTAAATTTTTATAACAAAGACATTGGCACTTTACAACATAATTAATGCTCCAAGTTGATAAAAAAATACAATAACTGCAGCTCATGTATACATTCATATTTCAAATTGATTTTCCACGCCCAAGACTTCATACACAGGATTCTTTTTAAATAAAACCAGTTACGTGTATTTAAATATCGTCTATCTCCTTTTAACTACTTTTAGAGTACATATATTTTATATTTCCAATGTTGTACGTAAAATAGACAAAGTTTTTAATTAGCATAAGCTTGTATAATATGCTTTCTCTGTTTCGGTATTAGAACAACGTTATTCAAGCACCCATTTTCGTGTTAGAATGG
The DNA here is from genome assembly GCA_963170755.1 of Amphimallon solstitiale. Lineage (NCBI taxonomy): Eukaryota > Metazoa > Arthropoda > Insecta > Coleoptera > Scarabaeidae > Amphimallon > Amphimallon solstitiale. The sequence goes on along the minus strand of OY720677.1, from coordinate 100,470,472 downwards.
ACTCCATTCTTAAGCGATTTTTGGTAACTTTCTATTTTAGTAGAAGTAGGTTGGTACCATAAATTTTTCATATTCTTTTTCATACCTTGCTTTTCGATTTACCTGGTAGTAAATTATTTATGGCGTTGGCGGCCACGTCCCGCAATTCTAGTGGCGCAGATTGAAGCTCTTCGTCTGACATTCCGCCCACAGACAAGCATTCCTTCCTGTTCCTTCCTTCGTCCACTCGCTCTGCGCGCTCGTGTCCGAATTTGGAAATCATGCTGGAATGAAAGGCCTTTTGTTACTTATATTTTAATATACCGTACCAATCTGGTCGTGGAGAAAATTCGATACTCGTGGTTTCTCACGCTCGCTACTGCTCGCTTTCGGAATCTTCCACTCGTATCTAATTTTTTCATTCTAACCTTGTTACAGAATTGTCGCTAATATCTGTCAACACAGACACAATTGTATGACATTAAACCTAAATCGTTTGTCGCTGTCATGCAATGTCATAAGTCTTTATACCTTTATTTTTTAAATTACAAATTTTTGCGGTTGGCGATAAAATTGTGTATGCACCACATCAATAAAGTGCCTTTATCGAACTCGTCTTTTATTCGCCTCGCTCGCTTGGCTCATAAACCAGACTCCTTCGATAAAGGATCACGTTACTGACTTGGTACATAAATAACTATTATCGCCAACCGTCAATAAAGCGATGCGTTAGCATAGCGCTTTTCGAATGTAAACAAACACTTTATCGTACTGTAAAATAAAGTACTTTACCTGCCGCTAATATCTCCCAACACAAACATGATTATAGGACATTAAACATAAATCGTTTGTCACTGTCATAAACTGTCATAAGCCACTATATCTTTATTTATGAAATTACAAATTTTTGGGGTTGGCGATTTATCGAACTCGTCTGTTATTCGCCTCGCTCGCTTCTCTCGCTTGGCTCATAAATCAGACTCTTTCGATAAAGGATCACTTTACTGACTTGGTACATAAATAAATATTATTTTACAGTACAATACATTTATATTGTACTGTAATTTGTAATTTAAAAAACAAAGGTATGACTTATCACATTTTATGACAGCGACAAACGAATTGTGTTTAAAGCATTGAGGAAATATACTATGGAGACGCTGTAAAGCATCTTTGCTGTACTCTCAAAACGGGAGCATTGGGAGGGCTAAGTATGGGACCAATGTGACTCACCTAGTCCGAACTACTCAAAATTATAATCTGTCATCCCACACCTCTCAGACCTACACTAACGTATGTAATGTTATTCCAGACGATTTCTTCTTATCAACGCCGTCTCTGCTGTTGCAGCTACGTAGAGCAAAAGAAACCATAATGTCTATAATTTTAATATTTAACTTATTATATAACTCTAATACACGATGCACTTAACAAACACTCCGCTTTTTACCAACACTACCTGTTTCTGGGTAGGCAGTAATAATAATAATAATAATAATAATAATAATAATAATAATAATAATGTTTTTTCACCTCTTGATTTCATATTTATCTTACTTTTAAATATAGTCTTGGGAACTTTATAATAAATAAATATTAGAAAATACAAATACATTTTTATGATCGCACCAGACGCATAAATAATATCCTACCTTTTAAAAGGAATGCGTTAAAATGAAATCGAATGTGAGCCAATGTTGAAAGTTCAAACACGACTTCAAAGGTGAACACTTGTATTTTTCTTACTTTGTAATCAGTAAAATAATCAACACGTATCAGTTTTATTGTGCTGAATGCGAGTATATCAGTTAAAATTATGGCATTTCCTGTATTTCCACCATAATTTCCTCATTGTTGTATTTTATTCTATTTATTTTCCTCAGTGCTCCTGTTGACTTCAGTTGAGTTCAATTGAAGTTGTTGTTTCTAGCATCTAAGTATATTTTGTGTGATGCCGGATACTTTTTTTTTGTAAAATAAATGCATCTTTTAGGGCAGTAATATTAAATTGTTATTGTTATAAATTAATATTATTATTATATGTTACCTATACATTAATATACCCATACACGCGTCTGAATACTTAATAAGTAGCATATAGTCGGGTCGTTTTCGCAACCGACACGGCAAAAGTACGAACTAAAAACGCTGATTCAATACCACTACAAATTCCAATCAACCGGAACAATTTTAGAACAATAAAATTCAACCAACTAATTAATATTTTAGGATAAATAGCTACGGCTAGTAAAATACTATTACATGAAAGTCAGTTAGAAATTAAATATTATAGATATAATTATTAAATATTACTTTTCTATATCAATATTTTATTTGATACATGGCTATTCTGAGCATTGTTGTCAGATTTTTATTTTCACGGAGCGTATGACACTTGACAAGCGTAGCGTTTGACAAGCAGGTGACTAGTATTCAGTACAGCGTTTTTCGAACAATTACACATGAAACTTGGGCTACCATCACTCATATTGAACAAGAAATAAAGACGTTGTGGGATAGGGAAATAGAAATTGATAAAACAGATATTAATCCAGTAATATTTTGTATTAATGATAGCGGTAGGAGCGACTGTGAAAGTTATTAAAGTCAAATATATTTATCTAAACCAAATTATATACGAGAAGGTAAGTTTTATTCAACAAAAATGTTTGGTTTTACTTGTAATTGCTTTATGTTATTTAGAATAATCACGTAACTGATCAAACGAATGTAGCTTATACAGGATTAGAGACGGATTAAATTCAGTATCTATATCAAAAGTCAAAGACAGATTTTGGAACCTGTTAATATATTTGTTCAGAATGCTTCGGCAGAAGATTACGATAGTTAAAATAATTTGTACTTATATTGATCAGTTGAAGAAAGAACTCTGTCTAATCGAGAAAGTAGATGACTCTAACTAAAATAACAATTGTTTGAAGATCATGTTGAATGTAATAGAGGAATGGTGGATGATTGATTTCAGAATAAAATAATGATCGAGTTTATTAATGTGATAACAAGATAAGCGTTTGCATAGGGGGATGCAGTTAAATACATATTTATGTTATATTATTTTTATAGTTTTTTTAAAATAACCTTTGTATATTTTCTGTAGGACTTTAATTTTGTAATTATTTATTGTTATTAATGGAATTAAGATTATATAATTTCAAAAATATGCGATAGTATTGTAATAATATTAATGTAGTACATTATAAATTGGGATAGTAAAAATACTTGTTCATTATTGTATTATAATTTAAAGTTGCTTGGTAAGTTAAATTCTGATCAGTAGCAAAGATTCAGCTTACGAATACTCAACATTTGAAATACTTTAAAATACGTTTGAATTGTTTAATTCTGCATTAAATATAATCTTTAACAACAACAAATTTATACTAGTTTAAAGCTTAAGGAAATAATAATGATGTGTTTAGCTTAATCAAAAATGTTTGATCAGCATGCAAAAATTATGTTGTAATCAATGATAGGTATACCTACGAGAAATGTTTCAAACAAGTTGCTTTTAGTACAGCAGTGATAATGGTAATAATCATTGTGTACAGTAAGAATCTGGCAAACAAATGTTTTTATAATTAGTGTAATACTTTTCTTACCTTCTCGCTGTTGCATGTAAAAATACTTTAATTTTGATGCATTTAATGGACTATGCACTATTAGTAAGGATACTGCTGTACAACTGTCTTTGCTACTAAATATCTTTATTGTCTGTAGTAAAACTATCTCGAACATAATTATTGAATACATTCCTGAATGTTTAAATGAATTTCAAAAGTTCAATTTTCTCTGAAAATCTAACCTTTTTTATATTTATATCTAATTACTAACAGCAGACAAGTTCATACAAATATAAAATAATCATTATATTCTTCTTTTCAATAGTACTTAAGCAAAATTATTATCAAATTAATAGTTACATATTAGAATTATTGTCGTTAGTGCTAAAACCACAAGTCTAATTGATCATTTAGGGTTATAGTGTCAAAATTAATATTACTTGACAGATCAAATTTTGCAACGTCTCAAATTTGACGCCATTTTAATTTTGGTGGCGCATGTCGGTTGCGAGAGCGATTCTAGTATATAGTAGTTACTTATGTAACAAGTCAGTAAAGTGATTCTTTATCCAACGAGTCTGATTTACGAGCCAAGCGAGTGAAGCGAGCGCGGCGAGTAATAGACGAGTTCGGTAAAGGTACTTTACTGACGTGGTGCATACAAAATTTTATCGCCAACCGTGAAAATTGTTAATTTAAGAAATAAAGATATAATAACTTATGACAGTTTATGACAGTGACAAACGATTTATTTTTAAAGTTATCAGTCATGGCTACGCTGACAGATATTAGCGGTAGGTGAAGTACTTTATTGTACAGTACGATAAAATGTTTCTTTACCTTCGTAAAACGCTATGGTAACGCATCACTTTACTGACGGTTGGCGATAAAATAAATTACCGGTTCCCATCTTTGCAATGTATTACTCCAACATATACCGATAGGTCCAGCTCGGAACGGGCCATAGTCAGCAATGAGTGGCAACACCGAAACCCCTCTACCCGCAGCAGCAGCACATTGCAGTTAAAAATTTAGTAAGACTTAAACCGCGCAAGGATATAGTCGTTTGCATATTCGTTCTGTATACGTAATTTGCCCATTTGTTTCAGACATAATAAGGTCCAATTTATTATTATTATTGTATTCTTAGCTGCTACGGAAAAGTAATTTTAAGTAATAAAAAAACAATAACGTTTTCTAAAAGATAAAAGTAAAAAAATCAATAATTCTACAAAATAAATTCTAATTTTAAGAAAGTCACTCAAAATAGGAGCACGCGGAGTGGTATCGTACACACGTTGCCACATAGCACGTTCCATACGTATATTGTTGCCTATGTATGGCCCGTCGCGGGCTGGACCTATCGGTATATCACAGCAACGACGGCAATATTTTAAGACGTGAGCAGTTCAGTTTCAATATTTTGTCACCAGTTGTCGCCACCGTACAGAGAAATTTTACTTATTTTCTTGGCGGCACAATTACCTGGTTATTATAACAAAGACATACTTGAATTTACTTTGAATGCATTGCTAGTATTGACAAGATTATATCGGTCGCCTTTTTCGTACTTTTTTGTCTCTAACCGCCGTAAAATGTGTTGATAAATTTGCACTGAAATTCTCGCAAAACATTTACACTTTAAAAAATCATTACGTTGTTTTAGAAAAAAAATTGTAAAAATGGGCGGCGGTATGTTGTAGATAAGGGTTCATAGTTTCTACAAACGGATCAAACCAAAATTCTAAAATTTTGCTGTTATATTACATGGCCTGTGTTATAGGAATTTAACATGCGATTGACCGGTATAGAAAACTCTTAATCAACATTAAAAACACTAGTACTACTTTGCTAATTTAACCTACTTTCTAGAATTAATAATAATGGAGTTAGCAATGGTGCACACTTCATTTGAATCAACCTATACCGCTTTGATAGATACCTAATGGCCGATTTGCAGTCTATTTTCCTCTTTCTTGTCACCAGTGTTATAAAAGCACTCTATATTTTCTTTGAATTTTAAAAGTAATCATTGATATGTTTGTAGATGCGTTTCAACACCAATAAAACGCCGGTTATCTGAAGTGTTTAAGAATTTGTGCTCTTGTATTAGAACTAGATTTCATATTGCAGGTGTGTTTTGCTCACCTAGGTACAATATATAATTTAAAAGTAAAATAGAAGAATAGAGAAAACCATCGATTAGAATGAAATTGAGCATCTTATTTATTTAATGTTAACACTTATAAAGTAGAAATAATTATTAAACTTTTTCCAACTTAATATCAATGGAGCACATAATAAATACAAAAATAATTAAACTACCATAACTATTTTCTTAAAATTAAAGAATTACAGCTGCACAAATTCATTATCATCAAAAAAAAATATTTATTTTTGTCTACAATGTGAAAAATGGAGAAGAATAGAATTTCGAACATGATAACATGTAAAAACACAGCACATATTTTCCTTTCAATGTCAATCGATGAAAAACAACATTTGTAGAAACAGGGCCTATGTTGTAAGATCATGGTTACCAGTGTTCGCCACGTCGATGTAATCAACATCGATATTTTCTAGTTTTATTTCTCTTTCTAATAAATCTGTGGTATTATTCCCGACACTTTCATCGAATTTGGTTCCATCAGTTGTGTCAGTTTTCTTATCAAGAATTTGTCGTCTAGGTTTCAATTTATCTGTGCTCTCTTTACTTTTCCTTTTATCACTGCTTTGAACATTTACTTCTTCAATATCCAACGGTTCTGCCTTTAATCGGTCCACATCGACTATATCTATACTAACGGCTGGTTCTTCTTTTCTCAAAGTTTTTTTCCCATCCAAATCCTCGTAATCATTGTGATAATAACGTGGCACTTTCACGTGAGGTCTGGATTTTGTGCCTTTCCGAAACAAAATAGGCGGTGGTGACTGAAATGAGGAAGAAATTTAAATTTAGCTTTTGTTTCACTATGTTAACACTTACGGGTTCAGGTTCTGATGATTTTCGTTTCTTGATTTTCTTTGTTATAACCTTTTTGGTCACATGCTCCTTAAATTTTAAAGGTACTGGATTTTCTTCAAAAAATGTAGGTTCTAACAAGGACAGAGGATCAATTGATGAAGCTAATGCAGGTGATAAAGCCTTTTTAATAGATATTTTCGGTATCGTGGCTGCAGAAACTGGGGTATCCTTCTTCATAGGAGAATTTTTAGGTTCTGGTGTTTGTTTCTCAATTTTAACAGACGACGCTGCTGATACTGAAGAAGATGGTGCAGGTGTACTTACTTTTGGTTCTTCTACTGGTGGTGATTTTCCAGTTAAACCTTTAATCTAAAACAAGTAAATTTTTGATTATCCCACCAAAATAAATGGTTGCGAATAGACTACTGAGTAGCCTAATAAAATCACGTATATAGCCCTAGCCCTAACGGCTTTAAGGCTAAAATGTTCAAAATTTTTTTTGCAAATTGGAACATACTTTCTTTTAGTAATTATCTAGAGGTAAGTAATGCTTGGAAGTCACTGTTCATTTTTTTAATTCTAGTGATCATTTAGTGGAGGAAGAAATTATTATGATTGCAATTAGAATTTTATACTTATTCGCAAATAATGTTGGAACTTACACAGATGTTTAAGTAAAAAAATTTCACATGCAAGTATAAAAATAACGGATTTTTTCGTAAAGATCGCGCAATTTATTCAATTTGAAAGAAATCAAGAGTTAAGTTGGCCATAAACTATACATCAAATTAAATTGCTTTAAGAGGGGCGTTTACCTGTCGAAAATTAAGGCATCGCCGTTTCGCGTTTTTTAAACTCATTTTGTAATTTTAGAATCTCAAATTTGGGTTAGTGATGCAAAAGGCATCAATTTATAATGGCAAGGTCCGTTTTTGTACTAATTTATTTTCTTAAAAAAGTTATGTGTCTCAGAAATAACCCCAAAAATGCATGAATTTGATGAATGTCTACTAACTAAGGCTGATACAAAAAAAGAAAAAAACGACCTCCCCGCGCCAGCTGCACATTTGATGTACGACATAAAAAAAAAACTTTCTGTAATTATTTTTGAAGATAAAAAACATTAAATAGTAAACATTGTCACACACATTTTACACGTCGTTTTTCGAAGCTTTTGCGTCGTCTATCCCCACTATACGGTATCTCTACCAGTCCTAGGGAAGACAAAAATCTATCGGAATCGGTCGGCTATTCCAAGTCAGAGTGACAGTTTGTAATTAAAAAGAAATGTCATATAATATTCGAGTGTAATGTCACGAAATACGAATGGGTGTCATGGAGACAAGGTTTGTCAATAAAACTAAAATTGACATGACTGACAGTATAGAGAAATTGTAGAAATAAATGTATGTGTCTATTTAATGAATTGGATATAAATATACGTAAATAACATTAATTAGTGATATTAAATAGTTACTCCTATAACTGCGTATTCTATTTTTTTTTAAAATTAACGAACGATTCACGCTACAATAATATAAGTTATGGGCAAGCGAAAATTGGATTATCATAAAAGATCAATCATACAAAGAAGTAAGCATGCAAATCGTATGAAAAATCAAAATACGAGGTAAGTAATTTTTAGTCTACAATTTTATTTACATTATTTTGATATTTGTTAATTCGATTTAATTTAACTAAGTACATAATACCAATATGCGAGTAGATTTCAGAATTTAAATATTTGACGATTCATTTTATGTGTATATTAAAATTTTCATTTTGGATTGCCTTTCTTACAGTCCGCTTTTAATACATACGCTTTTGCTGTTAGGTCTGATGCAACTTCCATTGATTTGTCATCCCCTGAAGGGGTTAATGTTGGAAACTCTGAATACATCTATTTAAGCAACTCACAAGGTAATGGGAAGTACGTATTACAATCGAAACTGTAGACTTTGGGCATTATTTACAAATTTACAAATTATTACAGTTACAAGCTTCCACCTGAAAATGAACCCGAGGAAGGTAATTTTCTTGTAAAAAAAGAAACCAGGAACGATAATTCAGCAGTTAAAAAGTTTTGGCGGCCATGAATCGTCATATGGATGCAATTCAACTCACATGACTTTTTTAAAAGAATTGAGAAATGGATTAAATTGTAAATTTGTATTTAAATGTAGCATATGTGGTGCAATTGAAAAACTTTTTTCTAACATTGAACGTGATAGCTCAAAAGATATGGGCATAAATGAAGCTGTGGTAAGACATTTAAAAATTTATAATCACCTGGAAGTCGTTATGATTACGGTGTCTATGTGTTATTGTAGTATTTGCTCTTTATATGTTTTAATGTACATAGAAATTAGACTCAAAATAATGTTAGGTGTCCCCCGGGAAAACTATAAACTAATGATTTTGTTATAGTAATCTAAGCTATTTATGTCTATATTAGTGTAAAAGTCAACATTTTCAAGGAGATGCTTAAAATATTTTGAGTATGGCTAAATAGCTACCGCAAACGCTTGTCTTCAAAATGTGCATTGTAGATTTTTGGAAACTTGTGCACGGGACAAAGTTTTACTCAAATGGAAGAGCGTTTTTCAATTATGAATATGCCTACCATGTCTTCGCGAACGTATTATGATATACAAAAGCACGTTCATGAAGTAATAAAAGAAAATGCCGTGGAAGAAATGGCGGAAGCTGCAGAAGCAGAGAAGGCTGAAGCTATATCTAAAGGAGAGCTAGATAGTGATGGGTTTCCACTTCTAACTGTAGTTGTTGATGGTACTTGGGCTAAAAAATCATATAAGTCTAAATAATATATTAAACACAAGAAGTTCTTCATAAAAATTAAGAATACTTGATTATGTACATAATTTATTATATATTATTATTTGTTATACACATGTATGTATTTGTATATCGATCAATTATTTGTAATAAAGTAACTTCATCATTTCTGAAATTGTCTTTTTATAAGAATTTCTTTTTTATTATTTTTTTCTAGATCTATTTATCATTACAATTGTACATTATAATGAGAAATAATGTTGTACTATTGTGATGGCTGAAAATAAATTAAAAAGAGAGTATTCTTTTATTCTAAACAAATTGAATGTATTAATTTTCATCCGACTTTAAGATGTGCATTAAAGCGAAGTGAAAATAAACCCATTTAATTTGTTCACATCCAAAAATAATAATTAAATATTTCAAAATATGAATAAGTATATGAAAGTAATACGTGACTAGACCCGCAAGAGGGCAGTTCCGTAAGTTTTTCATTCTTTATACATATGTTTCCCATCTATAGTATTCCTTTATCTATGAATAAAACCGAAGCGTTCGGATCGGAACCTCATAGCGTGTAGCTCCACCCACTCACACCCCCTTGCGTCGACTCGTCCCGCGAGTAATATAAGTTGCATACGTTTCTATTTGTAGGTAAAGGCCCCTCTTAAGACTAAACTGACATAATTTTTTTTTCAAATTCGAACATACACGTATATTTTCTATCTACTTGGAAGATATTTGTCAGGCTGATTGTGTCGCTTTCGCCACCGACATGCGTCATTAAATCAAAATGGAGCTAAATTTGAAATGATGCATTTTCAACTGTCAAGTAATATAACCTACAAAAGCTATTTCAGGACTGTCACAAATAATATTATTTTTTTACATTTGTTAAAAATGTCATCTTAACAATTTAAATTTGTCAGCAAAGCTTGACTACTAAACAGTATAGCCAAATATTATATAAACTATAGGTCTAGAAAAGTAATATTGAATAGCATTATTTATAATACCGCGCGATCATTTAAATTCGAAATTAGAGCAGGCTGTGAAATTTAAATTAAGTTGGTATATAAGTACTAATTTACAATTTGAATTGTCAAAGTGACGTTTCAAAATGTTAATTAATCAATAATTGACATTCTGGACAACCTAATAAAAAAAATCCCGCCTGCTATAATTTAGAATTTAAATGATCGCGTGGTATTTCATTTGTAACTGGCTTTCTTGTAAAAGTATTTTACTACCGGAAGGTATCCTGAAATATTACTTAGTTCAATTTTATTGCTCTGGAATTGTTTCAGTCAGTGGAAATTTGTAGTGGCACTGAATCGTCGTCTTTAGTTCGTATTTTGGCCGTGTCGGTTGCCAAAACGACTGATAAGTAATGTAACCTTACTCAAAATAAACTCGAAGCATATTTAAACCATTGAGGAAAAATACTATGGAGACGCTGTAAAGCATCTTTGCTGTACGCTCAAAACGGGGGCATTGAGCGGGACCAAGTGTGGGACCAATATAGCAGCCTCACCCGGTCCGGACTACTCAAAATTATAGTCTGTCATCCCACACATGTCAGGCCCAAATTTAATATAATAGTATGTAAGTTGTGGAGTTGAATTTTTTTTGGGGGGAATTCCAACAAATGATTTATGTTATACAGAAATGTTGTCCTAGGTACGCTGATAACTGAAGATTGAAAAAGAAGAAATGTAGTTTAAGAAATATTTATTGTCCCCTAAATAATACAATTTTATTGTTGTGATGCCTTATACTTTCCGATTTATTTATTTTATTTTTGGTAAGATAAAACATCCTAACATTCGGTGGTTGTCTAAGGCTGACTAGTCGAACATATGCTGTGTTAAAATTTGAAATGTGTTTATTCCTATACATTTCCGAAGCAGTAAGCTAACTACAGCTTCTGTCGACATTAATTTACGATCAGCAGCAATAACTTCATGTTTTATAAGTTTTTCGGATGCCAAACATATTTCTAACACATCTGTTAAGGGATATTGTAGTCGTTTTTAATTTTTTATGTCAATAAATAAAAAGTAGGGTAAATCTTTTGATTGACTGGACTACATATCCCGCAATATATGCTATTATATATTTTGAAAATTCGGACAGTGAATCCGGCAAATAATCATGATCTATGAGGCTAACATCCTCGTCCATCACAATGTCATTATTTTCGTCAATGTGAAGTAATCTATTGTTCCTTGTCGTTATGTTAATTTGGCGAAGAGGATTACACTTTAAAATAGTGATTTCTTCTAAGGGGACACAGTTTCCTCGAAAACTTTCCCGTAATCGTACATGCACAATTAATTTTTTGTATGCTGATTGAAATTGACGGGCGGTCGGGTTATTATTGTAACCTCCATGTGAACGAATAGACCCAAAAAGTTATTCTATATGATCTTCCGACATTTTATATAGAGGCAAAAACTGCATTATATTTCCAGTAACGAGGCTGCCAAACAATAATCTTATGCATATTTTAAGGCTGGCGTCTCGGTACGCTGCACCGGACAATATTCACGTTGAAAACAGGCTCACATTTTTTTGATAAGAAATGGAAACTATTAATTTAATTGTTATAAAAAGTACACAGTTATGTTAAGGAAACTTGATTCGAGGTCGTAGGGGGTTTTTAAATGTCTAATTGGGCTGTTTTTACACTATATACTGTGAATAAAATACCCCTTTTAGAGGTAAAAATAAATATTTTTTATCTGTAATTTTCAAATAAAGTATAGCATTCTTGCACCCCCCTTGACCTCAAAAAATTAGTTTGCATTGTAACAAAAAATACTGCAACGAAAATAATATCTTCGTTTGTAAATGGTATCCAAAATAAAAATGCGTGGACATTATATGAAATTAGGGTTACAATTCAACTATAGTGTGGAGAAAAACCGTCAAGATGCAGAATTATCACGCCAGGAACTTGAATATTAGTGTAGCTTCTGGGCATTAGGGGGCACTAGAAATTGGGCGTATATATGTACCTATTATTAATTAAAAATGTCAGGATAGGTACTTTTATTTACGTAAAAGTACAATTGCTCACAATACTTCGTCTAATAATAAAAACAGTTATATATTATTATTATTATATATTCAACAGTTTAACACTTTGCGGAATGTAATATAAAATATATACCTATAAAAAACAAAAACGATAATAAATTTGCTATAGGTATAATAATCTTACACATTGTTTACTTTCGAGCGATGTATATTTATAGCAATTTTTGAAAGTTTGACATTATTTGAAATGTGTGTTGTGATAACTGGACGAAAAGGGAAAACCTTTCTTGATTTAATATATGATATAATTAACTTCTTATAATGTTATCTAATTACGATTACATGTGTATTGTATTGTACTGAAATAAGTAAAATCTGCAGTGGTACAGCTTATATCTTGATAATCTCGAAGACTTAAACAATGCTTCTGCTCGTACTATTATCAGAATATAATATCCAAACAATCACATAAACATGGATAAACTAGAAGATGGTATACCAACTCTAGGTATATTTTATTTAGTCTACTTCAGAAAATTAAATAATTCTTGATGCACAAATTTATTGAATTCTGCGACGGGACTACAAAGGCATTTTGATACCTATAAATAGGTACATTTTTTACTTATTCAATAAATTTTGAGATTTACCGGTGCTTAACGCAAATTATCATTGTGTACATTACTCTAAATAAATACTAATTCATTTATTCATAGTGTATGATTAAATAATTAAAAAATATGTACCTATGTATTTATTAATAAGAGTCTATTTGAAATATGTAAATGTACAATAGCTTAAATTACATCAATAACTTACGAAAGTAATTTTTATATTATACACGTACACACAAACAAAGAAGCTGCAAGATTTACTGTTGCAGAGCATAACAAAATCTATATTATTCCTACTAATAATATTTATACGTCTAATTTGCTATGATTCCGATTGATAATTGGTAGAAAGGATTAAATATAATACCTATACACGATAAATATAACAAGCTTTTTTGAAAACTGTTTGGCTTATGAGCCGCCATCTGAAAAAACCGCTAAATTTTTGCACTATACCAGTTTTTACAAAATATCTTCCAAAGTATTCCAATACTTCCCGAGATAGACCTCTTTGAATTTAGAGTTTTTTCTTAAAAATGTAAAAATCAAAGATTTTTAGTTGGTTTTTGCTCGATAGTAAGTATGTATATAGTGAATCCTACGCTAAAGTTTGACACGGCATTTATAGTAGAGGTAAATAGCTAAAGTTCCGAAGCTCCAAATGTGGCTTGTCGTCCAGACACATTTTGTCTTATATAACAAAATATCACCATTTGGTTCTTATAATGTAAAGTTGTGGTATATCTGACACTTTTGTTGATGAAACTTATGTAGTATATAATTTATTTATAATTATTTATCAATTATTTATTTACTTACAAATTTATTGATATATAATTCACAGACCTATTGAATATATGAGATATACAAACTTAGCAATAAATGAACTTTTTTTTGTTTTTAATAAATAGATACATTAATTTTGTCAGTATTAAGTTATTGCGTAACGTGTCTTCCTAAAAGACTACAAAAATATTCAAAAGAGAGTATCATAGTCTAAACGAGCTAGAAGAATCAGTTTGGTCTTAAACTTTAGCTACCTACCTCTACTATAAATGCTATGTCAGACTTTAGCGGAGAATACACCATTTACTTACTATCGAGCAAAAACCGATTATAAATCTTTATTTTGACATTTTTAAAAAAAAATTCTCTAATTTCAAAGAGGTCTATCTCGGGAAGTAATGAAGCTAAATATTCCGTTTTTGTATTAAATTGTAGAAAATTTTCTCTAGTTTAATAAGAACGTAAACGGCTTTTTTGCTCAAACTAATACTTTAGGGGATATTTTGTAAAAAGAGGCTAAAAAATTTAGCGGTTTCTTCAAGATGGCGGCGTCTGCGGTAGTGGGGAAAATAAGAAAACTTGGGACTTTGCAACAGTGTATCAATCCATACCTACACCATATCAAAATATCAAACGTACCCTAATTAATGTAACCATGCGAGATTTTTTGGTATAGTTTGACTGGGCTATATGTATATTCTTCAAGGATATTACATCGGTGGTGTTTCTATCACAGAAAGTTAATATTCTACGTTTTAGATATCTCTTGAAGGTACTAGATTTGGTAGACCATATAAAAATATGGCACAATAGGCTTAAATTATGTGTTCAACCATTTCGTCAGGTAGATAGCTTCTTTTTCGGTGGTTTATACCAAAAATTCTTTATGTTGTCATTAATAGTGAAATATTAGGTAAGTCTATTAAAAGAATATAATAGTTGATATGTCATCTTTGGATAATATGGAAAATCAAAACCTTATTTTGGCAAACTTACTTCAGTTCGGTAAAATATATTTAGGTACGTTTAACAACTAAAATAATTACTTTCACTTCTGAATGTTGGCGCATCTCCAATATTATTTAAGAAGATAATAAAATATGAATAATGTTAAGTACAGAAGCGCAGTTGATTTTTGCCAAAAACACTAGTGTCACCTATAGACAACCTATAATTAAACAGATTTACTATGAAAATTAATTGTGGACTAAAATATAAACGTAAGTAATTAATACCTATTGATCTTTTCTGGTTACATTCTGAATCATATCTCCTAAACACACAGTTAAAGTTACGAAAATCACAATATAAGCTGTATGTTTTAGTTCATATGTTCAGAGACCGGACACGAGCGGCCGATGACTCATCACCCACGCGCACTATTGAAATTTTGTATTTTTAAAAAGTTTTTAATTTTATTTATATAATTGGATAACAAGTGGGTGGTGATCTATAAAATACAAAATACTTTTTTATTTGTTTATATTGTAGTTCAAATCGAGTAAATTCTCCGTACTTTATTAATCTCACGAAATATAAGGTAGGTAAATAGAAGAAAGGAATTTAACATTAAAATCAACTTTTTTGCTGTCCGTTTTCTCGACGAAACCAGATGTTGCATCACCATACGAATAGTGCTATTCAATAACTGCGTGATGTTATACATTATTTCTTTTGTCATTCATTACACAATGTTTAGAATAAAACTGCAGTCTATGGTCGACTGTTCTACATTTTCTACCCTTTGTAACACATCACACAAAATGTCACTTATAAATATTTTATTTTCATTACTTTTTAACAGTTTTTGTGCGGCAATAGAAGCTTGATGGCATTGTCCATCATTCTTTTTACAATGACCCATGTTTTAAATCCAAAATTCATTAAACACATTACAAATTAAGCGAGAAAGAATACTTCAAACTGACTTGTTCTTTACCATGTTTATAGTCACATGAATTACTAAATATTGTTATTATTATTACTTCAAAAAATATTTTTTCCAAACATAAATTGTTTTATTCCTATTTATTTTATAAGGTGTACCTACTTGAAATTTTATAAATTGCTATAAATGAATGCTTGTATTTATTGATGCTTGACTGTTGAGATTATTTCTATATAGTCAGGTTCGTAATAAATACTAGCATAAATTTAAAATACTATGTAGACAAAAACGTGTTGAAAGCGTTTCTTTAATAATTTTTTGTGCCTGTTAGTTTTTTGTCTGTCTATGTTCGAGTTCATTTAAAAGCCCCAGATATAAATTTGTTGCTGTAATAGCAATCTACATTTCTATTGCTTCATCTCTCATCCTCAATTAAGTTCGACTATTTGCCAACATGAACCGCCACATTACCGACACCTAATCCTACCCCCCCACATTATATTCTTCATCACCACCAAACTGAAAACTAAACGCCAGCCTTAAGTCCTAAAAATCCTGTATGCCTATCAGTGTCTAAAAGTAAAGCGCCGCCAACGTGTGTTCTTAAAGCGCTTATACAGGGTGAGTTTTTTTGAATGTTTAGCATTGGGATCTCCACTGGAGATAGAAAAACGCTTAAATGGGGAAAGATGCGCAGTTTTACGAGTTTGATTTAAAACTGCTTTTGTTTCTCCGATAACTTTCATGGCTTATTAGATATTCAAAGAAAACTAAATTTTACGATTTTCTTTAAACATGCTTAGCATCGTTAATAGTAATTTTAGAGAAAAAGTGTTCAGACAAAAGTTTTAGATAATTTTACGCCAAATAAAACTATGTAGCTAATATTTTTTTTTCGTTCACCATTATCGAGTTATGACACAACCTTGTGTTTTTTTTAAATGGAAACCATAGTTGGTTTTGACATCATTAAAAAGCTTATTTTTTGCTGATTACACTGATATAAGGTTTGATATGATTATTTTAAAAAAATAAAGAGGATATAGACATTTTTATGGTTTTTATGGAAAACAATTGAATTTCGAACTGATAAAATACAAACCGAACGAAGACTTATTTTGAAATCTTATGTAGTAATAAAATGAAAACTATCAGAACTTTTATTAAGGGCACACAACATTATTAATGTTCAAAGATACCACCATTATTATTAATACACAAAATGCATCTCTTCTCAACAGAATTTGTAGCATTGCGTACTTTACGCCTATCGATGTTATTAAAAGCAACTAAGACAGCTTCTCTTATATCGTCGATTGTTTCATATGTTCTTTTGTATACTGTGTCCTTTAGTACACCCCACAAGAAACAATCCAAAACTGATAAATCAGGGGATCTAGCCGGCCATTCAATGGGTGCATTTCGTCCTATCCATTGATTAAGAAAGTTCAAATTTAAATAATTTCTAACATTCAATTGATTGTGCGGAGGCGCTCCGTCATGTTGAAACCATTGCAGCATTGCTCGGGTTCTTAAATTTAAATTATCTAACATTTCCTCGAAATCTTGTTGTAAAAAATTAAGATAACGATTGCCAGTTAGTGATCCATCAAAAATAAAAGGAGGAAGAACAGTTGATCGTATAACACCACAGCAAACATTAAACCCAAATTTAATTTGTGGTCTCCTATGTTTAACGTGAAGTGGATTTGTTTGAGACCATATGTGCTCATTGTGCCATTAAACATTCCACAATTTGTAAAACGAGATTCATCAGTCCATAGTATTTTCATTGAAAAGTGTGGATCGTTTTGACACTGATCTTTAAACCATCTACAAAAAGCTATTCGTCTGATGTTATCACCTTCATGTAAAGTTTGTGATACTGATAATTTGTAGGGACGTAATTTATGCTTCTTCAACACTCTGACAATAGTGCGTTGAGAGGAGCCCATTTCTGTTGAAATTTGTCGGGTCGATGTAGATGGATTCTGAGCGACACATGCTAATATGTTTATTTCTCTATCTTCATCCATCCCTTTTTTTGATTTTGGTTTAACGAACGAACCATAATCTGCTAAATTATCCCATAATCTCTTAAAAGTAGGTAGCGACGGCTGAAGTCGATCAAACTAATTTTCGAAATAAACTTCAGCAGCTCTAGCAGAATTTTTCTGGTACTGAATATAACATTCAACCATATCACGCTTTTCTACGTTAGAAAATTCCATAGCCAATCCAAGCTTATGATAACGGCCGTTTGCACCGCTTATAGTTAAGTTACAATTAAATTAATTAATAGTTAATTGTCAATGTTTGACAATTAACTTGACTTAAAAGTAAAAATTAACAGCTATCACTTCTGTGACTCAACGTGAAAGCAATGTTAGTATATTTTTCTCGACTGCTCCAACGAGCACTATTGTAACTCAGATTTTTAGTTTTTTGAATTACAAAACACCAAACATTTTTTTTTTAAGTTTATATCTTATAAAGTGTAAATGTCTATATCCTCTTTATTTTTTAAAATAACAATATCAAACCTTATATCATTGTAATCAGCAAAAAATAAGCTTTTTTTTTTTTTGAAATACAATACACCAAACACTTTTTTTTTAAAAGTTTATGTTATAAAGTGAACAAACATAGAAATGTCTATATCCTCTTTATTTTTTGAAATAACCATATCAAACCATATATCATTGTAATCAGCAAAAAATAAGCTTTTTAATGATGTCAAAACCAACTATGGTTTCCATTTAAAAAAAAACACAAATTTGTGTCATAACTCGATAATGGTGAACGAAAAAAAAATATTAGCTACATAATTTTATTTGGGGTAAAATTATCTAAAACTTTTGTCTGAACACTTTTTCTCTAAAATTACTATTAACGATGCTAAGCATGTTTAAAGAAAATCGTAAAATTTAGTTTTCTTTGAATATCTAATAAGCCATGAAATTTATCGGAGAAACAAAAGCAGTTTTAAATCAAACTCGTAAAACTGCGCATCTTTCCCCATTTAAGCGTTTTTCTATGCCCAGTAGTTTCTGAGATACCATTGTTAAACATTCAAAAAAACTCACCCTGTATATTTATCTGCAGTGTTTAAAAACATTTCAATTTTTGCGTAGTTTTTTGTAAGTAACGGTTTTGAGTATGTAATTAGATTGCAACAAATTTCGGGAATTTAGTACGTCAAACAAATTATTTACAATCAAAATAAACCGAATTGTAGCACCCGCTCCAACAAACTGCTCCACATGTAATTCATTTTGACAAAATGCTAAAGCAGTTGCAACACGTTCACTAAATAGTTGGGTAGCATGCCTTGCTTTCATTCTTTGTTTGTGGAATGCTATCTGTTGCGATCTCAGTTTATTTGCCAAATGAAAAGATTCACTTGCTTGTAAGTTATGCAGTTCCTTTAAATAATTCCAGGAAACGATTTCATTGGTGTCATCAACTAGTGAACCTTTTTCACCAAGCGTGTTGCGTACTAACTTTACCATATGAGAGGGACCTAAAAAGAAAACCACATCCTCATTCGTCGATGGATGCTTAAAACTCGTTTTCAAATTATTATGCTGTAATGAGCAGCCAGACGCTTTGCCATTGTCAAATTTTCAGGAGCACCATCACATGTTAAACTCACAACCTGTGTCATCTTTTGGGTGTTAGATGTCGCTATGATACTCTCACTGCATTTAACACGCAAAAATGATATACGCAGCGTTTTAAGTCTTAAAGCCATTGTCGACAGTCTCCACGTACACTGACGAGGCCTCAAAGGTCGAAACACCGGTGTCTGTGCGTTCGATTGTCAGCAATGGCACTTAATGTATATGTGTATCTCAAACACATGCATATATGCATATACGTTTTACGTATAAATGTATACAGGCTGTCCCACCGGGAACCAAATCGATCTATATATGGAAAACCACACATAGGAAAATTTTTAAAATTTGGGGGCGTGCGAAAGTCGATGGGGGCAACTCGGCTAAAATATTTTCAAGATGGCGGCACTTCCGGTTAGATGTAGTAAGTAGATGTCAACTTTCTTATTTCAAATGGAACGCCCTGTGTATTATTGCATTTTTGGAATCTACACAAGATTCTAGGCTAATTTTATGTATCACGTCCTATACCTAAGTCTAACTGTTTTTGACTTATTTAATTTTTTACGTGAAAAATGACGTTTGCAGCATCTAAAATAATTAATATTTTTTCCCATAAGGAAGCCCTTATTATTCAATTTGGACTAGAGTCCTTGTTGAGAAAGACCTACTGAAATAGTTTTTTTATAATATTTTGAAAACTTTTAGTACAGGGTGTTTAAAAAATATGATTAAAAATGAAATTGAAAAAAATGCCAAAAATCAATTTTTTCAAATGGAAACCCCCAATTTTTATAATTTTATTTAATTTAGCATTAAAAAATAGTGTAAGTTTGTGTAAGGTTATCTATGCAAAAAATTTTTAGTTTTCGAAATATTGCCAATTTAATATTTCTATTCGGAAATTTTGCTGCGTGAATTTTAAATTCAGTTTCTCTTAGTTGGCTTTGGCGGCATTGACAATCAAATGCTAAAGAAATGTATGACGCTGTCATTATTTGAGAAGTATTATTAATTATTATGCCAGGGCGCTTAAATTACACAAACGAAGATTATTTAAACCTAATTATTATTTATGGAGAATGTAACAAAGTTATATCAAGAACATGTGACACATTTTCTATTCGATATCCGCAAAAACAGAAGCCATCACAATGTACCGTTAAACAAATTATAGAAAATTTCAAGAACTTTGGATCCGTCAAAGCAATGGTGCAAAGAAATAAACCTCTCGTTAATAATGAAAATATCGAAATTGCTATTTTGGGATATTTCGTCGCTAATCCAACAATGTCTGTAAGACAAGCTGCATTGGAGTCAGGATTATCAAAATCAACAGTTCACAGAATATTACGCAAACATAAATTTCGTCCATATGCATTTTCCATAGTCCACCATCTAAAAGAAACTGATTTTCCAAGACGAGTGGCGTTCTGTGAGTTTATTACAACTTGGGCGCAAGGAAACAATTTTTTTTTTGGACAATATCATTTGGACAGACGAAGCGAAATTTACAAAAAACGGTGCATTTAATCGACATAATTCCCATTATTGGAGTGATTCGAATATACACGTGTTTAGAGAGCAGAATTTTCAAGATTCCTGGCAATTTAATGTTTATTGTGCGATAAGAAACGATGGCGTCGTGGCACTACACTTTTATCAAGAAAATTTAAATGGTAAGTTAGAAATTTTAGAATATTTCTAGGTAAAAATGTGCTTATTAACTTACAGGTGAGGGCTACTTGAACATTTTACAGAATTTAGAAACCGACTATTTGGACAATTTGCCGCTCGCCGTTCGTAGAAACCTCTTTTACCAACATGATGGCGCACCTCCACATGGCAGCTACCTCATTGACAATTTTTTGCAAAATGCTTTTGTTGATCGATGGATAGCCAACAACGGTCCTTTCCTTTGGCCAGCCCGCTCCCCAGATCTTGCAGTGCTCGATTTTTTTATTTGGGGTACAATCAAAAATCGAGTGTATAACACTCCCATAACAACCATGGAAGATTGTATGCAGCGCGTGAGGCATGAATTTGCAAGTTTAACACCCGAGTCAATAAGGAAAGCGACTCATGAACAACTGTTGCTTAGATGCCAAAAGTGTCTGGAAGTTCAAGGACGTCAGTTTGAACATTTATTGAAAAAATAATTATGCTGTTCTCTTTAAATTAAACAATAATAATATTCTGTGAACTGTTGATTTTGATAATCCTGACTCCAATGCAGCTTGTCTTACAGACATTGTTGGATTAGCGACGAAATATCCCAAAATAGCAATTTCGATATTTTCATTATTAACGAGAGGTTTATTTCTTTGCACCATTGCTTTGACGGATCCAAAGTTCTTGAAATTTTCTATAATTTGTTTAACGGTACATTGTGATGGCTTCTGTTTTTGCGGATATCGAATAGAAAATGTGTCACATGTTCTTGATATAACTTTGTTACATTCTCCATAAATAATAATTAGGTTTAAATAATCTTCGTTTGTGTAATTTAAGCGTCCTGGTATAATAATTAATAATACTTCTCAAATAATGACAGCGTCATACATTTCTTTAGCATTTGATTGTCAATGCCGCCAAAGCCAACTAAGAGAAACTGAATTTAAAATTCACGCAGCAAAATTTCCGAATAGAAATATTAAATTGGCAATATTTCGAAAACTAAAAATTTTTTGCATAGATAACCTTACACAAACTTACACTATTTTTTAATGCTAAATTAAATAAAATTATAAAAATTGGGGGTTTCCATTTGAAAAAATTGATTTTTGGCATTTTTTTCAATTTCATTTTTAATCATATTTTTTAAACACCCTGTACTAAAAGTTTTCAAAATATTATAAAAAAACTATTTCAGTAGGTCTTTCTCAACAAGGACTCTAGTCCAAATTGAATAATAAGGGCTTCCTTATGGGAAAAAATATTAATTATTTTAGATGCTGCAAACGTCATTTTTCACGTAAAAAATTAAATAAGTCAAAAACAGTTAGACTTAGGTATAGGACGTGATACATAAAATTAGCCTAGAATCTTGTGTAGATTCCAAAAATGCAATAATACACAGAGTGTTCCATTTGAAATAAGAAAGTTGACATCTACTTCCTGTATAACCGGAAGTGCCGCCATCTTGAAAATATTTTAGCCGAGTTGCCCCCATCGACTTTCGCATGCCCCCAAATTTTAAAAATTTTCTTATGTGTGGTTTTCCATATATAGATCGATTTGGTTCCCGGTGGGACACCCTGTATACAGCACGTGTCAATTTTCATTAGCCATAGGCGATTAATTCATGCAATACGTGACAACATGGCACCCCCTACTTTTCTCTTCAATGCGAGCGCGACCGCTGCAAGCTCAAGTTAGCAGTAGCTGTTGGACTATTGACTTGGATGTTTGTACTGCGCTTAGAAATAATATTTACGCCTTGCAAGGATTTTTCTTTTTCCTTTCAGTAAATGCAGAGAATTATTAAGCATGACACAAACAAAAGCGTAATTCTAATAAAATTAAAAATAAGGTAAATAAAAAAGGATTCTGAAAATAATAATAAACAACTAGATCGCGCCGGCCATTTGATGATGACGGATTTTATTGCAGACTATATCTCGGAACGTGTTCGCAGCTGAACATTTAATGTAGAAGTGGCAAGATCGGTGAAAGTCGCTGTGATGTCGATTGTTGCCGGGAGACACACGTTGCCACGTATTATTTGTATACGTATAAATCGCATGTAAAGATTGAATCCCTATAGCTAATGAAAATAGACACATACGGTATGTAAGTCACAGTATTTACAACCTGTACTCCTACTTCATGATATTTCCCCAAGCACTGCAACATTCATCCTTTTTTTTTGTTCTCCCGTCATACCAGCTATTAGAAAGTAACCAACAGGAAGTTTCCAATTCCCATTTATACAATTTAACAGAAACACAAGAGCGTCTTTGGCCAGCGTGATTTATTTTGCCCCTGTTCCTAAGTCAACATATCCATAGCACTAATCAACCCATTCTTCATGTTGTCGAATTGACATCTCATCAATAATGAGGCTACATATGATCATCTTTTTCTCCAAAGAAACTTTCAGTTGTAGAGCAGAGAAAGATTCGTTGGTAAATCCACATTCACCATCAAAACTTGAATACCATCTGCTCAACGTTCTTGTATGTGGCAAACATGTATTAAATGTTCTCCTTACATAATTATATGCAGCTGGCGAATAGAAATGAAGAGTTAGTGCAAATATTCTTAATTCTTCGGAACACTAGCGATGCAACTGTTGGTTTTTTGCTTTTCTATATTGTCTTTGAAATAATTCTAGAGGTCCCCCTAGTTTGACAATTACATACAAATCATCTTGCATAAAATTCTTTTTGTGTAATTCAGCAATAAGGCTTTTCATGTCTGCAATTCGCTTATCACGTCTAAACAGTTTTTTTTTTGCAATGAAGCCAGCTTTCTCTTTCGGTCCCTGCTTACACGCAAAGTATTGCTCAGTTTCGTCAATGCTTTCATTCAGCAGACACAACAGTTGCGGAACTGTTCAGTGATCATTTCCAGTAGATGAGCGCTCACTCTGAACATGTTCAGGAGCGGTCGCCATTTTTGTGAGCGGAAAAATTCTATGCTCACTTGGTGAGCGTATTCTGTACGCATGCGCCATTGATTCATTCCAAGACCAACCTAATACATACTTCTGAAGAAAGTTACTAGAAAAGTAAGATACAGCAAATTAAAGGTATTGTGCAGTCATAAATGTATTATAATATTGGAGTTCACTCAGTATTTTATTCGGGGTTGGAAAAACCAGCCCTTCCACTAAAAACTACGTCAAACCTTAATGCAGAAAAACATTTTATTATTATTGTTTATTCGGTTTAATATCTATAATTTTAACATATGGCAGCAATGAAAAGTACTAGATGACAGACGATGACATAAAGGTGAGCGCTCCTGTCCAGCGAACACTCAACTGTTGTGAAGTGAACGGTTGGAGCGGGATCAGTTATAGGCAATGGAACACGCACTGTCGGTGTTTGAAGCAGAATATTTAATATTTTAACTTTGGCTGGTGGTTCAAATAATTCATCGGAGATTTGCTTCTGCAATGGAATTTCAGAAGTTTTAGATTAGTATGTCATATACACATTGCATCATGGGATGTGTTTCTGTGGTTTACAACTACCCAGTTATTTTAAAAAATTTTAATTGGAGTCGGCTGCGATTAAAAAGAAAATGGTTGACAAAGCTAAATAAACGACAGTTTTTGACATCAGATTGAAAAAAAAATAGCTGTGTTTCATTGCTACCATTCTGGTACATGAATGATAGTTCTGACCTATCTCAATTGAACTATTTAGGCTATCGATTGATTATTTTGCCTATTCCCAACCCCCATTGCCACTCCGTCTTTTGAGGCGAAGTGAAGTTAAGAGTAGATTTTTAAAATTAAAGCTGAAAATCGCTAATACCTGTAGCCACAACTGTCATTCTGAAATCAGAGTGGTAGCAATACAATGCAACTATTGTCTCAAAGTTCATTAATGACATTTTGATTTTGTGTTCTTTAATTGCTAGTGCAAAGAAAAAATTGGTAATTTGTATAAATTTGTTCTAATAAAAATCTTTTTGTTTACGAGATTAAAATAAAAGAAATTTTGACCGAAACTGCTAGTACGTCACTCAGTCAAAGCTAATTACTAAATCTTGTTCTTGTTTCTTCAGCAATAATGAAATGTATATGTATTTATATATAAACCTATAGCACAATATATTCTCCTTATACAACAATAAATAGTTTCAAAAAGTAATTTGAATATCAATATAATCATGCACCTGAGTAGAGTCAACGGTCGGAACGACATTATGTTTTAAACGAACATAGCATCTTGAGGTACGGTCAAAGTCGGCATCCAAAAAATGCTTAGAACACAGAACACTTCTTTTCGTGGGTTCCCAAGTACGCCTATTTACAAATTCAGTCCAAGCTCTTCGACGTGTTGGTTCTTTGGGAAATCTAAACATAAATGTCATACAATTTGACGACATAAACACTCAATATGTAATAGTTTATTTATGTACAAACAGTGGCTCCAATTGAAATTTTCCAATTACGGCCCTGCATATTGTTTTATTTTGACACTAACCTATGAAATGTTATTCCAGACGAATTCTTCTTTTCAACGCCGTCTCTGTTGTTGCAGCTACGTAGAGCACAAGACACCATAATATCTTTTAATATTTAACTTATTATATAACTCTAACTTAACAAACACTCCACTTCTTACCAACACTACCTGTTTGATGTAAGTGTGTAGTATCAATATGGCGGACCTGTACCCGGTTTGATCACGTGACTCTGTCTCCCTACCTATTCATTCTCAATGATTTAAACATTTTTGTTCATTTTAGAATTTTGTGAAGTTCGATTTGACAAGTTGTGTGATTATTACTTGTCACTTGTTTCCCCAGGCAATTTAAGTTAGTAATCACATTGTAACACAATGTACTTTTATTGTTAGGTTTTTAAACAAGTATTTTTTTTTGTATGTTTGTTATGTAAGCATATACATGTGATACAATGTTGTTTCTACAATGAACATCTCTATCAGAATTACTAAAAAAAAAAGTATGTTCAAATATGAAAAAAAAATTGACAGTTTAGCCGTAAAGCCCTTAGGGCTATACATGATTTTAGTAGACCACTTAGTAGTCTATTCATAACCACTTAATTTGATGAATAGATAATTAAAATCCTCCAATAAAAAAGGGAATATTGGACATGTCCTTTTTTAGAGACAGTCTGTATAGTATATTATAATTGAAAGTGATATTTACCTGCAACATTTCGGCAACTTTCAATAAACTTTCCAATCTGTTTTGTTCAATATGTACTTCCCCAGCATACATAAAATCTATAAGACATTTCAGTATCCAAAATGAAATTCCATTGAGAAATATTACTGGGTGTTGTAAAGGAGATATCCCACTTAATAATTCATCGAAGTAAGCACTACATGAAGACAATATTAGCTAAAAACATTGAATTTATTTAAAATTAACATTAAATTACAAACTTTAAACTATACCTTATGGCATTTCAGACTTTTGCCTTCTGAAGTTAAGGTGACATCAACATATTGTTCTCTTTGCAGTAAGAATGGAAAACTGGTCTTCATATTGCTGTGATGACTGTTCCAACGTAAACATACTTCATCTGCATCGCCTTCTTTAGTCTTACTTGCATCTTGAATAGGATGGGGAGGTATGGTTGGTGAAAGAGTTGGTGGTGAAATTGTTTGTTTCACTCTGGGTGAAAGTTCTTGTTTAGGTAGACGAATATAATCTAAAAAAATTATAAATGTTACATAGTACTAACATGATTCATATCTAAATTGGTAAATATTCATATATATTCTATATTGTGAAGATCAATTTCTATATATATTCGACAGTGTGAAGTACTAAGTTTTATTCTCTTTTAAGAATTCTCTTGTAGTAAGTGAAATTAAGCTCTTTAAAGTACATATTATATATTACTGTATACATAAAAAAGAAAATATTAGAATATTAGTGTATCCAGAATATGCTAACCTCTACCAACACTTTGTTTTGGACTTTTCGTGTCCAATTTCTCAATTTCATATATAAAATCTTCCTTGGTTTTGGCGGCTTTTTTAACAAGACGTTTTTTCTTAGGAGCCTCTGAAAGAAAACTTTTCGAGAGAATGAGTGATTTCAATTTTCTCCAGCGGCGTATGTTCGACTCTGCAATGCCAAAAACCCTTTCGGCTTCACTATTATTATGTTTCTCAGCAAACAAAATCACTTTCTTTTTAAACTCATTTGGATATCTAGAAGTAAGTAATGTTTGGAAGTCGCTGTTCATTTTTTTAATTCTAGTGATCATTTAGTGGAAGAAAGTATTATTCTTGCAATTAGAATTTTATATTTATATCAAATAATGGTGAAACTTGCAACAATGTTTAAGTAAAAAAACTTCACATGCAAGTATAAAAATATCGGATTTTTTCGTAAAGATTGCGCAATTTATTCAATTTGAAAAAAATTTTCAAATTCAAAAATTCTCCTCTTAATATTTAGGAGTTATGTTGGCCATACTTTCATTGATCAGAGGTTCTATAAAGTTCTAATGTAAAATAAAAATATTCCAGGTGAAGAATACTGAAATTAAATCCGTAAATATATGACGGTGTAAATCTGTCTGATGCTATTCTAGTTTGATATAAACTCTATATGTATGATTAAAAAGTTTATTACGTCACTATTTGCTCAAACTTTGTAACACTACCGAACCACGAGATGTTTATGTTAGGTACCCAGATCTCAACTTCCAACATAAAACCGGTAATTTAATAACTAACAACGTAACACGATCACTATCGTATTAATCACCATTCAAATGTTCTATCTAACCGTTTATTCAATATGAACAATCTTTGAATTATAACATTGGATAATTACAAAAACTCGTCAACATAGAATGCCGAAGAACGACGACATATTGGCGAACCAGCGGCATTCAAAATTTTCATAAGTTGGCCTACCCTGGCGGAATTTTAGAAAATACAATATGATAATGTCACTGCATACCTTCACTACCGTCACAGTCCATCTCAACCAACGGTGTCAATTCAGCGAATTCTTCGAATTGGCGGCATCGAGCTATTGCCACAGAATGCGGATCCGGAATATGATTATGGGCCATATTTACTTTAGGAGGACCTTCTCCTGTCGAAATACTACCCTGTAATATCGAGTGTCGAATCAGCTAAGTTATTAAAAAAGTAAAAAGAAACTATTCGTAAAAACATACTTTGCAGTGCAAACTTCTTTGAGAACATCGCCATCGTATACCACCAGTTTGTCGTTTCTTATGCACAGTGTACATATAACCACGATGAATTAATTTTAAACCACCCTTATTCGACCGAATCAACTCTACATCGTCGTTAATTTCGCTCTAAAAATAGAAAAAAAAGAAGAGTACTGTTGGGAACCGCTGATCCAATGGCCATTATATATAGAACAATCGGATCGATAGTTACCATTTTCGCCTTTACAATGCAATTTAGAATATTTTCAATATGTAATCACTTATTTCTGGCGATTCACCTTACACTAGAAACCCGTCTGTGATTCTGTTTCGTATGTATCACTTAAAACAATTGATATGCGTGAAATAAAAGCTAGAGGTACCTTCTACGAGGAAAATGGAACCTCTTCTCCGGAGAGTTTTCCAAAACTGTTTTTAGGTAGCCTTTGTTGCGCGGTCATACTTATGCCAAGCGTGACATATTTGGATATTATAATCACAAATTTGTATGGCATTTTTAATCGTCAGTTACAATAAATTACATGTACATTTTAAGCAATTCTATATTTAGCTTTTATTTTTTAAATTCTATCGTGCATTTATGTACACACTGGGGTTCTTAAGATTTTACAATTTGTCACTTCAATTAATTAAATAAGTACTCCTAGCGACAATATTCCTTTTGAACATTCTATAAATCTATAAAAGTTACTGCCATACATAAACAATGAACAATTTTTTAAAAACTAATTCTACACATGTAGGTAGGTATGTTAAAAAAGATCAAGAACTCATTTGTTTCTATATTTGTGATTAAATTATTCAATAATATATTCACGTTCTCTTAGGAATAGTTGTCGCAATTTAGCTTTTTTTCATGACTTTCCATACTAACCAAATGACCCAGACTAACAAGGGACTTTCGTCAGTTGGTCAACGTGTCACCTAGAATTTTTCACATTTTTTTTTGTTCCAAAACGTCAGATGTCTTAACCTACAAGACGGGGTTTCCTAAAATTTCGCCTGAATTTGTGCAATTTTTTGTTCCGTTTTTGCGGATATGGCTGATTTGGCGAAGATAGAACAAGAACTGCTCGGTATCAGGCATTTACTGTGGGGTAACGAAATTAAATTGGACATATTCAAGCGTTGGTCCCAGGGTAGGCTAATTTTTTTGAGATATAAACTCCCCATTCCTGAAGTATGTGTCAAATATGTAATCAGATAGGTGAATTCGTGACCGTTTCTTAATGTTATTCTTCCATTTTAGGTTTCTCTTTCAGCCAACTTGAAAAAAGCGCCCTGGAACAATTAGAAGGTGGGCCTTGTTCTATAATTGCGCCAGTACAAGCGTTTATTCTTAAGAGGTTACTGTTAGAGTATGGAAATTTAAGTTTTAGAGATTGTGTAAGTGTAAATATTACATAACAAAATCATATTTTATATTATTATTATAGATTACAGACGATAAACAAAATCAGGTTTTAATAAATGCATTGTGTGATATATTGAGACAATGTAGTGATCAGAAGTATTATCTAATTTATTTAGACTCGAAATTGAACTGTAGTGGTAATAATTCTAATGTAAATGGAGCCTCTGACACAGAACTAAATACTATAGTAGACCCTCACAAATTTCATGAATTGTTAAGGACTCACATTTTAGCTAGTATAACAGAAGTTGAGAGATACTACACGGAAAATATAAAATTACTCAAGAATCAATTTGGTATTTTATTGTTCTTATACTCTGTAATAACAACAAAAGTAAGTGTAAATTTATAGTCTTTGAGGTTATGTTTTAATATATTTTAAATATAGGGTTTAGAACAAGTTAAATTAGAATCTGATACATCAGAACCACTTATAGATGAAACTTATGGCTATGGTAGCCAAAGCCTTATAAATCTTATGATAACTGGAAAGGCTGTTACATATGTCTGGGATAATGAACAGGATGTCGGAGGATTAAGTAATTTATTACTTCAATAGCTAATTTATATTTTTTATGCCTTTATTTTGTACAGAACTGAAAGGATTAGATAAACAAAGTCAGATTGGTTTTATAACATCAATGGAGCACCTAAGGTATTTAACTGTTGGATCATTCTATAAAAATCCAGTGCATCCAATTTGGGTTTTAGGCTCAGAAACACACTTGACTGGTAAATACTTCAGCTTCTATGATGTCTTGATTAATTTAACACATATCTTAGTACTTTTTAGTGATGAGAAGAAACTGGTTAGTCCAGAAACTAAGAGTGAACAAGCTAGGAGGATATTTAAAAATTACGATCGAGATGGGAATAATTTTATAAGTGTTGACAGTTTGCAGGCTGTTTTAAATGATCTAGAACTTGTTAGTGATACCGAATAGTAAGTTTCTACATGATGAACAATAATAAGTTTACTTATTGCATCAATTTTCTTAGTGTTGACATAATGAAGAGAAAACTAGATTCTGAAAACTTAGGGATAATTCTACTGAATGCATTTATGGATGAATTTTTTCCGAAGGAAGAATCATCAACTCCAGATATGTTCCAACTTGTACATTATAATGGTTTAGCTCAAAGCAATGTTAATGGACAAGTAAGTCGTGAATATTACAATGTATTGATATCAATTCTTCAGTAATTATATTTGATGGATGTTAATTTTTAATGACACATCATATATTCAATATTTGACTTACATATTTTTTCAGGTCCAGTATCACATAGGCTCTGCAATACTCTTAGAATCCGATTTGAAATCAATTTGTGAGTCGAACCCAATGTTGACATGTCTCCAAACAAAGTGGCCAAACATCGAAATTAACTGGTGTAACAATATAACTCCATCATTAAATTAGTTGACCTTAAGTCTTACACTTGATGATTCGTTCCCTTTTGTATAAATGTATTATACAAAACATAGCTTTAACAATTTTACAAATATTTTGTCTTAATTTTTTCAGAGATAGATTCACGAATGTTTAATTATACAATTTATTTATTAATTCGCGCTAAGTATCATGTGAAATTAATATTTCGAGGCTGATTACTCTTTTTATTGTATCATTATTTCCCTTTTTCTGAAATTAATAACATTATGTTAGATATATTTTATTTTGTTTTTTATTTATCTTTTTTTTTTGTAAGAGACCATCCTTATTTAACTTTTTTTTATAATTATGTTTTAATTTCCAATAATAAATAATTATTAAAATGCGTTGTTCATTTTTCTTCAATAAATCATTTGTAAACAAATTAAAAACCTCTTTTTTTTCTTCAATTATTAAATTCTACCCTGTCAGTCTGCCTAAACTCAAGAAATAAATTTAAAATTTGAATGTGAATAGTATAAAAAGTGTTTGCATGTAGGGATCAATTTAAATATTCTACTTGTTCCTATAGAAATTTATCTATCAATACAAAATGTGCTAAAAATTTAATAAGTAAAGGATTAGAAAGTCCAACAAAATATACATCTTTTTAAATAAAATAAAGCATGTAGTCATTTTCCACTAAAAACACTGAAAAACAAATAGTACTTTTCTGAACGTATTTATAATATAACCTCAATTTCAAACAGTTTTGGTGGGAAATTTACATAAACAAATTTTAAAGCAAAAATAGTCATGGAGGCTATGGAAGTTGTAGAAATTTCGTCAGAACCAGGTCCTTCTACTGTCCCTATTCATGGAAATGATAAATCTACAAAAGTATCGAACGTACCATGGTAAAAGGGAAACAGAACATTTCTGACAATATCCTGAATAATTTTATTTTTCGTTTAGGATTGAAAAGTATCGTCCACAAAAGTTCGACGAAATCGTAGGAAATGAAGATACGATCAATAAGCTATCAGTTTTTTCCAAACAGGGAAATTTGCCAAATATAATTATTGCTGTAAGTAAATCTGATATAATGTTAATGCTTTCTGTATACGAGTCTTTTTTTATATACTGAAGGGCCCACCTGGTGTTGGCAAAACAACTACAATACTATGCTTAGCAAGGATACTTCTAGGTCCTGCATTTAAAGATGCGGTACTAGAACTGAACGCTTCGAACGATAGAGGAATTGATGTCGTCAGAAATAAGGTCAAAATGTTTGCTCAACAAAAAGTTACATTACCACCAGGTCGACATAAAATAATAATTTTAGATGAAGTAGATAGGTCAGTACCTAGTAATTGTATTAATATATCTTCGAATAGCTCATGTATAAATATTATTAAATGATTTATAGCATGACAGATGGTGCTCAGCAAGCATTAAGAAGAACCATGGAAATTTACAGTAACACCACAAGATTTGCCCTTGCCTGTAATTACAGTGAAAAAGTAATAGATGCCATACAATCACGTTGTGCTGTTTTAAGATATTCCCGATTAACTGATGCCCAAATCTTAGCGAGAATAATACAAATTTGTCAGAAAGAAAATGTAATTAGACTTATAAATATAAAAGAAATATTCTAAAGTATTGATATGCAGGTTAGTTATACTGAAGATGGGTTAGAGGCTATTGTTTTCACAGCCCAGGGTGATATGAGACAAGCACTAAATAATTTACAGTCAACACATAATGGTTTTGGTGTGGTAAAATCTGAAAATGTTTTCAAAGTTTGTGATGAACCACATCCATTGTTAATAAAAGAGATGTTAAATAATTGCATAGAAGGTGATATTAGGAAAGCATATAAAGTAAATTGATAGTGATTTATATAATACATTTTTTTTGCTACATACATTAATTTTAGATAATAGACCACTTGTGGACTTTAGGATATGCAGCTGAGGATATAATAAAAAATATATTTAAAGTTTGTAAAAATATGGACATTGATGAACCATTAAAATTAGCATTTATAAAGGTTGTTTTCACTGTGTATACTAGAATTGTACAGATTAATAATTTATTTTAACATTTCTAGGAAATAGGTTCCACACATGAACTTATAGCTGATGGATTAACAACATTGTTACAAATGTCAGGACTTCTGGCTAGATTATGCATGGCGGCTAAAGGACTCAAAAAATAATTACCACTTATGTATATAATTATGTTATATTTTTTTAAATACTTCAAATAAATACTGATTTTTTAATAATGCGTGTAATGTATTTTTCTCATTACTAGTTTATTACTTTTATACAAGTAGTAAATAGCCATTTTACTGGAATTTTTTTTAATTTGCTTCTAATAAACAATATTTATTGCTGGTAAGCCATTAAATAAAAATTAATTGGGTATAAATTTTATTACTTTATTATACGTACTATAAGGAAATATTGTGGTAACGAATATTTTAGATCTCGGGATTTTTGCAGATGTCTACGTTTTGATGTCGACTGATACTCTAAATACTTTTGTACTCTTGATAAATATATATACAAAGCATAATTTACTACATTTGCAAAAAATCACTATTCGATAATAGTAAGTGTTACTACAGGTCCGGATTTTGAATTTTATTTATACAAAAAATATTCCAACAAATTCAGCTCCAAATACTTTTGAACTCTTGATAAATATACATAGAATGCATAAGTTACGACATATTTGCAAAACATAGCTATTAGATAAGAGTAAAAGTGTTACCCCGGTCCGAATTTTGAAATTTTGTTCATGCAAAATGTATTGAAAATTAAGTTCTAAATACTTTTATACTCGTAAGGTACCTGTCTACAAAGTATGACTTCGAAAAAAACTGATTTTCGATAGGAGTAAAAGACCTACTTCCGGTAGGAATTTCGAAAAACTTTAAAAAGAAATTCTCTATATTTTGAGTCCATATGAACTCTTTATAAATTTGTTTAAACTTAGTAATTGACAATTCGATTTTTTCACTGGAGTAAACTACTACTTCCGGTATGTCGATTTTACTGAAAATCTAATCAGATTTCAAGTGGGAGATTATACTCGTAAATACAAAATTTGGAATTGATAGCTATAGCGGTTTGATCGCTATCGTGGTCACACACACGCAGAGAGAGAGAGAGAAATTGTTTAAAAACCACTTTTTCGGTATCATGGGACTTCAAAACGTGGACATCTGCAAAAATGTCGAAGTCGAACATTTTCATGATCACAATACTTTTTTATACTACGCATAAGAATGTAAAAGTGGTTTTTAAAAAAAATTCTCTCTCTGTGTGTGTATGTGTCCACAATAGCGTCCAAACGACTAAAGCTATCAATACCAAACTTTATATTTACAAGTATAATCTCTCTCTTTAGATCAAATTAGATTAGCAGTCAAATCAGCAGACCGGAAGTAGTAGTTTACTTCAGTAGAAATTTTGAATTTTTCCAATATTTCGTCAACTAAACAAATTAATAAAGAACTTAAATGTACTCAAAAGTAAATTTGAGAAAAATTTTAATAGAAAAGGTTCTTTAAAATTCCTGCCGGAAGTAGGCCTTTTACTCTGAATGAAAATCAATCTTTTACTCTTACCGAATACCTATTTTTTACAAATATTTCGTAAATTTTTCATTTTATGCAGATTTATCAAGAGTACAAAAGTATTTAGAAGTATATTTGGAATAATTTTTGTATAAAACAAATTTCAAAATTCGGACCGGAAGTAACACTTTTACACTTATGGAGTAGCAATTTGTTTGCAAATATTTGGCAAAGCATGCATTCTATAGAGATTTAGTAAGAAAAAAAAGAAGCGTAAGAATAGAATTTTGCATAATTTTTGTATTAAAAAAAAACTCAAAATTCAGACCTGAAGTAACAAACTTACAGGTTTTTTAAGAAGATAAAAGTTAATGTAGAACAACTTTTGTATAATTTGAAACGCACATATTTATAAGAAAGTCGTGTGGTGGCTACTCCTTCTTTTTCTTTTATCTTATTTGAAGGTTCTTAACTACTTGAATTTGGTGAATTGTAGTTCAATTATGTTTTTATTATTTACCATTTCTTCAGAGTAATTAATTATCAAAAATGTGGGAAGTAGGTACCTAATTATTTATTTTATAATGCACAAAATCTGGACAGGACACAAAAATTATAGAAAAAGTATACAGAAGGCTTTGCTGTAACCCTGAAAATTAATAATTAGGTAATAAGTAAAAAACACTTATTAATTATTAAAATAAAGTTTCAACAAGTAACCCTGAAAATTGTTAAAAAATACTTAAATGGAAAAATTTTACCTCAAAAACATTTTAATAACTTATTACAACTGTTTGTTGTTTACATATAGTACTTATCATAGATACATTATTGGTTGTTTTATTTCGATAACAAAAGGATATATTTAATAATTGTGATATTTAAAGAATGGTCAGAATGCTAAACAATTTTAAATTTAAATCTATCAATATCACACACATATATACGGAAATAAACGTCCCCTCAGATGCTATATACAGTACCTTCATGATGAAAGGAACAAATTCGATTAAAATTCAAGTAATTATTTTGCAGAAAAACGTTCGGACAGGTCGATTAGTATTTTTAGTTGTGAAGTTTTTGATATAAGAAAATTATATACAGGCTGTCTAAAGAAGAACATATGCAGCAATCATTGTTTTTTTAAATGGAACATACTGTATATTATGCCATATTTCAATTGTATGGTAAATTCTCAACACTTTTTGTGAAACACCATATCCCCAAAATCAGCGGTTTTCGCAATAATGACGTTTGAAATGTGATAAATTAAAAAAAATACATGAAAATTGATTAATTTGAAGTAGAGTTTTTTTTGTAAAAGATAAAATTTGCAATACCAGGTTGTTTTTGTTGGCTTTTAAAAAAATGTTCAAGGTGTCCTTGTTCAATTTAAACATTTTATTTCATTACCTATGTGTGTTTTAATTTATCACAAAACTCATTATTCCGAAAACCGCTGATTTTAGGGATATGGCATGTTACACAAAAATGTGTTTAATGTGTTTAGAATTTACCCTACATTATGTTTAAGAAAAAAATGATTGCTGCATATGTTCTTCTTTGGACAGCCTGTATATAATTTTCTTATGTCAAAAAATTCTAAACTAAAAATACTAATCGACCTGTCCGAGCGTTTTTCTGCAAAATAATTACCTGAATTCCCTTTCAACATGAACGCACTATATATTATTTTCTCAAGTTAATTTATATAAATTGTATTTCCGCTAAAAACCTTCAAGCACTGCTTTGATGTTTACTGCTCAGAATATATCCAAATTGGCTTAGGGCTGCAGTCTTTTAAATAATAACTTTGCATTGCATATTATTACATTATTGAAATTATAAATAAGGTGGAAATGAATTTTAAACAAAATTTTAGTAACAAAAGTGATCGTAATAATGTCGTTTTCTTTAATTTCGATAAAACATGCAAGTAGAATTATGTACGACACTCATTAGATGGCGCCATTGCATACAATGTCTATAATTTAAAAAAAAATGATGATCTTATATTTTTAAGAACAAATTTTATAATACTATAACATAGGTAAGAGTTATCTACAAAAGAATGCTGGTGTTATTTATTAGAAATGTTTAATTCAAATGTTATATGCTGTGAGCTGAAAGTTGATAGTAACTAATATTGATTCGGAAACGCTTTCGATTGGATTAAGTTTTGGGTAAAGTGTTGAAACTCTATTCTTAAATGTCCCAAATAGCTTTTAAGTTTGAAGTTATTGATCGGGATTTTATTCATTAATCAATTGAGTTTCTTTTTATTTCACATAAGTGATTAAATAACAATAATAAACAATAAATTTGATTTTTCGAATTAAATATTTGTTTTATATTAATTGTTAAAACGTTTGCTAATTTTCTTTCAAATATAATATACCTATTTAAAATTTTATACTGTCAAACACATTAGTAGTAGTAGGAAGTTCTACCAAAATCAATAATAAAAATATAGGTTAGCATTTAAGCACTAATTCGATGATGTCACATGTTTAAAGACATATGACGTAACAACATGAATTTATACATAGTCACACATAATATATATGCCGAAATCAAATCCTGTAGACTTTTTCAAACAAAGAATAATATCTCATTATTAAAATAATATTTTCACATTAACTATTCCAAGCAAAACCGAATTAAAATAAATATGAGATATATTCCAAAATATTATTAAAAGAATAAAAATATTTCAGGTGATAGGTACTTGCTCAAATGCTACAACTTGGAGCAAACTTAAATTTTGGTGTTTTCACATTTATAGGAATGTCAATCTTACTTTTTCTTATTCGGGAATGTGGATTTCTTATGTGTTTGTGTATCCAGTCTTTGTAAACAGTACTCAAAATTTTGGAATTAATTCAGGATTTTGATATTTACTTAATTTTTTTTTTCAAAAGTTTGTTCAATTTTAATGTGTACATTGAAAATCGGTTTTGTTTGGCGCATAAGTTGATCAACCGAAAATTGACAACCCCTGTATTACACTTGTCAAGACAAGCTGACCAATTTCGTGGCAAGAAGTTTTTGGCTTAAAAACTTATAGTTTAGGTTTTCAAATTGAAAGATAACCTGTCTTGAACAACTCTGAGCAGATGTTTCGGTATGTGTTGGAAGCTCTTGGGATGTTGTTTGAAAGCTGAGAAGATCAATTCGGTAACTGCTTTGGGGTGGTCTGAAGATTGTCACAAAAGCTGATCAGATGTGAAAAGTTTTATGATAGGTATAATAAACACAGAATTCGATATGCAGGAGACGTTTGAAGTTTGCCAGACAAAGCTCGAAGGTGATTATACCACCTTGATATTTAAAATAAATCTCCATAAGAAAGTTCTTGAATTTTGGTCTAGAATGAGCATAGCTATATTACTTTTCTTGAGCAAGAGTACCTGCTAAACGAAACAGTAGACCATGTTGAAAATTGAAATATCCTATTTTTTCACAAACAAGCCGTGACTGATACGGGTCCACCTTCCGTCAAAAATCCTTGTAAATTTAAACATTTTATTATTACACTTTGGAATTTAATGATATGTATTAATGTTATTTTTATTAAATGAGTGGTATATTTTTAAATATATCTCATAGAATGATGTCTGTACGATTAGAATTCCGAGTATTATATTGATGAACATCAGCACTACTCGTAAATTTAATTTTATTACCACGAATATAGCTAGCAGCCAGAAGTAAGTACATGTCGAAGACAGTTAGAGTTTTAAGTTTAAAAATGAATCGCGGAAGTAAATAATTCTGATTTCTGATTGATATAGTTTTTGTAATAATGAATAACAAAATTTATTTCATAAACGTCAGTGTGCCCCAAAATAACAGATCATACAATTATTAGACCACCAAAGCAAAACAAAATCGTGCATTAACAAAAAATATGTAATTTTATACCTTTTTACGTGTAAGTGCATGTATATTTAAATTAATTTATACTCGGCATTGAATGTGTACATAGAATAATCTTATTTCTTTA
Source organism: Amphimallon solstitiale (assembly GCA_963170755.1). Taxonomy (NCBI): domain Eukaryota; kingdom Metazoa; phylum Arthropoda; class Insecta; order Coleoptera; family Scarabaeidae; genus Amphimallon; species Amphimallon solstitiale. Next base: position 100,431,944 of record OY720677.1, on the reverse strand, counting down.
TTGACTGCACAATCACAAACGGATTCTGTGTTAAAGAAAAATTCGTGAATAGGAAATTCTAGGTTTTGAAAGTCAAAACAAAATCCTCTTCAACCGCGGAAAATATTTAGGGAATTTCGTTCGTGGAGGGTATGTAACTTAAATATTGATTTTCATCCACCCTTAGAGTACAGAATGTACGAGTATTCCTGTGTGGTGCTGTTAGTGGTGTGACGAAAGAAAATTTTGCGTGGTGTACAATATGTCGAGGTGTCCATTGAAATATATCGCTAGAAGATAACTGAAGACACGGCTATCTAAACGTTCAGCAGTGCCGGGTGTGTTACATGTTCGACGCAATATACGAAACCGACTAATTTTTCGTTTTAATAATCTGATCCCCCCTTCCGGCAATGTATTTAAATATTAAAAAGGTTTACAATTTCTTTTTAGCATTGCACAGAAGTGTGCCAATTTTTGAATAACGGATTAGAAAATCCGCGGAACACGTCTATTTACAAACCAAATATCCATTTAATTAATAATTTTGTTTCGTATATTTATTTTTTTCCATACTATTATTATTAAATTCTATGGGAAAATTCTTATTAGATTTCTAATATATCGATTTTAAAGACTTAAAATATGTAAGTGTATTTTAACAAATAATAATAACCTTAAAAGATGCGAAAAGTTGTAATTAAGCCTTATAAAAACTGATTTCTCCCCCTCATAGTTATACCTAAATGTTTTAATCAAAATGGGCAGTGTAATAACCATAAATATAATTTAATCGTGAATTTTTGAAATTAAAAAGTGAATTTCAAATTTTCTTTACCTATTAATTTCTGTTTGTATTACTTGCACGAGGTTGGGGAGTTTAGTATCACTTTAATAAATAAAACAATATCGTCGGTTTAGCAAGTTCCCGTGAATCTGTCAAAATTAAATTTTGTGATTAACCTTTAAAATTGCAAAAAATTCATAGCCAATATCGTGTTTCTTTAACCTTTATAAGTGATAATATTAATCCTGTGGCAGTGCTCAATCGAAATTTATTTTTTTGAAGCCTAAAATATATCTGATCAACCAAGTATTTATCTACTTTCTAAATATTGTTACATAATCATTAATTAATTTTTTTTAATATCAGAGTAAATTTAGTGAAATTAAAGGACTTTTTGGTTGCTAATTTGCGCAAAACTTTGCATAAATATACACATATTGATGAGAAATAATTTAGATTTTCAGATTTTGTTATTTCTGAATATATGATTACTATTTTATTATGTGTTGGTACCACATATTAATTATAAGATGCTTTCTGAAATTAAATTATTAATATTTTCACGTAATATAAACAATACATGATCTTATTTTAAAATTTTAATTAATAATGTATTGAAATATTTTTTATTTTTTTTAATTTGGTCATTCTTAAAAATCGAATATTTTAATAAAAATATTAAGGAACATTATAAAGAGAACTTCCATTACAAATAGTTCTACAACCCATAAAATTGTCTTATTTTATGTTTTACAGGAATTTCTTTTACTACAGATACTAAATTGTTTGAACTATTTCGTTCTATGTTTTCTCTTTTGGCATACTTTAGAAGAAAAACAATTTTTATTTTGACTCTACCTTACGATTCATTAACTACTACCTGTTACCTTTTAATTTTTTTTTTTTTGTGATGAGCAGGCTACATTCGGTCTAATTCTATTAAGCTTGTAGGGACCACAATATTATAAGATGAACTTAATTCGTATGTAAAATATTAGTTCACCTATTCACCAATATAGAGAATAATTCTAGATTTTTTAAAGTCCTTTGGATAGGAATGATTTTAGAATTTCAAAAAAAAATTAGTAATTCCGAGATTTGAACCTTCTTCGCTGGTGACGGTTCGAACGTTCATTGTAAGAATTTGCTCACTTTTACTACAGGAAAGAACTATTGCTTTTTCTTTTTAGAAAAACAAAGTCTTCGAAGTGTAACTATTTTGATAACATAAACAATGATTATTTTTTAATATTTAATCAAGAATTTGGTAAATAAAATTAAATATTGGGATGTTGTTTTAAATACTTTATTGGTGGTAGAAATTGAAAGGAAATTGTAAATCAAATTTAAATAATTTTTTCCCCTCATTCCTTTCGTATTTTTCTTTATTGTAATGACGTACAGCTTACGTAATATCTTATATAAAAATATTTGGCATATATAGTTTCCTAATGTTCAGGATTCAATTTTCCAGTGAAAATGAAGAAAATCCGATTAAAGGGGGCAAAAAATATGACATCGTAAGATGGAAACAAAGTTATTGTATAAATGTCGTTTTGGACTCGATAATAACACAGTAATAAATCGTGGTGCAGCGCAATTGTGACATGTGATATTAACGTTAGAAAAAAGGGCGTCAAAATGCAAAAGGATACACCAAACCCGTCACCTGAGGTACACCAATACGTTGGACCCTACAGATTGGAGAAGACGCTAGGCAAAGGCCAGACAGGTATGGATAATTGTTTAAATTAAATAGGCACAGTGCAATTCTATTGATTTTAATTGTAAATCTACGACTTGTTGCAATACTATGCTGGGGCGTTGCAAATGTCTTGATTCTATTAGTAGTAATCCAATATCAGAAATAATATTTCATTTACAGTTAATTTAGGAACGTTTTAAGTGACTGATTAAAATTAGAATGTGTGTGGATTTAAATTCTCAACAAAAAGGAATATTAAAAGAAAGCAATTGTATATTGCTCTCTTGCTTAACAAGAAGCAGCAACTCGTGGTATTTTTTGCGTGGCTCATTCATTAGTGAAACATGTGAAACCTGGCGAATTAATCAAGGATTGCACGATTGAAACAACCGAAAAAAATATGTCCAGAAAAGATAATTAATTTAAAAGCACCAGTTTGTCAGCAAACACCGTGGCTCGAAGAGATATTGCGAGAATCTATTAAGGTGGCCATCTAATAAAAAGAGAATCGTCACATTGCTCTGTCCTTTTCTAACAATTAGGCGTGTATTATGTGTTGCATACGTGACTGTATTTTAATTAGCCATCTGGTTGCCAGTAGCAGCGATATTATTTGTAAAACAAATAGTATCATATCATTACAATTTCATTTTATTTGTAAGTATGTGATTTTTTTAGGGGTTACTCTTTTAATGGCAGACAGAAAGACATATACACGTAATTATATGACTGAGAAAGCCATATATAAGACGTACGTCGACCCTATATTTGCATTCACGTTTTGCTACATTCAACTAGAGAGCGCCCCGAATAATTTAAAAAATTAATATTATTGTTGGCAGCGCCCTCTGTTTAAGAATTACTGCACCCATCACCCTGATTATGATATATGGAATCAACTTTTCTCTTAAAGTATGGCTTGTTTAATCGGAATGTTGGGTAAAAACAATTAAAAGCACAAGACAGCTATAAAATACGCTTAATTGCTTTATATCAAGCATCAAAAGAAAGAGAATTTATTTCTCCAGGGGCTAAGCTATCTAATATCTTGATTTATATATTCGAAGTAATTACGAAATAAAGTAGCAGATTTTTGATACAAAAACTCCCTGTTTTTTAACAATGTTTTCCACATTAATCGAATAAATTTCACTTATTAAAACTACCCAGTCCCCTAGAGATAAGTTTGCAGATTATGCCAGCATTTTTTTTATATCATTTTGTCGCTTATTAACGGATTCTCGTGCGATATGTTAGCAGCATGTTTGCAATGTAATTGAGATGGGCGAGATGGCCACTTTAACTGAATTGTGTAAAAAAAAGTCGACACTTATGGAGTTGTTCGCTTTGTCCTGGATGAGTTGTTTCAGATACTGCTTAGATGTTACTTTCTATTCAGAGGATAGATAAAAATTATGACGTGTATGAAAAGCTTCTTGAAGTTCATAGCAATTATGACATGACGACTGCAAAAGATATTTTTATAGCAGTTGAAAATGCTGCTCAGAAAATCAATCTTCAATGGAAAAACTTAAAATGTATCACTACTGATGGTGACAAAAACATGTTTGTAATAAATACAGTTGTTGTTGCTATCTATTAATACCATTAATCGTACATTCCAACATTCATCAACAGTGTTTTTGCGAAAAAATCTTGATTATGTCAGACGCCAGTTGTGTCAGCTGTAATTTTATCAGATTATTGAAAATGATTTAGCACATTATTTTTGAGCTGCGAAATTTTCTTGAATAAAAGTTACAAAACAATGACTGTTTATGGAAGTTATTATTTTATACAGATTTAGCTAAATATACGAAATAACTAAATTTAAAATTACAAGGATAAAACTAGCTTCTGTCTGATTTATACACTCATATTAAATCCTTCGACAAAAAATTGTTTTGTTTCAATCCCAATTGAACACAACATTTTTCATGCATTTTAATACATTCCAAACATCGCGTCAGTGAATTGGGATGCCATTTTCGGTAGATTTTTGCAATTGAAGATTTGAATGCTTCAAAAATAAATGTTGAGTGTCGTTTTTCTGATTTTTTTGCACTTACAAACGAAATAAAGATTTTTCAAAACGCCGAGATAAAAACTCTTGTCCCTGAACTTCAACTGGAAATGATTGATTTGCACTGTAGCGATATTTAAAAAACATATATACTCGTCATTGCTTCCACTCACAGAGTTCGATCAGCTGCATAAATTTGCTCGTGTTTTCCGTTTTCATAACTACGTATCTGTGTGAAAAAACATTCTTTAAAATTATATATACAAAAAAGGCAGTATGTACGTCTGTTATTGTGTTTCTTAATTGGCCGATAAATAAAAATATCTGATTATTATTTTTTATGCTTTACTTAAAAATAAACTATGGCGGGCTGAATTGGTGGCCAGCTGTAATTTGGAGACAACTTTGCTAGTTCAACATTTATCGACAAACAAAACATAGTGTTTCCAGAATCTATCTGGTACAGTTGCGAGATCATAAAGCGGGACAGTTAAGTTTTATTAGTGTAAAGTGAGCTTTTTGATTAAAGGGAACTTCGTATCTATGCCAAAAAGCTGTGTAAAAATTTGAATTGACATGACAATTAATAACTGCCAAAAAGTACATCCAACCACCATACACTTATACCGGTATACTCGCTTGGGCTGTCGTTAGTTAGTTATTTTATCGGTTTTTTTTAAATAATATTTTATTTAATATGCCTGGTTGTGCTGTATACGGTTGTTGTAAATACAATCGAAAAAATGAGGTGTGGCCACCACACGACTTTCTTATACGTATGAGCGTTTCAAATTATAGAATTTTAAGAATTTTTTTATACAAAAATTATTCAAAATCCTTTTCTAAGTACTTCTATTCTCTTAATAAATCTCTATACAATGCATACTTTGCAAGATATTATCAAAAAAGTGCTACTCGCTAAGAGTAAAAGTCGTACTTCCGGTCCGAATTTTGAAATTTCATATGTACAAAAAATATTGCAAATTCAGTTCTAAATACTTTTGTACTCTTGATAAATATATATAGAATGCATAACTTACGACATATTTGCAAAAAATCGCTATTCGATAAGAGTAAAAGTGGCACTTCCGGTCTGAATTTCGAAATTTTCTTTATACAAAAGATATTGAAAATTATGTTTTAAATACTTTTATACCCGTAACGTACTTGTCTAAAAAGCATGACTTGCGAAATATTCGCAAAAAACTTATTTTCGATAAGAGTAAAAGACCTACTTCCGGTAAAAATTTCGAAAAACTTTTTAAATAAAATTATTCTCAATTTTAATTTTAAGTATATATGAATTCTTTATAAATTTGTTTAAATTTAGTAGTTGACGAAATATTGGCAAAATTCGATTTTTTCGCTGAAGTAAACTGCTACTTCCGGTCTACCGATTTTACTGAAAAACTAATCAGATCTCAAGAGGGAGATTATACACGTAAATACAAAATTTGGAATTGATACCTACAGCGGTTTGACCGCTATCGTGGTCACACACACACACACAGACACACAGACACACACACACACACACACACACACACACACAGACACACAGACATTTTTTAAAAACCACTTTTTCGGTATCAGGGGACTTCAAAACGTGGACATCTGCAAAAATCTCGAGGTCGAAAATTTTCATCATCACAATACTTCCTTATACTACGTATAAGAAAGTAAAAGTAGAGGTAGTCAGATTGAATATTACAGGTTTCCCAAGGAAGAGACTGTACAAAATATGTGGTTAATTGCGTGTAAAAGGCAGGATTTAATAAATTTGAAAAGCGGTATTTCCAGAAATCTGATTTTATCATTGTTCATAATAAAAAAAATATTTTAGCATTATCTGTTCCGCTCATTTTGAGCCATCATGTTTTCATACATCACTCCAACAAGTGCTACCTTCTTGTGTTTAAAATATCAAATGGCAAAAGGCCCTAAACAGACTCGGTAGCAAAATTCCAAGAAGGTAGGAAGTAAGACACCACCACGGTAACTAACCTTCTATTTAAATTTAGGAAGACGCTTGTCTAATAATCAATCACCAACTTATAAAACACTCAAGCCTTACCTCTTACTTCCCAGGGGTCGATATTAAATATGGGAGTCAGCACCGCCTCCAGCTACAGTCAGAATTAGGGCGAGTTCGAACACAGTACTCGTCGAAGGTTAAGTTGTCAGGGCGCCTATCCGTTAAAATATGCTGAGCCCAACAGATATCCAGACCCCGGACCAGATCCAATGTAAACTCCCCAGGTGGAAAGAAAATAAGACCAACACACACTCATTCAAACTTAACAAACGGTTTATTGAAAACTTTATAATATGGAACCAACAGTTCGTTTCAAATATTGAGCACAAATCCGGCTATTACTAACTAATCTTCTGGTTTTCAACAATATATTCAAAAGACACAAAACAATGAAATATGAATCACAAAAGCGCAACTCAGTTGCCAGTAATAAACTTCTGAAGGAATGAATAAAATCCTAAATGGTCACCCAGGTGATCCACAACTTCAAATTACCAATGACATATAATTACAAAATTTAAGAAATTCAAAATGGAAGCACATGAAACAACCTTAAAGTTAAAATAATTACCTGACAATATTCTTACAAAAGCATACAATTATAAGGCAACTTGCCGAAAGTCCCTCCAAAGTCGAACAGTTTGATCGTAATTTGCAACACGTCAACACCAAAATAAACCACTCTGTATACCAGAGGCAACCGACAATCTATTCGACAGTAGAGTGCAGACTCTAAGTTATATGGTATCTAATACTATAAATATTAGCGCTAGTTAACTATGCTTTACATAAGAAAACGTGATTAAAATTAGATTCAATAATTTCTTACAAGATTGTACAATAATAAATTTAAATGGTTGACTAATTGCACTAAATAACAAGCTATAAATTTACACAATACAGATGCGAGGCTGCAACGCCAATACACATCTAAAATTTGTTCCAAAATTCTAAATCCAAAAAAAAAAGGCTACGTAACGTCTCCAAAATGGACAAGTAGCTCCCAACTGGAGTCACTGTTATTAATTAAGCTACGTTAATTGAATGAATTCAAATTATAAAGGCTCACATGCCACAAGAAGTTAATTTAAGAAATTACGATGACTTATTTGATTAGTTAGGCCGAGAAAGTTGAAATTTACTGTACGAAGTACTCGAAATTGACATAAATTTACCAAAACTGTTTGGCCAATAATTTCTGCGTTATGGGTAATATCAGGAAAATTACACAGTCACAGTACCTTAAAGGAAAACCACATCCACAGCTACCATACACGATACCTTCTACAGATCACACTCGTTACAAAGGAAAACTGCCCACATATCCTCGGCTAACGACATCTTCGGGAAAATTAGTGTAGGAAGGCTACAGCATTACATCTATCTGCACCTCAAATTATGTCTTCACCGCAGGATACAGCAACTAATTCCCTTGCAATCGTAAAATTACATCAGGCACGTGGTTCTTAGACTTAACCCAACAAAAGTGCTCAAATGAGATCTATGCCATGCACTAGCAGCTATAATTGAATATAGAAACAACACAATTAAGATCGATCAGACACGTGGAAATTATACTTACAGCAGTTAAACAATTCTTAAGCCACGACAAACAATATCCTCAGCAAGTTTATAATCATAACGCCAAATCCACATTAACCCTTGAGAAATATCATAAAATCCGCCTTTTACTAGCGATTACACACGATATACTTCAACATTCCACTAATTTTAATTTCTCAAGTAGTGGCTAAAGAAAATGCATCTGCTCTTGTGATGTTTTACGTGCTTCTCCCCAGGCAGTCGAAGATCAAAAAGAGAAAGAATCCACTTGTCATCTAGCGATCTCAAGCGTTATCAACAACATTAGAACTAATAACCACGAGACCTAAACCGATATTTTACACACACGACATAAACGCAGATTCAAATGACAATAGAAAAGTGGAAAATAATTATAATTAATTTGGCACATAACTCTAAGCCCAAAAAGAAACTCCAAAACTAAATTAGAAAATAATTAAAAATACCCAATCTATTAAATAAAAGATCGTGCGCCATCTACCCGTCAACACATATACATTACACACATGAGATAATGCAGAACGCACGGCGGTAGGACTCTTATGAAATTCTCCTCTAGATGGCAGAAGGAGTCGATAACATTAATTTAAGAGAAGGATGATTTATTTAATCCGAAATAATTGAAGTATTCAAACGATAAAACTAAAATTCTCAATTCAGAGATAAAATACAGCAAAATAATTGTAACACAAGATTTATTGAATTTTCCAATAAATCATACAGAGATTATTATTCAGATGCAGTTCCCAGATTCAAAGAAAAGACAACTTGAAGTAATAAACAAAGAGTTGAAGATCTTTAAAAAGCAAAAAGTAGATGCTTTGATAAAGCATATACAGATGCTGAAAGTACTTTAAGATCGACCAGTACATGTGACAGACTAATTTTGAGGATGTAAAGTGTCCGATGCTTACTAATCAGCTATGAAAGAGAATTATTTGATTCATTATTTTCTCCAAATTGCCAGATAAAGAGCAACACGTTTGCACATGTGTGAACATTCATAGAATATTCTGAGGCATTCTATATATTGTAGATACGCAGTATTTTGCTTATTAAGAATTTCTAATTTATTGTTAACTATTTCAGGTTGCTTTTCGTTAATATATGGCAAGGATATAGGATATAGTGAGAATAGTATTTGGATTTCAATCTGATATAAATTGGATAGCTTTTTCTTTAATAGTGTTAAAAAACATTGACTCAGAATGAATTGATATAAACTTCTTGAACTATCAAAGTTGTTATTTATATTAGAAACCATAATTAAAATTCCTACCTTTTACAAACATTTATCCATAATCACATTATATCTTTCTTAAAGAATATACAACACATTATCTGCCTTTTATAAATATTTGTAATTTGCTTAAATACAGTCTTTTTATCAAAAACTAAAAAAATTAAAAAATCTCTTTAAATTAAAAAAATTGTATAGCATGAAGTAAAAGTTATATTTGGCAATTTTATTTTAACCTAATTATTATTATATATAATATAAAGCTTGTTAAAATTCTGAAATACATGAGTACTATTATTGTTTAATCTAGAATCAAGATTAATTTATGGCTTGAAGTCGTGGAGTCAGTTTCATGCTCTTGTATTTCGGTGAGTAATTTATAATTATTGTAAACATTTAAAATATGTAGGTAGGTACCTATATTAAACATAACAAACTCCAGCCAAGTTATATTTGCTTCATTCAAATGTTGGTTTATCTTCTCTTCAATTGCCCGAGACCCTTCTATTAAAAGAGATGTAGGTAGCTGTAGATTATCAATATCGAATACTTCAGATCTATGGAATTTACTAAATAGGATTTACATCTGTGCAAAAGAAATATTATAAGTCTCAAAATATATGTTAAATAAATGAAAAAAATTATTTACATTTTGGCAATAATTTTATAAATTTTATTCACTACATTTATCAATACATACCTCAATTATAATTTTCAGTTTTTATTTACACAGATCATTAAGGGTCCTCGCTAGTGGATCTGTCAACAATGGAAAAATAGCAGATTTTGGATGCCAGATATTTTTGTTGATTTTAAAGATGCAGAAAACCTTTCAACGTCAACTTATGAAGAATTTAGTAATCTACCCGGCTGAAGAATCAAATTTAGAAAAAAAAATAACGGATTAAAGAAAATTAATTAACATGTCAAAATATTAAAAAACCAGTTTCCTTAAAAATCCTTCGGAGGAGATTTGTTTGCTTGGGTTCGCGTTATAAATTGAATAGGAAGCTACGCGGCTGTGAACTTATTTTTCGTTCAACTATTCTTTACTTTGTATAAAATGAATATAAAATAAATTAAAATTAGGCAACCCACATTACAATGAATTGTTATTCTGCTATAAATCTTTCCCGCGGTTACAAATGTGTAAATATTTGGTCATAAATGAATTTTTATTCGCTTAGATATTGAGTTATTATTTCAAATATTTATTATATATTCCCTATGTGTAATAAGTACTCGGACATCCTTGGCTTATTATATTATGTGCTATGCAACCAATATTACATTTCCCATTCACTAACGAAGACCCTTAATGCATAACTCTAGCCTCTAGATAGCACAGTACAAAAATGAACTCACAGAATAAACTATTTTCCATGCAATGTAATTCAAACACATGCAAAAAGTTAAACATCTTAAATAGTTATGATTGCATTTTTAAATCACTTTACCTGAGTACTTCAATTATTGTGTATATTATTAAATAAACAACTGTAATCAAAAACTACTACTAAATTGCGTAATTTGGATTTCGGGAAATTTTTCAAATGTATTAAATCCTGTTTTATACACGCAATTAACTAGACATTTCCTACTGTCTCTTTCTTGGGAAACCTGTAGTATTCAATCATATTAAATGGAATATTATTTAGAAAAAACGATAAAATAATTTAAAACTGTGTCAAAAATCAAGCCGATACGAGAACTGTCAATCTGACTTGCTTCGCAATGACGCCATTGACAGCTCAGGCGAGCATATCTATAAGTGTATCGTGCGTCCAATTTATGGAAGATCTATGGTTGCTTATGGCGTATATTGTAAAAATACTTGTAAGGTCTGACGCACTTCCGGTTTTACCGGAAATGCACGGAACTTAATTTTTTTAAATTACTCACCCTATATATTTTTGGATTTTCTCGTACTGCTTTAAATTGTCTGTTCAACTGTTTTTTCTTTTTCAAAATTGAGCCAATAGTTTTTCAGTTATTAATTTTTTTTGAAAATATTTGATCAAAACACGTGTTCAGAAAAAAATCATTTTCACATTGTTTTTAAAAGTAAAAAGATTAACTTTGATGGTGCTTGGAGCCAAGAAAATTCTGCATCGTTTGGTAAAGTTGCACTCGACAATACCTCAAAAAACTTTGTATTTTCAAAGCCTACTTCCTGAAATTTTCACATACCAAAAACTTTTTTTTTAAATGGAACACCCAGTATTTTATTGAGGAATTCTGTTCCTTTTTTTATTCTCTTTCATTTTTGTTAACATTGTCCTATACCTTCTTTTGTAATTTTTGAGATAATCATTATAGGAGCAATTAGCGGGTAATTAAAGAACTACGGGCGCTGTTCTATATACCGAAATATTCGTCCAATAAAGGCTGGAATGCGGCTGACTGCCTGAGTCAACTGTTAAAGAAAGTGGGTATACATATAGTGGGTAGTTACATAATTGGACCTTATTTCTTTGATGAAAATGTTAATGGGGGAGAGTATCTTCGCTATCTACAGACGGATTTTTAAAACTTTTTTAAGACATCTTCAAATATGTCAGTAAACATAACCTTTATTTTATTTCGATGTTAACCAACAATGTCAAAAATGAAATACTGCAACTGAACATTGCCGGAATTAAAAATTGAAATGCGATGTTCTTTGGTTGAACGAATAATTTGGTGCATAGAACAATGACGTTAATTTGACATTCGATCTTACTAATGTTACCAAACTGTACAAAAAAAAAAAAAATGTACACAAAATAGTAAATTTTGTGTACATTTTTGGCAGTTAACACTAAATGTTAGCAAAGTTTCAAACCTCTTGTTTTCACTACAAACGTTTGTCCACTGGTTAAGCTGCCTTCACAAATGCAACAGTTTTATGGAATCGCCATTGGCTTTATACTGCGAATACTGTAATACAATTAAGCGGAGAGAACATACTTTATACGGATCTCTGTCTGAAACAAACATAGGATTGGTTTCAGTTTTACATTCAGCTTTACATTTATCATTCCAAAAATTGCTAGATGAACTATTTGTAATTTTACCAGAAATCTTATGTTTAATTGCCACAGAAACTAGAGTGATAATCTATAAAAGCATTTGCACGTTTTCAAGAATGTCTACCATCAGAAAATTTGCAAATTCTCTTAGAATATCCAAATGTCGACGCCTGTAACCTCGAAACAGGTAGTTGCAAGAGGAAAATGTGTAGAATATTCACTGTAGAAATTTTTAATTTTGTCTAATTATTATTAATCTACCCACGTATTTTGCTCTAAATTTGATATTAAGCGAGATATTTACAAATAATGGCAAAAATTAAAGTTTGTAGCTTTTCCTCAAGATGGCGGCCAATCCAGACTTTTTTTATGGGTGCAATTTCAAGACATATTTCTTAACATCACATCAAACAGATTAGAAATAATTTCAGCTTGTCCAGAATGACTTCAGCTAACAGCCATTTTAAACGACGTATCGAGCATCTAAAAAATCATATAATATCCTATAAATATTAAAAAATAAATTACGAAATATAATGCATATATTATAAATTGTTAATAGTTAAAACATCATTTCTTAATGACAACATATATTATATATCTAATTATTCTAGGTACTTTTCAATCAGTTTTCATCGAAATAATATTTTTAGCGGACTGCATTAGGAAAACAAGGAATAAAACACCTTAAAATTCTAATAACTAAAATAAATGGAATTAAAATGCTATGAAAAAGATTACAAATGACTTTTATAAATTCCCAAGTAGTTTTGACGAGAAGGTAGATACACACAATAAAGAAATCTTAATAATCGACCCACTTAAAAAGCAAACAACTTCAAAGTACCTAAACCTAATTAGTAATCATAAAAAGTAACGACTTTTTCTTGAGGAGCCAGCCCCCTTTATAATAATTAGTCTTTTTTCGTGGTACAGTAATGATCCCCTCTCCTAATGAAAGTTTTAATCCAAAAAGTTGTAAAGTTTTTAATGAATGAGGATCATAATAATAAGTGCACGTGTTCGTAGTTTATAACTTCCTTTATGTGTCTTAAGTACCTCATTAAAAAGCTATCGAAAGTTCGCCGTACAACTTGAATCGCAAGATACAGAAAGGCATGTTCATTAATTATTTATTATAAGACATCATAAATATATTTTGTATATAGGGAGTATTTTGCATTTTTTGAAAAATATTGAATACCTTTATTTGTTCTTGTTGTCCACGGTCATTAAAATTTAACGATCTCCTCATTGTTATTATTCATTTGAAGTAGATCAGCTGTCAGTTTACCGTTTGGTGATATTCCTATGTGATTTTACATACTATTATAGTATAAAGTGTCAGTTATTAAAGGTATATTAATAATTTTCAATAATAAAATATAAATAATTAGACTGTCACATTTTCACTACCAATATTATTTTAAAAGATGAAATCGATGAAATTCAGTTTGATGATGTGTTATATACAGGGTGAGTCATCTCCGCGGGTAAGGCTGATTCTACCGTTACAAGTAAAGATATTTCGAAGCGGGTTTTTTTATACAGAGTGTTCCATAACTCGGTGGCTGACCATAGTTATAGTTTTTTAAAAGGAACAGCCTATATATTATTACATTTTTGAATTTCCCGTATAATTTTTGGTCAAAAAAGAATGTGATAGTAGAGGCCTAAAGTCTAAAGTTTTCGACTTATTCCCATTTTACTGAGAAATTCAATGTTTGTATAAAATTATATTGCTCGAAAACAACGTAGTAGATGGACACAATTTTTTGTAGTATTGTTTACAATAAGAGGTGCTAATAGAAGCATAATTTATTTTATTTTCAGTTACTAACTGCATGTGCAGAAAACATGATGAAAATTATATGACACGTTTTTGTAAATATGTCAATTTTTACAAATGGAACGTCCTGTATACCAAATTATTTTTGAATTGCTTATTAAATTTCACATGAAAAACATTTAAGATATTAACACTTTAAAAGTGACTATTACTTAGCTATTGTCGTTTTTTGATATAATTTTGTCAATTTCATTGTTTTATATTAATATACCGTTCCTTCAAATACTTTCCGCATTAGAGTAGGCTGTTTTTGAAGTTTTTAAGTAATCAATGTTGGTGTACGTGCTAATTTTTTGAAAACTTCAAATTCTGACAGTTGTCATACTTAAATTCAAGTTATAGACGCCTATTACACTGCCCAACAATGAAAATGTTTCGGACACAAAAATAGCTGAATCTTATGTATTTCTACCCGCTGAATTCAAAAATAGCAATAAAAATCACCGATTAGCTCTTGTTTTGAAGATACAGTGACATGTCATTGATCTAGGGTAAGAATTATTAGTTTGAGGAAAATTTACGTTTTGGTATTTGGCACAACTGTCAACCGACAGAACACATGCTTTTTAACTATTTGGAGGTTATGTACACTTTTACTGGTGCTGTTAATGTGCATTTCGTATTGTTTTTGTTATAATTCATATATATTTCTCGTTTGTAAGTGCTTTTGAAGTGTAAAATTGTAAAAATGCCACGAGAATGTGTAAATCAAGTGAATCAATTCTGTTACATTTGTGGAGAAATAACATTTTCGTCACAAAAACGCAATCTGACGCCTATTGTGAAGACTGCTTACCAGCATTATTTTGGTGTGAAGGTAGGAGACCAGGATAAGTCATGGGCTCCACATATGTGTTGTAACTCTTGTTCAGTCACACTGCGAGAATGGTTGAAAAATAAAAAACGATCTATGCCTTTTGCTGTGCCTATGGTTTGGCGGGAGCCTAAAAACCATTGCTATTTCTGCTTGACCCCACATATAAAGGCAGGAATGTCTATGAAGAAAAGAAGAAAAGTTCAATACCCAAATCTTCAATCTGCTATTCGACCTATTCCTCATTCAAATAGCTCACCTGTTCCTAGTCCACCCGAAAACTTTTCATTTGAAATAGACATTCAAGATTCTGTGGATGAAGAGGAACCCAGTAAGCCTTCCACATCCCATGACCCTGATTTTGAAATAAAAGATGACAAACCGCACAAACTGTGTCAAGCGGAAATGAGTGATCTCATTAGGGACCTCGACCTGTCAAAGGAGAAGGCAGAGCTCCTAGCTTCTAGACTACAGCAATGGAATCTTCTCCAATGTGATGTTAGGGTCTCACAGTACAGACAACGTCATAAGAATCTGATTTCCTTTTTTGAGAAGAAAAACAATCTTGACTCCTCCAAGCTTAGTTTAAAAGCTGTATTACTACACAATGGAAACCATCTTCCTTCTATTCCTGTTGGTCATGCTGTTCACATGAAGGAGACTTATGGAAATATGTCAACACTCCTCGACTCGATAAAATATAATGAACACAAGTGGAAAATCTGTGGCGATTTCAAAGTAATCGCTATACTCTTGGGAATGCAACTGGGTTACACAAAATACTGCTGTTTTTTATGTATGGACAGTAGGGATAGAAAATCACATTATATCCAAGTAGACTGGCCTGCAAGAAATCTTAAGCCAAGCGAGAAAAATGTTGTTGCTAAGCCACTTGTGGATCCAAAAGATGTTCTTCTTCCACCCCTACATATAAAGTTGGGATTGGTGAAAAACTTTGTTAAAGGTATGAACCAAGAAGGACAGGCCTTTAAGTACGTAAGGGAAAAATTTCCGAAATTAAGTGATGCCAAAGTTAAGGAAGATATTTTCGTTGGGCCACAAATTCGAGAACTTGTAAAGGATCCTGCATTTGATCGAGTTCTGGAGGGAAAAGAAAAGGAAGCTTGGGAAGCCTTCAAGGGAGTTGGTCATGGATTT
This sequence comes from Amphimallon solstitiale, assembly GCA_963170755.1. Classification (NCBI taxonomy): domain Eukaryota; kingdom Metazoa; phylum Arthropoda; class Insecta; order Coleoptera; family Scarabaeidae; genus Amphimallon; species Amphimallon solstitiale. The sequence continues at coordinate 100,415,759 of OY720677.1, read as the reverse complement.
TTAGGCAACAAACGGGATAAGAACTACACTCAGTTAGTGACAGTGCCCCTACAAAAATATCATGAACTCGGATGCAACATGTCTCTTAAAATACATTTTCTACACTCCTATCTCGACTTTTTTCCTCCTAATTGTGGAGCTGTCAGTGATGAACACGGTGAGCGATTCCATCAGGATATTTCTGTTATGGAACAAAGATATCATGGCTGTTGGAATGAAGCAATGCTTGCGGATTACTGTTGGTCATTGTGTAGGGATGCTCCAGAAGTCGTTTACAAGAGGCAAGCCAAAAGACCACGATCCCATGAAGCCAGTACATAGTTATCTTTACGATCATACATCTTCCAGGTATTCTTCAATTATTTTAGGACTCTTTGAATGTATCTGCTACAAAAAAAAATTAAATGGACTTTCAATGTAGATGGAAAATGTAATTAAACTGTATAGTCTTCTATTAATCAAATTCACACTAAGCTAATTCCATGTATTGTGTATCACAGAAACTAGAGCTAATAAAAATATTTCATTGTTAAATTCGTTTTTCTCAACCAAAAATTAGTAACATTTAACAAATTATGTGCAGGAAACATTAAAAATTTTTTTTTTTTGTTGGGCAGTGTTATTATTTACATGACATAACCAAACTATTAAAATTATGCACTGTCACCAACCATTAAAAAAAGCATGGCCGTCTCTAACGCGGAAAGTATTTGAAGGCACGGTAATATAGTATACCGTGAAATTTGCTGTGATGTTGATGGATGACGTTAGTTACTTTTTAGTTGACACCTGTTACTTGTTGATGCTATTAATCTTAAAATAATTGAAGTAATTTTATAATGAGGTATTCTAAAGAAGAGCTTACAGATATGATTTTTCTACTGGGGGGAAAGTCAAAAAGTAATATTTAAAATTAATGCCCAGGCATTTTTTTAATAATGTGTTATTTACCGATGAGAATCATCGGTAAATAACTTTTCATAGTAACGGAATAGTCAACAGAAGACATTTTCATTACTATCCAAGTAAAACCCTCATGTCACTAGGCAAATATATCAACAACATAGATGAAGCATAAATGTACGGGGCGGTATTCTTGGTGACCGAATGATAGACCCGCACTTCTTTGAAGGTAGCAACAACAGACAAGTTTATGCACAATTTCTTTGAAGCAATTTAGTGGAATTATTGGAAGATGTTCCACTAAATTTAAGAAGAGACATGTGGATGCAACAAGACGGTGTACCGCCACATTCTACGCTACAGGCACGGAATATTTTAAATGAAATGTTTCCAGGCAAATGGATAGGTGGAGGCCCTATTCATTGGACTGCTAGTTCTCCGGATATCACAAAATTAGATTTTTTTTATGGGGATACGTAAAAGAGCAACTGTACAGAATACCTGTAATAACAAAAGAAGCAATACGGGAAAATATTCGCGAAATTTTTAGAAATATGAATCCTCAAGTTCTTCTTAATGTTGATATATCATTTCAGAAGCGTATTGAAAAATGTTTAGAAGTGAATGGAAACTCATTTGAATAGTAGTTGAAATAATTTTTGCTTATTTTGGTATACATATTTATTATTATTTTAGGTTCTTTTTCACTAATTACCGTTGATATAAACTCCCAATTCCTGTTTCTGCACTTACTATAATTAAGATATTAATTTGTTTTGTTTTAATATTTGTTTATTATTCTATATATTTTATGAAATATATTGCTGGCATAGAGTGTATTGTAAGTACAATATATCCAATTTTGGTATAAATAAGTAGATATAGAAATGAGACACTTCCAAGATTATAGAAGTAAACGAAAAAAGAAAAGTATATGGTATATTATATAATTTTGGAATGCAGTTTTATAAACAACTCAAAATCTTCAACTAGTAAGCATTTTTTTGTCATTCTCTCAATACGTATAAAAAATATATCTCCAAGCTAATTTTTAGAAAAATTTATTATAAAATCATCCTTGTCAACTGAGTAACAACTTATTAAATGGCATCCATTCAATTATCAATGTTGCAACGAATATCATGGTTTATTATACCGTATTTAAATAATAGTATATTATGCAACGAGCATTTAATGATAGCTATTAAGACACGAGTAAAAGAATTACAATACGAGGCGAAGCCGAGTATTGTAATGAATACGAGTGTCTTAATAGCCATTAAATGCGAGTTGCATACACTATTTTTTCTACGACCCCATAATAAAACATATTTTTTGAACAATCCATTTCATAAATTGAGGTTAAAATTTTCCGTACGTTTTTGTGAATTTGGCGGGTAATAAATTGTTCGTGGCTACTAAGGCTTGTTCCATAACTTCTGGTGGAGTCAATTATTACATTTCACTGTCATTATCCCTCATTTTTACCGTTTATATTTTCAAAAAAGCACAAATTTTAAGTACTTACTTGTAAATTGCAGAGAACTGTCACATTTATTTAATTTGTATATCTGTCAGATATGCAGTCGCCATATTGAATATTGTTTGAATATTGAAATGTCGCATTCCTATTGGATATAAACTTGTATCGTAATGAAAAATCTGTGTTCCTATTGGATATAAACTTGTAACATAATGAAAATCTGTATCGTAATGAACATGTTTATAGTACAGGTTCGGCATATCTAATAATACAATTAAAGTATGGGAGTAGAAAAAAAACATAACGTCGGCAAAATTATATCAAAAAACGACGATAGCTCAATAATAGTCACTTTTAAATTATTAACGTATTACATGTTTTTGATGTGAAATTTAATAAGCAATTCAAAAATGACCTGATATACAGTTCCATTAAAAAAATACTTTAATACAAAAATGTGTCATGTAATTTTAATCCAGTTTTCTGCACATGCAATTAGTAACTGAAAAAAATGAAATATGCTTCTATTAAGACCTCTTATTATGAACAATACTACCAAAAATTGTGTCCATCTATTTTGACGTTTTCGAAAAATATCATTTTATAAAAACTTTGAATTTTTCAAAAAAATGGGAACAAGTCAAAAACTTTCGATTTTAGGCCTAAAAATTATACGGGGAATACAAAAATATAATAATATATAGGTATCCCATTTAAAAAGCTATAACTATGGTCAGCTACCAGGTTATAGAACACTCTGTATAATACAAAATATTTTTAAGATGTGCTCCTAATGAGCAGCTATCGCACGAAAAAAACCGCATTGAAATATACTCTTAATAATACTGGGTACGTTTCATTTAAAATATTAAATTTAATTACTTTACCTGGATTATTTGATGTTTAATTGTTTTTCCGATTTTGACACCTTATTAAGAATAAATAATCTAATAGCTTTCTTATATATCATTTTTTAATTATTCATACTGTCGTAAAAATTTCCAAAGAGAAGTAAAAGTAAAAAAGAAAATGGGTGTGCTTAAAACCACACGGCAGAAGTGAAAACTTCATCAAGGCGAGGTTAATAATACGAAATCCAACTTTTTTTTTCGTTCTATATTACATTAGAGTCATCCTGCATCGACGAATTCAGTTGCTGAGATTTAGTGTGCTTCTTTTGACGATATTTCTTCACGCGCGCATTAGACAATTCCCTTTTTCGTTTTAATTTGTCATCGATTTGATTTTCTTCATCCATCCTGTGTAACAGAAAAGAATTAAATGCTTATAAATTCGTATATAATGAGCAATTAAAGCAATGCTCCATTCTTAACGTTTCTGTTTTGCATTGGTATACAAATTATAGTAAATGCGTGTGTACGTTATTTAACACCCGGAATATACTGATCAGTTTCCGAGTCATCCATATCATTTTAATAAATATGCTAAAACTTACCTGAGCGCGAAATATTATATTATATTATTATAGAGATAATGTCTCATACACACACAACAAATTATTTGGTTAACCGTCCGCGAAGTTACCAATTAGCGAACGCAACACAGTGCGCGAAATATAATCGCGTGGGTGTACGAACAACTTTAAAGGGTTCCTCGACGGAGAGATTTTCCGATACGCTTCTGGGTCGGTTCGAACGCATGTATATATATATATATATTTTTGATAGGAATTATTTCCCTTCTTTTTTCTTGGCCGTATATATTTAATATTTCTTTAAGTAGAATTTTTGGTGTAGCGGCCTTTTTTATGATGAAATATTATTTATAATTTAAAAACAAACTACATTTAACGTTTCGACTATATATTTAGTCTTTTTCAAAAATTATAATTTAAAATATGTGTAAAATTATAGATGCATGTTTCATATTGTCATTAAAACATGTTTTTGTTCTTTCTAAATTGTGATACAGTAAAATATAAATATAATTAAAGAACACTATAGTTTGCTTGTTATCGAGTGACACAGTCACTCGATAATAACTATATATAAATAGACGATATGAATACTCGCTTACGAGTCCCGCGCTGGTCTGATGCTAACGTGCCGACTTCTCACCCGTGCGGCTCGGGATCGAATCTGCTCGTGGATATGAATTTATTTATTCATTTAAATTTCAATTTAATTGAAATTAAATACCTCTATATGATATATTCCTCTCGTTCCTTTAGTCGACTCGAGCCGACTTTACCCGAACGAGCGTTACATAGCCGAGCGTGACGGCTCAGTCTTGTTCAGTGCCCACAAACAACGCTACGCGCCCAAAAAAGTTTACACTTCAATAAAAATGTCTCACATCGTTTGAATGCACCGGACCTGAATCAGCGACTTTGTCGGTTTGGAAGTTAGGCAAACGGCAAAGACGCTAATGAGGCAAAGGAAAGTTACGAGCGAGGTGGGATTGTAGAAATCAATAGATAGGTAGAGATAGTCGAAATAATAAGTAATAAATATGACTAACAATCACATGTGCTACCTCCAATTATAAGTCACATAAGTACCAGTCGCACATATTTATATATTTCTATTTTAAGTAAAGTTGAAAGACACAGTGGCAATACAATAGCTGAGATATTTGCTATTTTTTATACTCCATTTAGAAATATTACAGAAAATGAAATGGAACAGTTTATTGGTATTTGTTTGCGCATGTCAATTATTCGTTTGCCTCAAGGAAGACATTACTGGTCGGCATATCTGGGTCACCCTATGGTGTTTTCTGTAATGGCTTGCAATAGATGAGAAGAAATCAAACGTTTCATTCATTTTAACAATAATAAAAATTTCGTTCCTCGAGGTATAAAGGGACATGATGAGTTGTTCAAAATCAGTCCACTGCTGAAAAATATACAACGGAGATTGAGTTTGATTCCAATCGAAGAAAACATTGCGGTAGATGAGCAAATCATTCCCAACAAATCGAGATCAACGATCAAACAGTACAATCCCAACAAACCTCACAAATGCGGTTACAAAGTACTTGTTCTAAGCGGAATTTCCGGATTTACTTATAATTTTTAAGTTTACGCTTGCTCTCAAAGTAACACCGTTCCTATAGGCCATAGGTTCCCAAAGTGGGCGATAACGCCCCCTTGTGGGCGCTGCAGGTCTAAAGGGGGGCGGTAAGAGACCCAGAAAAAAAATGGGGGCGTTGTGTAAAGGCTTAGGGGGCGATTTGTAATTTCATCTAGAATCTAGGAGGACTCTTAGACACCGACCGAGCTCTCGACTCTCGACTAGGGATGGGCGATAAACATCGATGTTCATTGAACATCGATATTTTAGGATCGATGTTCGATGTTTTTGCATCGATGTTTGCAATTTAGATTTATCGATAAACTATCGATGTTAGAAGAAATATAGTGAACATCGAACTTTTAAGCTTGACAAAATGTATTTGCACTAATCACAAAATAAAACAGCGTCCTCTGTTGACAAATACAAAAATGTTTCCAAATTAACAGCTCACATACAGGCTACGAGGATGTAAAATTGTCTACGAATAAAAGAAGTATTTAAATTACACAGTGCTATATCATATAAATTCGAATATTTCATTTTAGGCTCTTTTAAATATTACTCAGTATAAATATTTAAATAATATATAATTAAATACATAAATTTATAGTACTTTTAATGTGCAGAATAAAAGTTAAATTATGTATGCATGCAGAATAAGTGAAGGAGGTAAACGTATTTTCATAGAAAAAGAAGGGAGATAGACATTACCGATGTATACTTCTTCGGGAAATTCCCTAGTGCGTACAATCATACACGACGATACACGTATTAAATGCAAGATGACACATCAGAAATATAAAACCATATCCATATGTATCTCGGTATTTGCCAGCGTAGTCAAAAAAAAATGCAAGACTATAAAATCCCAAATAAAAATCGTTCTCTTAAAAAGCTTTGATACACGTAAATGTATATATTTTTTAAGTATCAGACGATTTAAGTCATGTGGTTGTTTCATGCGTAATTGCATAATATTGTTTTTTTATATAGTTTTTTTTGAGTAGTTTCTAAAGTTAACTACATATTATAAATGTATATATTTCTTTTATTATTTTTTTTGAATAGTGATATCTTTTATATCATTTTGTTAAGGACGTAAATTAATTAAGTTATAATAAAGTTTTTGTTAAACTGCCAAAAAATAAATCTATAAATATAATTATCGATGTTTAAAAACATCGATGTTTGGTAGTCGATATTTTGCAACCATCGATGTTGATCAACGATGTTAACATCGATGTTTGATATCGATGTTTACCCACCGATGTCCCATCCCTACTCTCGACTACAGCTTGTGAACATCAACTAATATTAATTAAGAGATTGCTCAAACCAACTCGGTTCGATATTTCTCTCCGAGTAGTTAATATATCTGTCCTGTTTTATTGAATAAATAAAATAAAAAATATATCAATCGGTCGCTCCGTTTCGAAACGAAAAGAGACACAAACAAACAAATAAAAAGGCAACTGTATCAATCGGCTGGTTCATAGAATACTTGTTCTTACTTGTTGAGTACGATTGAGCGTCGAATGAGATAAACGAGTTTATGCATGTTTGTCTTATTCCTGTCGGTGCGTGCTGCTTATGCAATCCTATATAAACAACGTAATATTTATTTTATTTTCATTTGCGGTTTCGCGCGTAATAGATAAGCAGTACTTAAGTTCAACACTTATACTTACGTATTTCTCAAAACAAAACAATGTCGGAAGTAAAAAAGAAGAGACGGCAATACTGTGCGGAATATATTAAATTCGGATTCATTGAAAATCCTACAAACCCATCGTCGCCTTTTTGCCTTCTATGCCTAAAAACATTTTCGAATGAAGCAATGAAGCCTTCAAGACTTCAAGATCATTTGAATAAAATGCATCCAGATATGAAAGACAAGAATGTAGCATATTTTCAAGACCTAGAGAAGAAGCATAATACTCGGCCAAGTGTAGCAAAACTCTTTTCGGCGGCTGCTAAGCAAGATGACGACGGACTTCGAGCTTCGTACAACATCTCTTTGTTAATTGCTCAAAAAGGCAAACCACACAACATCGGAGAAGTGTTAATTTTGCCAGCAATAAAGGAAGTAATAACTACTGTGCTTCATAAACCGGCCGCAGATATTATCGGAAAAATTCCTTTGAGTAATAATTCTGTGCAAAGACGAATTGATGAAATGGCCGGAAACATAGAAGAATCATTGTGCAATCATCTGAGGACTAGTCAATTCTCAATTCAGCTCGATGAGTCCACTTTACCAACTAATGAAGCATTGTTGCTGTCTTACGTGAGGTTTATTAAAGATGAGAAAATATGTGAAGAACTATTGTTTGCTAGAAATTTAGAGACCGATACAAAAGGCGAAACCATATTCAATACATTGGAAAAGTTTTGTGATGAGAAAGAGATTCCCTTGAAAAATATTATATCAGTTGCTACGGATGGCGCTCCGGCTATGACAGGGTGCCATAAAGGCTTCATAGCGTACGTAAAAAATAAAATTCCAGATGTCCTTGCTGTACATTGCGTTATTCATAGACAACATTTGGTTGCTAGAAATTTAAGTGAACGACTATTTCAATCACTGCAATATGTCATCAAAGCAGTCAATAAAATCCGTAACTGCTCTTTGAATGATAGATTATTTCATCAGCTTTGTGTTACTAATGACGAAGATTTCAACCGTTTGTTGTTTCATACCGAAGTTCGTTGGCTATCAAGAGGCAATTGTCTGACTCGATTTTACAACCTGTTTGACTCTGTGATAGAGTTTTTGGAAACTAAAGATACAGAATTGCGCAACAAGCTCATTACATCAAAAAATGATATAGCTTACATGACAGACCTGTATAAATTGTTCAACAACATGAATCTCCAACTGCAAGGCGATGAACTAAATTTAATTAAAACAAAAAATGTCGTTGCTGCTTTCGCAGCCAAACTGCTTCTACACAAAAAGAATATGGGCAGACGTGAGTTTCATAATTTTCCGAATTTATCAGTATCCTGCAGTAACGACGACTTGTTTGCCTACTGCCAACATTTGGAAAAGCTCCACATTGACTTCACCGAACGATACCAGGATATTTTGAACTTGGAAATACCAGACTGGGTGTTGTATCCGTTTTCAAATGTCAACACAGCAATATCACCACATCTGGAAGAAGAACTTATAGAATTGACAACGAACGAGGAAATAAAAATCAAGTTCAAAAATGGCTACCAAGAATTTTGGCTACAAAAACCGATCCCGCAATTGTACCCTGGATTGTGGTCAATCATTCAACGATTCTTGATAGCATTCCCATCGTCATATTTGTGTGAACGTGGATTTAGTGCTGTAGCAACGCTGCTTACTAAAAAGAGAAATCGTTTGCATGTTACCGAACGTGGTGACTTGCGGCTGTTCTTGAGTAAATTGGAACCTGATATCAACAAACTTATTAAACAGCATCAGATTCATCCTTCACATTAGTTTTTATATTAGAATCGATTATGTTTGTTTTATTTTGAATTTTGAATAAAAGATACTTTGTCTGAATACTATAAAGTTGCGTTTCAATAATCATTCTCATTGGCAGGTGTAGCCCGTAAAAGTTAACTTGAGACCTGAGCGCCGTTGTGTACTACCTACTACGCTCAGGTCTCAAGTTAACTCATTCATTCTAAACGAGACTTTTACTATAACCCATAGTAAAAGTCTCGTTTAGAATGAATGTTTAATCTCCGCTAATATAGCTCACAATAATTAATTTAATTTGAAGTTATAGTGGTTTTTGAGTAGGTGAAAAAATGGGGGCGCTAAAAAATAATTTATTCTCAAAGTGGGCAGTAGGCAAAATAAGTTTGGGAACCACTGCTATAGGCGTACCGGACCTTGACACAAGCAGCACCGCTGTGGTGAAGCTTGCAGAAGTTATATAAAAGCATGTACATCATAAAATTTACTTTGATAATTGGTTCACTAGCGTTCCTCTGATGATTTATTTACCTACAAATGGCATTCTTCCTCTTGGTACCATGCGCTTGAATCCAATACGGGGCTGTTAGATGTTATCGGAAAAAGAGTTCAAGAAACGCGGAAGTAATAAGTATAAATACTGTTTCGTGGTATGACAATAAAGTCGTTTCAACTTTATCAACCTACGTAGTCTCACAACCAACTGGAAGTAAGCGAAGAAATTTCAAAAGTGAAAAATGTTATATAACGACAGACTGTCCAAAAAGCATACTGAAAACAATGAATATATAGGAGGCGTGGGTCTGTTGGATTCAATGCTTGGATTCTATCGTATTAAAATAAGGTCAAAAAAGTGGTACCTAAGAATATTTTTCTACATGTTAGATATGTGTACTGTAAATAGTTTCCTATTATGGCGAAGGCAAGAGACTAGTTACATGCCACTTGCTGATTTCAAAATAGCCGTCGCCGATGCTTTACGCAAATCTGGGAAATCAGAGCTTCCGACAAAAAGGGGAAGACCTAGTGCAACTGGCCTTGAACATGCATATTCACAAAAAAAGAAACGTGGAGCTGCTGCTGATATTCCTCAAATGAAAGTACGGAGGGACGGTCTGGACCATCTACCCGAATGGAGAGAGAACGAAGGGAATCGTTAAAAATTTCCTAACTGCCGATCAAAATTTTAGATATTGTAATGAAACAAGTCCCACAAAAAAGAGGCAGACCGGGCGACGTATAAAAAACGGACAAGGTCGTAAATCACACACATGTGTACTACCGGGCGACGTATAAAAACGCTCTTGTTTACAAACCGCAATAAATCATCCATTTGCGTTGTACTGCGAAGACAGAATGTCTGTGGAATGTACTACAAACATCGAGAGGGAGATGGAGTTTATGCGAAGCTTCCAGATGTTTCGTATGTGTATATAAAAGGCAGTTGAACGGATGGATGAGTAATTCCGGAATAAGAAGTTCCTTAAGTAGTCTCGTGCGGAACAGTAAGATAAATATAAGAAAGAAATAAATAGTTCCTTAAGTGGTAGTGCAATAAAGACATAAATATTACCGTGTCATATAAATAGAAGTGATATAAATATACGGACATATTAGTAATAGAAATAAATACATGGTTAATTTAAATCGTAGTAGTTTAAGTGTGATACATTAATTTTACATTTTTACATTGTTATATAATTTTACGTGTATGAATATACAGACTGTTTTAAATAAATAAATTGCACGAGTTGTTTATTGCGAGCCCGAAAACGTTACAATATAATGTACAAAATGTAGGCTAGCGCTCTGTTTAAATAAAGACAGAAATTGTTTTGTTCGCTTCCATACGGAGTGAAGAAGTTTTTTATTGTATGTCATACATGTTGTGTCATATTTGATACGTACCAGTTTTCCGGAAATTTTTGTTTAAAATTCGAATAAAATTTTTTTAAATATTTTTTCACCAATCTGTATATTTTCATTCCTCATTAATTTCTTTTTACCTAAAAATAAAAAATCTACTTACTTACTATATTCGTTTCATTAATTTTGTATGATTTCTAATTTTGGTAGGGATCTTAGTTTAGAAATTTTCGAGATTTTTTTTTTCATAAAATTGTTTTCGTTTTTACTTTTGAGTCTAGTTCCATAATTGACGATGACATATTGCTAAAATTTGATTTTTTCCACGAAGTAAACTACTTCCTGTCTACTGACTTGACTAAAAATCTAGTCAAATCTTGAGAAAAGGAATATACTTTCAAATATAAAGTCCGATATTAATAATTTTAGCCGTTTGGCCGATATCGTGGTTATAAACACGCAGAGAGAGAAAAGAGACTTCAAAATATAAATACCAGCAAAAATCTCGAAATCGACAATTTTCATCATCACTATACTTTCTTACGTATAAGACGTATGAGAAAGTAAAATATCGCTGTAAATATAACCAGCTGCTTAGATATTTCGTGTATCTAAAATATTAATTTTCATTAATTTTTTACCTTATTTGCTTTCAAATAAATATGACAAGAATGGCTCCAACTTTAAGAACACATAATACTTTACCTTGACAAAATAAAAAATACTAAAATATCACGGAAAAGGTAGCGCTAAGAAGAATCCTGCACGGTAGACAGGCAATTTCTTGAATGCATCATTTATAAAGCATACCTGTCTTGTTCGTTATTCGTCCTGCGAGGGAGGATACGCCGAAAGGAAGCTGAATATTACAGGACCACAACCAGGATCATACTGAGATGTGATAAATTGAAGATGAGAAGGCGGGTATTTATTAGCCATTGTTGAATTTTGCGGAAGATAAATCTGATACAGACGACAACTTTATTATAGATTTATTTTGATAAAAACGATTTGGACGAAATATTACTTACTAGCATATAACATGTAAAAAAGGCAATATATCTGAAATGCTATATTATAAATTTTCTTCATATTGGTTTATAATAATATAATAAACTTTATTTCAACACCAGAAGCAAAATAAAAAAACTTATTTGCAGACAGAAACAAGTGAAAGAGAACAAAAAACAAAATACTAATTACTTTAATAAATATAATATAACGAAATAACTAATGACTATAATAGTATCTAAAATATCTACAAAAAAGGACATAGTAGGTACTACTAGTTATCTGCATAGAAAATCGTCCAGAGAATAACACTTGATGGAAAGGACCAGACCTCTTAAAAAACAAAACAGGACTTTATAATTTCCATTGGCAACTTATTAAATAATTTGCAATCCCTAAAATAAAAAATCTTTTGAAAGAGAGCCGTTTTATAAGGGTGCAAGAAGTGGGTAGGATTTCTTGTGTGGTTCTTAAGACGGAGCACGGTAGATCTATACCTGAAAACAAAACAAAGTATTTCCATAACATAAATATCAAAGAGTGTTAAGAACTCAGTAGTCTACAGGAGCTACTAAATTTAACAAGATTATTATTCGGATAAATGCCAGGAACATTATACTTGGATTCACTTTTAAAGAGCACAATTAGTTTTATCAAAATTAATATTAGATGATTACCACTTCAAGCGAGTGAACAGATGATAATTGAAAGGAGCCAAATCCAGGCTACGAGATCTCACAATTAAGTATCGAGATTAAGAGCTTTTATTTCAAATTGGTCACAAATTAGATATTACATCCTTCAATATACTCCCCTCCCGTCCGCACACACTTTTTCATTCGTGACTTCCACGACTGGAAACAATTTTGGAAAGCTTGTTCATTAAGAGCGTCCATGACCCCTGTACATGCCTGTTCCATGACCATTTCAGTAGCAAAATGAGTCCCCCTTGAGCATTTCCTTCGTTTTAGGGAAGAGGAAAAAATTACATGGGGATAAATCTGGGCTGTAGGGTGGGTGTTCCAGCACAAGAGTCCCTGTGGAGTTTGCCCCTTAGGCACCCAGTGTTTCAAAATGATGCCTTTGGAGTCGACAAAGCTGATAATCATGACCTTCACCTGCGATTTGGACGTGCGCGCCTTTTTGGTTCTTGGCCCCCAGGTTTCTTCCATTCACAATTCTGACTCTCATAACCAGTAATCACACGATCGAACATTCCCCAGTTGTCGATCCAGTCCTGACAAATGAGTTGTCGAGTTTCCTTTTGGTCGGAAGCAATCTGGCACACTTTCGTCATGCCTAAATCGTCATATAAAATCAACCGAATTGATACCAGTAACTTCCGATATGTTTCTAATCTAGTATCGACAATCATCCTTCAACAGTTGCTCGACCTTTTGCAGAGAGGTGGCGGTGCGAACTTCAGCTGGTCGACCAGAGCGCGGAGCGTCATTGCACTCCTTTAACCCCTTCTCAAACTTCTTGTACCACTCATAGAATGACAATTTTGGCTTTAAATTGTCGCCATACACTTCTTTCAACGCTGTTAACGTTTCAATTCTCGATTTCCTCCACTTAACGAAAACATTCAACGTTACCCTTTGCTCAAAATATTCTGGCGTAGACATCATCTACAGAATTGCGAAACACACGTTCACTACTCCGGCATAACACGCAGACTGCCGCATGAAATGAGTTAAAACTTGGGAGGCATTTAGTTCAAGGTCCCCTCTACCACGCCCGACCATGTGGCGGATCGCAGTGTTGCCACGTGGGCCGCAAAAAAACTTTTCCGGATACTTAATTGTCAGACCTCGCATAAGGGGGATTTGAACTGGCGCAAAAGACCTTGTGTTTGCTAAGTATTGTAAGGACAAGAATGGAACCATAGATGTCAGCAGATTGCGACATTTATTCTGTTTTTTCGAAGTTTTACAGTAAACTTCAAAAGTGATATTTATACCACGTTCCATGAATTTGATAAGGAAGATAATTTAGCATCCCAAAACTCGGTGTCCATAACCTTCCTCGTTGGCACAGTTCGATGGGCTTTCCTCGGCCGGTTTAAAGATCCCATGCCATTGTTTGTGGTTTTGTCTCAGCATTCACTGACGTTACCCAAGTCTCGTCGCTAGTCACTGTGTGGATTTCCTTGAGAATTTCCGGTATCCATCGATCACAGAACTTTCGGCAACCTAATTTTCCGGTGACAACTCCTACAGAGCAGTTCGAGAAATGTTCGGAAATTGTTTCGAAAGCTCGGAAATTGTGAACAGACGATTCTCACTAACTACGGCGACAATTTCTTTGACGAGATCATTATTTACTACAGACGCCCTCCCACCTTTTAGCTTACCGAGAATGTTTGTTCTTCTTACAATGAAAAATCCGACTCTCTGACACACTACACCGTCACCACAGTATAGTAACTAAACAGTAACTTCACTCTTAGGTGGTCCCTTTGATGTTCGTGTACGAGTTTTATTTTTTTATGACGACTGCGCATTAAGCTGCGGACAAAGGGGAAGTGTGTATACAAGAGTAAATAAAGACTCGTGTAGCTGTACCAGAGAACCGAATCAATCGGACTGCAGCAGTGCTACAGCGCAGTATGCCACGGAGGGGGTAGAGACACGATTTTTAAGGGATCGTATTTACTGGATTGTACCTACTATGCTTTGCCCTTACTCATACTGTTTTGGGCATACACACAAATCACGATGAATGTCTGCCACTGCCATATTTTTTGCCGAAAGAAATCTTATCACTCCGCGTACCTTTCATTTGGCGGTATTTTCAATGACAGCGCATATGTTGTGACGTTATAACTAGCAAATGCGTGACAGTACGATGCCCTCACTAGGTTAGCTGGAAGCCTAAAAAGTTCCAGATTGTTTAATGTGCCAACGGTTGCACTCCGCCACTGCCTCCAACTAGCCGTGCTGTACGATCTGGCAACGCTGTCAGGAACACGGTCGGTGGTCCTGTCGGGGTTTACATTGATCACGCGCGTCTTTGAAATACTTTACCGGTTCTTACCTTACATACATTAAAAAACTGGATCAATTCAAATTGAATCATTGAAACCACTTACTTAATTTTGAATTAGGTGAAAATAACCATTGTAAATCATGTCTTGAAATGGCTACACCTTTTACAGTAACTTCCACAATCAGCTCTTTCGACACTGTAATACTACACACAATTTTTAGTTCATGGACCTGGAATTCCACAACACACTGTCTGTATTGAACCGATAGAACCACAAACCATCGTCTGTAAATTTTACATTCCACACTACCACACTGTCAACTTTACATTTAAAGTCTTGTAAGAAGTCGGTATAATCTCTTATGTTATTACTAGCTAAAAATGTTGAGATTTTTCTGCATTGAGTTTCATTGTTTCTCTCCTCCGTACATCTGACCCCTTCCTTTCTTGGGAACTCGATTTTGTTAAATAGGCTGGCAGATTTTTAAAAATTCGTGGCGTGCATCGTCTTTTAATTTTCCTTTACTTTACAGCCAGGAACGCAGAACGGTGGGGTATCTAAAATGTAAAGTTAAATTATTTGTTTTCTGCCAACACATATCCTCACAATGTAAATAACTTTACTTGAAAAGTTATTGAAGACGATAACAGGCTAAATTAGATGCATCTACTGTGACTATTATTATTTTTTGTCACTATCGTGCCAAAATACATATAAATGAAAAAATTCAAATAGAAATTACAGCTGTAAGCGGTAAGTATGTCCGCAAATGAGCAGTTTGTATTGTAGAGTAATAAAGTGTTTTAAATCATATCCAAATAACTAAAGTAATTCTTGATTTAGTTGGACGCTACTGTCTTTCGTAAAACTTTTTTTATTGCAACTATGGTTTTTGCTGGGCAGCAGAAACATTTCTTTATCACAATAAATATTCCCCAGATGCCAAATTTGAGATCGCAATAGTTATTTGTGATATTTGGGTGTCAACATAACATATTCTTTGTTGATTGTTATAATTTAATTAAAAATAAATGATAGTTTCTCATTTAAAGAACTTGCCGACATGCACCTTGCTTATAGTGTAGCACAGTGTAATGGAAAAGAAGCAGCACGCTTGTATGAACAGAGATATCCGGAAGGTAGGCAATCTCATCATACAACCTTTGCTTCCATCCATTGTCGCCTAGAGAGAGTGGGGACCTAAGACGGTGGTCGTCGTTGTCCAAGAACAGCTCATACGATTCAATTTGAAGAAATGCTACACCGTGTGGAAGAAAACCAATCTATAAATGTCTGCGGAATTGCACACTATATGGGAACCTCCAAATCGACGGTACACCATGTCATTGATGACCAACTTCTATACTCTTACCATTTACAACGCGTACAAGCTTTAAATCCTGAAGATTATCCGTATCGATTGGGTTTTTGTCAATGATGCATTTATTTAAATTTTCTGCACAATATTTTACCTCAATTATTGGAAAATATTCCTTTGGGCGTTAGAAATAACATGCGGTTTTAGCAGCTCCATATTTTGGTTTAAACTTGCGCCACTATTTGGACCAGAAATTTCCCCGCAAATGGACTGGAAGAGGAGGTCCCGCGGCCTGCCCCGCGCGTTTTTCTGGTCTCAACCTTTGGATTTTTTTCTTATGAGGTTATATGAAATCTTTAGTTTAGGAAACACCTATTCGTAATGAGGAAGATCTAGTTAGAATAATGGCGAGTTATACACATGTAGAAGCTATTTCCGGATATTCCATAGGGACCGTGAGTCAATGAACCCACTGTGCAGTCTTTGTATCGAAGCAAATGGCCGACATTTTCAATTTTTGTAAACCATCATTTATTTGTCAATAAAATAAAGGCTAATATGAACAAAAACTGATTTAATAATGTCCTCCTAAACTTTTTTTTGTTGTAAAATAAGGCGGTACAAATGAGCAACCATCCCTGTGCAGCCGACCAGGTATTCTAGACTTCTTTCGGCGTGAATTTACGAAAGACCAAAATGTTCTTGGGTTGTGGCTAATGGAAGGCCCAACACTTTCGATATGCCGCAGATACGCTCTTTTCACCTGACGCTTAACCAGTCCACGAAAATGCCTGAAATTCAGAAGGTCACTTGGACGACGATGCTTTTTATATATTTTAAAATAGTTGGACTTTAACTTGATATTTTGGACAATTTCGCGGCTGTACCAGTTCGGATAACTAAATTTGTCTGACAACCATAAACCGTTACATATTAGAAGTAACTTAGAGTTGTAAAATTGTTTTAGTATTTTTTTACAGTTAAATATATGCCGTTGAAACATACCAAATTTGATTTGCCTAGAACAATTATTTAAAAAGTTACAGGTTTTGAAAAAAAGTAGTGCCCTATTTTTTTTTGAGCAGTGTATATTTGACTCTAAAATGTTAAAAGTATTTTTGCATTGTTTTAAACATAAAATTTGTATTCTAATAAAGGGTATGAAGTCAGATTTTCAAAATAAAACTTTTATCTGTTTTCACTAAGATTTACGTTTTAAAATTAAAAGATATTGTAACAAGCTCGAGCATGTTTGCGGCTATACCGTGAAGCGCAGCGGCAACTACAAAGGATACCTCCAAAGGATTCTCCAGAGAGAAGTAGAGAATTCTCTTTAGTTGTTGACGCGGTCTGGCAAGAAACACACGAAATGTCACTGAATTGTCATTTAGTTAAGAAAGTTGGAAGCAGTGTTCCACAAGTTGTGTTGCGTGCGATTTTCAAGAATGGAAAACCGTGCAAGAGGCTTTAAAAATTCTCCGGACAGTTTTTGTTATATTGTTGCGTTTTCGGGTTCCAATAAACAACTCGTGCAATTATTTATTTAAAACAGTCTGTATATTTATGTACTTAAAATTATTTAACAATATAAAAACATAAAACTAACTTAACACACTTAAACTACTACAATTTAATTATCACAGGTATTTATTTACTACTACTATTATTTATATCTCTGTCCGTATTTATTTATATCACACTATTTATATAAAACGGCACTACTATATTTATTTCTACGCTACCACTACGTAAGGACTTTCTTTATCCCGAACTACTCCGCCCGCAATGAATGAATCCCGTAATGAATTCCGTAATGAATCAGTCGCCTCATATACCTGCATGAAAAGATTACTAGAGCATTCCTCTAAATTCCATACTTCTCTCGATGTGTTGAAGAATATTCCAGACATTTGTCTCCGCTTTCGATACAGTACCATGCGTAAGTGTATGACTCACCGCTTTACGATATTTACCAGCCGAGAGAGATTTGTGGTCTTTTTTGTGCGTGTGACAATTTCGTTTTTATCGCGCCGAGAGGTCTGCTTCTTTTATTTAATGTAACTCAATTCGTCTGCTGGTTTCGTTACATTGCCCCCTTCTTAAAAACTGCGTTTCGTCCCGAAACACACTATTCCATGTACTTGTCGCTGGCGGATGACGAAATCCATACCGGGACCCACGGGTGCACCCAGCCGTCTTGTGGCAATGGCAATCCACCGTCCCAGGCTGCACAACGGGCTGATTGGGCCGACAGCCGCACACGACCATTTTCATACCAGCACGCCGAAACATCACCTCCAGCATGTTTCCTGCGATTTTCCATACCAAACGGTCTAATCCGCAGCCCAGTTTCGGAATTGCCAGCTTCCCCACATCCTGCTCGTAGATCGACAAGGGATTCCCATAAGCTGGCTCTCTAGGTTTTCCAGCAATTTGTCGCACAACCGCCACTTCACCGCCGTCACGTCCATGGTATGGGGCAACTGGTTGAAACACACCATCCCTGGCCCACTATGAAGTGTTAGTCTCATGCGATAAACGACGTCATCTATTTGCTCTATTATTTCGTATGGTCCCTCCCAGTATTCTTGGAGCTTTGGGGACAGGCATCGGCGACGTTGAGGACCATATACCACCAAACAAGGTTTCCTTCTCGGTAACCACCTCTCTCGGCTTGCACGTGGTAACGATTCTTCGTCCTGTCGCTGGCATCCTGAATGTGATGGCGTACTCGCTCGTGGACATCCTTCAACCTTCGCCAGGATCCACTGACGCAGTCTTCTCCATTTGGGTTCTCCACAACACACTTGAGTAGATCCATCCTCTACTTTCAGAGAGTCTCATTGAGCCCAGTAGGATTCCAGTCCCTGTGAACGAGGAGCCACTTCTTGCCAAGCCGGTCCGCGACCAATTCCCTTCCAACCCATCAATGAACCAAGGTCTTCATCGGCTTCTTGACCAATCCGCAAATTGTCAGGATGCCACTGATCGTCAACCACGGTTGTTCCGAATGTGTTGGCCGATTTTTCTTCTAGGCGGTTGCTATGCCTGCAGTCTCCTGAACGTGGTCTTCTTGCAACAGCATCAGCGTTTTGGTGTTGTACAGATGCAATTCGCGCTATTTATTTTGAGGCTCTACGATACTGAGTCGACGATTGCCTCTTCTCATCGACCCGTTTTATTTTTCGCTGCTCCGCTATGGTTTTCTTGGGCTTCTTCGCGCATTTACTATGCGCATGGCCCATTTCCATCTCCATTTCCATTTCCATCTCCATTTCCAATTCCAGCATCGGAGCGTTCTTCTTTTGGGTTGCACCTTATTCACCAATCGTCGGACTACCTGTCCCAGGTGCGCATGCCCATACTTCATCTCAAGACGCTTGATCAATTTAAGGTAGTCTTGACACTCTTCCGGAAGTACGGTCTGCAGAACATCACTGGCCTGTCCTCTTAATGACACAATCAGACCAGTAGCTTTCTTCGGGGACGTCCACCCATTTGCTCCTGCAGCGGCTTCGAATTGATTCCGGTACGACATCCATGACGTCTTTCCATCGAAGGTGGGAGGTTTTACCTTTAGCTTCGCTGCTCGGGCAATCTCCAGGCTTCCGCTTGAGATATCATGGGGACCGCAGTCGTTCATCGCTGGCAACTGAAGCTGAACCCCAAACTCGTCCCCCATTCCGAACACGTGCTCGTCAACTTTCTGTTCTACGGCTTCGATGGCCTCAGAAAATTCCTGCCTCCCATTCGATGAATTCTTTTGAATGTCTTCCTTAAGAGTAGTCTCGAGTTGTTTTGAATTACTAGCAATTTCAGCTCCCAAAGCTTTTGAATTATTTGCAATTTCATCTTTCAAAGCTTTTGAATCATTTGCAACCTCATTTCCCAAAGCCTTTGAATTATTTGCAATTTCATCCTTCAAAGCTTCTGAATCATTTGCAATTTTATTATTTAAAGCTTCCAAATTACTTCCAATTTTTTCCAGAGTCTTCATATTACTCTCGAATTGTTTTGCAACTTCATCTCTTAGAGTCTTCATACTAGTCTTGAATTGTTTTGAATAATTTGCCGTTTCACTTAACATCTCATTTTTTAAGATTATTAAGCTTGGATCAGTCTGTATTTGAAACAAATATTTTTCGGGATCCTTACCTTCATTTATTAAAAGGTCACGAAGCCGGTCCTGGAGAATTGTTTTTTTTCTAGACGCATCTGCGTCCCTTTCTTCCAATTCTGCCCTTAACTCGGAGACCTTTAATTCTTCCAAACGTTTGGTAGCCATTTATTTATTTATTTATTTATTTATTTATTTGCACTTTTATATTGTTTACCCCACACCTGACACCAATTGTTGCGTTTTCGGGTTCCAATAAACAACTCGTGCAATTATTTATTTAAAACAGTCTGTATATTTATGTACTTAAAATTATTTAACAATATAAAAACATAAAACTAACTTAACACACTTAAACTACTACAATTTAATTATCACAGGTATTTATTTACTACTACTATTATTTATATCTCTGTCCGTATTTATTTATATCACACTACATATTTATATAAAACGGCACTACTATATTTATTTCTACGCTACCACTACGTAAGGACTTTCTTTATCCCGAACTACTCCGCCCGCAATGAATGAATCCCGTAATGAATTCCGTAATGAATCAGTCGCCTTATATACCTGCATGAAAAGATTACTAGAGCATTCCTCTAAATTCCATACTTCTCTCGATGTGTTGGAGAATATTCCAGACATTTGTTTCCGCTTTCGATACAGTACCATGCGTAAGTGTATGACTCACCGCTTTATGATATTTACCAGCCGAGAGAGATTTATGGTCTTTTTTGTGCGTGTGACAATTTCCTTTTTATCGCGCCGAGAGGTCTGCTTCTTTTATTTAATGTAACTCAATTCGTCTGCTGGTTTCGTTACAATATATTTGCGGATTATATGTTACAAGAACGCAAAAAAATCCTTTAAGTGAATATTTTGGCTTCAAAATTGAAAATCAAGACAAAACATGGGTACCACATATATGCTGTATTTCGTGTTATGTCAAATAAACTAAGTGAAACAAAAACAAGAATTCTTCTGAAGTCCTGACAGAAAGACCAATGATTTGGCGTGAACCAGCACATCACGTCACGGACTGTTACTTCTGTCTTGTAAAATTGAAGGGTTTTCAAAAAGAAGTAAACTAAACACAAAGTAAAGTATCCAGAGATTCCATCTATAAGCAAACCTTTGAAAGGAACTGATTGTGAGCTTCCAACTCCAATGCATTCAAATTATTCTGCAAATTCCACGGACGAGGAAAATATAAACAATGTTCTGAATGTGTCATTTTCAAGTGTGTTCCTTCTAACCACAACTCATTACTTAATCAGATTTGGGTTTAACCAAAGAATAATAACATAATAACATCTTTATTGTCGTAAATTCAATAGAACATTGACATTGTCATATAAAAAATTACACAGATCAGGTACAGCTCATGCAGATTACAGACTCATACCTGGTAGTAATGAACCAATATATAACACTAGTCAAACTATAAAATCGTTAATGCTGTAGAAGGCTCCTTCCAACAGTAAAGTATTAGTTGCTTCTTGAATGCACTGAGATCTGTACCGCTTAGCGATTTTAAGTTAGCCGGCAATGCATTATAAGCCTTTACCGCCATGTACCTCATAGATCTTTCATAAAATTTGAAGTGATGTAGCGGGACAGAAAAATAATTATTGTGACGCATCACCATAGTATTGTAGATCTGATTATTGCGCCTGTATTTATCTGTACTTTTGAGTAAAAAGATAATCAATTCATAAATATATAACGAGGCAACCGTCATTATATTCATTTCCCGGAACAGAGGTCTGCAACTACTACGTCAGGAAACACCCCTCATGGCTCTTAACATACGTTTCTGAATAATGAAAATGTCGTTAAAGTATGTATATGATCCCCAAAAAATGATCGCATATCTTAAATGTGACTCGATACAACCATAATAGAATAATTTCAGGCTCTCCGAAGAGACAACCCTACTCAGCAAACTAATAGCATACAACATGGGATTCAATTTTTTAGATAGGCCCACGCAATGCTCGCCCCAACGAAGACACCTGTCCACCGTCAAACCTAGAAAGACAGACGACTCACTCTCCGTTAATGAATTGGCACCCCAAGCTCAAACACAAACTGTAATTCAAATGTTTAGTTTTGGAGAAGTTGACAATATTGGTCTTATCTGCATTAAGACTGAGACGGCTTTTTAATGACCAGGACTGCATATCAGCAATCACACACAATGCCAACACAACTGGCTCCTCTTTACATTTAGCTGTTATTACGCATGAAGTGTCGTCCGCGTACTGTGTAATAGTACAATAGCTCATTTGATTCTGTAAGTCACTGACATAAATTAAAAAAAAGAGTAGGGCCGAGAATGGATCCCTGTGGTATGCCCCTGCCCACAGAGGCCAATTTGGAAACATTACTCTTAATTGTGTCGCCCACCCTGCCAACAATAGCGGTAACATGAGATCTACCACTGAGATAAGATCTGAATAAGCCGAGCGCCGCCCCCCTAATGCCATAGCGTTCCTTTTATACAACAGGATATCATGATCCAACAAATCGAATGCTTTTTTGTCACATCAAAAAACAATTCCACCGCATTACAATCACTATCGACCGCACAGTATAAAGAGTCTAATACATTATACATAGCGTCTTTCGTGGATTTTCCAGATATGAAATCAAACTGGGCCGAATTAATTATTTTACATTTGATCAAAAATGACTGCAGACGCAAGTTAATTACTTTCTCGAAGATTTTACTGAATGCCGGCAATAGAGATATAGGCCTGTAGCCAGCAACATCGCCACTAGATTTACCCTTCTTCAAACACGGTATCACCTTAGCGATCTTTAATCTGTTCGGAAATATTCCGTTGATTAGTGATAGGTTGATTAAATAAACCAAAGGTTCCACTATATGGTCAATGACCAGAGATAACAAACAGTATGGAATATCATCCACACCGCTAGACTTCTTAGCAGACATTTCCCTAATAATCCTTCCAACTTCGAATGCATCAGTCGGTTCAAGAAAACAACCGATAGCATTTGGCCCGATACTCACATGCCCCGCTCCAGCATGAGAACACGGCCCCGGGCTGAGCCACTAAAACAAGTATTCAGTAAATCAGCCACAAGTGATGGGTCAGTAATAATTTCCCCCTCCCCATCGCAAAGCCAAGTTTCCCTATTTTGCTTCTTTTTTGTTTCTCTGTTAATGATATTCCAAGCAGTACCAAGTTTATCGCTAAAAGAACCAATTTGCCCACTATAATAATCTCGCTTAGTATCACTAATTAATTGGTTGTAACGTTCTTTGCTCATTTTATAACAGTTACTTAGGTATTATGTGTTTCTGACAATATATATAAATCTTTTAGATTACTGGCCATCTGTCGCAGAGTGCTATTATACCACGGGATGTGAGTGCTTGATCTAGTTTTACATTTTTTTAGTGGAAAAGATTCATTGAAACAGCAAAGAAACCTATCATAGAAAACATTGAAACCATGATCCAATTCCGTAGTGTCGAAAACCTCCCCCCAAGACTCATTTGACAACATCAACTGAAAACTCGTCCTACTGCCGTCAGTGAAACAACGCCTTTCAGAGAACAATGGAGGCTCAAGAAAAATCACAAATTTTGAGATCTCGATTAAAAGAATGGAATCTTTTATATTCCACTACAAGAATCTAGGTATTGAAGAATCGTCACAAAAAATACAGTTGACAGAAATTTCTGTTACTGTACTGATGTAAATCAACTTTTGTATGAAATGACTATTGAATATAACCCTGCAGAATGGCGATTGTTTATATACTCGTCGAAAACTAGTCTCAAAGCCGTTTTACTTTATAATGGTAACTCGATACCATCAATTCCAATGACTCATTTTACAAACATAAAAGCAAGGTATGACAGTATGTCAACTATGTATATTAAATCTCATTCAATATTCAAATCATCTTTGGCAAATCTGTGGTGACCTTAAGGTTATTTTCTTATGTCTTGGACTGCAAGGGGGGTTTACCAAACACTGTTGTTTTTTGTGTCTCTAGAATAGCCGAGCAGTTCTGCATCATAACAAATAAAAGAATGGCAGCCACGGACCAGCATAATTCCTGGAGAATTTAATATAAAACTTGAGCCGTTAGTATATTCTAATTTGGTGATTACACATTAAATTAGGATTAATTAAACAGTTTGTCAAAGCGCTAGAGAAAGAAAGCAACTGTTTCAAATTCTTACGGGATAAGTTTCCAGAGCTGTCTGAAACGAAAGTTCGCGAAGGAACATTTGTTGGTTCATAAGTTACGAAGCTGTTCAAATGTAAAAGTTTTGAACGTACCATGAATGATTTAGAGCTGGCAGCATGGACTTCCTATAAAAATGTTTGCAAATACTTTCTGGGAAATCAAAAGAGTAAAAACTACCAAGATATCGTGGCTAATTTGTCAGACAACTATAAAAACTTAGGGTGTCGAATGTTGCTCGAAGTTCATTTTTTGCATTCACATTTAGATTTCTTTTCTGCTAATTTAGGAAAGACGAGTGATGAATAGAGGAAGAAAAGGTTACATCAAGAGATTGCAGGAATGGAGAAACGATATCAAGGTAGGTGGGATCACGTCATGATGTGAGATTTTTGCTGGTTTCTCATTAGAAAAGACAACAGGCAACGTAAAAGGAAGAAATTAACTCTATTTATGTAAAACTTTTAAATGTCGGCAATTTTGCTTTGAGTGCAGTTAAGTGTTTTTATATTTTTAACATTCAAGTATTTGTTATGTCAAGATTTTTGTACTTATCTATTTCTCTTTATATCTTAAAAATTTTTCATCGTATTGATGGGGCACAGGATGCTGCCTTTCTTCAAGAGAACTTGGATCGAGTCACACATTGGTGCTCTTTAAATAAATTGAAGTTGAACATCGACAAATGTTGTTTTGTTTCGTTTACCAGAAGATCCAGTAGATTTTGCAAGAATTATTGTATTGACAACATCGCAATTAACCGCAAAACGCATGTCAAAGATCTCGGAGTTACATTTGATGAAAGGCTTACCTTCGCCGATCATGTTTCCCTAGTCACTGCGTCAGCATTTCGAGCATTGAGTTTCATTATCCGCACCTGCAGAGAATTTGACAACATAGCTACACTCAAGTCACTTTATTATGCAGGGGTTGTTAGCAAGTTGGAATATGCCGTTGTAAAGTATTTATGTTATAAAGTAGATGGATCTTACCCTCCTCGTGGGTTTGACTATGAGTTGCTCCTGGATCGTCATGAGGTTGGGTCGCTTGAAGCAAGGCGACACCAAATTAGTGCTAATTTTGTAAAAAATATGCCTCGTCAATGCTCAAGGGTGAATGAGACGCTTCTGCCAGAACAAATATTCTGCTGAGGGCTCCTGTGGTGCATTCTGCCAGGAACTGCAATAGCCCTGCTGATGATATTTTTCATTAGTTGTATATGGGTGTTTCAAAATGTTTTTCGTTTTTGATTCTTAAATAAAAAACACTAGAATTAATTCAAACTCCTTTTAATTGATGTTGAATTAAAGAGCAGTTTTTGAATATTTATGTATGAAAAACAACTGACTGTAAATGTGCACCATCCGCTTCTATACACTCAGTTAGCCTGGAACTGAAATTTTCAATTACTCGCTGGCACTTACTCTTGGAATCGCGTTGATTTCGTCTGTGATTCGTTGTTTTAACACATTCAAGTTGGTGGCAATGGGTTAAAAACTCTACTTTTTAAGTAGCCCCATAGGAAAAAATCTGCAGGCGTCAAATCTGAATTCCTTGGTGGCCAATTGATGTCTCCTCGGCGACTAATTACTCTTTCAGGGAATAAATCGTGAAGAGCAACTAACGAGTCATTTGTGACGTGGGACGTGGCTCCATGTTGCTGGAAAAATGTGTTGCGATTGTAGGTCATTTGGTTTCGCATTTGTGGAGCCAGAAAGGTCCTGATCATACGGCAATATCGCTCGGAATTAACTGTCTGCGCACCACCACGGTTATCCTCAAAAAAGTATGGGTCCATAATTCCTTGACTTGATATGGCAGCCCAAACAACAACATTAGGCGGGTGTAATGGTGTATGATGCAGTTCCAGTGGATTATCGTAGGCCCAATATCTACAATTTTGTTTATTGACGTGGCCGTTTATGTGAAAATTGGATTCATCGGAGAACCATATGTTATTGAAACTTCTAAATCGATCCTTCATTGTCCTACAGAATTCGACTCGTTGAGCAGGATCATCGAGCTTCTTCTCTTGCACAATAACAATTTTATACGGGTGCAAACGTAAATCTTTGTGAATATTGCGATGAACCGTGGATTTGTTCAAATTTAGAGCAGCTCCTCGCAATCGCAGCGAGTGTCGTGGATCGTCCATTACAGACTGGCGCACACGCTCGACGTTTATCCCCGTTCTTGATGTCCTTCTACGCCCAGCTGATTTGTCCGGCATTGTGTTTCCAGTCTCTTCAAATTTGCGCACCCAATGTTTGATCAAATTCGCACTTGGCACATTTCTCATGGTTGGTAAATTATAATGTGTCCGAACAACAATGTAAGAATCGTTTTTTTCTATAAAATGCTCGCACACAAAATTCGCGCTGCGGTCCCGTGAAACTAAACAAGTCAGCCAAGCGTTTGACACCACTCCCCTCTCGCTGCTATCTGTGTTTGGCGCGTAACGGTAAAGACAAAAACGAAAAACATTATGATACACCCTTTGTTTTAATATTTGTTGCTGTCAATTTTCACATATGTATTATCTTTATTATTTGTTTATATTGTCTGTATTGGGGTTACCTGTTGGGCAATTTAATAAATATTATTATTATTGTTATTATTATCTTCATTATTATTATTATCTTCTGTTTAACAAATTTTTTAAATACAATAGAGAATTTTAAATGTCGGCTAATATTATTATCTATTCACTTGCCTTATTAGGTTAAACAGTTGGGCAATAAACATTTCCAATATTGGTTAGAGACTGTGGCTATAAATCTGAAATAAAATGGAAAAATCCCTGACCACAAAAAAAATAAAAAAAATCTCTGTATGTATTTCGGCAACTAAATTGACATCTTAAGTAGAAATCAAAAAAGAGTGTTAAACGTAGTATTTTTGACTAAGGTGCAACCTTAGAAGTGTTATCCCACTAGTACGTTTAACACTCTTTTTTATTTTACACAGATTTCTACTGAAGATGGTAACTTAGTTGCCGAAATTCGTAAATAGATTTTTTATATATTTTTTGTGGTAAGGGATTTTTCCTTTTGCATTTTATTTCCAATAAACATTTATTTATTTAAAATATAAAATAACAATCTTTAATCGGTATTTTATGAAATAACTAGTATGGAATATCGAAATTATACCCTTTTACGATACCATATAAATATAACATTGCTGCGCTTCAGCAGAATCAAGTCCCGGAGCTTTTTTATCATTCGGGAAAATGTGGTCGCAAGAACGGCCGGACATCTCCGGTTTGGTATCGATTTGGGACAATTGCGGCGCCCGAGCGGGCCAGTAATTGCGTTGGGAATTCGAAGATCTTCGCTCCAGTTGATGGCGTTGACGGAAAAAGGGCAGATGCGGAACTTGGCAGAGTGACACGGCCCTTCGCTCTTGCACCCTCCTCCGTGACCTCGTAATGCTTAACACTAGATTACTTAAAATTAGTTTTGCCGTCCCGGCATACGAAGCGGCCGTTATTTTAAAAGTTGTTTCGCGTAATTCTCTTCTCGCAGCGGACACGTTATACGAGATTGTTAATTCAATTTGGCCGTACGGGTTTTTTCGTATTCTCCCGCTAGTTCTAAGCAAATTATTCCGTGTGGTGATTCTAAGGCTTTTATGTAATTAAATAGTCACAATAATTAGGAGATAGTAGAATTAAATTTTCTTATATGTGTGGGAGATTTTTTAAGTTGTGTTTTAGGTTCCTGCCTACACAAGTGAATACAGTTTTTACGCTAGGGACCTGTTTTACTTTCTTATACGTAGTATAAGGAAGTATTGTGATGATGAAAATTTTCGACCTCGAGATTTTTGCAGATGTCCACGTTTTGAAGTCCCCTGATACCAAAAAAGTGGTTTTTAAAAAATGTCTGTGTGTATGTCTGTCTCTCTGTGTGTGTGTGTCTGTGTGTCTCTGTGTGTGTGACCACGATAGCGGTCAAACCGCTACAGATATCAATTCCAAATTTTGTATTTACGAATATAATCTCCCTCTTGAGAACTGGTTAGATTTTGAGCAAAATCAGCAGACCGGAAGTAGTAGTTTACTTCAGTGAAAAAATCGAATTTTTCAAATATTTCGTGAATTACTAAGTTTAAACAAATTTATAAAGAATTCTTATGTACTTAAAATTGAAATTGTGAACAATTTTGTTTAAAAAGTTTTTCGAAATTCCTACCGGAAGTACCTAGGTCTTTTACTCTTATCGAAAATCAGTTTTTTGCGAATATTTCGCAAGTCATGCTTTTTAGACAAGTACGTTACGGGTATAATAGTATATTACATACCAAGGTTGAGAAGATGACTATTATTCTGCCCTCCTTAGGAAAAAGGTCCTATCTGCAAAATCCTCTTTTTGAGTTATTTTAACTTTTATAAATTCTTCAATGGCGTCCACAGTTTTTACTGCACACAATCCAAATTTCGAACAACATTGTAAAACATGTTGCTTTATCACCCGACATAATTTACATTTCTAATATTTGCCGAATTTTCATTTTATGATAGATAGGACTTTTATCCTTAGTAAAGTAATTAGTTTTTATCATCACCTTTTTCATGTGGTAGATAAGACTAAAAAGAATACAAAAAAACTGCTTTTTAATAGAAAGTATTTATTTAAGAAATGCAAAAAAAACTTCTTGAAGTACAAAATTTAAATTAAACGCTACAAATTCAACAAAATAAAAAACTTCTTTTTTAAATAGAAAAGACATTATTATTGCATTAAATTTCTTCAGGTACATTTATTGCAACTGGTAAGTTTTGCCAAAAAGGCACACGATTTTTGGGCATTATTTGTGACAACTTTGCTAAAAGTCCTTCTTTTCTTTCTTTCGATATGCCTCTATATTGTGTGCGAGGTTGTGGTTTTGGTAGATTTGTTTTTATAGCTGTTGCCGTGAGAAAATTAAGTTTAACAAAATCGCCTTTAAAATCAATTTTATATTCTAACAATTGACTTCCTCTTTCAAAAGACACCCAAACCATATCGTGAAGATATACACGTGGCTGCAATTTTTGCAATTTATATTTGGAACAATAATCTGGCCAATCATAGAACTGTTCAATTTTCATTTCGACAATATCAACATTTGACAAATTTGCTGATTTTACGGCATCTGCAAAATCACCAAAATCATAAATTTTACCTTTTTTCTTTAGCGATAATTCCACTTGGTGGTGGAAATAATCCGCAGACATAAAAGTGTGTCCTGTCTCAAGATACTTAATATTAAGTTTGTTTAAAGATACTTCTGGCGAATTAACAAGATAAACAAAAAAACTGAAAATGGTCCAATTTTTGTTTTGGGCAGAGCAGTTATCTAGCCACAGTGTTATTTCAGTTTCGTCTCTGTACAATTGAAAAAACGCATAATAGGTCGAAATTAAGTCTTCTTTGGATCTTCCTGCTAAAGCCTCATGCCAAAGAATAGCTAAAGGTTTTCTTTTTTGTTTTTTTCCGATGGGGACAAAGCTTTCATTAAATACAATAATGCGTTTTGTAAACACAACTTCTTTGAACATATCTACTCGCGGAATCATGATAACCTGCAAAATTCAATTAATTAATAAAAAATTATAAAAACAACTACAAATTTGAAAAAATACTTTTTCAAGGTCTGCTGAAAAAAAGAGGCCATTCTTCTTGTCGGCATCATTTTTATATTCCTCACGAGCAGTTACATATTTCATATGATGCACATTCCATTTTTGACATTCTTCACACAAAGTTCCCTCTTCATGATTTTCTTTCTTGTGAAGATTATAAATTTCGCACTGCCAACACTCCTCATGACCTAACTTTGCAAAAGAGATTTTAAGGTCATCTGATACCACTTTCCTATATAATTCATAGGAAACTTTTAAGGTCTTATTTTTTTCTTTGAAGTCGTTGTACATAAATCGTATTGTAATATCTGATGGTAAATACCTTGTATTCGGAGCATGTTCCCTCCGATAGTGCGACTGAACGGGATTGAATAAGTTTACATGTTCCACAATAACTTGCCTATCAATTTTATGAGGACACGGCTGGCATCCCCTTCCATCTGCTTTGGGCGTTATTAATTTCGAATTCGTTTTTCTTACGTTTTTTAAAACTCTGTCGTTATTAAAGGTGTATCCTAAAGTTGCCAAAAAAAATCTCTTGCACACTTGAACATCAAGAGCATTTGCGGTTTTTAAAAAATTTTATATGAAAATTGTCTTGCTGAGTTTGGTCCTGCTGTTTGTCTTTTTTTGTTCTCTTTTTTAGTTGAATTAAAGATAAATGTTTTTCGTGCTTCTTCCTTAAGTTGCCAAAATTGAGTGTTAATGGCGGTTTGTCGGTCTTTATTGAGAAGTGAGGCACACTTGAATTTGCAGGTATCTTTACAAGGTTCCTTTACTTGAAACTTTTCAATTTTACTGGCTAGTTTTCTTTTTTTTCTTTCAGAAGGTGTGGTGTCAAAACACCTCCTCTTGCGTATTTGGCCCTTTTTGGTATATGTCAACTTTTGTTTATGCTCAATGTGTGCCATAACATTCTCAAGTAAAATTGGTAAAATAACTCTTTCAACGAATTCAATACTTGCGCAATTTTCACGTTCTATTATAATATCTGTGGAATCAGTATCTTGACGTTCCTCACTTTCTAAGACAAAATCAGGGTCTTCCTCTACTTCTTTACGGTTACTGGAGCATTTACGAACAGCAGATACCTTTTCTTGGAACGATTTATTTAAAGCAAGGCTGACTAAATGTTTGCCTCTGTTAAACATTCTAAAAAAATTAATAGTTTACATGTTTTTATTACTTGAATTTAGTTTTTGTAGCTCACTTGTCTTATTTTTGCACTATCACAATTAACATTTAATAACTTCACACTACAGACGCAAAGAAAAAACACAGGAGGTTTGAGTTTTTAGGTTATGTTAATTTTAAACAACAGCGCAATATCAGTTTCAGTTGTCCTTACTGCACTATTATTATAACTAGCCTACTAAGGAAAAAAGTCCGAAGTGCAAATAATTTCACAGATAGGACACACTTGCTTAGCATATGAAAGATAGTACATTTTTACTTAGTAACCCGATTAGTTATTGTAGATAGGACAAACTTTTTAGTGAATTATGAAAGGTATTGGCTGTAGTTAGGACTATCTTCTTTAGTAGATAGATAAAACACATTGCACTATATACAGAGCAATAAAAATCTGAAAAACACAAATTTTGCAGATGGGACCATCTTCCTTAGGAGGGCAGTATTGCCCGAGTGGCGAGATTAAATTCCGAGGCGCGCAGCGCTGAGGAATTTAAGCCACAAGGGCAATAATAGTCTTCTCAACCGTAGTATGTATACTATTTTTTGTACCAGTAGTCTTATTGGATCTTGAAACCTTAATAATTATGAATAAATTTACTCATATACACTTGGCCTAAAAGAGGATATTAACATATCAAAATATTTTAAATTAGTTGCCTTTTTAAAAAGAAAAAATGAAAATTATAAGCCCAAGAAATCATTAGTATTTACTCAAGAGGAAATTATAAAATTCCTTACTGAGGCACCCGACACATGTTACATTGCAACTAAGGTAGTATGTTTATATATTAATACTTTGAAATTATTGACAATATATAACCTTGTAGACCGCTCTTGTAATTGGTGTTGCTGGTGTATGCCGAAGTGATGAGCTGTGTAATTTATTAATTTCTGATGTCATCATGAAAGATGATTTAATTATTATTCACATCCGCAATAGCAAAAATGGTTCGTCTCGAAAGTTTGTAATAATGGAGCCACTTTGGATCAAAATAATTAAAAACTATTTAAAAATTAGACCAATTCCAGATATAGCAAAATTCTTTATTAGTGTACGTAATGGTAAATGTACTAGATAAAACATTGGACATAACACAATAGGACAGATGCCAGAACCTAGGCTACACTTTTAGCTGTCAATGGTGGTAATATCCTTCAGTTAAAACAACATGATGGTTGGAAATCTTCTAGTGTAGCTGAAGGTTATATCGAAGATTCCCTAGTAAATAAAAAAAATATAGCATGTATGTATGTTACAAGGTCTACCTACATCTACTTACGCAACCACACCTGCAATATATACAGGAATTTTCGATATGAATCAAATTCCATCAACATCAACAGTACAATCAGGATCTATTTCGACTGAAGATATCGTAAATACTCATGAAATTAACTCAATTAATAATACTGTCATTAATGTGCCCACAGATCTGTAAAATCCTGGTTTTTCAAATAGAATTGAACCATCAATAAATTTGACATGCCACAATTGCACTATCAATTTTTATAAATAAATTAAATAATTCTTCACATCTGTAATAGTTACGTGTTATATTATTTGCATATTATACATATTTTGTTATTGTTACATAACCTAAAATAAAGTTATTTATTTTACTTACCTTCTTGACATCTATGATAGTTACGGGTTAAGATATTGTTTCCAATTATACTATGAAACATATTCTGCTATTGTTAACCTAAAATACAGTTAATTATTTGAACTTAAAGGTCGAGCATTTAAAAGTTTTAAATTTTAGGTATGATTTGTGGTATAGATCTAAATAAAAATAAACTAGAATGAATTTTGACGGTTGACAACTTAACATACATACTACTGCGATTGCATGGTTGCGGCATTCGTTTTATTTGTTTTCATTATTTCCCTAGGTCAATAATAGCCTCATTATTTACCTCTTATTAGTTCCAGGTCGTGAAATGTCATTTCGTGGCGCTCTGTTATGTGTAAAAATGCGATGATTCTTTACTACTGGTACAAAAAAGTATTTAAAACATAATTTTAAATATCTTTTGTATAAAAAAAATTTCAAAATTCAGACCGGAAGTACCACTTTTACTTTTATCGAATAGCGATTTTTTGCAAATATGTCGTAAGTTATGCATTCTGTATATATTTATCAAGAGTACAAAAGTATTTAAAACTGGATTTGCAATATTTTTTGTATATATGAAATTTCAAAATTCGGACCGGAAGTAGCACTTTTACTCTTAGCGAGAAGCACTTTTTTGATAATATCTTGCAAAGTATGCATTCTATAGCGATTTACTAAGACAATGAAAGTACTTAGAATAGGATTTTGAATAAGTTTTGTATTAAAAATTTTTTTTAAAATTGTACAGTTTGAAACGCTCATACGTATAAGAAAGTCGTGTGGTGGCCACACCTCATTTTTTTAACTCCGATTAAAATACTCAGTTAACTAACCATTGATAATGCCGAATCATTGATTATCTCAAACCGGCGTTTTTCAATACAAAGAAATACGCCGGTTATTTAAACAGTATTTCAGGATTTATTGTACAAAGTTGGCAACATGCATGATCTAAATTAATATATTTTGATCTAATAATGATGGCGCTATTTTATACATTCGGATTTGTTCTTTGTGCTTTTTGCTTTTTTTTTCAGACTATATTCTGTATAGTTAGAAATTTTATTTTAGTAAACGTATTTATTTTGTGAATACTTATAGCCTCTGAGGATTTCTGTGTACATAGCATATATTTAAAATGTCTATTATGAAATAAATAGAATAGGGCGACAAACTTGATTGATAATGAAACAAAAGTATTGTGGAAAATGAAAAATCTAATACAATATACCAACAGGTTCATTTCAAAATTCGCTCCCTAAATTTGAGGAAATCTGGAAATCTATGAAAAATTTCCTGAAATACGTAAGAAGTATTATCGTGCGGGTCATTTGTTGATGTAACAATTGACTTACCCACTTTAACCCCCAGCCCTCGGGAGCTACCCCCTTAAAAATCTTAAATAGAAAGGGGTATCGAGTAATACGTCATTTAAAAGGACTTTTGAGACAGTCCTTTCTGGTTTTAATTTTTTTTAAATTGTTCCATTTGTTTTGTAGATTTTTTAAAAAATCTTTTGGTTTGTTTAATTGTTTCTTTTTTATCTAAGCTTAAATATCTCAAACACACTTTAACTGCTTAAAATAATTTATTTTGGTTTTCGAAGTTATTTAAGAATTAAAATATTTTTTTGCAGAAAAATTCAATCCAATAATTGTTCAAAATGTTGTTCGTTATTCGCTAAACAATGGTATAGCCGTTGTTCAAAACTGCGGCGTACATTTTCAAAAACATATTTTTGAATTCCACGGCAGGTTGCATTATCCCCTGACGAAGTTTTTCTAAATTTTGAGATGGAGAGGTAAATGCAACATACATTAAATAAATTCATAGAAAAAAATTTAATGGTGCATCAATAATTAGCGGATTAATAGTATTTTTCAACTTAGCCAAATATGCTTCACCATTTAGATTTCCATTGAAACACAACGGATCAATCACTTGGCCCTCCAAGATGCCTGCCCATACATTAATTTTTTCAGGATACTGGGTGTGCTTCTACAGAGGGTTTTCGTTACTCAAATATTTCCTTTCCTTTCATTAAATGTTGCGACACTTGAATTCTTAAGTAACTTAGAAAATAAAATTAAACGTGTTAAGTAGTTAAAGTGTGTTTGAGTAACAGATATTTAAATCTAAAACAAAAAACAAAAAATTAAACAAACCAAAAGTTTTTTAAACGATCTTCAAAACAAATCGATCAATTTAAAAAAAAAAACGTAACGGCAAAATGTACTGTTTCAAAAGCCCTTTAAAATGAAGTATTAGTCGATACCCGCTTCCATTTAAGATTTTTAAGGGGGTAGCTCCCGGAGGCAGGGGGTTAAACTGGGTGAGCCAATTTTTGCAACAAGAAATGACCCCCGAACAATATAAATCCTAAGAAGGCACCTGGATATGACTTAATAACAGGAGAAATCATGAATCAACTATCCAAGAAAGCTATTGTTATGGTTACTTATTTAGTTAATGCAGCTCTCAGACAAAAACATGTGCCATGCAGTTGGAAGGTAGCAGAGGTAATAATGCTACAAAAGCCCGGCAAACCTCCAAATGACGTTAAATCGTACAGACCTATATCACTATTACCGATTATCTCAAAACTATTTGAGAAACTGTTATTGAAAAGACTGAACCCAATCGTAGCAAGTAAAGGACTGATTCCAAATCACCAGTTCGGATTTAGACAAAGACATTCTACCATTGATCAAGTACACCGGATCACTGATGTCATAGAAAAAGCCCTAGAAGAAAAACTTATATGCTCAACCATCTTTTTAGATGTGGCTCAAGCTTTTGATAGGGTCTGGCATGAAGGCCTTAACTGGAAATTGAACAAACTCTTACCCAAGGCATATGCGCAACTTCTGCTTTCATACATTTCTGACAGATTTTTCAGAATAAAAATAGAGGAAGAGTACTCCGGTTTGAAGAGGATTGAGGCTGGTGTTCCACAGGGAAGTGTCCTGGGACCGGTCCTCTACTTGCTTTATACGTCTGACATGCCGGAACTGGGGAACGCAACTGTGGCGACATTTGCTGATGATACAGCAATCTTAGCAGTAGATAATAATATGCAAACAGCAAGAAATAAGTTGCAACGAGCATGTGATAGGATTTCGAAGTGGACCAACGACTGGAAAATAAAATTAAATGAGCTGAAGTCAACTCATATAAAGTTTACCAACAGAAATATAACAGATATAAGACCTATTATTATAAATGGTAACACTGTCCCTTACCAAAACTCAGCCAAATATCTAGGTATGACGCTTGACGCTAAA
The DNA here is from genome assembly GCA_963170755.1 of Amphimallon solstitiale. Classification (NCBI taxonomy): domain Eukaryota; kingdom Metazoa; phylum Arthropoda; class Insecta; order Coleoptera; family Scarabaeidae; genus Amphimallon; species Amphimallon solstitiale. The sequence continues at coordinate 100,379,615 of OY720677.1, read as the reverse complement.
CTGAGATGGAAGGAGCATGTCAAGAAGAAAAGAACTGAGCTGGATCTTAAGTACAGAGGACTTTACTGGCTGTTGGGACGTAACTCGCAACTCCCACTACACAGTAAAATTTTGATCTATAACCAAATTCTGAAGCCAGTCTGGGTATATGGCATACAACTTTGGGGTTGTGCCAAACCGTGCCATCTTAAACAAATACAAAGATTTCAAAATAAAGTCTTACGCAATATGGTCGATGCACCTTGGTACGTTAGAAACAGTGATTTACATAGAGATCTCGGAATCAGGGATGTAGTCAGTGAAGTAAGAAGATCTGCCGTCAAACACGAGCTTGAACACAATAATATCGAAGCAAAGAGTCTTCTTGATGTCCAAAACCTCGTCAGAAGGCTGAACAGGGTTAAGCCACACGATCTGGTGCAGTTTAGTGTGTAGTTTTGCAGTGCTTAGTCAATAGCAGAGTACAGTGTATCTCCTACAAAATAGAAGTAACTAAAAGAACTCCTTTGGGTGAATTTTAGATTAAATTTTTTTTAGGTTAAGATATGTCAAATTCAAATTGATGGTTGGTCCTAGACCAGTTTTAATATTGTATATTAACTTGTTGTTTTCCAATAAAAAAAAAAAAATGACCCCCACGATAATACTTCTTACGTGTTTCAGGGAATTTCTCATAGATTTCCAGATTTCCTGAAAATTAGCGTGAGAAGTTTTAAAATGAACACCTGTAGATATATTCATATATCATATGGAATTAATAGTTATTTAAAAATATGTAAAATATATGGCATGTAAGAAAATCATAAAAGTAGGGACAGTTTCTTGAAAAAGTCTCTGAAAATTTGATGTTGACTGGCCGCGGAGTGAAAGTTTCAGTTATTGCCAGGGAAATAGAAAAATCAGAAACGAGTGTTTTTAAAATTCTACACGAAGATGTGGAAATGAGCAAAGTGTTGGCACGATGGATACCCAGGCTGCTCACTCCCGAACAACAAAAAATGTGTTGACGACAAATTTGCGAAGAGGATTTGACTTTTTCATCTCAAGATGAAGAATCGCTAAATATTATCGTAACTGAGGATTAAACTTGGGTACACCACTAGGACCCTCCTACGAAACAAGACTTCATGTAATGGGTTCATAAGGGCTCTTCATCGCCGAAGAAGGCTAAAACGTATTTTCCTGCGGGAAAAGTGATGGCCCCGGTTTTCTGGGACAAGGAGGGGATTCTTTTAATTGAGTATATGCTAAAAGAAACTGCATTAATGGAAAATGCCTACCAAGACACAATTAAGAAAATGAACACGCCTATACGCAAAAAGAGCCGCCACAATATCGCTCAGAAAACTCTGCTTTACATGACAACTAGAGGATGCATAAGACATGAATTGTTCAAGCAGTAATTAATGAAAGCTGCTTTGAGGAGTTACAACATCCACCCTACAGTCCTGACCTCGCCCCCTGTGACTATTATCTTTTTACAGAACTCAAAAAACACTTAAAAGGGCGTCGATTTTTATCAAATGAGGACGCGGAAAACGTTGTACGATGCAAACTGTAATAGCATAATATAGAACAACGGAAAGGTATTAAAAGATCTATTATAAAAAAATAAAAAATATTATTACTTATTACAAATAACCAATAATTTTTGTAAACGTATTTCTAGTTTCCTAATGTATTAAATTAAATTTATTTACTGCTGCCAGTCAGCTTATTGCTGGTAATGAGGGAGCATTGTAAATTATATATGTGAATTATTTGAATTATGTTCTTCATATTTCAATTCCTCGTCGCTAGGTCTGACTCCCCTGGGCCAAATTGCGTCCCAGTCAAGAGTCTCAAAGGATACTAACATGTTCTTCTATGTAACTTTTTACTTTAATTTTGAATACCCTGAAACTCAAGCATTCCTTTATTTCGTACGGAAGTTTATTAAATATCTCTATGACTCCAAACTGAAAACTTCTTTTCCCCATGATGCTATCCACTCCAGGGATATGATAGTCATCGTTGTGACGTGTACTGTAGTTATGCATATCACTTAATTTCTGCAGAGTCAAGTTGTTCTTCTGAATGTTATGTGCTGCTACCTTGTAAGCTGTTATGCATTCCTCTAGTCTAGCAATTTACTTTATACTGAGTGGTCCCGTATCTCTGTATATATTCTCTGTATGGGTATACCAGCGCAAGTCCAGGATTACCTTCAGGCATGTTTTGAACCACCTGCACGTAATTCATTAATATTTTTGCACATTTTCCACACGCCACTATTAAGTAGCGTATTTTCGTGATGACATGTCTATGGTATATTATTAGTTTTGTCTTTTTACGTAGCTTACTTCTTTTTATTGCCCCTATTGTGGGTGTCACACTTTTCTGAATGTAAGCGACATGAGGCCCCCATGATAATTTGTTATCTATCATAATTCTCAGTTTTTCTTTAGATATGTTCAGCCTCAATTGTATTGGCTGCTTATTATTTTTGTTAAAAGGTGATATAAAATGTTTTTTTGTGTTTAATGTTAATTTCTGCCCAACTATCCATTGCTCCAGTTGTTTTAGATCTGTATTTATTTTGTTTTATGGTTCTTCCCTACTTTTTCCTGTATACATTATTGCAGTATCATCTGCATAGATTACATATTTTTCTTGTAGGCCAATGCTGCAGAACGATTGAATGCACAATAGATATAGTATTGGTCCTAAGACTCAACCCTGCGGAACACCTGTTGTCAATTCTACAGGTTGACTTCTTGTGATCGGCCCTATTTTAGTTAGTTGAGTTCTTTTTTCCAGATACGTTCCTATCATCATGCCAGCAATGCTTCGAATCCCAAGTTCTTCCAGACTATCAACGAGTATACGATGATCAACCGTGTCAAAAGCTTTCATTAAATTAAGGAACAGCGCTGTGACATAGTTTTTATTATTAAAGCCTTCATACACTGTATGCATGGACTGAAGTACTGCTGCTTCCGTATTGCTGTTTGACTGAAATCCAAATTGTTGTTTATTAAATTGCGCTGTATGAGTTATAAAATCCATGAGTCTTTTTTTCAGTACTTTTTCATATATCTTTCCTAGAGTGCTTATCAAAGATATTGGTCTGTAGCAGGATGGGTCCTCTTTATTGCCACCCTTATGCACAGTATTACAATTGATTAATTTATCTCCCCCGGAAAGCTTCCTACTTTTAAACTTTAGTTTATTAGTTCAACGATTGTGGGTACTATTACATTACTTAACATCTTCATATCCATGCTTGTTATCCCATCTTTCCCAGGGGCATAGTTGATTTTGAGGCATTTGATTATTGTTGTTTTTTCTCATAGGTGCCTTATTATTAAGATTTTAGTTGTTTATAGACACAATTATGTCTCGTCCATGAACCAGTAATACATGTATTTTTTTGTAGTATATGTACTCAATTAAATAAGAGTGAAAGTTAACTTTGAATAGTTGCCGGGTTTATAGAAGTTTATAGGATTAGTAGTGGGGCAATTAATTTATTTTTTGTAAAATTGGATGAGGCACTGTTGCAGACAAGAACATTATAAAATAAGACTGTGTGGGGATTTTAATATTAACTTCTTACAGACATATAATGAATTGGAATCATTTACTAATCTAATGAGGATTGATAATGAACACAGTACAGGAACCTATGCCTCTGAAAATTTGCTGAACAAAGTATAGTGTGGGAATTATGTGGTAGTTATAATATAGTGATCAGTATCTCTGATTAGGCGGCATAGAGGTTGGTGGTATCATTAGCTTGTCAGTAAGTGCTTGATATTCGCAATAGTAATAGTCTGTATGAATACCAAATAAATGAGAAATCTATACAGACCTTCAAACAACTTCTGAATGCTGAAACGTGTGAAGTACGATAATATTTTAAACACTCTCAATTACAACATTGATCTCTTTTTAAAACAAAAAAGAAATGACAGAACATTATATTGAGGAAAATAACAATTTGATTACGAAGGGAATTCGTGTTCAGCACAGAAATTGGAAGACTTGTGTAGACTAACATTAAGTAGTGACAAGTACATCAGTGACCATTACACAAAATATAAGTCTGTGTATATGAGGGTGATTAAGAACGCAAAAATACTTTATAATTCAATAGATTTGGCTATTACTTGATGTACTTCCATATTACAAACTTAAATAAAGCAAACAAACTAAACACATTTATAACTAAAAACGGACAATTATTTCACCACACAGAGGCTTCTTCAGCAATGAGTAAAAATTCATGTTCCAAAGTATGTATGCGATGTGTATCGGTTGTGGGGGCTAAGAAAAAGAAAAAGAAAAGTTGATTAAATCTCTCATAAAGCTACGTGTAATATACTTCTTAACAACTAAATTAAGTAAAAGAGATATATTCTTTCTAATTGATAATTTAAAAGAAAATTAGGGTTTTTGTGTTTATTAATATATAAAAATTTCTGCTTTGAGATATTCAATCTGTTTTATTTTTGTTTCCGCACCTTGTATGTAAATAATTTGAAACTGCATAAATCCGTAATATTTGCGGACGATGTACCATTTGTTGTCTCCAGGATACCTATGCAACTCTAACTAAACGATGATGACATTGGACAACTACTTTTCACACAATATATTGTCACGGCTCCTTTAGCGTTACGGTCGCCAATGCCGCTAATCCCGTGACGAGGGGTTGCTCAGGGGCGAGCACTCGCTTATATTATTATTATAAAAACAGCAAGAGCAAAAGGCACCTACCTTTAATTCTACGCCTGGCTTCAGTCTCAAGTGACGAGGAGATTGAGTCGTTTCAATAAAACACTAAGTGTAACACATTTATTTATTAAACACTAATAACAACTAGATGACAAATTAATGAAGGATCACAAGTGATCCTCCTATCGGAAGATCACTTATGAATCCCTCCTTCTTTTCGAAATCTCTTTCTTTTATAAACTTGGTAACGCCGAGTCCGTCCTTACCTCGCTGAATCGCACATTCCTGTCCGTTCGATGGGTTCAACGGAAGTTGATCGAACGGACAGACAGGATGCTAAGTAAGTACCGAATCAAGTTACCGCGGCAATACTTCTCGTACTATACAGAGTGTTGATTCGCGACATCTCCCCCTCCTCCGGTTTATATGCCACCGGCATATACACAATCAATAAAACTTTGGGGGTCGCAAATCAACACTTTGTCGTACAACTAAACTTATACTAGATTATAATTCTACCTTAATTTCTACACTTAATTGTCCCTAATTATTCACAGTCACCTTTTTGTTACTGGATTCACTACACTGGTTTCTTCATCAGAACATCTTGGCTGTTCCTAGCACGACTAGTTTAATTTAGCTGTTGGCTGTTAGGAATATCTTCAACTTCGACCTTCTTCTTGAACTGTACTGAATTGTTGCGTTTCTGTTTTCTTTCTTCTTGTGAGATTTCTTATCCTTCGATGCAGCAAGGGAATATGGCTTCAGGAGTTGAGCCTTTGAATGACCTTTCCTCCACCGGTTTTGGACACCCTTCAGGACCATCGGATAATAAACTTTGGCTTCCACTTTTACTTCTGTTGCAACATGGAGTGCTTCATTGTCCCATATCTTTAGTAATAGGATCATATCATACATATTTATTTCTTATACTAGTGCACTTTTAGGACCTTTTCACGCTTTCATTGCGTGTGCTATTGCATTTTTAGGACCTATTCATACACTTCTTACTTATACCATTGCACTTCTTGGGCCTTTTCACGCTTTCAGTACGTGTGCCATTCCATTTTTAGGACCTCTTCATAATTTTATTATTTAGACAAGTACACTTTTAGAACCCTTTCACGCTTTTATTGCGTGCGCCATTGCATTTTTGGGCTTCTTAATACTTTTACTACTTATATTAGTGCACATTTAACTGCCAACCGTTCTCACTCCATTTGCTGCCGATTTTATAGTCTTCTTCCAGCTGTCGAAGTCGTTTTTAAGTCCTTGTTACCATTTATAGTAGCTTAATTGCCTTCACTAGTCGTCCAGGAACGATTTGCCCTTGGTACTGATGAGTGAATCTCGTCCCAAGCGATGGTAGTACATGTAACAATAAAATATCTCGCAGTATAATTTGACTAAATTACATATAATACTAAAAAACATGTTATTTTAACATAAAGTTTCTACATATTCTAATATGACATTTAAAAAGAGAGTTGCAAAATTACCATTACGTATATACATATATATGTTTGTGAAACTATAATCTAATTAAAACTACGAAAACGCTTATTACATATATCTTAAACTAAGAATCTGCATTTTCTTCTGCTGCCGTGAAGAGGCTGCGACCTTGCTGACCTATTGCATTTCATGACATAAGTGAGCTAGGTCAGGCATAATGTTAATGTTTTGTATATAAGACAATGCCCCGTAATACGTGATAAATAACGAATTTCTGCATTTTACATTACATTGACATGCATCGTACTACAGGAAGCATATCTATACTCATTCTTCTAAGCTATGTTATCAACACATCTTAATAATAATAATGAAATGTCTATATGTCACATATGTTAACCTGCTAATACATTTTTTCATTATTTATACATAACATTTTTGTTTGGCCATTACATAAATGCTTCTGCAATTAATCAATTAATATTTCAACAGGTTTACTTTCTTGTGTTTGGGCAGCTCTTAAATTAACTTTACATCTTCCAACAGACAATATAAAGGTGCCCATACTATAACTATTTAAAGACATTTTATTCTTACTTTGTTTTCTTATGCATGGATTATTTCTACATTTTTCTTTTTCAATAAAAACTGTAACTATTATAATAGACTATTCCACACAAAACGTAACTCTGTATTTCTGCTTTTAACTTAAAACGTTCATCATTTTGCATATCCTCAATTTGTTCTAATACATTTTCTAATTGATTGTTAGCCTTTAGTGCTTTAAAGTGGTTTATCAAATTTAATTCTAGTGCCGGAATATTATCTAAGATTGGTTTTGCCAATTGCACCGCGGATATATTAATGTTTATTGGTGTCAGTTTAGGTACCTATATAACTTTTAAATGTTTTACTAATATATGTATTTCTAGACGAAATAATGAATGATTTTATAAAAAAAAGACAATGATTCTGCAAATGTAATTTACCTAGGTACGGGTAAACTAAACTAATAGATTTTCTCTCAATATAATTAGAATTATTACATGATATCGTTAAATTTTCTTTAAATGGCGCAACAAATAACCCTGTATTGTCTTCTACAAGATTCTCAAATTTTTTCACAGTTTTTAGGAAATCTGTCTGTTTCATTTAGTAATGACATCTTATAATAATCTCTTGAAATTGATATGCTTTGATTTTTCTTTTTATATAAACTCATGATTGTTCATATGTGTTAATAACTTTGTTTAGTCTAATTTTAATGTTATGTGACTATTTTTTCTTTCATTTACTGCAATATACTGGTGTTTTATGTTTAACATAACAAATTTTACTTCATAAGCTTGAATTGGTATAGGGGTAAGTTTATACAATTGAAAGGGAGATGACTGTATTAATGGAATATTTAATATACAAATTAATTTATTATTTTGAAAATAAAATATTGGCTTGATAATATTTAGTAATATATTGGTAGAGTGTTTTTCTAACTGTATCCGTAATTTCAATCCTTCAGGTATATATGACACTATTTTTGATAATTCCTCTATCACTGCTGTAGGTGTTACTAGTAGTGGGTGTAAAATGCCCTTTTTTGCACTTAAGATGATGTCAATAACAGTATGTGTTTCTAGTTCATATTGACTAATAATTAAGGATAATAAGGATATATGATTTTGTATTTCATTTTCAATTAAACTAGAATTTGTAATTTTTCCTAAAACCAATGTCATTACAAGTGTTATTTTATTTAGCTGGGATATTAATAATTTTTCGTTTTGCTCTAATTGATCTAGTGTTGCATTCATATTTTCTAAAGGTGATTTAACTACGTAAGTTTGTTTGTAGAATAAATTGGTTAAAGTGATCTATTGATGATTCTAAGTGATATACATCTTTGTCATTTGACGTACCAAGTAATGTTTTTGAAATATCACCTATTATATTACAATATTCTCTTCCACTGTATGGTGACTTAGTAAGGAAGGTATTAGATGATTACTACATTTATTTTATTTAATGCCGCTTTAACATTGATTAAAATTGTTTATATATTTTAATTAATGAAGTGCCCTCATTGCAAATATTTTCTGTAACTTATAAGCAACTAACAAAAAAAAATTTATAATAATTTTCAAGTCTATTGTATGATACTGTTTTTGAATAATTACCTATTTTAAATAAGTATTATCTACATTTGATAAACAATACTACCTAAATAGAAGTTTTATTGTTATTATTTTTGATATTAAATAAACTAATTTTGTACTATAAAAATTGCAACATTAGCGTCTGATCATTCTCGTAATAAATCGTTTTGTTAACCAAGCATTCATCTTTATACCGGCAGACATACACCACAATGTCCCATATATTTTTTTTTAAAACCGAATCGGCGCTCTAACAATATATTATTTATCTATTCATTTATTTATTTATTTTTAAATCGAAACCACAATGTCGCATATATTTTTTTGTTTTAAATCGTATCGGCGACCTCCACCACAATGTCACGGCTCCTTTAGCGTTACGGTCGCCAATGCCGCTAATCCCGTGACGAGGGGTTGCTCAGGGGCGAGCACTCGCTTATATTATTATTATAAAAACAGCAAGAGCAAAAGGCACCTACCTTTAATTCTACGCCTGGCTTCAGTCTCAAGTGACGAGGAGATTGAGTCGTTTCAATAAAACACTAAGTGTAACACATTTATTTATTAAACACTAATAACAACTAGATGACAAATTAATGAAGGATCACAAGTGATCCTCCTATCGGAAGATCACTTATGAATCCCTCCTTCTCTTCGAAATCTCTTTCTTTTATAAACTTGGTAACGCCGAGTCCGTCCTTACCTCGCTGAATCGCACATTCCTGTCCGTTCGATGGGTTCAACGGAAGTTGATCGAACGGACAGACAGGATGCTAAGTAAGTACCGAATCAGGTTACCGCGGCAATACTTCTCGTACTATACAGAGTGTTGATTCGCGACAATATTTATATTTGAATATAAAGAAAACTGTATTTATTGATCAATGTAACAATATAAAATACTTGAATGTGTAACGTACATTAACGGATAAACTATCATAAGTATACATATATACATTTATACGAAAACGTATGTGCATATATGTAAATGTATGAATGCACATCTACCCTAAGCAAGCATTGCGAACAACAACATGCAGACAACTGTTTCGACCTTACATTGGTCTCATCAGTGCATGAACGTGTTATTCACAATGCATAAACAACTTAGATCACCTGATAATGTCAGCTTACGCACCAAACGCCATGAGAAATTCCCAGCGGCATCTGTTACACAAGCGCGACATCGCAAGGTAATGTTAGCCTCCCGTAGTACTACTACTAATCAGGCAACTGTAGATATACGTGCATTCAATGAACACGCCATAGGTGGCGTACCATTTCAGATCAATGTAACAATATAAAATACTTGAATGTGTAACGTACATTAACGGATAAACTATCATAAGTATACATATATACGAAAACGTATGTGCATATTTGTAAATGTATGAATGCACATCTACCCTAAGCAAGCATTGCGAACAACAACATGCAGATAGCTGTTTCGACCTTACATTGGTCTCATCAGTGCATGAACGTGTTATTCACAATGCATAAACAATTTAGATCACCTGATAATGTCAACTTACGCACCAAACGCCATGAGAAATTCCCAGCGGCATCTGTTACACAAGCGCGACATCGCAAGGTAATGTTACCGTCCCGTAGTACTACTACTAATCAGGCAATTGTAGATATACTTGCATACATTTACATATATGCATACATATACGTTTTCGTATAAATGTGTATATGTATACTTATGTTTATCCGTTAATGTACGATGGTATTGTTGCGTTTTCGGGTTCGAAATAAACAACTAGTGCAATTATTTATTTAAAACAGTCTGTATATTTATGTAACTTAAAATTATTTAACAATACAAAAATATATAACTAAAGTATCACACTTAAACTACTATTAATAAATTAAAATTAACACTTGTATTTATTTACTACTACTAATATGTCCGTATTTATTTAACATAACACTTCTATTTATATCACACGGCATTACTATATTTATTTTTACCGAACGACTTATATTTATCTCTTATATTTATTTTTAGGCGCGTCGGCTATTTCTTACGGACTTTCTTATTCCGGAATTACTCCGCAATTACTCATCCCGCAATGAATCCCTATATATATTTATCTGCATAAAAAGTTCTCGAAAAGTACCAGTAAATTCGGTAATATACCAGAGGAAATCTAGACTCTTCCTTGCTTATGCCGTACCTTTGAATTAGATGATATATTTACGACTTGTTTACATATCGTTTTTATACGACGCGCCGAGATGATTTATGGTCCCTGTATTTTAACGTCGCTCGGAAGTCTCATACATATTTCGTTACAGTATGATTTGTAATGGTACGCCACCTATGGCGTGTTCATTGAATGCACGTATATCTACAGTTGCCTGATTATTAGTAGTACTACGGGAGGGTAACATTACCTTGCGATGTCGCGCTTGTGTAACAGATGCCGCTGGGAATTTCTCATGGCGTTTGGTGCGTAAGTTGACATTATCAGGTGATCTAAGTTCTTTATGCATTATGAATAACACGTTAATGCACTAATGAGACCAATGTAAGGTCGAAACAGCTGTCTGCATGTTGTTGTTTGCAATGCTTGCTTAGGGTAGATGTGCATTCATACATTTACATATATGCATATAGGTTTTTGTATAAATGTATATATATATATATATATATACTTATGATTATGTATTTATTGAGTTCAAAATTATAACAGTTTGTTTCATTAGGTATATCTGAAAGGATAAATCCAGATTTTCAGATATTTAGGGTGGGAAGTTTTGAAATGAACATCCTGTATGTGTGTATGTATTTACTGCTTTACATAATTTGAAATTTTTGTGTCACTGGGTATTGGCCTGTTGGGAAATAAAGAATGATTATTTTATTATTATTATTATAATATCCGCGAATTTTGATGTTTGTTTACATTCTCCGAAAAGTTTCTCGTCAACGAAAGATTCGCTTCTTTTATTAATTAAAACTGGTGGGCCGAGGGAAGGTTATAAATGCAATAACACAATCCACATCTCCTCCTCCGCGCCCCACGCACCGCAAAAATTACAATAAATCAAGTACGCAATATTGAATGTTAGCGATGCAATTCCGCTATCATAATTCATGCGTATCCAGTACCTTCCTCTCTTTGTTTCTCATTCCAACTCTGTTACACTTCGATCCTATTTATACATCTCCTTCTGTTCGGTTGGCTTTCTCTTTCTACATAACAGTTCGCGTTGTAATAACTCCATCTGTTAAGCCTAGCGAGCAATTAATTATTATTAACTCCCGGACCGTTCGCGCTCGATGGGGCCGTGCAGTATTGAAAATGATATCTTTTGGAACCGGTTGCTTTTGGGATCGTTACCGGTGGTAGCGATTTATACGGATTTGGGGGGTATAATATCAACTGATTCTAAAGTTTAAGATATTTAGTATTTGCTTAGTCTATGTCCTCTGGGTAGAGCTAGATTAAGTGATGTTCAGTAATTGAAGTGTAATACTATACATTGATTATTAGAAAGTGGTTGGGGATAATCTAACTTCTATCTGCGTCACTAAGTATTGATGTTAAACTGATTGATGTGTAATACAATGTTTTGCGATCTGTTCATAGTTTTAAACAAAAGTTTATACTGTCAGTATTGTGATGACGAATCGCACTTGATCGAGAGTGTTTGCTTTTAGTTTCCCAAAAAGAAACAACTAGCAAAAATTATACCATGGGCAGCTACGTAGTTTTTCCCCTCACTGTTACTTTATTTTTAAGTGTTCTATGAATTACTACTTCTAATATCCGACAAAAATAACTTTTAATATTATTTCTGTTATTTTTGAGAAGTTATATGGAAGATATTTAAAGCCGCCACCTTTTATTCTCTTATACGTAGTATAAGGAGGTATTGTGATGATGAAATTTTCGACCTCGAGATTTTTCAATAATAATGATAATATATTTACTCATCTATAATTATAACATTACAGATTATCGTCACATCTAAGTAATCTTGTGGTAATTATCACATTTGTCATAAAATAACAAATTAATTTAAATTAGTGAATATAACAAGAACACTGTATCAAAAATATGACAAACAAAGATATAAACAAATAAACAAATAATAATAATAAACGAGAGAATGTTATATTCTTTAGCAGCTCGGGTTAACTGCCAAAAAATCTTCGACGCCGTAGTAGTCTTCCTCCATCAGCAGCCCTTTGACCCTTCTCTTAAACTCGTCAGGTGATAGGTCCTTAAGTTCTTGCTCCAAGTTGATATATAGCTTAGGACCCCAATAATCGACACCCGACTGCGACAGTGAAAGTATGATAAGGGGTTCTTAGATGCCTTCTAGTTCGTGTGCTATACTCATGGCTGTTTCCATTTGGATAAAATGTGTGTTTGTGGGTATGTACATATTGCCGTGGTCTCTTGCATATTAAAAATAAGAATAGTATTAAGAACTAGCTTAAGTGTTAAATAAAACATTAAATTTAAGTTCAAAGAATATACTGAAGATTTCAATATCATGCAATACTAATAACACAAATGTATGATGAGTTGGATATATTTAAATATAGAGAATTTAAATAGGATTTTTCAATATTATTATTATCATTATAGGTTAGATGAATATTAAACAGGTACAAAATAAAGACAAAATAAGTCTAAGCAATATATTTATTTTGTAGGAAAGATGAACAGAAGATATGGTTTGTGTATAACAAAACGCAACCTAATTTTTCTCAAGGCGTAAAAATTGCATTAAATATTCTAAATAATAGACCCTTGTTCAAAGACAAAAAGATACTTAAAGCAAACAATAGAGAAAGAGTCATGTTGATGGATGGAACGGTAAAGAGAGTAATTATTTAAACGCCACAAAACTATACGAACAAGATCAAATACGCTATTGAAGAGAAGAAAATGTTACAGAATAAATAATGCATTTAAAACGTACAGAATGTGATAAATTTATTAAAAGAGATTTTAAATAAATCATGCTTAAAGGATAAAATTTACCTTAACTTATAACTATAACACAATATAGCCAGCAAATGTTTTTTTATATAAACGACAGCTGAGCAAATAAAATATATACATTCATGAACTTGTATGTGTAACACAGAAGTTTCATAGACTGTGAAGACTTGTATGGTTTGGAGACCTACAATGAAAAATATAGTATAAAATTTGTTTATAGTTTTTTTTGCAGATAAATATATTACCACGTGAAAAGTCTTGGGTAGAAATGAAAGACAACGTAGTGGATACGACTGGCCGTTGTAATATAAGTGATATGGGAAGAATTCTTGTCATCTGCAATGTGTTTTCGAGTGTACCAGGTCCAAACATCTCTAAAAGAAAATTAAAGATTATGTTAGCGAGCGGGAGAAACAAGTTTATAAACAAGTGCAGGGAGGGATTGTATTGAGAAGAATATACCTACCGTTGAAGATACCGAATAGTTTAGGGAAAAGACTTTAAATAAGCAAACAATTTCAAGTGTTGACGTTTTAGTGAATGAACTGTCAAAAGACAATATGTGCGTGTGTTATGTAACAACGACAACTTGAAGAAAATGAAGGACAGAGATTTCACAGATGACGCAAATGCCAACCTAAACTTTAGTTCAATGGATGGTGTAACGATCGTTACATATTTTTTTTCGGGTATAAATTCAAAGAACATGAATGAACAAGATTAGAGATTCTGATTTCGACTTCGAAAGATAAAGACATTTTGAAAAAGCTAAGCGTAGGGTAAAATACACTACGACTTGATAAATATTTGTTCATTTTGTATTAGTATATTAATTTCATTTTCATTTTAATTTCATTTATAATAATAATTTTTCGTTTGGTAATTTTTTGGTATTTTAAGATGGAGATGCCTAAGGCAGAATTTGAAGTAATGTTTAATGAAACAAAGTGAGTTTTTCAATTATAAAGAAATATCAATGCTGCAATGCGTTTATAGAAAAAGTATGTGAAAATATTTATTCCAGTATAACGTTGAGCAGTAAGGATAAAATAGATATTGTCATGTAAATAATAATTCGTTAGTTTTTTATATAACACAGACAGAATTATTAATAGTGTTGGGTATTAAGAGAATACAACGTGCGAATGTTTATTTTCTAATACCTTTATCAGGCATCATTAATTCTCGCAATTCATTTTTGATTTCAAACTTAAAATAAAATATACATTTAGAAAAGGGAAATGTTTCTGTGTGGCGGGTATTGAGACGCTGGTTGCAATACGTGCGAATGGTTGTTGCCAGTGATCAATTCGAGCTTATCTTCGAACATTGACCATTGCGAAGTTCTAGAATTATCAGGGCACTACGTGCAAATATAATGTTTCTGATAAAATAGAATTAGCTCAATATTAACAGATTATCGACATTCAATTGAGCTTCTTTGTTTTAAAACAGGATAATATTATTTTTGATTAGCATTATCGATATATTTATTCTACAAAACATTACAACCGAGAATACGGTATAAATGTTTTCTTTCAATTATGTGTTTTTTTTATATTTTTTTTGTGGTGAATATTGTATAGCGATGCTATCTATTATTAATGTTTGAATAAAGTATACAAGTATGATTTTATATAGACTTAGATTTTTTTTTAATACAAATTGTAACCTTATCCCTAAACAAAAAAAAGCCAGAGATTTATCAGGAGGAAAGAAAGCTGAATACACTGCCAGAACTCACGCGTACTTACAAAGTACGTACTGTTACAAAAATAAGTGAATATAACTATTATAATAAAAATTATCATTATTTTTATAATTATGTTGCTGGTACAGCACACAGCAATATGTTACAGCAGCAAGAATAAATGTGACTGCAATGTCAGTATTTTCTCCGCCTTGAAGTAGCCTCCGGATGAATCATTATATTGTAGACCTCTCAGAGCACTAATAGCCTTTTTTGCAGTAGAAATATTCCATTTGCGTCGGCCGTCTGTCCCCAGAAGAGAGTTCCGTAACTTAGAAGGGACTGAAAATACGAAAAGTACGGCACCTTTGCAAATTCGTATGTGGCTACATGTCTCAGTCCTCTTATGGTGAATATCCCAGACGTCGGTCTACCAGCTATTTATATGTAATCCCCGCCTCAGATTGGAGTCCATTATCAGACTCAAAAAATTGGCTTTTTCCGATCTTCTGGTGTTTGCGCGGAAAATTTCATGTTTTGTACTTTGTTCGGCTTCATTTTCAGCTGATTTGCCGCAAACCAGCCCTCGGCTTTTTGGATGGCAGCGGCAGATTTTGATTTCAGCTCTTCGTGTTCTTTCGCCCTTACTAACAACGAAGTATCATCCGCATATAGACACAATTCCGTGCCTGGGGCTCTACAGGGCAGGTCATTCATACATATAATAAATAGGATTGGTGTATTTGATTTCGGATCGATCAGCAGTCATCCCATTCCATTCCGTTACCTGCGCTTTGTCCATGAAGTAGGATTAGTTTTAGTGAAGTGCAACGTATGCCATAGTATGTAAGCTTTGCTAGTAATATATTAGGGCTAACGGTGTCAAACGCCCTACTTAAGTCTAATAAACACATTTCCACAAACATACTATTGTCTAATGCCATAAAGATTTAGTCCAGTGCTGTCACCATACCTGCTCGTACGGAGTGTCCTTTTCAGTAACTGTGTTGTTTGCTAGTTAAGAATTTCTTCTTTTCAAGATATTGGATTACTCTACTTGCAATTATCTGCTCGAAAATGTTTGATATTGATGGAAGAACACTTATGGACCGATAGTTTTCGCAGTTGTTAATATTCCTGCTTTTATATACTGGAATCACTTTGGCAATCTTTAATTGTTCCGGAGAAACACCTTGATTGACACATTTATTGAATATATTTGCCAGTGGCGCGCTTATGTCATCATTAATGGGTTTTAATGGTAAGGTATGTTGAGACATTGTATATATCCACTGTATGTTTTGGTTTGAGGTTCTTTACAATGTTGTTTATTTTATCGTTGGTAACTATATTGAAATATAGTAGTAGTTCATGTACTGTTGAAGTGAACACATGCAATTGATTGCGGTCTCGACTGTCGGTAGTATTAAACGGTAGTATTAAACATTATTATGTGAACATATCCTGTCTACTTTCTTCTCTCTTTCGCTTTCCTTTGTTTCAAAATGAGTGCAAAGAGGTGTTGTACGTGTAAAAACGATTTAAAAAGAATAGACAAATACGTAAGTTGTTTTGTGTGTGGAAAAGATTATCACTTGAAGTGTCTGGGATTCAAGTCATCGGAAGAAAATCTAAAATCAATATTTGAATCAAGGGGTATAAAATACTTGTGTACAGAGTGTGAGAATAATAAAATGCAAGTTCAAATGGATGAATTAAACAAAAAGTTTGAAGCATGCTTTAATATGATATCAGAACAGAGTGATGTTATTCATCAGATGGATATAATGATACAGAGTTTGGTAAAAGGAGAAAATATTTCTAAAAGTAAATTATATAGTGATTCGGTAAAGAATAAAAAGGAAGTACTGGTGATTAAACCTAAGAATGATAAGCAACAATGCGAACAAACACAAAAAGATCTTAAAACGAAAATTAATCCAAGTAAATTGGCAGTAGCTGTGAATACGGTTAAGAATATAAGTAATGGAGGAATTGTTATAAACTGCAATAATACTAGTTCTAAAGAAAAATTAAAAGACTCAGTGACAAAGGAGTTGGGAACTAAATATGATGTAATTGAACCGGTATTAAAAAAACCTGAATTGATCATAGTTGGTATTGAAGCAGAAACTTTGGACCAAGCAGATGATGATATATTACACAGTATTATTGATCAGAATGAACTGGAATTGACCAATGTAAATGTTCTGGAAAGTATGAAGATCAAAAGAAAATTCTCCGTTAAGAACAAGAAAAACTATGGCAGTATAGTTTTACAAGTTGAAGCAAACATATATAAAAGAATATTAAGCAAAGAAAAAATTAACATAGGATGGAGAAAATGTAATGTATATGAACATGATAACGTGTTTAGGTGTTACAAATGTGGAGGATACAATCATATGGCAAAGGATTGTAAAAATGAGGTAAGATGTACTAAATGTGCTGGTACTCATACAACTAGAGAATGTAATGTGAATGAAAATAAATGTATAAACTGCATAAACACTAACCGGAGATTAAAGATGAATTTAGATGTTAGTCATTCAGCAACAGATAGAGAGTGTCCTTGTTACAAAAGGATAATTGAGAAATTGCGTTCTAAAATTAATTATCAATAGCAACTAATAAATGTCGATAGTGGTGAAAAAGGTAGGATTTCTAAGGATATTTTGGTATTTAACTGTCAGGGTTTTTTGCATAATAAAGACTCTATATTGCATCTTTGTGATATGTGGGAACCGAGTATACTGGGTCTTGTAGAGACCCATATTGATGATGAAATTACTGATGGTGAAATTACAATTAAAGGATATAATGTAATAAAAGCTCTCACAGAAAATAGAAGAACTGGTGGAGTTTCACTTTATATAAAAAGTAATATAAGTTATAAAGTACATAACATCCACATTGACAAATATATTTGGATGGTAAGTGCGGAAATCGTAATGGGTAGTCAAAGAGTACTATTGTCCGTTATATACCACCCTCCTCAAAACATGGATAATCTATTTTTGGAATATATTGAAACCTATATTGATAATATAATCAATTTCAATGGGACTATTTTAATGATGGGTGATATAAATATAGATTATACAAAAAACACTTACTACAGTAATAGACTTAAAATCTTGATACATATAAATGGTTTACAGCAAGTGGTAACTGAATATACAAGAATAACAAACAATAGTAAAACGCTCATTGACTACATTATTACTAACGAAAAAACAATACAACATGAGGTACTACATACACCAAAAGTAAGTGATCATTCGATGTTAAAAGTTATACTACAGACAAAAAGTGATGTGACAAAAAGGAAAAAGAAAGTTATAAGGAGTTTTAAAAATTATGACATTGATAAATTGCATGAACACATTTACGAAAAAAGTTGGTATAATGGAAATGATGTCAACATTATGGTAGATCAATGGACTGAAAATATAAACCAAAGTATTGAAGAAATGTGTCCAAAATGTGAATTTGTTTTACCGGAAAAGTATTTAAGGAATGAGTGGATGAATTATGAAATATTAGAACAAATAAATATTAGAGATGATAAATATAAGGTAGCAGTATTTACGAAACGTGAGGAAGACTGGAATGAATACAAATTTATTAGAAATAAAGTAGTTCAAATGATTAGAGAACGGAAAGAAGAGTATTTGAAAACAGCACTGGATCAAAACAGAAACGACTCAAAAGTACTATGGAAGAATCTAAAAATGTTATTACCAACATGTAAAGAAACAAATAATACAGGCATTATTTTCGATAATGAAGAAATAGAGAACGACAGTGAAATTGTTGAAAAATTTAATGAGTACTTTGTAACAAGCATAGATACACTAGTCGATGGGATACAAAGACAAAATATTGACAGTGAAAATGAAGTTTTGCGTGACATACCGCAGCATCCGGAATTTTGTAAATTTGAAAATGTAACTATGAAAGAAATTAAAGATGTAATTAAATCTCTAAAAGGTACAGGAGACGTTGCTGGTGATGGTATAACAAGCAGAGTTTTAAAGGACATTTGTTTGGTGTCAGCAAATAGAATACTAGACATAATAAATACGTCAATGCAGTCAGGGGTATTTCCTAAATACTGGAAAATATCATATATAGTACCTGTCCCAAAAGTCAATGGGACAAAACTGTGTGAAGAATACAGACCTATAAATACAGTGCCATCATACGAAAAAGTGTTGGAAATGTGCGTTAAAAAACAAATCGATAGTTATTGTGATACAAATAGCATAATATCGTTGAACCAGTCAGGTTTCAAGAAATCACACTCTTGTGAAACAGTTTTGGTGAACATTTGCGATAATTGGACGAGGGAAATGGACAGTGGCAAAATGGTGCTGGCTGTGTTTTTGGATTTCCGAAGAGCTTTTGAGACCATCGACCGACAATTACTATTGAAGAAATTGGAAGTCATCGGCTTCAAAGGCATCGCTCTGGAATGGTGTCGTTCATACATGACTGACAGAAACCAAAGTGTAAAGTTTAATGGGACAACATCAGGGGTGCGCTCTACTAAATATGGTGTACCACAAGGAACAATATTAGGACCATTACTTTTTAATTTATATGTTAATGATATTATGCTAAGGACAAAAAAAAGTAAATTACATTTGTTTGCTGATGACTCAATGTTATATGTCAGTGGAAATAATTTAGATGACATGATGGACAAAATAAATGAAGACTTGACTTTATTATATAAATGGTTATGTGCGAATAGTTTAAGTATTAATATAAGTAAATCTAAATTTATAATCATTGGTAGTGCATATAAATTAAATACAATTAATTATGACAATATTAAGATAAAAATAGATAATAATTATTTAGAAAGAGTAAATAGTATAAAATATTTAGGGATAATTATAGATCAGCATTTAAATTTTAAAGAAAATACAAAACATATTCTAAATAAAATGTCTAAAAAAGTAGGTTATTTAAGTAGAATAGGTCAAAATATGTCTACATATATTAAACTGTCTATATATAAATCATTAATTTCCGTACACATTGAATATTGCTCAACGATCCTTTTCAAGTTAAATAATTACGAAACTCAGCAAATGCAAAAAATACAAAACAGGGCTATGAGAACAATTTTAAAGTGTAACAAATATACACCAGTTACGTTAATGCTGAGTACATTGAAATTAATGAATGTGCGTCAAAGACTAAACTACAAAACTATGCTATTTATTTATAAGACTAAAAAAGGTGTTACGCCATCGTATATTAGTCAGAAGTTGATTTATATACATGACACACATAAATATAATACAAGAATCATCAATGATTTCTTTATAGGAAAAGTTAATAGGTCATCAACGGCTAATAATGTTTTTGTTAATGGGCTAAAAATGTTTAACAGCCTGCCGTATGAAATAAAACATTGTAGTAATATAAATAGATTTAAGAGACAACTGTCATTATATATTTTAGATAAATTTATATAAATAATGTAAGTGTATGTAAATAGCGTATTGCTAATAAATATATATTATTATATAGAGAACTAGTGTTATCTATTGTTAGTCCTTTCAGGTATACAGTAGGATCAACATTATTTATGATATTACTTGCAGTTAGTTCTCCAATAGAGGAAAAGTACTCATTCATCTCTGTGGCGGATATGGTAGTGGAGTTGTTGCAGTGTTCTCTTGCATTGCCAGACTCCCTCCATACGACTTTCCATATTGCTTTTACCTTATTTCAGATTTCAGTATTGCACTTGAATTCGATTTCCATTTGTGCTCAGCAATCCTATTTAGGTATTCCTGCTTGAGCTCACGGTATATGGTGTAGCATTCTTGATTCTTGGTTGTCTGTGCAACAATTGCCCAAGCATCTAAAGTACTTCTTATTCTAGAAATTTCCTCGTTGTACATTTGATTGAATTTCTGTTGTTGAAACGTCCTCACCCGCCTCTCGGGGAAACATTGTTCGAACGTCTCCATGAAAATGGCCCGGTAACAAGCGAAAGACTCCACTCCGGGTATTACCATCGGCAAGTCCAGCCTTGCCCCAGCCCCTCCCTGAAGTCGCTGATATTCCACTCATGCATCACTCTTATAGTTGTTCTTTTCATTTCTGGTTTGATTTCAGATTTTAGTGGTTTGAATGATTCGATATGATGTTAAGCATAGTGATTTGATAAATGGAAGTTGGCGGTTATTGATGATTAACTTCAATATTCGTGAATATATTGTCTATTAAAGTGATGCTTGATTGTGTGACCCTTGATGGATTACTAAACACTCCTTTTAAATTGAATGTACTAAAAATATCAAGTACATATTGCGTTGCTTTGTTTTTTAGTTCAGTGTTGATATTGAAATCCCCGGCGATAAATGTACTTTTGTCGCAACCATCCTGATCCACGATGTATAATAGTTCATTTACTTTTTCTTCAAACAGCGGCATATCTACCAACGTCTGTAAATTGTCACTACCACAGTTTTGCAGCTTTTGATCGCAATCGCAGCTATTTCAGTTTGGTTCTCAGCAGACAAGTTTACTACTAAATCAATTCTGTTTATGGAATTTATGTTTTCTTTCAGCATTATTAATGATCCACCGTGAATTGCATTTGCTCTGCAATAGAAGCTCGCGATATCGCAGCCTTTCACTTGTATTAATTTAAATTTTTCTTGGGTTTAAAAGTAAACAAATAATATCAACATGACTTTTTTCCAATGCATCAACAATAACATAATTTGTTTTAAGTTTTGGGCTAGTAATTTCATTTTTTGCAGATGTTCTCGTTTTGGAGTCACCTGATCTCTCTCTCGAAGCGCGCGCGCGCGCGCGTGTGCGTGACTATGGTAGTGGTCGAACGGCTGAATATATCAATTCCAATTATATATTTACAAATATAATCTCCCGCTTGAGATCTGACTAGATTTTCAGCAAAATCGCTAGACCGGAAGTAGTAGCTTACTTCAGTAAAAAAATCAATTTATACCAATATTTCATCATCTACTAAGTTTAACCAAATTTATAAACAAGTCAAATGTACTCAAAAGTGAATCAGAAAGAAAAATATTAAAAATATTTTTCGAAATTTCTATCGGAAGTAAACTTTTACTCTTATCGAGTAGGACTTTTATGCAAATATCTCCCAAAGTATGCATTTTGTAGAGATTTATTAAGAGACTAGAAGTACTTAGAAAATGATTCTGAATAATTTTTGTATAAAAAAAATTTCAAAGTACACACCTGAAGTAATACATTTACTCATAGGTTTATCTTCTTAAGAGGCTAAAAGTATTTAATGCTCAATTTAGAACAACTTAGCATAATTTGAAAGGCACATATATATAAGAAACACGTGAGGTGGCTACACCTTATTTTTTGATCTAGTGCATAAACAAAGGGTTTCTTCAGCAATACTTTTTAGTCTTGTTATTTTTTCTTGTGTTTATTCATTTATATTTCTTGATACGTTTAATTATACAGAGGTGCGATTGTGTACGGAATCGAGTTTGTTTCTGTTGAAACGGCTTGAGCTAGAATACCGAAATTTTAAAGAGACTTTGTACTCAACTAAAACTACTTATTAACAATTTTAAAATTCTCTTAAAAAGTTTTCGAAATACAATGCCTACTTGTTTTTTTTTAATAGGAATCTGGGTTAAATGAGGCATCCTTAAAAATGTTATTTTTCCGAATTAACGGTGATTTGGTTGACGGAAATTTAGAAAAAAATTAATTAAAATAAAATAAAACACAAATCAAGCAGCCTTTGCAAATCCGTCAAACATGAAATTATTGACAGTTAATTGTCAGTTGACCTTGTATTAGCAAAAACACAAACGCGCTAGCTTTTGTAGTTACGGAAATAACATCAAGAAATTTTACAAAATTTCGAACGATTATTTTCGGAAGTAAGCAAGCAAATGGGAAACTGTACGAATATAAAACAAACCTCAAATATAATTTAGAAAATCGTATCAATTCAAAACATTTGACAACACTTGATTTTAAATGTGACTCGAGCGAATATAAAACAGGCCTCAAATATAATTTAGAAAATCATATCAAATCAAAACATTTGAAAGAACTTGATTTTAAATGTGACTCGAATATAAAACAAACTTGAAATATAATTTAGAAAATTTCACAAATCAATACATTTGAAAAAATTTGGTTTTACATGTGAGTCGTGCGAATTTAAAACAAACCTCAAATATAATTTATAAAATCATATTAAATCAAAACATTTGAAAGAACTTGATTTTAAATGTGATTCGAACGAATATTAAACAAACCTCAAATATAATTTAGAAAATTATATCAAATCAAAACATTTGAAGAACTTGATTTTATATGTGACTCAAGCGAATATAAAACAAACCTCAAATATAATTTAGAAAATTATTTCAAGTCTAAACATTTGAAAGAACTTGATTTTAAATGTGACTCGAACGAATTTAAAACAACCCTCAAATATAAAACAAACCTCAAATAAAATTTAGAAAATCACATCAAATCAAAACACTTGAAAGAACTTAATTTTAAATGTGATTCGAACGAATATTTACAAACCTCAAATATAATTTAGAAAATTGTATCAAATCAAAACATTTGAAGAACTTGATTTTATATGTGACTCGAGCGAATATAAAATAAACCTCAAATATAATTTGGAAAATTATATTAAGTCTAAACATTTGAAAGAATTTGATTTTAAATGTGACTCGAACGAATATTAAACAAACCTCAAATATGATTTAGAAAATTATATCAAATCAAAACATTTGAAGAACTTGATTTTATATGTGACTCGAGCGAATATAAAACAAACATTAAGTATTATTTAGAAAATTATATTAAATCAAAACATTTGAAGAACTTGATTTTATATCTGACTCGAGCGAATATAAAACAAACATCAAGTATAATTTAGAAAATTATATCAAATCACAACATTTCAAAAACTTGATATTAAATGTGACTCATGCGAATATAAAACGAACCTCAAATATAATTTAGAAAATCATATCAAATCAAAACATTTGAAAGAATTTGATTTAAATGTGATTCATGCGATTATAAAACAAACTACAAATATGATTTAGAAAATCAAATCAAAACATTAAAAAGAACTTGATTTAAAATGTGATTTGTGCGAATTTAAAAAACCACCTCAAATATAATGTGAAACACAAACGCGCTTGCGTTTGTGGTTAGGGAAATAACATCGAGAAATTTTACAAAAATTCGGACGAATATTTTCGGATGTAAGCAAGTAAATGGGAAACTGTGATCGTATAGTGCAGGTAAGAAAGTGAGATGCATATGAAACACAAACGCGCTAACGTTTGTAGTTACGGAAATAACATCGAACAATTTTACATAGTTTTGGACAATTATTTCGAAAGTAAGCAAGCAAATGGGAAACGTGAACGTATAGTGCAGGCAAGAAGGTTATTAAAATGCATATGAAACGCAGACGCACTAACGTTCGTGGTGTTTATAAAACAATCCGGCTAGATGCCGTGGAGATGAAACTTATGCGAATCTTGAATTCCAACTTTCAAAATCTCTTCCTAAATATCTGTTCTAGAATAATCCACCAATCCATTACGCTGATTAATATACTTCAAACATCAGCGGATTACACAGATTAAAACAGGAAACACATGTCATTAACAACTATCTCACATCAAACTTAACGCATCCGATGATCAATGCTTTCTGATCAAGAGTCAAAAGTGAAAATATCTGGCGTTAAGTCGAGGGAAATAATCATAATAATGGATGGGGAAAAAATTTAAATCTAGGGTAAAACTGAAGATAAATGCATAACGAAAATTAACTATAATTAATAAAATAATTATCTAACACAAAGGGCTACATGATTATCGCCGTTTTAAAATATTTAAAGATAATCATAAAAAGAACATGTCTCGGTGGAGACGACATCTTTGCAACGAAATTAAACTAACTAAACGAACTACGGCAACATAGACATCGATACTACCAATCAGGCGGATGAAAAGAAAATCTCTCTCTTGATAGACGGCGGTGAACGTAATATAACAGAAATTATGTATAAGGTTTAATAATAAAAATAAAGTAACGATACAAATAATTTCCAAGACCCAAAATACTAAACAAAATTATTTAATATACCGGGTGTCTGTTTAAGCTCGGCCACCGGCCATATCTCGGCAACCGTTTATCGTACAACCTCGCGGAAAAAATCTTGATAGTAAAATGGATAACGGGAATTACAACAAAAATATCTTTAAGATTTCAAAATGATCGCAAGGGGGCGCAATTCTCAAGATGAATTAAAAATTCGATAATTTTTCATTAAATTCTAGATTAAGATAGATTAAAAAAATTACTAGCAAAATTTTTAGACGTTTTTATACAACTTTCATTTGAAACTTTTTGATCTAACTCCCATACGAAGGGGAGAGTGGAAGGGGGACGTCTGCGTACAAAAGTAGGTATAACTTTGGTTTGTCCCAACGGATTTTAATGTTTCTGGGCTCATTAGATAGAGAATTTTACAAGGAATTGAAAGCTATGTAGCACGAATTTACGTGATTGTCAAAGAAAATAACAGGGGGCGCTGTTCTCAATGTATGTATATTTCTTGTTTTTTCTTTAAAATTTCAAATGGAACGGTATATTTTTAATATCGTAATATTGAAGCACATAAAAAACTGAAGAGAATGTTGGAAACCGGAAGTTCCTACCTTTTTTGTTGACGAAGATATAGTCATACGAAGACAATCCAGAAAAATAAAACTTTAAATATAAATTTATTTATCTATTGGGAGTAATAATTTTATTTTAATTTTAATAGGGTCTCTAGACAGTGTATAGTACGTTTTCACTTGAAATTTAATCATACTCTTCGCTAAATGTATTTATTTCAATCTTATTATCGATTTTTTAATTCATTGCATATGTTACGTTATATTCTCCTTTTAAATGTTTTTAAATACTCTAGCTATGATTTTTTAAATATTATTTCTTATCCTTTCCAACATTGAAATAAAATAATAATAGAGAACAGTGTAGTTTGCTTTTTTTTTTAAATTTTCATCATACAACATGGCATGCACAGGGATACTAAATTACATTATGATGAGATTTCCAAGGTAGGCCATGAAAATCGAAATGCAAAGATATTAGTGTCACTTGTAGTTAAACTTTTTGTACGTATTTAGCAAATTAAGCCTTTTTGGACACCTGCACATAATTACATATTAAGTTTATGAAATGTTGTATTCTAACGTTGAAGCTTATGACATGATCAGAATGTATTTTCAATACTTCGAAAATGCATTCCTGCTTCGGGGAAATATTCCCTAAATTGTCCCGAAAGAAGATATTATTGAGTTTTTATTCACCTTGCCAGAAGTTCTTGATGTTTATTTATGGGGCAGAATAAAAGACATACATAGTTTATCACAAAAAGCCGAGTACAACAATTGCTGCCTTCGAAATGGAAGTAACTCTGCTCTCTACTAATCGACAAGTAAACGTGTATTGAAAATGAAGATGAACATTTTGAACATTTGTTAAGTTGAAGTTTTTTCTTGTTTTTTTTTTGTACTTTCTGATTTAAATATATTTTCTTTTCCTTTATATTACTTGGTCAATATATTTTCTTATTTATGTTTAGGTATATAATAGGTTCTTTTATTTACTTTCATTTCAGGCGGGAATGATTTAGATATCAATTTGAGTACCCTTTCGTTACTAATGAGTAAATGATTTGATTATAACTAATGCATTATGTTATATTGTTTTTTTTTCTCGTTATTGTCTACTTTAGTTCATGAGTTATGGAAATCATTCTTGCTGTTTTCCTATAATTAGATCTACCTATATCAGTTGGGTGATAAAGATATATTATTATTATTATTATCATTATTGATAGTTCCGCGAGGTGGCCAATATTGCACTGAAGTGTTTCACCTGCGAAAAGAAAATTGATCGGTACGATGATTACATAGTATGTAAAAGTAAGTGCGAGCAGAACTATCATATAGCTTGTATTAACATATCGGTTGGAGAATTTACACATATGAAAGCCGATGGTGTAGTGAATACTTGGATCTGCAAACGTTGCGATGCTGATCTAACCTCAAATGGAAACCAACACAAACACGTCGAACACGTGAGTGAAGAGTTTCAAACAATTATTACATCTAAAATAGAGGCAGCTATCATACAAATATCAGATGCATTAACTAACAATTTTAAAACTGAAATAGATAAATTAATTCAAAAAAACAGGGACCTACATCAAGAAATATTAGAATTAAAGAAATCTGTAAACACACTGTCCGAGAATCTAGAAAAAAGTAATGCTAAAAATATATCAACAGATACGAAAGGAAATAAACAAACAACTATTTCAGACACAGCAAAGAAGGTGCACAAAAAAGAGACCTTTAAAAACACTCTGGATGAGGTAAATAAATGTAAATATGAGATCAATGACCGGATAGGTAAAAAGTTATCGATAGACGAAAATAATAAACTTGCATTACATACAAATAACGCAAAAACTATTGAAACTATACAGGATTCACCTGTTAATAAAGATATACAAATGAATGAAACACAATTACAGCATAATGATACACATTCTATAATTAATAATGCTGATAAAGAAGCAAGCAAATGGACTGACATAGTAAAAAAGAGACAAAAGCGAAATATATCAGTTGGTTCTATTACTAATTCCTCATTAAAGCTTAAAGCTGTTGAAAAGAAAATGTGGCTGTTCATAGGAAATATAGATAAAAATAACACAATAGATGAAGTGAAAGACCATATAAAGACCATCCTCCGACACTCCGATTACGAATGTTCAAAAATAAATTCGAAGCATGGCGCCAACTGTTACAAGGTAGGCATAAAGGATAAAGATTATGTTGATTTTATAAAATCCGAGAATTGGTCGGAAGGTATTAGGATACGTAGATTTATATTCTATAATAACGGTAGAACAAATACGGATTTAAATTTTCACCACCCACAAGAACCAAACACAATAACTTAGAAAATCGAGAAGCATATAACCATATCCCAAACTCCGTTGCAAAAAGCAAATTTACCAAAAATGTTACATACATAAATGCCCAATGCCTGACAAATAAAATAGAAGCTGTTGATCTACTAATGCAGGACCTAGATTGTGATATCTTATGCGTTTCAGAACATTGGTTTAACATATACAACTTTAAGACCTACAATATTTGCGGATATACCTTGGGTACCTCTTACATAAGAAGAAATTATATACACGGAGGTGTATGTATATACGTGAAAAATGGTTTACAGTACTTTGATATTCCATTAGTGTCGGGACTTTCCGTGGACAAAACCTGTGAAATCTGCGGGATATATCTTGCAAAGTGCAACACAATAATATTATGTACATACCGTTCTCCAACTGGTGATGTTCAGGGTTTTCTAGATATTTTAGCAGACACACTTACCAAAATTCTACGACAATATAAGCAAGATGTAAATATCATTCTAAGCGGTGATTTTAATATTGATATATCTACACAGACAAAAAATACTAGGGATTTACAGAACGCTTTAGTTAGTTTTGGATTAAAACAAACAATTTATGATTTTACAAGAGTTCAGGGAACATCAAAGAGTTGCATAGATAATGTGTTCACCAACTATACTAAATACGAGGCCCACACGTTTATCACATCTATTTCTGACCATCACGGCATTAGCTTCCACTTTAACTGTATACAAGCAAAACAAAATTACAGAAAAACAAGGAACTTATCGCATACAAATTACGATATTTTCGAAAACGCCATTAAAGAACAAACATGGTTAAGCTCACAGAAAGTAAACAATGCTGATATAAAATCAAACATAATCTTAACACAAATACTCTCTTGCTTGGAAATCGCTTTTCCTTTGAAGACCAAATTAATAGGAGCTAATAAAACCAGCCAACCTTTCTCGTTCAGCAATGAACTTAGACAGATTAAAGAAACTCTTTCATTAATACAAGAAACCTATAACCGCGTTGGAGGTGATGATCTTAAACAAATATTTAATTCTTAAAAAAACTTTTACATCACGAAATTGAGAGAAGAGAAACGAAATAAGTACTTACGCTCTGTATACCAATCTGATAACATCCAGAAAGAGGTTTGGAACATCATCAAAAGGAAAACAGGCACATCTAACAACTTACAACATCGGACACCATCTGCTAGTGAATTAAATAATATATTCTGTAATACGGCAAATGAGTTTTCTGCATTGCATAAAGACAACAATGAATCAATAAATTTTATAGGAAATATTCAGTATAATGAACGTTCATGTTTTCTAGTACCAGTGACACCTTTGGAAGTACAGACTATCATTCAAAACATTAAAGCGAAAGATGCTTAGGACGTATATGGCATGAATACGAAAATGCTAAAAAAATGTTCGAATTGCCTACTGGAACCACTTGCTGATTTGGTGAATGCGTGTTTTGAGCAAGGAATTGTGCCTGATAACATGAAAATTGCAAAAGTGACTCCTATTTACAAATCCGGTGACCCCAATAATCCAAAGAACTACAGACCTATTTCCGTGTTACCTACACTGTCAAAAATCCTCGAAACCGCCCTCTTACTGCGCCTCACATCATTCCTGGGAAACCACTCCATTCTAACCGGGCAACAATTTGGATTCTGTCCGGGAAAATCGACAGTGGATGCTGTATTATCGGTTTTAAACTTCGTTTGGGATGCTATGGAGGATGGGGACGATGGTTTGGTGGTGATGTGTGATTTGTCTAAGGCCTTCGACTGCGTAAGACATGAGATTCTCTTGGAAAAACTAGATCGCTACGGCGTTCGTGGTTTAGCATCGAAGCTTTTAAAATCGTACTT
Source organism: Amphimallon solstitiale (assembly GCA_963170755.1). Classification (NCBI taxonomy): domain Eukaryota; kingdom Metazoa; phylum Arthropoda; class Insecta; order Coleoptera; family Scarabaeidae; genus Amphimallon; species Amphimallon solstitiale. Next base: position 100,349,698 of record OY720677.1, on the reverse strand, counting down.
CGAGAACAGAAGACAAGTTGTGTATGCAAACAATGAAATGAGTGAATCGCGACATGTTGAGCACGGAGTAGCTCAGGGGTCGCTTATTGGTCCTCTTCTGTTCTGTATTTATATAAATGACTTGCCATACAATATTTCAAGCCATGTGGTATTGTACGCAGATGACACTACTTTTTTATTCAGAGGTACAGATGAAAAACAACTTAAAACGAAAGCTGAAACGACATTGTCCAGGGCTGCCACTTGGTTTACATCCAATAGTCTTACTGTCAATGAAGCAAAGAATGTTCAATTACCATTCACCTGTAAACGTAGCAAAACACCTGCAAATGCCGGGTCTGCAAAGCTTTTAGGAATTACCCTGGATACTCGGCTGACCTGGCGGTCTCACATTGATGAACTTCATACAAGACTTTCCAGTGCTCTTTGCGCCATACGGAGGTTAATAACTTTATTAAATAAGGATGCAGCAATAACGGCATATCATGCACTTTTTCATTCCCGTATGAGCTATGGTATTCAACTGTGGGGCGAATCAACACATGCTGTAGACATATTCATTCTACAAAAAAAAGCAATTCGAGCAATAGAGCAGGTCAATAGAATGACATCGTGCAGGCCTCTCTTTGTTAGAAACAAAATCATGCCTTTGCCATCAGCATACATCTATAGACAGCTTCTTCGAGCTAAATTGGAGCTACCCACGTTAAATAGAAAAGGAGATGTGACGCAGTTGCGACTAAGATCTCAATCACAGGTTCTACTTCCGAATCACAGGTTACAGACCACGAGTGCCAAACATAGACATCTAGAACTATTTAATAAATTACCGAACACTTGGATTGAAAAGCCAGTGCCACAATTCAAAACATCCATTAAGAGATACTTATTAGAAAACAGCTTCTACTCGGTTACTGAGTTTTTACAAGATATCAAGAAGTTTCATTTACATTGAATTATATCTACAATTAGTACACACATACATTGTTATATAGCACACGCCTACACACATTCACACACACACGCTCACACACACACCACTTGTTTCGACGTTACCGCTGTATTTTACATGTTTTTGTATATTATATTAGTTGGTACAATAAAGCTATTCTATTCTAAAGCTATTCTATTATTATTTTATTTCAATGTCTAAAAAGGCAAAATAGCTAGAGAATTTGAAAACATTTAAGAAGAGAATCTAATGTAACATATACAAGAACTTAAAAATCGATGAGAAGATGGAAATAAATACATTTATGGAAGACTATGATGAAAGCGAACTATACACTGTCTAGTGACACTTAAAATTAAAATAAAGTTATTACTCACAATAAATAAATAAATTTATATTAAAAATTGTTTATTTTTTTTGGATTGTCTTCGTATGATTATATCTTCGTCAAGAAAAAAGGTAGCAACTTCCGGTTTTTATCATTCTCTTCAGTTTTTTATGTGCTTCAATATTACGATATTAAAAATATACCGTTCCATATGAAATTTTAAAGAAAAAACAAGAAATATACATACATTGAGAACAGCGCCCCCTGTTATTTTCTTTGACAGCCACGTTATTTCGTGCTACATATCCTTCAATTCTTTGTAAAATTCTCTATCTAATGAGCCCAGAAACATTAAAATCCGTTTGGGCAAACCAAAGTTATACCTACTTTTGTACGCAGACATACCCCCCTCCACTCTCCCCTTCGTATGGGAGTTAGATCAAAAAGTTTCAAATGAAAGTTGTATAAAAACGTTTAAATATTTTCCTTGTAAATTTTTTAATCTATGTTAATCTAGAATTTAATGAAAAATTATCGAACTTTAATTCATCTTGAGAATTGCGCCCCTTGCGATCATTTTGGAAACTTAAAAATATTTTTGTTGTTATTCCCGGCATCCATTTTACTATCAAGATTTTTTCCGCGAGGTTGTACGATAAACGGTTGCCGAGATATGGCCGGTGGCCGAGCTTAAACAGACACCCGGTATATTATAAAATAATAATTATAATATTATATTTCTCAACCTTTCAATATTCAAAATAACAGTACCTTTGGAGCTAGCATTTTAAAAACTGGTAGAATTTGGTGACGTATACCTTCCACGGCTGTAATATTAAATAGAATAAGCGAAATGCAGTGCTACTTGATAAGTTAATAATTCAGAATATTTTCTTCCTATATCCATGATATTTCTGGAACGATTGCTGCCATTATTTGAAATAACATCAATAGAATGTATGCGCTTTGTCCTCATGATACTTAATGATGCGAAAACGTCATTTATTTTAAAATGTAACTCGTTCTTTTTTTCCAGGACTAGTCAAATTAGGAATCCAGTGCGTAACCGGCAAGAAAGTAGCGATCAAAATCATCAATAGGGAAAAACTCAGCGAAAGTGTGCTGATGAAGGTAAGTCAGTTAATGGACTGATGTTAATCGAATCTTATTCCTAAAGCGAAAGAAAAGTAAATAGTCATTTCCCAAAACGCTTCTTAAAAACGTTAAAAAACTCGGGCACTTATACCTTTCGCGATACATATTGGCCTTTCTTATTTTTTGTTTTGTTCGTGTTTCCTCTTTTCTCAGAAATCGTAAAATGCGACGTTCCGGGTTTCCTCCGTAGGAACGCGCTCGGAGAATAAGAAAAAAAGAAGGACCGGGATATCCTCTTTTGCATGAATATAAAACGGGTATGGTCTCTAAATCTTTAGGGTGTAAAATAATGCCCGCAGGAATACGTTTTATCCTCCGTCTTTTCGCTTAATATTTTCCCCAGCTTACCGTTAAAGCGAACAATATAAAGAAAAGTGGAATGCTGTCATAGATTACCAAATATTATAATTTTCAAGTTATCTGTTTTTTTACTGCCTTTAAGTATAAAGAAATTGAACATAGACGTCTAAATTCGATTTATTTGTTACTTGCCGTTGTTATAATAAAGATAATGTTCAGATTGTCTGAGTGATAAAGCTTTTAGACTTTTTAGAAATCAATTTGGAGTTCGGCGCAACATATGATTAATAAATACCTAATGTAAATGTTCGAGACCGGTATACAAAATGGCAGTTTGTGTAAAGGTCGTCTCATTCCCTATATTTTAATAATTTTCTGTTTAAATTTTTTATGAAGTACCTAAGTAAATGGGAAATCCGAAACTGACATATTAACATGGAAGGTTTTATTTTATACCTTGTCTCAGAATAAGGACTGATTTAAATATCCTGCCGAAAAGGTACATATTTTTAAGAGATTTCATTGGTTCATATGTAAACAATTTAATATGGCAAAATAAGTATGCCATATCCGCCATATTTTACATACATAGCCAAGCCATAACCTGTGAACGTTCAATTACATTTTTGCGTTGGTTTATTATATTCTACTGTGTTGTTAAATACAATGTGAACGTTTAAGTACGACAACATTAGTGATCAGGCAAACCGTTAAATTCACCACACAAAACAGCGTCGACGATTGCTACACTTAAGGCGACAAAAAACAGTTTTAAATATGTACAAAATGTTAACGCTACAAACTCGAAAAATGAGATAATCAAGGTAGCTGACTACCATGACGAAATAAATTTAATTTAAATTAATTATTTTTGAAGAATGGTTTGAAAAAGCTTTACAAAATGTCGAGGTAATGCTACAATAGTGATGCATAATGAATCATATTATTCACGTAGTATGGAAAGGCTATCTAAGAATGAGGAATTGGTTAATGAATGATATATACTATTTCCAACACAAATAACAAATCGGTATAAGATATCATTCATTAACCAATTCCACATTCTTAGATAGCCTTATATATATTCGTATGAAACTACATGACAGGTACAAAAAAAACATATATAAATTATATAACAAAAGTAGAAATATATTTAACACTAGAAGCGCCGAAGGGGTCATTTTGACACTTTTCAAAGTTAATTTGTCTGGATCTTTTGGTCCAAGGGCCCTATAGGGGTGGGTATTCTTGACTTTTACTTTTTATATGTTATATACATGTACAAGGCATCTAGGCGATCTTTGGCATACCATTTCTAATTTTTTATAGCTTCTACCTATTAGCGCCGAGGGGGTCATTTTGACCCTTACATTTAAGAAAGCGAAAAATCATGATAAATTATTTACTTATTTGTCTAAATTGACAAATAAATATATCTGAACAAACATCGAGAGATTTTCCGTAGTCAGAACTCAGACTTGTCCAGAGAGGCGAATAACGGCAGTCGGATTGCCTCGACGACCACAAATCCAAATATATGTGTAATGCATTTCCCTGAGAAAAAATGGAAATCGCCCTGCAGATGAAAGCCTCCCTGAATAGGTGGTATGGCGTCTTATGGAACCATTTCTAGACAAAGACAGAAACGTCACTGCAGACAATTTTTTCACATCTGTAAGAAAAGAAGCTAAAACTACCATCGTAGGCACAGTAAATAGAATTCGAAAGAAGATTCCAGTTGAGGTAAAATTGCGCAAAGCACTTCTTTACGATACAAAACTTCTGCAACATGAAGACTTGACATTGACTATATACCAGGGAAAGAAACAGAAAAACGTTCTGGTCCTGAGCACCATGCACTCTAATATAGAAATTGGCTCAACTGAGAAAAAGCTACCGGAAAATGTTAGCTTTTATAATAAAACTAAATATGGAGTCGACATTATTGACCAAATGCCTAGGCAGTACACCACCAGAGCTGATTCGCGTCGTTGGCCCGTTCAGATTTTTTACAATATACTTGACTTAGCTCTAATGAATTCTTGGTCTTATATAAAGAAAGTGCAGGAGAAAACATAAGCAGACACCAATTTTTGAGGAAATTTGCTGAAGAACTTCGAGGAGCGTATCGTAATAAGAAATATATCCCTGATGTTGCTCATGAAACTGAAGAAGTTCCATAAAAAATCAGACATAAATGTCATGTTGGAAAACACTGCAAAGGAAACAAGTCAATGGAAGAAATGTTAAAAATGTCTGGGAAAATAGTTAAAACTATAACTTGTGCCAATTGCCACAAATAGACCTTAATCCACTAAGTACTAAACTGTTTTTCCCCAATAAATTGACAAAAAAGTATGAAGCATTTAAATTTTTACCTAGCCAGCAATGTTTATACGAAGGAAAATTGATGGGGTCAAAATGACCCCCTGCAGCACTAATCGGTATGAAGGTAAGCCCGGCGCTTCTAGTGTTAAAAGGGCCATAACTGCAGGGGCTCTTTAAAACACTGCACCATTTGGTCTAGGATGTAGGAAAAAACCTGCAGAATAAAAAACCTACATCACAGCGTCACAATATTAAAGCTCTTTAGTTGTTAAGATCCAAGCAACATCCTCTGGAATTAAATCATGTAAATCTGTGTATCCAAATTCAAACTTAGTTAGAGGACATTCTTCAACAATATGTTTAACTGTTTCAATCTCAGCTCCGCAATCACAAGCTGGACTCGCACAAACATTCCACTTGAATAACATACTATTGCACCAAATTTTTCTTGGTTGTATCGAGCCAGGCACTTCAATCTTCCATTAATTGTTTATTAAACACTTCACATTCTAACCAAATAGATTTCCCGAGGTCATTAATCAAAAATTGTTGATTTAGGAAATCTTCCTTCCAAATTGGACTACTTGATTTCAATCTATAAGGTGGTAAGTTCGAAAGATCTTAAGTAATTAAATATAAATTAGGAACATTTTGATATTTATCCCAACAACGTTTTAAAACCAATTTTCTTCCTAACTGATGAGGATAAATGTTAGCCAGGACGTTGAGCCAAGGAAGTGGAGCAGATTTTACTGTGCCCATAATAATTCGAAGTGTACAATTTAACTGAATATCTACTTTACCAACATGTACGCATTTCATCCAAACTGTACTACAATATTCGGCAGCAGAATACACCAATGCAAGAGCGGACGTAAGTAAAATGTCTTCATGAGCTCCCCAATTTGAACCAGCCAACTTCTGTAAAATATTATTTCTTGTTTTAATCTTCATACGCAATTTATCAATATGTTGTTTATATGTTAACGACTTATCCAAAGTAACTCCTAGGTAAGTTGGATTAAAATTATGTCTTAGAACAGTACCATTAAAAGATACTACAATGTTTTTCGTTATTCTTAAGATGGTAACAAGAAACTTCTAATTGATGGGTTAGGACATAACCTCCATTTTCTAAAATAATCACTCAGAATCAATAGATCTTCGTTTAAATTAACTTCAATTTCATTGAAATTATTGTGTTGATAAGCAATTGCCATGTCACAAGCATAGATGAATTTTTTAGAAGGGGTATCGGGTAAATCACTTGTACATAGGTTAAAGAGAAGAGGAGATAATACCGATCCTTGAGGTAAATCATTATATAATATTTTAAATTTACTACTTTCTCCATTGATAAAAACTCTAAATTTACGGTTTGTAAACATATTTTCCATAAGTGATTATGGTCCAGTGAATCATAGTGATTTCTGCATTACATTCATTCCGAATTTTGAATAGATTTTATATATTATTTGAAAAAGTCACTCCTCTACAATAATTTTATTAATACATAGTCGTTACATTAAAAATAATAAAATCTTAAGTTGTTCTTTACACTTAAAAAATATTTAAATTTAAAATAGAGAAATTACTACATTCTCAACTATTTAGATGTCATATCAAATTGCTTATTATATTTTAAGCTACATGTTCCAGGTTTTGTCGGGATATTTGAATCATTCCTTATTAACCTGAGACAGGGTATAATAATTGCTGATCTGGTCAACCGTTAGTTTTACGCGAATTCAATATAAAAGTGTATGTAATTTAATTTTGACAAATATTGCATAAAAAAATGTTGACCGGAAATGTCACTTCTACCTTTATTGTACTTTAATAGTTATTTACGAATCAAGTGCGTGAAATCATATTTCGCGAATGAGTGACCAGTTTAAAGCGTCAGCCGAAAGGCGAGCGCTTTATGGACACGAATTCGCGAAATGTTTCACGCACGAAGTTTGTACAATATTTTTTGTACGAGAACTATAATAATAATACATATTGTTAAATACGTTATCGTTTATGACACACTACTAATGTCTTGATATTAATTAAAAAATTTGAGTTGGCAGTATTGATTATTTGAAGTGACATTTAATTTAAAATTATCAAATTCAAAAAATTCCATACAAAATAAAAACCTCACCAACAACATGAATTCTGATAATGAAATGCAATATACACCGCCTGAAATTCGCGAAGCTGCCAATATTGCAATGGATAATTTATTACCCATAAAATCAAAAAAACGTATTCAAAAACACTTATACTAAATTCATAACTTGGGCTAGATCTAAAAATATACAAAAATACTCCGAAAATTGTTTATTAGTTTATTTTCAAAATTTACAATCAAATAAATCATTATGGTCCACTTATTCTATGTTAAAATCATGCCTTAATAATATATGATAATACGGATAGATCTAATATGCAAAACTCATAGCGTATTTAAAACAGATAACGAAGCAACATCAGCCTAAAAAATCAGCAGTATTAACCGAAGAACAAATTACTAAATTTATTATTGAAGCACCAAATTCTTTGTTCCTACTAATGAAGGTAAAGTCATTTCCGTATATTTAAATTCCATACAACACTATATGTATTTATAGGCTGTATTAATATTGGGTATTTCTGGAGCGTGTCGACGTGAAGAACTTTGCAAAATGTCATTGCGAGACATAGAATTTAAATCGAATTTAATTATCGTAACAATTCCAGAAACTAAAACAGGTAACAGCCGTACATTTGCAATCATTAAGCCCGAATGGATTGCATTAATTCGGCAATATGCAAATTTAAGACCGGACAGCCAGCAGCGATTCTTTTTAACTTATCGCAATGGCAAGTGTGTTTGTTCACCTGTTGGTCTTAATACAATTGGCAAAATTCCAATGCGAATAGCTTTCAGCTTGATAGCGCAAGTAACTTCACAGGTCACTGTTTCCGAAGGAGTTCAGCGACATTGTTGGCAAACCAAGGAGGTGACTTGCTTTCAATTAAAAGGCATGGTAGATGGAAATCATCTACGGTTGCAGAAGGATATATCGAAAATTCTCTGCATAGTAGAATTCAATTGGCTAAAACAATGACCCCGTTAGAGATATCGACTCCGCCTGCAACTTGTTCGACATCTGAAATACAAGATATATATAATAATACAATCAACGTTACTCTACCTTCGCAATCAAGATCAATTCAAACAAACCAGTTAATCCCTGGGGTATCAATCTCTGGTTGTCAAAATTGCCCAATCAAAATTTTTAATAATTGTTCCGTTTCAATTTCTGAAAAGAATGAATAGTGGTAATTTATATAAAATTTGTTGCTGTTCTGACATTGAATTACATACCTACCAAATATAACAATTTCTATTTCATTTCCTTTTATTTTCATAGAAAAACAACGAACTGGGTAGCATATTATTAAGGTTAGGGATTTATGATTTTAAAATGTCACTAAATTAATCAAATTCTAGGAAGTACCAACTTTACTTTTACGCACTCGTGTTTAAAGTGACTTTTTACACACGCAAATCAAATCGTGAAATGACAGGTTTTGATAAGCGAGTACAAAAAACATATTTTGGGAAAAACTTGTTGCAAATAGAAATCTAAACACTTTTCTAAGAAAACTAACCGTTGACCAGATATTTGAAACTTGTGATTTTCGTGTTAATTTTATTTATGACAAGTCCAAAATACCATCGGTTGTATTGAAAAGTAGTACAGCAAAAAGAATTATTTACCCGAATATTTGAAAATTTTAGTTGTGCAAGAAGTCTGATTGTCAAGTAACATGGAAACTGGACAGCTTGGTGTCATGGGTTCTAAATAAAACTTTAAAGCAAACTAAACACTTTTTTATTAATAGACGAAAAAAAAGGAAATTCAAATGAAATGTAAATGAATTATTAATTAGCCGGGTATGTTGCGCTCTTGTACATCGCTACAACTCAATAAATTGTCAGTATTATGTCATGTCGCCGTTCTTATCTATCATATTCTCTAATCTTCGGGGTATGGAGGACACTAGCCGGTCAGTGTATTCTGGAGTAATTTGTTGCCATGCTTCAATAATTCTCTTTCTCAATTCCTGGCTATTTTTTGGTCGAAATCCTTCCTGATACATAGTTTTCACCATTTGTCCCCAGACATTTTCTATGGTTCTTTGAGGGGCCTGGTAAAACATTTATTCCTCATTCGTCAATGAAATTTTGAACAGTTCTTGCTCGATGAACTGGACTATTATCATGCTAGAAGAACTCATTTTTTCCAAAAATGGGTTAAACGGAAGGCAGTAATGCTTCTTCTAATATTCTCCGATAAACAATAGCAGTTAGTCTCTTTTCCAAAATCAGGCAAACATGCCCAAACGTTCACTGAAAAACTACCACTTTTGTTTGTTTTTCGAATATAGTGTGGGTTATATCGTTCTCTTGACCGATAGACACGCACTGTGTAATTATAGCATAACTGAAAACATATTTCATCTGAGAATACGTCGTTGTCCCAGAAATCATCCGCTTGCCTTATCAAATTCTGTGCGAACTGAAGCCTTGGTTGTTTAGTCTCCTCTGTCAAAACAAAATTGTTGGCGGCGCAGCGGCTTATTATCTCAGTGTTACGAATTCTACGCCATGCAGTATTGGATGATCCTGGAAATTCAGTTTTTTCTTTTGCTCTAATCGCCGCACAGTGGTCTGAAACGCCCGAAAAGCTGGTCAAAACTCGAAAAAGGTTCGGATTTGGCTGAAAATCAGTATGCTTTAGTTTTTTTACTTTCTGATTGTAGATTTGAGGTAAAAATGGTAAATTGCAAAATGGGGAGTTTTAAATTGCCAGTTTTATGTTCAAAAATACGATAAAATAATATAAAATTTGGCTTAATAAATTTTGTGTTGTTTCTCATTATACTTTTTATAATTATACTTACGATAAAGACAATAACAATTATGATAACAATATTAATAACGATAATAATAATAATAATGATAACAATGAAAATAATGATAATAATTATGATTATTTCTTGGTAATTTGCACTTTAAATAATTCAAAGTGACTTCTTCTAAGTTACTATTTGGTTCGGATCGTGCGCATATTAAAACTCTTCAAGATTAATTAAAAATATGTAATTATGATGTGACATATACATGTGACGCGTCACATGTATAGGATCGCGCAACCAAATACAAATAAATCAATTGCGAGGAGAATCGCAGAAATTTTCGATTTTCTAGTTAGTTAGACATTCATCTGGGAAATGAATCAGCGAACAACGCGGAGTCTCGCGGAAACATAACTTTTTTGACAATTTCGGAAAATTTTTAATAACAAATTATAAAAAATTGTTTAAAAAAAAGTAAAGTGTCAAAACATTATACCAATCATCAAGCGCATCCTTCATCTTCTTGTTGAAGATATTTGCACGTTCAGGAATTTTTGTGTGCACTTCAAACGTTGTTTTTCTCGTTTATTGTTGAACGTTGCACGTAGCAAGTTTTGACAACCGCGACTTTCACACACAACTACACGTCCCGTAGGCGCGCCATCTATCTGCTATTCGAGAAGTAGACGCGCAGGCACCTCGTTTACCGACTACCACACAAGAAACTATTTGAAAAAAGAAATGTTTTTTTAGGTTTTGACCAACTTTTTGGACGTTTCAGACCACTGTGCGCCGTCTCGAATAGATTTTCTCGAAGATAATTTATTAATTGGTTGTCCTGCTGTTGAGTTCTTACTCTTCTACGGTCTGTTTCCGTCTTATTACACATGTCTTAATAATGTTTTTCTTCGCGAGTATAATGATATTCTTAATAACTTCGACCACATTGCTTGGATTTCAAGTACTATGTAGCAATTTATTTCACACTAAAGACGTTTAAATTATATCTTCAGTCAAGCTGACTATTTCATTGTTAACTATGAGTTTGAGGTATTTATTCCAATAAATTAAATCATTTTCAAAGAATTATTAACACATTCTTGGACTAAATACATTTCATTTTCAACTCAAATATTCCTTTTACTTACCTTGAATATATCGGATGATATTTTAAATTTAAATAAAGACTGTCACACGCTTCCTTGAATATTAGTATCTCGTTATAGACAAGAATATTAAAAGTTTTATTAAAAATTGTCATCAGTTTTCGTATACCGTAAGCGTCATATTTTAATTTCGGTTTACACTTCTATACCATGCAGAAGATGACCTTACAATATGCAGCGTAGCCTCCTTGCTAACAGTGGTGGGAGAGCAACGTAGTGTCGATGTCGGGGGAATCGTTTGTCGAGAGTACTGTCTTGGCACTACTTGGCAGCCTCGCTTATGTTTATCCTTTAGTTTAATTCGTCGCGCTCTTTTCCTCTTGCTACTTTCCTATCAGAAATTAAAATATGACGCTTACGGTATATGACGTTACCATATGCTTGTTACAAAGCTTAAGTGGGCGGTTTTAATAATTGCAGCATCTAGTCAACCGTTAAGTTTACGAGAATATACAATACAAAAATTATTGTAATTTAATTTAGACAACGTTCGCATAGAGATTTATTCAAAATGTTGACCTGAAGTATTACTTTTTCTTTTAACGAAGATACTTTCGGTTCGGATTTTGTAGAATATTTTGTTAAAAACTTGTTCCTAATTGAAGTCTGAACACTTTTGTATTTGATTCTTTGTCAAGTTCGATAAAACTAAAGGTTGACTAGATATTTCGAAAGTTATGATTTCTGTTTGAATTTTATTTGTGACATTAGCTTTGTTCGTAGAGAAATCACAGACTAATCAGAGCCAATGAGATGTTGTAAAATCAGTCAAAGACTAGTTTCGTATTTCTCCCCACCAATCGAATCGCCGCTGACTAGTTTGTGATTCCTCTACGAACGAAGCTATATTCTTTGAATTCTATTCGCGACATACAGGGTGAGTCATCTAAGCGGGTAAGACCGATTATGCCTTTATGAGTAAAGATATTTCGAAGCGGTTTTTTTCATGTGATAGCTGTTCATTAGAAGCAAATTTTGAAAATATTTTGTATTATACAGAGTGTTCCATGACTTGGTGGCTAACCATAGTTGTAGTTTTTTAAATGGAACACCCTATATATTATTGCATTTTTGAATTCCCCGTATAATTTTTAGTCAAAAAGTTATAAGATAGTATAGGCCTAAAGTGTAAAGTTTTTGACTTATTCCCATTTATCTGAAAAATTCAATGTTTGTATAAAATTATATTTCTCGAAAACGACGTATTAGATGGACAAAATTCTTTGCAGTATTGTTTACAATAAGAGGTCCTAATAGAAGTATGTTTTATTTTTTTGCGGTTATTAACTGCATGTGCAGGAAACTAGATTAAAATTAGATGACACGTTTTTGTATAAAAGTCATTTTTGTTAAATCGAACACCCTGTATATCAGTTCATTTTTGAATTGTTTATTAAATTTCATGCCAGAAACATGTTAAACGTTAATACTTTAAAAGTGACTATTACTGAGCTATTGTCTCTTTTTGATATAATTTTGTCAATTTTGAGGTTTTAATTAGTACTGACAAAATTGTATCAAAAAGAGACAATAGCTCAGTAATAGTCACTTTTAAAGTATTAACGTCTTACATGTTTTTGATGTGAAATTTAATAATAAATTCAAAAATGAAATAATATACAGGATGTTCCATTTGCAAAAATTGACTTTTTTGCAAAAACTAAGAAAAGCATATCAAAAAACGACAATAACTCTGTAATAGTCACTTTTACTGTATTAACGTCTTACATGTTTCTGACACGAAATTTAATAAACCATTCAAAAATGAACTGATATGCAGGGTGTTCCATTTAAAAAAATAACTTTTATACAAAAACGTGTCATATAATTTTAATCCAGTTTCCTGCAGATGCAGTTAGTAACTGTAAAAATAAAACATGCTTCTATTAGGACCTCTTATTGTAAACAATATTGCAAAAATTTTTGTCCATCTAATACGTCGTTTTCGAGAAATACAATTTTATACAAACATTGAATTTTTCAGAAAAATGGGAATAAGTCAGAAACTTTACACTTTAGGCTTATACTATCTTATAACTTTTTGACTATATATCTACTAAAAATTATATGGGAAATTCAAAAATGCAATAATATATAGGCTGTTCCATTTAAAAAACTATAACTATGGTTAGCCACCAAGTTATGGAACACTCACCCTGTATATTAAATTAATGTAAATATAATGGTTACTGTATTTGTACACGTTTTATCCAACTGATTAAGTATTTGCAATTATTGAACATAACTTGGACATGTTCGATGACCTGCAACATGGCCGCCTCTCCCCCATCGTCAAAAATTACTTGGATTATTCCAAAAAAGTAGACTGCCATCATTAGATGTATATACTGGGGTGTCTCTAAAAGGTGCGGAAAAAACGCTACCACACATTTCTGAGTGCAAAATATGACGATCTAACCCAACTTACCTCAGTCCAAAAGTGGATGCTTTCGGAGATACAGAGTGTCAAAAGTTCAATTTGGTTTTAGTTTTTTATAAATAATTTCTGTAATAATTGGTATATTGTCACAATATTTGGGTAGGGGGGGTTTCGTGGGGTAAAAAATTTAAATCTGCTCTCATTTTCATTGCAAAATGTAGAGGGCGCCACCTGCGGCATATTGTATCCATTTAAAACGTAATAACTTTTTTGAGACACACTGTATTTAACTTTTAAATAAACATTCTTATTCTCCAATGTTTTTTACCTAAAAAAGGTATACCTGGTAGGAGTTGATTGGAGCAGCCGTTTATGAGTAATCTGGATATAAAAAATTCATTCCGTATATGGACACATATGCTTCTGTAATTTGGGTGTTATTCTTGTGGCAATTCAATGCAATGGTGCATCCACTTTTGGACTGAGGTAAGTTGGGTTAGATCGCCCTCAGAAATGTGTGGTAGCGTTTTTTCCGCACCTTTTAGAGACACCCTGTATATTTCATAATAACGTAATATGCAGATGGAATACGACTGTTATTTCAGAATGACCTCCTGTGCTGGTCTAATGAGCTGAATGTATTACACTAACCTTCTATCACTTTCTTAGTGTAAGAGTGTGCTCAACTATTATTATTGCTTTATTAGAAAATATACAGCAAAATGAGTCCGTACAATTACTTTTCAATACGCTCACAATTTATTCATATTTCATAATCATGCACAAATATTTACAAATTATTTGGAACAAGGCATCCAATAATTAATACGTATTAGTAGTTTTGTTTTTGTATCATGTTTAAATGTCTTTATTTTTACATTCTGGACGAACAAAACGACTTGATACCGTTTTTTATATGTAAACTTAATTTACTACCAAGTACATGCTGTTAGATACGGAAATACCGCAGATCGATAGTAGTGTACGTGATAAAATAAATAATTTGTGTGTCTATATATCCCTACATGGCTACAGGCGGCCATATTTTTAAGAACTCACTTATTCTGGAAAGTTGTACTTCATTATATTAGTAAGGTTATACTTGTGTGTAAGCATGGTCATATGAATGTAAAATTATGTTTACTTTATAAATTAAATATTTAGATACGACTCTGGCGGTAGAAAAAAAGATGAATGACGTTCCTAAGGTGCCTATTTAATAACATAAACGTTTTTAAATTGGAATGCGTGAATAATATTGCCGTTAATTTTGTTCCACTTTAAAGTTAATATTTATTAAATTGATTGTTGTTTATTGGGCCGGTAGTTTTTTTTTATCAGTCGATATCTCTGAAAAAGATGCCTGCAACATTGCCGTATGATAGATAAACATCTGAATTGTTTCTTTTGCTGGTGTGTTTATTTAGCTGGCGATAATCAAATCAAATCAAATCAAATCATCGTTTATTGTCAAGAGTTGTTACAACAACATAGGACATTGTCATATTCAAATTAATGTGAATATACACATATACAAGTACAAATATAATAAAGGTATAAGTCGATACACTACAACATTTATATTTATAATTCTCCACGATTCCTAAAGAACAATGCATCGTCAAATTTACAGTTTTACAACAAGTATTATCACAAACAGCACAAATACAAAACACGTAACACCCAGGTTACCTAGTACTATGACATACAATTCGGTCGTGACCTATCCTCATATAACTTGAAATACTTGTAATATTCATCTTCATCAAAATATGCTTGTTCAACAAAATCTTTATTCAAGGCATTTTTTAAATTATTAAAATCTAAATATCTGAAATTTAGAGGGAGAGCATCGTATAATTTTACACCCCTCTGACAATATGCCTTTTGTGTACTACTCAATCGTGTATATTCAATACAAAGATCATTTTTGTTTTTAGTATCGTACTTAATGAAAAGTGGCACAAGTATTAAAAGACGAAATATTAGCTTTCACGTACAATAAGCATTCAAGAATATACAAACTATGCCGCCAGGAACTGTGGCCCCACAACATAATGCCGTAGGACATTACCGAATGAAACAATGAGTAGTACGCTACCCTAACAATGTCCCGAGATACTGATAAAGATAGATTTCTTAAAACAAATATTACTTTCACCAGTTTACACCTGAGTTTATTTTCAGCTCTGCAGAAGCTCTACTCCCCACTCTAACTATCTGACTTCTGTTACTTAGGTACGACCTGAGATACCGCAAAGATAATTCATCTAAATTAAATAGTTTAAGCTTATTCATTACATTGTGATCGACACAATCGAACGCTTTACTAATACCACAAAAGGTAGCCTACATAGTATTCTCCATTTTCAAAACATGATAAAATAAAATCCGCAAAATCCAATACTGCCACAGTTGTGGATTTCCCTTGCCTGAAACCGAACTGGTTCGTGTAGAACAATGAGTTTTTCTCAAAGAAAGAAACCATTTTATTTTTAATTATTTTCTCAAATATTTTTGACATTACCGGGAGAAATTGGTCTATAATTCGAAACATCATTGATATCTCCTCCCTTATGCAGCGGAATAACAGATGCAAGTTTTAATTCATCCGGAAAATTACCTGACCGGAAGCTCAAATTAATCAAATTGGTAATAGGCATAATAATATCGTTTTCTTTACTAATTTTATTATATATTTGTATTTAGACCGTATACATCTCCTGTATCCGATGGCTTCAGTTAATCAATTACATTGCGCACTTCATTGTACGAAACGTCATCCAATCTAAAGGGACCACCAGACACAGAATTTATTGAAATAGATTCATTAGTACTAGACGCAGGCAACTGTTAAGCAATATACAATGGCACATCGCGAAAGAAATTGTTAAAGGTGTCTGGAGTCAATGGGAATTCATTTTTTCTATTTATATGTTTACGATTTGAATTGATAAGCAACCACATTGCTTTGACCTTGTTCGAAGCATTCAATACAAATAAATCATTAGCGTTTCTTTTCGCCTCATTGATTGCACTTACATATTGCTTCTTATAATTTTTGACTTTTGTTTTTAACTGTTCGTCGGTGCGATAAACCTTATTCATATCGACTAACAACTTTAAGTTATCTCGCATATCACTTAGAGCGTCAGAATACCATGATTCACGAGCAGGGTTTTGCTCAGTGGCGGCTGCTGCAGGGAGGGCAACGGGGCACTGCCCCCCCCCGTGATAAATTTCCCGGTCACAAATTTCTTTTAACAGATAAATTAATTATAAATACCTAATTTGTATGTAATTTTTATGATTTGTTTGACAACAAATAATATGTTTTCGGAAGTAACAGTCCGTCTTTTCAGCGTGTTTAAAAATCGCAGTCTGACGTAGGCTCCGGGGCATCTCGCGCGACTGCCCCATCCAGCCCCGTCTGTATTAGAAATCAAGCGATGAAACTGGCGCGGGTAGCGCGCGTATATATGTAGGCGGCGGGGCACTACTCTATAGTGCCGGGTCCGGGTGGCGGTCGAGTATATAATATACAGCGGTGAGTGTATGTTGTAATTTCTATCGGTGCAAATGCAACTATGAATTGCGTTAGTAACATAATTGAAATGATGGAAAATAACACACTGAGCTATGACAATAAGTTAGAATTAAAAAATATAGGTCTCCCTAGACCAGATTTATTGATTAAACTAGAAAATTACAATTCGAAAACTAATAAAACCGTGACGAGAAAATTCAATAGAAGCTCTTACAGTTTATCAGACTGGTTGTGTGGGTGTAATGTGTAAAATGCTTTTTCTATTTCGGAGCTATAAAGTTCACTTTACGACACCCGTTTTGGTTGCAAAAGTATTTCTTTATTGCACGCTAATTTTGTTGTTTTGACGTTGGTAGCAAATTATATTTAAATGTCAAAATGTAAGCCTTTAATGTAACAAACATGTGCGATAGAAGTTGTACAAAGAATAAAAAGCACACATGCTAACACTTTATTTACTAATTAACAATATAAATTGTTAAGCAGAGTTGGATGATAAGTTTTCTGATGCTACTATTGAAATTTACTTTCAATGTTGAATAGTACAACTGTTATAAAAGTTTATTTTTGATAATATGTCGAGACTATGTTGGCGAAAGATTTTGTAAATTGTCTTCTGCTATTTTGCGAATCTCTGGGGGTGTGCAATTATTTATTTCGTCCTTTTTGTTGATAATTTGAAATAATTTACTGCATAAATCAGTCTGAATTTTAATCAGAATTACATATAACACCGCCCATATTCAAATATTTAAAATGTTCACGAAGTTGGCCGAAGACAAGGCAAGGCCTTCATCGACATTCCGAAGGCGTCCGAATACAACGAAGTTGGCCGAAGACAAGGCAAGGCCTTCACCGATATTCCGAAGACGTCCGAACACAAACGAAGTTTGCCGAAGCCAAGGCAAGGCCTTCATCTACATTCCGAAGACGTCCGAATCTATACTAAGTTGGCCGAAGTCAAAGCAAGGCCACTACTGACATTCCGAAGACGTCCGAACACAAACGAAGTTGGCCGAAGACAAGGCAAGGCCTTCACCTATATTTCGAAGACGTCCGAACCCATACGAAGTTGGCCGAAGACAAAGCAAAGCCACTACGGACATTCCGAAGACGTCCGAACACAAACGAAGTTGGCCGAAGACAAGGCAAGGCCTTCACCGATATTCCGAACCAATATGAAGTTAGCCGAAGTCAAAGCAAGGCCAGCACTGACATTCCGAAGACGTCCGAACACGTACGAAGTTACAGTTTCCAAAGACTTTTAATCATAATTACATATAACACCGCCTACATTCAAATATTTAAAATGTTCGAACGAAACGTCTGTCATTTTAAGCTTTTTTGAACTTTTATAACCAAAATAGAAAAAATCAAGTGAACGGTGTTTTACTACTTTGAAGAGAATAAAAGCATTTTCTAGAAATACCATGCGGGAAAGCAGACTATGTGCCTTAGCAATGTATTCCATTGAAAAACACTTACTGACATCAACACCAAACTTCAATGAATTAGTTATTAATCATTTTGCTGATCATAAGGAACGGCGGATGGATTTTATTTTCAAACAAGTTAATTAAATAGCATATTGAGTTTATTTTTTGTCTGTACTTAATTTTTGCTATTAAACACTCAGTCCCCCCGGTGCCCTCCCGTCCCAAAAAATCACGAGCCGCCACTGGTTTTGCTTGAATAGTTTAATAGGAAAAGCAAGCTCAAAAGCATCGATTATATTACTATGAAAAGCTGCAAACTTGTTACTAAAACCCATATGAGCATCACCTATGAACGCCCAATCCAAATTACTTACTATATTAGATAATGATCTTTTCTCTCTGTGTGTCATCGATCTACATTTTAATGAAACCCTTGAATCGTTGTTTTTATTCAAATTTATTTGCAAACACTGATAATGTGATTGTGGACGAATTCTTAGCAAGTAGATGCAATTGGCGGTTTTTGTATCACCATAGTCCATCTGAGGTCGCAGAGGTCAGACAAGCAGGAAGTCACCTCTACTTTTGAGTTCTGAACGCTACCAATTAGTCAAAGTATTCAGATTTTGTAGTATGTGGCAAGCATCATTCTCTTGCGAAGTAAAAAGTTCGGAGGTGTTTAAATGCTCTTCGAAGCTGTTGAAATGCTCTCAAAGCAAGAAATTCTTCCAAGCGGTTCAGAACCGAAAACCTATTGTTATAGTTATTTCTTGAATAAGCAATAGCTACGATATTATCCATGTTGTAATTAAAATATTAGTTTCATAGCAAATGTCAGATTTAAAATAGTGTGTCATAGATATACAATTTGTAATATGAAATATGGTTAAGAAAAGGTTTTAAAATATTATTATCATTATATTATGAAACTAAAAAACTAAACTTGGAGTCTGTGGCTTGAAATTACATAAAAACACTAAAACACCGTCACTACACTAAAGCACAAAAAGGCTCAATACGTATTTCGACAACTAAGTTGTCATCTTCAGTAGCACTGAATTAAAAATCGCCTTGTCTACACACGGTAGCGTACAGAACAACACTGATTTCCAATTTACAGGGATAGCTTATTTAAACTTATACCTAAGCTGTTAACTACATCATTAACGGTACCTGATCAATGTAGCGTTAAATTCGTCACGCTTAATACTATAATCCTATCTTTCAATTCTAATATTCTATGAAAACACTACAAACTTATATAAACAAGATTGGGGGATCGGCCTGTTATCTGAATTCATTAATTTATTTCTATTTTTGTGAATGTATATACTCTCATAACTATCTAGTTCTCTATAATTATGCACTTGTTTTATAAGTTTGAGGCCGCTTGCTGGAATATCATGTGTCCAAAATATGTCGAGCTACACTAGACTTCTCTGTCCTATTAAACCGAACATGAGGGATATGGTCTTTATAGCGAGTTGCAATCGAACGTCTAGTTTGGCTGATATATTTTTTTATCACATTTACATTATTTATTATAATTAATTTCGTAAATGCCAGATATTTGTTCTACCTCAATTTTATCTTTAGTACTGCTCAAAAGACTTTTCAACGAATTACATGATTTAAATGCGACTTGCAAACCAACATTTTTAAAAATATTATTAAAGTTTTTCGAAATATTATGAAAAGGCGGGACAACAAATTTCTTATCTGTATTACTTTGAGGTAGCAAAGTTGTGGAATTTAGATTTATATTCTTACGTTTCATCTTTCTCAAGATATTGTCAACTACGTCTGACTGGAAACCATTGTATTCAGCATTATCTTTTATAAGGCGTAATTCTTTTTATATTATGTAATAAAAATTGTAAACACTAGATATGTTTCTAAAAAGGTTTCATTGTAATTTATAAACATATAGTTTGAATATTTAAATTAGATTAACAAATATATGTATGTTACTATAGTTATTCAAACGATTAAATTAATAATGTGAATGTAAGAAGTATAGCAGGTATGTTTAATAATATCTTGGATACAAAAAAAAACAAAGTGGAGGAATATTCAACCTGAAATTTAATGAAAAAGGATTTAATGAAAATATATTATTAACTTACAAAGAAGAGATAATTTACCAAAGGATTTACTTTCTATTAAACAAGTACTAGTTTACTAATTTGTCAAGATTATCTATTTTGGAAAAGTACTGCTAAGAAATTTTGAAAGTTTATCCATTCAGAATCGATTTTGGAATCGTATTTAAAAAAAACTTTCAGAGCAGTCATACATTAAGCGACAACAAATAGCTGGAGGACATAGCGTAAATTATTAGAGTAGACTGATATTGCCTGGAGTAATATTAGGACTTCGAGACATCTTTCACTGAACTACATCAATGTTTAATTATCATGAGGGACATCGACAAATTTCGGTTAAGCATATTTGGTTTAGATACATCGTTTATATCCGAAAGAAAATATAATATTTTTGAAGTATCTATGGAAACGGTAATCTTAAATGCAACTTGTATAATTAAAATTTTACGTAATTCACATCTCATAAATTACAAAATACATTAATGGATTTTGATATAGTAAATTTTTGAAATTTAAAGTATTATACTGATATAACTTAAAAATATTTGATATCATAACTTAATATATTTCAACAAGACTTTTTGAAATATTGAGTAATAAACAGACCTAGTCATCCATATTTTTATTTGTATTGGCATTGGTGTTTATTAATGATAACATTCAATATAGGTACAATTTTTTATGTAAAGATTATTTGGATGTTTTTAAATACTAATTATAATTTTCTTCCCGTTCTCTAGTCAGTTGCGCTTTTCTCCACGCACCTAACTAGAGATCGAGTGGTCGTGGGTTCGATTCTCATCCGTCGGTATATTTTTAAAATGAAATTTACCTAATTCAATAATTATCAGTGCAAGAGTATAAAATTATAATTTGGATTTTCAGCACTGAGAAAAACTAATTTTAAAATTATTTAAAATTTAGTTCTTTTAACTAGTTTTAATATAATATTGGCTATAACTGACAGACTGTGGAAAAATAATATATTAATATATTTACAGAACGATTGTCATAAGACACTCGCCCATTAGGACACGACGAGCACAGCGAGTGCAATACGTGTCTTATGGCACAAGTTCTGTATGTTATTTTTTCTAATCTGCCCTTTTTATCATCTTTTTATAAAAAGTAGTGGCGCCTATTGGTCGAAATTCGACTTTTTTTATGTAATTAATTTAATGCATTTGTAACACAGTTCGAGTAAATCGTTCTAAGTACCTGTACTGTTTAAGGGGGTTGGCTATAGAATAGGGGGGGGTTATATTTCCTCTACCTATCGAAATATTAATATAAAATCAAGCCCTTATGTTTATTATTTTAGTTGCTTGATAACTAAGTAGTACGTACTTTGTGCGTCTAAAATGAGTTTCGAAATGGTTCTTAGTGAAAAGGGTAAACCGTTATTGTTAAGTGAAAATTATAAATTTCGCCAATATCGAGAACTGAAAACAACGGGTGAAATGAGCTGGTGTTGCACCGTGAAAAATTGTGTTGCCAGAATATATACGATAGGAAGTGAATACGTGTTCTCAAGAAAGGCTGTGATCATAGACATCAACCTCAGTCTGATCAATTAATAAACATACAGCGTATTAGTAATCAAATGAAACGGAAAGCGGAAGCCGACATTGCTGTAAGACCGCGAAAATTAATCCACATGGAAATATCGACGAAAAAGAACACACTCGAAACTTTGACCACCAAGGATATCCAGTGCATAAGAAAAAATATACAGCGTGCAAAAACAAAAGCTGTACCTATATTACCTTCATCTAGAGAGGACGTACAAGAGTTTTTGGACACAATTCATTTTCAAACAATTCGGGGTGAACATTTTTTAATATGTAAAGACAAACAATCTGGAATAGTTGTTTTCAACAACTAGTAACTTAAATACTCTTTGCTGCCAAGAAATCATATTGTTAGATGGAACGTTTGATTATTGTTGTAAATATTTTTTGCAAATGTTTACGATTCATACTTATGTTAATATGTATATACCCCTTGTGTATTGCATTTTAAAAGATAAGAGGAAACAGTCATATAGTTAGGTTATGTCGATCATTAAAAACAAGTGTCTTGAACTGGGACTACTTTTTAGCCCAAGAAAAGTTGTTTCTGATTTTGAAAAAGCCATTCATTCAGGTATATTACATTGGAAGAAAGAGAGATATTAATTATCAAAAACTGCAAAATTAACAGTATTTCTATAGGGTATATTTTAGTATCCTAAACTTAAGTTGTGTTTGTTATTACATACCTGAACCAGTTATCCTGGTCGATTTAAAAGTCATTATTACAGGTGAAACTACTTACTTTAAGGATTCAAATGCCATAATTACTTTTGAGGAAGCTCTTTTTATTGCCAGGTTCGTTGCTGCATGTTCGCTGCTGTTGTAGGAGGTGTTGGGTAAACAGTGTTTTTGACAGTTGGCCACAGAAAGAAATCGCTCGGTGTGAGATCTCGTGATCGCGGCAGCCAGCTTTTCAAGCTTCCTCTCCAAATTCACCTATATTGGTGAATACATTATCTAAATGTGCTTTGCAGCAGCACCATAATGTGCTGGTGCACCATCATGTTGGTACCACAATCTCCTTATGACGTTATGTCAGTCTTATGTATTGTATTATGTAGGTCTTCTAATAGCAATGGTAAATTATTTTGTAGAAAATTTGCATAATTTAAAGAATTGTTAAAAAAACTGGACCAATAATAGTGTTTCCTATAATGCTTTCTCAGCTGTTAACACTCCATTTTTGTAGATATGAAATGGGTTGCATAAAATGAGGATTTGTAGTATCACAATAATGGTATTTTTTTGTGTTGGTTATTCCACAATTAGCAAATGTTGCTTTATTTGTGAAAAGCACATGGTCTAGAAAATTTATATCTTGTCGTAACTGTAAAAGTATCCATTCACAGTAAACTAGCCTCGTTTCAAAAGCCGTTGTATAAGTGTTGGTAATTTCGAATTTTATAAGGCTGAAATTTATGTGATTTTCCACAATAGACTGGACGACTCCCACTTCATTATCTTCTGTAACCATACTCTTGCTTCTTTCATGTTTGACGTAATTCACTGAACCTGTTTTAAGAAACCTAATCAGCAAATTTTCAAACGTTTTACTATCCCGTGCTCTTCGGTCGGGATATTCCATGGCACATGTTCTTGATGTTAAAAATGGATTTTTATTGCTAGCTCCAAGAGCAAATAGAATGTCTTTGAGCACTTCCTTCAAAAAATTCATTTTAACGCAAAAACTTCTAAAGGAAACAATAAACTATTAAAGTATGTAAATAGCATAATAGTTTCAAATAATTTCAACAAAACAATATAACTGACAACAAGGTAAATGCAACACCTAACAAACAAACAGACATTGACAATTAACTAGCCGAACTTAAATTATAACAATAAAATATGGAATTTTGAAGTAGAGATTTGACGTTTGGTTGCACAGTCATTTTTTTTTTAAAACCAAGGCCAACTAACTATTAGAAGCATTTTGCATATTATAAACATTAAAGGATTATAACTTTAAAAATACTGGAAATAAGTGCTATGTTATTGGTACAATTTTAAAGGCAGTTTTACAAGGAATATGCTACAAAATAATTTACTATTGCTATTAGAAGACCTATCACATAACGTCATAAGGAGATAGTGGTACCAACATGATGGTGCACCAGCACATTATGGTGCTGCTGCAAAGAGCACATTTAGAATCACCAATATAGGTAAATTGGGAGAGGAAGCTTGAAAAGCGGACTGCCGCGATTACTAGATCTCACACCTTGCGATTTCTTTCTGTGGCCAACCGTCAAAAAACACTGTTTACGCAACATCTCCTACAACGGCAGCGAACATGTAGCAACGAATAAGAAACGCTTTTCTTCAATTAAATGAGAACAACATGGCTCAGAATGTAAGTCTGTCGATACAGAGGTGGTTAAGAGCATATGTAGAGCAGAACAGATATTTGAACACAGATGAAAATTGTTTTACTATGGAAAATTTTCAAAATGTAATTATAAAACTAATGATAAAGCATATAAAAACAGGTGTTTGTTAAAGTTACTTTGTTTTATTTTCATGGCCAACCAACTATTAGATTCATTCATTCTGCATATTATAAAAACATGGGTATACCCCATTAATGGGTTATAACTTTAATATACTAGAAATAAGTACTATGTTATTGACACCATTTAAAAGGCAATTTTACAAGGAATATGCTGCCTTATAAAAATATTATAGGTTAGATTTAAAAAAAAACGCGAAAATAGCTATTAAAGATCGATAACTTAGACACGACATATTTAACACCCTGTATATTTATTGACATTCTTCAACCTCAAAACAAATAACGTGTTAGTCCATAAATTAGTAACATAAGAGTTACGTGAAGCATTTTACCCATTCTCAAACTAAGGCTTAAAATGTTAGATGCTGCAACTGTCAAGATTTTAACAAAATTATCAATAAAACCAAAACTAATAGTCGTAAGTGCAGATATCCACATATCATCGCAAAGATAATTTGGTGGGCTATCATTATAATAGCTAGAAAGTATAGCAATCTATTTAAAATAAAAAGTTGAAGGTGGTTGCGGAAATTTGAAACACCCTGTATATTTTTAAATAAAATTGCAAAATGCACAGTAGTCTACTACATACGTACGTAAAGTCTCATTGCTACAACGTTATTAGTTTTCATGCTAAGCTCCGCCGACACACTATTGCCGCACCCGATATACATTTGTACAGCATAAAATAATTCAACGAGGTTCAATTTTTAACCTACTTTTACAGAGTGATTAATTTCAATCACGAATTTTTTCACTTTGAACACTATGCAGCAGCGCTCTCTCTCTGTTTGTCGGTAGCAGCACCATTCCTGTTATTTAATTGACGTATTGCTATGATATTAGTACAATTGTTATAGGGTTGCCGCGATCTAGCTCATAAAACAAAATTCTCTCTCTCTCAGGTTCCCTCGGCGAAACTGTACAATGTTCACGTCAGGAATCGTGATCTTAGGAAACAGTATAAAAAAACCACAAATTACTTGAAGACAAAAAAATGAAATAAATAATTAATTATCTTTTCTAAAATCTTTAATAAAATTGCAAAACTTATCAGATATAATTATTTATTATAAAAAAACAAAAAAAAAAAAACTTTCATTAATAAATACTCAAGAAAAAATCCTACCCACTACTTGACCAGATAGGATAAAAAAAACTTGTACTGACAAACGCGACAAAAATTTACCTAATTAATTACTTAAAATAAATAAATTAAATACCTATAATTAAAATACATCAAATTGTAGCAAACTGATACAATAAAGAAAATTGTCTACTTTAATAGCTTCTCAAATAAATATCAAATATTCTCAAACACGTGCAGGAAACAAAATGACGGATACGAGTCTACTTTTTCAATATTAAAATTTTCTCTTATTATTATTATAAAGAATGCATTCTCTTTTCTTAAAAGTAAATACTTAACTTATATGACAGCAATAACTAATTCACTAACATGATTAAATCTTGGCTCCGTAAAAATAAATTATTATAACAAATTTTATTCAAACATCAAATATCTAATAAAAGAACTGCATTTAACGGGAGACCAAAATTTAATAATCAATATTCACAAAGCAGGACAAGTCAAAGTCCATACATCCCTACTACCACGTCTAAAACTTCGCACATGTATAGGTACTATATTAACATATCAAGTTGAGCGTAAATAATCTTCAGGCATCTTTTCTTTTAAATTCAAATAACAAAATAAATATTAATATACACAGATTACCCAAAAGACTACTATACCTCCCAAATTCTTAAACATAAACCAAAATACAGTGTGTACCAAAACATTTGCTCCACAGAAAAATAAATTTGAAATAAAACAATTTATTTAATTTTACTTATCCATGATATAAAAAAACCATAGCATATCTCCAAAATAACAATTTATTAAATCTGTGCAAAGCAAAGATTTCAGAAATTTTTATTTTCCGCACACAACATCTTACTATCTCTAATGTTTTCTCCACATACAATATAATGTAAAAATTAAAACCCTTCTCCGCACACAGAATATAATTTTATAGTACCTCACAATCTTCTTAAGGATTGTTCAAATATGGATGAAGCATACTAATGTGATATCGTCCCTTCTTAATGCGTCCATCCATTGAATAGAGCTCATATGTGACGTTATTAAATATTCTTGTTACAATATACGGACCACAATACGGAAGATCCAATTTAGCACACTTTTGTTGATTTCTTCTGGCAACCCTGTATCTTCTAACAATAACTGTATCTCCAATATTAAACCTTGTTCTTTCTTTGATTTTTTCATTTTCTCGGCGCACATACATCTCCCCTTGCCTTTGTAGTCTTCCTCGAACCAAATTATTTCTCTCTTCTAGATTATGAACAACTTCTCCATGCAAATCCCAGGGCCGACTAGGAGTCATTCCATTCATCAAAGTCGCTGGACACTCTTCAGTAAGGGTATTGGGCGAATTGTTCATGGAATCTTCTATCTGTTGAACATACTGGACCCAGCCTACATGGTGTTCATGGGTTTTCATCCTCAAAAATTTGATTACCTCTTGAATATACCGCTCACATGGATTGGCACATGGATGGCGTATCGAAGAAAAACAGACATTAATATTTTGTTCATTCAAAGCATTTATAAATCTATCATTAGTAAAATAACTAGCATTATCTGCTAAAATGCGTCTCATTTTTCCTTGATTTTGTACGAAGTTATTAATACATAAAAGTGCAATCTCAGAATTGTATTTTGTAGTGGGAAACAGCCTAACAAATTTAGTAAAAATATCGACCATAACAAATATATTTCTATACCCATAATCTCCTGGTATTAAATTTCCTAAGAAGTCAATCGCTACTAAATCCAATTTATTATTCACTATTATACTTTTTATATCACGTTGCAATGTGCGATTTTTATGCTTTCCAAAATAACATTCATTACAATTCCTTACCACCCTTTTCGCTATACTTCTATCCTTAACAGCATAAAAAGCTTCTCTAAAAGTTAACCAAACTTTCCTAGTCCCAATATGTCCCAATTCATTATGAATAATGGACATTGCTTGACGAGCATACATTTCATTTACAACCACATTATACTGATCACGAATCTGTTTTTTAATAAGCCCATCATGAAAAATATAATCTTTATAATTTCCCACATTTCGCAATTCCTCTTTAATATGATCAAAACATTCATCCTGCTGGACCTGATGGATCTCAACATAGTCAAACATTCCCTCAGCTGCATATCTATTATAAGCATTTAACTCGACATGATTGAAGTTACTTTTTATATTGTACATTCTTGTTAAAGCATCAGCGGTAACATTTAGAACACCTCTGATATGTCTAATTTGAAATGAATATTCTGATAACAACAATGACCATCTATATATTCGATTATTTGAAAATCTAGTTGACAAAAGTGACGTCAACGCCGCATGATCTGATTCTACAATAAATTTTTTAGCCAACAAATAAAAACGTAATTTATTTACAGTATGCACAACAGCAAGTAACTCTTTTTCTCCCACTGTATATCTTAATTCATATTTTTTTAATAGCCTTGAAATGAAACAAATAGGCTCTTCATTTCCCTCATCATCTAATTGAATTAAAACTCCACTTATAGCAGAATCACTAGCATCAACTCTTAATAAAAATTCTTTAGAAAAATCAGGCAGTACTAATAACAAACTATTATAAAATTCATTCTTAACCTTTTCAAAAGCATCTATTCTTTCTTTAGACCAAATAAATTTTTCATTCTTTCTTAATAATTCATACAATGGTGCACATAATTTTGCCAAATACGGAACAAATCTTTTATAATAACCCACAATACCAAGAAAACCTCTCAACATTTTCACATTCTTAGGTCTAGGATAATTTTTTATAACCTCCAGCCTAGAATCATCCACACTGACATATTTTAAACTTAAATTATATCCAAGGAATTTAATTTCCTTTTTAAAAAATTCACATTTCTTAATATTAATTTTTAAACCATTATTTGCTAATACCTCTATAACCTTCCTCAAATGTTCCATGTGTTCTTCAATTGTCTTGCTAAATATTAAAATATCATCTATATAATGGGATACAAACGATTCATAAGGTTCTAAAATTTGTTGCATTGCTCTAATTAAAGCAGCAGACGAGCTACTTAGTCCATATGGTACCACTTTAAATTGGCATCTACCATAAAACCACAATATTTTCTACTCTTTCTTTCTAAAGGCACCAACCAAAAAGAACTTTTTAGATCCAACTTAGTATAAATCCTAGCGTCGTTGCACTTAGATAATAACGTTTCCACAGTTACAGGAGTCTCAAATTGCATCTTGGTACGCTCATTCAACCTTCTGGCGTCCAAGCATAAGCGAATATCTCCACACTTCTTTTGAACCACCACCAGCGGATTGACATACCTCGTGACACCTCTCTCAATAACACCATCTCGCAACATCTTTCTTACTTCTTCTCTCACCTTCTCTTGCATATTTTTGGGAATTGGATAATTTTTAATTTTAAATGGTCTCGACTCATCTACTTCTAATGAATGTACATAATTTTTAGCAATACAGGGAAATTTATCTGCTAAGGAAATATTCTTCTTTATCATATCTTTGACACTTTCTTTATATTTTTCTTCAACATTAATTTCAAGTAAATCTACATCTTCAGGCACCTCGATACACATATTATTGGACTCTATTTCTTTAACCTCTTCAACCTCTTCATAATTTTCACCATTTATACTATTTATAACTTCTTTTACTTCATATACCATTTCCATACTATTTATAATCTTTTCATTTTCTTCATCTACTTCATCCTGCTGAACCCAAGAAACTACTTGATTCCCCACCACCATACATTTTCTCTCAATGTCTATTACTGCCTTTATTTTCTCTAACAGGTCCATTCCAATAATACCATCTCTTTGTAAACCTTTGACTGACATAAATTCTCCCAAAAACTTATTATCTTTTACCATAAATTCAACTACATAAATTTTATTTACCATTGCTATTATCTTTTTCGTCGCAGACACAATTGTAATTTTTCTTGTAGGTATATATTTACCTGCATTCATACTTTCTAATTTTTTTATTATTTGATCATCCAAGATTGAAATTTCACTCCCCGTATCAACTAAACAATTTACTTTCACTCCTCCCATAGTAACTTTTATATGTGGCAACATCTTATTATCTAAACTATCTGAATCATTATCTATCATTGCATTCATACTACTTATCTCTTTGGTTGGCCTATCTAAAAATCCTGACACTTTGCCTTTTCCTCTCTCTCTACATTTTCTCTACTATTTTCTTTTTTAGTACCATTATATGAAAAATTTTTATTTACTCTTTCATTCTGTATATAATTACTATTTCTATTTTCCTCTCTTAATTGACATGCTCTATCATTCTCTCTATTCCAATTTACATTTTTATTTTCTACCTGTGGTCTCACAAATCTATTTGTCATGTTATAATTGTGTGAATTTCTTTCTCTATCATTAAAATTTCTTTGCTCTCTATATCTTATACCATTTCTATCATATTTTAACATATTAAAACTTTGAAATCTATTTCCATACTCAGCATCATCTAATCTCCTCAATAATTCTATAAATTGACTAATGGTCTTTATATTTTGTATGGCCACTGCCTGACTTACTTCAAAATCAAAATGACATGCTAATTGTGTAACCAAATCAATTTCTAGCATAGCAGGAGTTAAATATTTTAAAATTGAATATTTTTTTATTATATATGTCTCACGATTATCTGAACCTCCTTTCTTAAAATTACCAAATAATAAATCTTTTCTCACCCTCATTTGTGCCATCTGTCCCCAATACTGCTGTGTGAATCTCTTTTCAAAATCCTCGAACGTCATCACCTCGTCAGAAATCATGTCCCACCAGATAAGAGCATCGTCCTTCAAACAATTTCTCACCATCTGCAGCTTTCTACCATCTCCTGGAACATTCTCCAAACACGCCTTCAAATTCTTCAGAAAACCCATCGGATTCATTGATGTTGATCCATAAAACTTAGGCAAAGCATCATCTGCTACTGGCATCGGAATATATTTTATTATTTCACCATTTCCACGAATTTGTTCATTTTTTATTGCTGTTATCTTCTCTTCCACCTTTTCCATTTCTTTTCCATTTAATACATCTCTCTGTAGCACTTTTATGCATTTATCTTCAATAATATTTATTCTTTTTAACATTTCTTCTTTCATTACATCAACTTTAATTTTTAATTCTTCTATATCTTGTTTATTTTCTTCTATTTTCTTTATTTGTCCATCCACCTGTCCAAACTTTGCCATAAATACCTCAAAACTTCTTTGCATCCTTTCTTCCATCTTGTCCATTCTTTCTCCCATTTTCAATATCATTTCCATCAACATTTTATTTTCTCCTTCTTCTTTTTTCTTTAAGATAGACTCCATACCCTGACTCTGCTCCTGCGACTCATCACTCTCATACCCTGCTGGTTGTCTCCATTCCATTTTCTTTTCTCCCTCCATTTTGTTTAACACATCCAAATTTTGTTGAGCGCCTTGTAAATTTCCACTTCCTTCCATTTTCAAACCACGTTGTTCCAGCCAAAATAATTGCTTTTCTGCCACACTTTGATTGCCGCCAAAATAATTGCTTTTCTGCCCCACGTTGGTTCAGCCAATTTAATTGCTTTTCCGCCCCACGTTGGTTCAGCCAATTTAATTGTGCTATGATATTAGTACAATTGTTATAGGGTTGCCGCGATCTAGCTCATAAAACAAAATTCTCTCTCTCTCAGGTTCCCTCGGCGAAACTGTACAATGTTCACGTCAGGAATCGTGATCTTAGGAAACAGTATAAAAAAACCACAAATTACTTGAAGACAAAAAAATGAAATAAATAATTAATTATCTTTTCTAAAATCTTTAATAAAATTGCAAAACTTATCAGATATAATTATTTATTATAAAAAAACAAAAAAAAAAAAAACTTTCATTAATAAATACTCAAGAAAAAATCCTACCCACTACTTGACCAGATAGGATAAAAAAAACTTGTACTGACAAACGCGACAAAAATTTACCTAATTAATTACTTAAAATAAATAAATTAAATACCTATAATTAAAATACATCAAATTGTAGCAAACTGATACAATAAAGAAAATTATCTACTTTAATAGCTTCTCAAATAAATATCAAATATTCTCAAACACGTGCAGGAAACAAAATGACGGATACGAGTCTACTTTTTCAATATTAAAATTTTCTCTTATTATTATTATAAAGAATGCATTCTCTTTTCTTAAAAGTAAATACTTAACTTATATGACAGCAATAACTAATTCACTAACATGATTAAATCTTGGCTCCGTAAAAATAAATTATTATAACAAATTTTATTCAAACATCAAATATCTAATAAAAGAACTGCATTTAACGGGAGACCAAAATTTAATAATCAATATTCACAAAGCAGGACAAGTCAAAGTCCATACATCCCTACTACCACGTCTAAAACTTCGCACATGTATAGGTACTATATTAACATATCAAGTTGAGCGTAAATAATCTTCAGGCATCTTTTCTTTTAAATTCAAATAACAAAATAAATATTAATATACACAGATTACCCAAAAGACTACTATACCTCCCAAATTCTTAAACATAAACCAAAATACAGTGTGTACCAAAACATTTGCTCCACAGAAAAATAAATTTGAAATAAAACAATTTATTTAATTTTACTTATCCATGATATAAAAAAACCATAGCAGTATGTCCGAAAGCTGGTCACATCATGTTCAAAGCTGTTGGACAAATTTTGAAGAGCTTTCAAAGGAACATGTCTTAACAACTTTTTCTTCGCGAGAGCTAGCTAAACACTACAAAATCTGAATATTTTCACTAAATGGCCGCTTGCAGAAATAAAAAGGAAAGGGGATTATATTTCGCTTACCAGACCTGGGTTATGTGTGGTGGTGCAGAACTCGCCATTTACATCTACTTTGGCATTTTGATATGCTAATTGATAACCAAATCAATCCGATAAAAAATAAATTTTCATGTTGGTTTTTGCGCTATTATTTTCTTTATTTTGGATTAGATTAGTTATTATTCTCGAGATATCAATCATTTGTATAAAATTTGGTTCAAAAAATATATAGTTTTACTGTTTTTTTTTGTCTCATATTATAATTAACGAATATACAACAAACAAATTCGCCCATTTCGAAGGGTTTAAGAAAATAATGTTATAATTTATATTTGAAACTTCAATATGAAGTACTTTGTACGCTAGCACGAGAACGTCATGAATATATTCAAATTTCAAGAGAAACGCAAATTTTCAGGAAACACACGACTTCAAATTAGTTTATTCATAGTCTCTGATATCACCCCGTATGCATCATAGAGCAGCCTGTGCTAATATCGCAATTTGGCTAAATCCTCGCGAACAAGCCACTTCTCTACAGCGAAAGCTATTCTCTTGAGTGTTGAAGTAGCAAGCAAGCAAGCAAGAACCACTCGTTCGTTGCCGGTACATGAGTTTTCAAACACGACGGCTACCTCTAGACTCCAGATTATTGGCGTACGTATTCTTGTCGTGTAAGTCGGCTATCGTTTGATGACGATGATTAAAATGCGGAATTATACCTAGATTATCTCCGGATATCCGAGCGTTAGCGAAGAAACGTAATTCACGAAGTCCTCACTTTCTAGTCGGCTTCGATCTCGAATGCTCTGAGGCACCACTTGAAAGTTTTTTCTTTCTGTTTAATTAATTGGCATATTTAATGAGTAACTCTGTCGGATACCGTTAAAGATTAGTCTGAGATTTTATTTCCTCTATTTCCTGTCTCTTCTTCTCGTATTGTTTACACTTGGCGTCGGATAATTGAGTGTCTATTTAATTGTAATTTAGTGTCGGTCCGTTTGGATTTTAATGATGTTATCGGATTCGGCGTAGAAATTTTAATTATAGATTTCGCAGTTGGTGTTGTAACATTGAGTTGTAACCATGTCGTCGTCCTCTCTACTTCTGATGTCGACGTTTCGTTTACTAGAGCCATCTTCAGGATTTTTGCTGCATCTGAGATTATCTAAAACATACTATAACCCTGAAGATATTCCTTATAAAATAGTTTACGAAATGTGGACAGTGAAAAAAGAATCTACGATGCGTTTTTAATTCTGAGACTAAAAAGTAATTAACGATAACAGTGAAAGGCTACAATTTAGACTTAACAGTTGTCATTTGTTATTTTAAGCCTGTTTTACATTTGTCAATTCATTCATGAATTTATTCGTGAATTAATCCATGAATTTATATACAAATAAATTGATGATCTTAAAACATTTTACACTTAACAATAAATTCACGAATTTATTCATGAATATCATGTTGACTAACCGCAATCACCTGTAGCAGTAAATTTTAAATCACTTAAGCCGTAAATAAATAGTGGTGCTGGTTGGTATCTAACATAAACTTCGACCAAGCAGATGATGATATATTACAAAGTATTATTGATCAGAATGAACTGGAATTGACCAATATAAATGCTCTGGAAAGTATGAAGATCAAAAGAAAATTCTCCGTTAAGAACAAGAAAAACTATGGCAATATAGTTTTACAAGTTGAAGCACACATATATAAAAGAATATTAAGCAAAGAAAAAATTAACATAGGATGGAGAAAATGCAATGTATATGAATATGATAACGTGTTAAGGTGTTACAAATGTGGAGGATACAATCATATGGCAAAGGATTGTAAAAATGAGGCAAGATGTACTAAATGTGCTGGTACTCATACAACAAGAGAATGTAATGTGAATGAAAATAAATGTATAAACTGTATATACACTAACCGGAGATTAAAGATGAATTTAGATGTTAGTCATTCAGCAACAGATAGAGAGTGTCCTTATTACAAAAGGATAATTGAGAAATTGCGTTCTAAAACTATTTATCAATAGCAACTAATAAATATCGATAGTGGTGAAAAAGGTAGGATTTCTAAGGATATTTTGGTATTTAACTATCAGGGTTTTTTGCATAATAATGACTCTATATTGCATCTATGTGATATGTGGGAACCGAGTATATTGGGTCTTGTAGAGACCCATATTGATGATGAAATTACTGATAGTGAAATTATAATTAAAGGATATAATGTAATAAAAGCACTCACAGAAATAGAAGAACTGGTGGAGTTTCACTTTATATAAAAAGTAATATAAGTCATAAAATACATAACATCCACATAGACAAATATATTTGGATGGTAAGTGCGGAAATCGTAATGGGTAGTCAAAGAATACTATTGTCCGTTATATATACCACCCTCCACAAAACATGGATAACCTGTTTTTGGAATATATTGAAACCTAT
The DNA here is from genome assembly GCA_963170755.1 of Amphimallon solstitiale. NCBI lineage: Eukaryota > Metazoa > Arthropoda > Insecta > Coleoptera > Scarabaeidae > Amphimallon > Amphimallon solstitiale. Next base: position 100,314,591 of record OY720677.1, on the reverse strand, counting down.
ATTGATAATATAATCAATTTCAATGGGACTATTTTAATGATGGGTGATATAAATATAGATTATACAAAAAACACTTATTACAGTAATAGACTTAAAACCTTGATACATATAAATGGCTTACAGCAAGTGGTAACTGAATATAGAAGAATAACAAACAATAGCAAAACACTCATTGACTACATTATTACTATCGAAAAAACAATACAACATGAGGTACTACATACACCAAAAATAAGTGATCATTCGATGTTAAAAGTTATACTACAGACAAAAAGTGATGTGACAAAAAAGAAAAAGAAAGTTATAAGGAGTTTTAAAAATTATGACATTGATAAACTGCATGAACACATTTACGATCAGTGGACTGAAACTATAAATCAAAGTATTGAAGAAATGTGTCCAAAATGTGAATTTGTTTTACCGGAAAAGTATTTAAGGAATAAGTGGATGAATTATGCAATATTAGAACAAATAAATATTAGAGATGATAAATATAAGGTAGCAGTATTTACGAAACGTGAGGAAGACTGGAATGAATACAAATTAATTAGAAATAAAGTAGTTCAAATGATTAGAGAACGGAAAGAAGAGTATTTGAAAACAGCACTTGATCAAAACAGAAACGACTCAAAAGTACTATGGAAGAATCTAAAAATGTTATTACCAACAAGTAAAGAAACAAATAATACAAGCATTATTTTTGATAATGAAGAAATAGAGAATGATAGGGAAATTGTTGAAAAATTTAATGAGTACTTTGTAACAAGCATAGATACACTAGTCGATGGGATACAAAGACAAAATATTGACAGTAAAAATGAAGTTTTGCGTGACATACACACATGTCAGTGGAAATGATTTAAATGACATGCAGGACAAAATAAATGAAGACTTGACTTTATTATATAAATGGTTATGTTCCAATAGTTTAAGTATTAATATAAGTAAATCTAAATTTATAATCATTGGTAGTGCATATAAATTAAACACAATTAATTATGACAATATTAATATAAAAATCGATAATAATTATTTAGAAAGAGTAAATAGTATAAAATATTTAGGGATAATTATAGATCAGCATTTAAATTTTAAAGAAAATACAAAACATATTCTAAATAAAATGTCTAAAAAAGTAGGTTATTTAAGTAGAATAGGTCAAAATATGTCTACATATATTAAACTGTCTATATATAAATCGCTAATTTCGATACACATGGAATATTGCTCAATTATCCTTTTCAAGTTAAATAATTACGAAACTCAGCAAATGCAAAAAATACAAAATAGGGCTATGAGAACAATTTTAAAGTGTAACAAATATACACCAGTTGCATTAATGCTGTGTACATTGAAATTAATGAATGTGCGACAAAGAATAACTTACAAAACTATGCTGTTTATTTACAAGAGTAAACAAGGTGTTACGCCATCGTATATTAGTCAGAAGTTGATTTGTATACATGACACACATAAATATAATACACGAATCATCAATGATTTCTTTATAGAAAAAGTTAATAGGTCATCAACGGCTAATAATGTTTTTGTTAATGGGCTAAAAATGTTTAACAGTCTGCCGTATGACATAAAACATTGTATGTAATAATATAAATAGATTTAAGAGACAACAGTCATTATATATTTTAGATAAATATATATAAATAATGTAAGTGTGTGTAAATAGCGTATTGCTAATAAAGATATATTATTATTATAAATATGTAAAAGTTACTAAATATTACTAGAAAATTGACAATATTTAAGAACATATTCTAATTCATGAATTAGTTCACCAATTAATTCATGAACTGGAATTGACGTCGATTTTTGTATTACACTCATCGGTTTTTGTTAATGAACAAATTAATGTAAACAGGCTTTAAAGCAATTAGTTTCATTAACTTAAATATTTTGTCAAAATGGCGTTCAAATCGCAACTTAGTACATATTAGTAAAAGTGGTTGTATGATTTTTAAGAGTAAAAGAGTAGATGTTTTCAGAGATCTTCGTATGATATTTGACTTTATAATACGTTTTTCCAAATTTCGTTTGAGCATCGGCCTCACGAACTTTGGGTTCCTTTAACCCTCATCTGCATGACCTACTGAAATGAACGATATAACATAAAGTGGGTACGATGGACCCGCACCTGCTAAGTGAGGATTCTAGTGACTTTTTTCAATCTAATCACATATGAGGACTTGATTCTATATAACAAATAACTCTAATGTATGTGCAAAACTTTTTATTTAAGAAAACTTTACAAAAACATCTATGAGTAACTTATACTGCAGGTTTCTTACATTTGACGCATGTTACAGTTTTTCGCTGTGTTCGCCACAAATATGCTTCGAGCATTTAAAACAAACTGTTTTAGTCTTTCTATGGATTACAGAAGGGCACATGTAGCATCTTCCTTTTGTCACATCTTCCTTATTTTGGTCTCCTGGTATGACACTTCTTTTTACTGCATAACCACAAGACTCGATCGCTCTCAGAACTCCTTGGTGAAGACGGAGCTGTTGTTTACATCGTGGAATTTGTTCTTCCGTATGTTCGAAAGCCAACTGTCTTAGGAATATTCTACGGCGGTAGTTCACACCGTTTTTCCAATTAGGGTTCAAACTCATCCATATAATCAGAGCATTGTAGGCGCCAATATCCAGAGTATTATAAAATACCACCATGGGCCATCTCCTCGTCTTTCGTTTTGAGGAATATGTCCTAACCAGTTTATCGATATTGTCAACTCCCCACTTATTGGCATTGTAATCCAAAATTATTTCGGGTTTCTTTTTTTCGGTTTCTGATGCTACTCCAGTGTTATGCATAGTTGACATGAAAATCACTGCCCGGTTCTTTTTTGGAACGTAAGAACAATGTGTGATGCCATTGTGATATCCGAATATAGAGGATAATTCTTCTCGTTTCCTGTCGGGCAACATCTCGTTTGGAACAAATCGTTTGCTTTTTCTTACTATGCCGATTATCGTAGTATTCCTCTTTAGCAAAGTTTCTGCTAAGTCATAGTCTGTAAACAAATTGTCAACAGTAATATTCCTCCCTGTATCGTAAAGATTTGAGCACAAATCGTGTACAACTCGCGGACCTTGTCCCTTTTCAGATTCTTCTGTTTGTTTGCCACAATACAACTGAATGTTTATGCAGTAACTGTTTATAGCATCTGTAGCAATCCAAAACTTCAAGCCGTATTTATCTGGTTTAGATGGTATGTAGGTTTTTACGTTCCTCGCTCTACCTCTTCAAGGATAAAGCTGTTCGTCCACGGGGCATACCGATTTGCTCATCCCCTGACGTCTTGAGCTCGTGAATGAAAAACTCAAAAAAAACACAATCCAATCACTGCATCTAGTTCAGGTACGGTAATATCTTTCCAGGAATCTGGGTACAGTGTTCTGCCTTTCTTATTTGAATGCAACACAATCAGGTCTTTTTGATGAGTAGTCACAAACAAGTCAAATGAATCTTTTATTGTGTTCACATTCACATGTCGTGTAGGAGAACCTGGACTTAGCACTCGAGATAAGTTGTAAGCCGCAGTTTTTCTCTTTTGCCTGAGTGGTTTTGTTTTCCAATGTATTTTTCCATATTTGGAAACCGTGATATCTCTAAGAAGGGCAAGGGGAATGTCATCTTCTGGATCGCTATCTGCATAAATGTTAGTGTCCTCTATATTACCAGCTAAATGCGTAGGAGTTTCTTCTAAGCAGACCAAAGGGTTGTCTGAAGGGTAATTTTAATTACAACTGCATGGTTTTTACGAACAAAAAAATACTAACCTTGTTGCTCGCTAAGCACACTTTCATTGTCCGAAGCTTTAGCCTCATGATCAAAGCTATTATCTTCTTCAAGAATGCGCAAAACTTCCTCTTTTGTTAGTGCCGAGGTAAGTCGGATATCACCAAACTCGTAATCCATTGCGAAAGGTGTCTATTAATCAAAAGTATCTCGAGTACTGACAGGCAATGTGCGACTTGCATCGACCTAGGTTAGAATATATCTGTCAAATGCTGTGCTTTATGATACGCGCAGTCGCAAAAGTTACTACTTTATCCGCAGTGGCGGAACGATTCGACATAAATGGAGTCCGTTGGACCCATTTTGAAATTAATTGTCAATTATTTCTAAACTTCAAACAGCTTTTGAGAAAAAATATATCATAAATTGAATGCCTACATATAAAGGAAAATTAAAATTTTTTTCAGATTCCTTGTATACTCAGTAACTTTTATACAACTATATTAAAACTGCAATGGGTCCAACGGACCCACCGTTATGCAGATGAGGGTTAAGCAATGCTGCAGGTTTTTCACTAACCCATTCCTTTTGAAAATGTTATACTTTAGTTTTGTAGATTACCCGAAAGAAGCATTTAACATACTTGGCCGCGAAAGCATTAAATAGAATTTATATATACAGTGCATGTCTAAAATATCCCCCCTTTTATCTTTTAAACAAAGTGGAATAAAACGGTGAAAGAAAAATAAAACAAAATCACTATAAAAATATACTAACTTTACGACTATGTCTCATTTTAAAATTTTGACGGATGGTGCTGTAGAATATATCAACTTAGAATTTTTTTTGTCAAAGTGGGTCGAGTGACCTCTCATTTGAAAGGTATTTAAAAGATTTATTCAAAATTTATGTTGTTTTAAATTTGCTTCACTTGATAAAAACGCCGAATTTCTCGGTTAGCGAATAAAAAAAACTACTAAAATTAAAAAGAAGCAAGTAATCCCGATCACACACAGGTATTTTAAATGGAGTGTTCAAAATGAGCACCTTCAATCTTCTGACATTAAAACAACCGATTGCAAAACAATGCTGTAATTATTCTAGCCATGAAATTCGGTTTTTTTAACCAATGAAGGAAATTAAAAAAAATACTTTAAACTTGAATAGATCTTTAAAACATCTTTCAAGTGAGGGGTTACTCGACTCCTTTTGCTATTTAAAATTTTTAAGTCGATATAGCCTACAGCGCCATCTGTCAAAATGTTAAAATGAGACTGGTCATACACTTAGTATTTTTATAGTGATTTTGTTTTATCCTTGTTTCAAGGTTTTATTCCACTTTGTTTAAAAAGTAACGGGGGGAGAGACTTCAGACACGCACTGTATACATATATACGGGGTGAGTCGTCTTCTCGGGGAAGGCAGATTGTGACTTTATGAGAAAAGATATTTCGAAGCGGCTTTCTTCCCATGATAGCCACTTATTTGAAGCATCTTTTAAAATTATGGTGTATTATACAAAGTGTTCCATAAATTGGTGGCTGACAATAGTTATAGTTTTTTAAATGGAACACCATGTATATCATTTTACTTTTGTATTCTCCGTATATTTTGATTATAGAAAATTAGGATTTCAGAAAAATATTACCATTTACGACTTATTACCATTTTTCTGAAAAATTCAATGTTAATATAATGTTATATAAATTATATTTATCGAAAACGACGATTTTAGATGAACACAATTTTTGGTAGCGGTGTTCATAATAAAAGGTCCTAATACAAACATATTTTATTTTTTTTGCAATTAGTAATTGAATTTGCAGGAAACTGGATTAAAGTTACATGACACAACTTAGTCTGAAAGTATTTTTTTTCAAATAGAGGACCCTATATATCGGTTCATTTTTGAATTGCTTACCAAATTTCGCACCAAAAGCATATAAGACGTTATTATTTTAAAAGTGACCATTACTGAGCTATTGCCCTTTTTTTGATATAATTTTGACAACTCTATGTTTTTATTTGAATATGGTATTTTTGTACTGAAGGAATGTCAAAGGAATTATTTATGACCACAAAGAGTTTACCAGCAGCGTTACCCTAACAGACGATGTTTCAGAACAGGTGCCTGTAGAAGAGTAATGAATCCTTTCATGACTACTGGTAGTATTGCTACTTCAAAATCAAGGAAGCCTAAATATGTGGTAAATGATGAAATTCAAATAAGAATTCTTATGGCAACAACAGAAAATCCACATGTCAGTACCCATGAAATAAGTCGCTTCGGTTAATATTAACCAAGCCATGACTGGAAGAACCTTAAAATGACTATCATCCGTAATGAGTACGTTTAAATATTGCGTTACGCACTTGAAAGCTAAAAGAGTGTTCTGCCAATGAGTAATAACTAAAATGAATGCGCGGGCAATTCTTTTTGTGTGTTTTATTTTCAGATGAAGCTGGTTTCTATAGGAACGGAATAGTTAAAAAAAAGAACTATTAAAATGAAAACCCTTACTTCACTAATAAATAGCTTATCAGCTCAGGTGGAGCATAAATGTATGGTGATTGAATGATAGGCCCGCATTTCTTTGAAGGTAGTATTAGCGAAGCAGCTTATGAGTAATTTCTATCAAACAATTTAGTGGAATTATTGGAAGATGTTCGGCTAAATTTACGAAGAGGTGTACATGTAACAAGACGGCGAATCTGCTAATTCTATGCTACAGAGTGCTATACTTGTAACCACAAAAGAAGATATGAGGAAAAGTATTCGACAAATATTTAGAAATATAAGAATTCAACGCCTTTCTAAAGTTGATATATCATTTCGGAAGCATGTTCAAAAACGTTTAAATGTGAATTTGAACACTTTTAATTCATACCTATTTTAATGTTCACATTTATTTTTGTTTTATGATTTCTGTTCCACTAATTATTCATCCATTCACGTAACAATTCCTGTTTCTACACATACTAAAATCAAGTTATTAATTTGTTTGGTTTTAATAATGGTTTATTGTGCCATATTCTACATATAGATCATTTTTAGAAAAATTCATTAAAAAATCATGTTTGTCAAATGATTAAATGTTATCCATTCAGTTGTCAATATCGGGGCAAAACTCATAACTCACTATACCGTGTTCAAATAAAAAACATAAACTTGGCAAAATGATATCAAAAAAATGAGGTGTGGCCACCTCACGACTCAAAAGTTATTCTAAATTAAGTTTTAAACACTTTTATTTTCTGAAAAATATAAACTTGGGAGTAAATGTTACTTGAGGTTCGAATTTTGAGATTTTCTTTATAAAAAATATTCAAAATCCTACTCTACGTTCTTCCTTTCTCTTAATGAATGTATACTTTGCGAGATATTTTCAAAAAAGTGCAATTCGATGAGAGAAAAGTGCTACTTCCGGTCCGAATTTTGAAATTTCTTTTATACAAAAATTATTTCAATTGTATCTCTAAATACTATTTTACTCTTGATCAATATATAATATTATATAGAATGCAAGATAAGAGTAAAAGTGGTACTTCCGGTCCGATTTTTGAAAATTGTTTTATACAATAAAAGATATTCAATATCAGTCTTTACATTTATACTCATAATGTACCTGTCTAGAAGACATAACTTGCGAAATATTCGCAATAGACTGATTGTTGATAAGAGTAAAAGAATTACTTCCGGTAGGAATTTCAAAAAACTTTTCAGTAAATTTGTTTTTGGATACTTTTAAATTCTTTATAAACTTAGTAATTGCAGAAATATTGGTAAATCTCGATTTTTTCACTGAAGTAAACTACTACTTCCGGTCTACCTATTTTACTGGAAATCTAATCAGATCACAAGAGGGAGACAATACTAGATCTTCTCCTTTTGTTGTGTCTTCATAGGGACAATTGACAGAAGTTCTTGCAAAATCTCAAAACCTTCAGTGATGGCTCAGATAAGAGCAGGATCTTTTACAGCACAACTTTCTTCCAGAGCTATTGCATAAAAATGGGCCGATTCTAAATTCTTCGATAACTGCTGATTTAAATTAGCATTCATATTTTCTTCGGTAAATATTTTGCCGAGTCAAACTTGTATTTTCAAATTTATGTTTAGTTTCTGGGCATCACAAACATCCAACAAGCACTTTTTTTAGCCAATGGTTTTTCACTTTGACCAGTTCGTTTTGCTACTAGCAAACTTGTTTCAGTAGCTGGTTCTTGTAATCCATTGTGCTGTGAAAATACATTTTGTTGCTTGTCAATGTTACTACGACATATATGACTTGTTTTTTGTGACTTTTTTCATTCAAATTTTGTACATAACACGCATGTTTCGTTTCAAAATGTCTTTTCAGGTTGTATTCTTTTAAAACGGCTACACTCGGTTTGCAAATAAGAAAAAAAAGACGCGTTATTATTGTACATAGTAAAAAAAATATTTTCACTTCCATTCATAATGAAATGACTGAAATGTTTTGTAATATACCATATTATTTTAATTAAAATATAATTGCATACCGTATAAATATCGAAACTGTACCGCAATCAATCGATTCAATATTTATAATAATAATAATAATAATAATATCTTTATTGTCATAAATTCAAAAGAACATTGACATTGTCATTAAAAAAAATACACAGATCAGGTACAATATATAACACTTGTCAAACTATAAAATCGTTAATGCTGTAGAAGGCTCCTTCCAACAGATAAAGTTTTAATTGCTTCTTAAATGCACTGAGATTTGTACCGCTTAGCGATTTTAAATTAGCCGGCAATGCATTATAAACCTTTACCGCCATGTACCTCGGAGATCTTTCATAAAATTTGGAGTGATGTAGCGGGACAGAAAAGTCATTATTATGACGCGTCACCATAGTGTTGTAGATCTGATTATTGCGCTTGTATTTATCTGTATTTTTGAGCAAGAAGATAATCAATTCATAAATATATAACGAGGCAACCGTCATTATATTCATTTGCCGGAACAGAGGTCTGCAACTACTACGTGAGGAAACACCCCTCATGGCTCTTAACATACGTTTCTGAATAATGAAAATGTCGTTAAAGTATGTAGATGATCCCCAGAAAATGATCGCATATCTTAAACGTGACTCGATACAACCATAATAGAATAATCTCATGCTCTCCAAAGAGACAACCCTACTCAGCATACCAATAGCATACAACATGGGATTCAATTTTTTAGATAGACCCACGCAATGCTCACCCCAACGCAGACACCTGTCCACCGTCAAACCCAGAAAGACGGACGACTCACTCTCCGTCAATGATTTGCCCCCCAAGCTCAAACACAAACTGTAATCCAAATTTTTAGTTTTGGAGAAGGTGACAATATTTGTGTTATCTGCATTAAGAATGAGACGGTTTTTTAATGACCAGGACTGCATATCAGCAATCACACGCGATGCCAACACAACGAGCTCCTCTTTACATTTAGCTGTTATTACACATGAAGTGTCGTCCGCGTACTGTGTAATAGTACAATAGCTCATGTGATTCTGTAAGTCACTGACATAAATTAAAAAAAGAGTAGGGCCGAGAATGGATCCCTGCGGTATGCCCCTACCCACAGACGCCAATTTGGAAACATTACTCTTAATTGTGTCGCCCACCCTGCCAACAATTGCGGTAACGTGAGATCTACCACTGAGATAAGATCTGAATAAGTCGAGCGCCGCCCCCCTAACGCCATAGCGTTCCATGTTATACAACAGGATATCATGATCCAACAAATCGAATGCTTTAGTCAAATCAAAAAACATTCCCACCGCATAACAATCACTATCGACCGCACAATATAAAGAGTCTAATACATTATACATAGCGTCTTTCGTGGATTTTCCAGATATGAACCCAAACTGGGCCGAATTAATTATTTTACATTTGATCAAAAATGATTGCAGACGCAAGTTAATTACTTTCTCGAAGATCTTACTGAATGCTGGCAATAGAGATATAGGCCTGTAGCTAGCAACATCGCCACTAGATTTACCCTTCTTCAAACACGGTATTACCTTAGCAATTTTCAATCTGTTCGGAAATATTCCGTTGACTAGTGATAGGTTGATTAAATAAACCAAAGGTTCCACTATATGGTCAATGACCAGAGATAATAAACAGTATGGAATATCATCCACACCGCTAGACTTCTTAGCAGACATTTCCCTAATAATCCTTCCAACTTCCAATGCATCAGTCGGTTCAAGAAAGCAACCGATAGCATTTGGCCCGATACTCACATGCCCCGCTCCAGCATCAGAACACAGCCCCGTGGCTGAGCCACTAAAATAAGTATTCAGTAAATCAGCCACAAGTGATGGGTCAGTGATAATTTCCCCCTCCCCATCGCAAAGCTGAGTTTCCCTATTTTGCTTCTTTTTTGTTTCTCTGTTAATGATATTCCAAGCAGTGCCCAGTTTATCGCTAGAAGAGCCAATTAGCCCACTATAATAATCGCGCTTTGTATCACTAATTAGTTGGTTGTAACGTTCTTTGCTCATTTTATAACAGTTACTTAAGTATTCGTCATTATGTGTTTTAGACAATATATATAAATCTTTTAGATTACTGGCCATCTGTCGCAGAGTGCTATTATACCACGGGATGTGAGTGCTTGATCTAGTTTTACATCTTTTTAGTGGAAAAGATTCATTGAAGCAGTAAAGAAACGTATCATAGAAAACATTGAAACCAAGATCCAATTCCGCGGTCTCGAACACCCCCCTCCAAGACTCATTTGACAACATGAACTGAAAAGTCGCCCTACTGCCGTCAGTGAAACAACGCCTTTCAGAGAACAATGGAGGCTCGACAGTGTCCTTACACCGACAATCCATCGACAACAGCTGATAACAGTGATCCGAGATATCCTCATCACCCACCCTAACACTCAACTGTGATGCGTCAATATTTGCAAACACATTATCAATCAATGTAGAAGTCAAAAAAGTCGTTCTGGTGTTATCCTGAACAAGGGGGATCATACCAAACGACGCAAATAATTCCACAACACTATCAGACAATCTGTTTCCCGCATTAAAGTTAATATTAAAGTCTCCACACACGAACATTAGATTTTTCAAAGGGTTGCCAAATTCAAGAATCTGTAGCAGCTTTTCCCGAAAAACGCATAAATCGCCCGAAGGTGCCCTATATACACAGATAATAAGTATACGTATCCCATTTGTTTTAATAACTATACCGCAATACTCGAAATCTTTTTCTATCGGGTTAACATCGCAAATCAGTGGCATAGCCCCAACACCATCTTTGGCAAGCACTAAAACCCCACCACCCCTGTTTTTCGTTCGACAATTTAATTTATTGAATGAGCTTGACGGAGTTTTATCACATATAAAACAATTATTTTGTTTTACAAACAGCCTGGGCATGTTTTCAGTTATCAACTGCTACAATGTCACTTGATTCACACACACTTGACTACAAAAATAACAAAATGCTTGGCCTTGGGTGCGCACTGGCAAACTGCGCCTAAAAGAGTAGATTCATATCGCAGCGAAACATCAAACAGTTCATATCGAGACAGATCTTGTGGGTTGTTTTTGAATAATATAAATTTTTATGGTTTATAAAATCATGTATTAGTAACACTAATTAAAATTTAAAATGATTTTGAATCTTAAAATAATTATTGTAATTACTGTCTAACATACATTATTTATTACATGATAAATATTAATAATATTTCACGTTTTTTTTATTCGTGCACTATCACATACATAAGTGCATAAGCTGTTATCTCTACAATGCATTTTTTTTTAAAAAAATAAAGAAGTATCGCGAATTCTTTCGTCCAATTACTGGAAGCTGAATAGCTAAATTGAAAGATTAATCGCGGGTCGCATAAATTCATTACTCGGGCTGTCTAATTGGTGGTCATATATTTCAGTTTTGAAGTGCTCTTAAAGCGAATCCATAGTAGATATGCGTATTTGAATGTCAGATTCGTTTTTATCACTCTGCAATAGCATTGTATACATTTTTCGTGGTATTTGGTGACTTGGCCTAAATTGTAATTTTGTTGGAAAATCTCTTCGTCAAATGATCTTCGATTACTTGCCAATATGATGAAATAACATTAATAACCTGTAATTTTTAAAATCATCTTCCTTTAAAATGATTTGTTAAGGGGATATTAAAGTCGATTTGTATTTCGGAATTCACTATAATTGCTTTTGGAGGTGTTGGCCCGTAGGAGGAGCCAAATGCAAGCCATCTCATTCTCACATATTTGAAATGAATGTGTTGTTTTCTGTCACCCGAATACAGAGAAACAACTGAACTATTCAAATCAACGGCAGCAGAATATCGTGACAAATACGATGGTCGATTATACTAGCAAAAAAAGTCTGTTCCTACAAGCAGATTTGTATTTTTCCTCAGTTTATTTGATTTTAGCGTTTTTTGCATGAAGGAAGGTTATTTCGCTATAGTTATTTCTTTTAGAAAAGCAAATATTTGGCAAATACTATATATAAACAAAAATTAAAGTATTCCCTTCAAACAAGTGCAATAAATGTATTCAAAGACATCTCTACGAAATGTACGAAGAATGTATAATATGAAACTGACAATTTTTTTTGCTGCAATAAAATATTTGTATGTGCATATGTGAACGAGACACTTTCCACAATTACGCAATCAACTCAATAAAAGTTTTTCTTTTCGTGATAAGTATAGTTATACCGCGATCCTTGCTGGCTTTTCGCACATACAGTAAATACTAGTTAGGGCTGTTCGCTGTTCTTATTATTTGGAGAATTAATTTTTTGACACTTTTTGGTGTTGAGTGCCGAAGTAGAGTGTGATGTAAAGGTATTCACAATGGCAAGAGGCAACAGAAACTTAAAGAAATATCCAAGATTATCCTCAAAGCGGAAAAATAGAAGCAGGCAAGTGTTAAAAAGACTCTATAAGAGCAATGAGAGTGATCCATCATCAACCGTTCAAGTTTGCCAAACGTAAATTCAATACCTTTCTCAATCATTTATATTATATTTATTTTTTTTTCTTTCAAGTTCGGTTAGTCATGAGGATGTTGATAAAGATTACATGGATGTATTACATGCGATTGAACGTGAACCTGAAGTTGACTTATCAAATGAAAATATTTCAAAGTAGGCAGTTCCAGCAACTATTTAAATTATTATTTGTATTATAAAGCAAGTTATATACAGGATGTTTCCAAATAAGTTTGGAAAGTTTTTAGAGGGTGATTCCTTGTCAAAAATTAAATAGGGTCTTTCATGTAAACAAAAGCTCTTAGGCTTGTCTTTGGAAACATCCTGCAAACATAAGCACATACAGAGCTGTTCGTTATAAATTAATTGCGTTTTGAGTTTATTTTAGAATTGAAATAATAAAAGGGAGTGCACATTCTGAATACTCTGTTTCTGGTAGAAGAATAATTGATGTTGAACAATTCTTTAAATCAATTGTGGAGTTCAAACATAATCCATTGTTTTCCTGCAATACTGAGAATTTGAAAATAATAAATGAAAAGAAACTTGGTCTCAATAGTATTTTTTATTTACAATGTGCAATGTGCAAGGAAACATCATCCGTAAGCACAGATAGTGCATCAAAAAATTCGCTTGATATAAACAAAGCAGCAGTCTTGGGAATGATATCCTCAGGAGGTGGTTTTTCGCAGCTGGAGAAAATTCTTGCATTTTGTAACATTCCTTGTATGAGTTTTCCAAAGTTTGCTGCAACTCAGGATGAAATTTCTCCTCTCATTAGTGGAAGTGCATTTGATTTAATGGAGGCAGCAGGAAAGGAAGAGGCTCAACTCGCAAAGGAAGTAGGAGACGTGGATCAAGACGGCATTACACATATCGCTGTAATAGCAGATGGAGCCTGGTGTAAGCGTTCATATCGGACGAATTACAGTGCGTCATCAGGTGTTGTTAGTACTTTCCTCAATTTTGTTTGACATGTATTTCCATGAAGACATTGAGAACATAATATTTCATTTTTAGGGAGTTATTATTGGGCAAAAATCTAAAAAAATATTATATCTTGGTATCAAGAACAAATATTGTTGTATGTGTTCCCGTGCAGAAAAAAAACAAGAAGATGTCAAACCTCATACCTGTTTCAAAAATTGGTACAAACATGCAATGGAAGCAGAAATAATTGTAGAGGGTTTCAAAAGCAGCATTAAAATGCACGGTCAATGCACGGGCTGAAATATAAATATCTTATAGGAGACGGGGATAGCAGCGTAACAAGAAAATTAGCTGAGGCAATGTGCTGTTAAACACTGGATTAAAGAAGATATTTCACATGAACAAAAAGTGAGGAAACTGCGTTCTGATATTCTCAATTCATCCAAACATATATTTGGAGAGCATTCGAATTGTAAACAATATTTTTGTCAAGGTAAGTATTCTGGAAGTGGATTTTTCATAGTGTATCATTTAATATATATATTATGTAGGTAAGGATGAACGCAAGTGGGTGAATGAAATGTCGGAAAGTGGTCTTTTGCAAGATGTCGAGATTCTGTTGTACCGCTTAGTGCATAATGCTGATAGTCTTCTCCTAAACATGGATAATAATGCTGCAGAGTGCTACAATTCAGTTGTCGCAAAATTTGTGAGTGGGAAAAGATTGAATTTATCCAGCAGAGGTTCATACCAAACTCGATGCGAAGCAGCAAGTGTGAGTTTTTCAACAGGATCACATAATTATCCTGGCATAATATATAAGGCAATATCGCAGAAAAACCCTGGACAATTTACCAAAAATTAATGCGCAGAAGAGAAAAGCAACACCTCTACCATAAATCCCCAAAGACCTTATTCCCTGAAAAATATCGCAAGAAGTTGAAAGCTAAGGCACCCGCAGACAAAGATTACGGGCCTGTCGCGGCTCTTCTTTCTGCTGAACTGCCCGAGAATTATGAAATCCTGAAAAAAAAATGTTTGGAAAATCTACAAAAAACGCCTTCTCAAATTCGTGACTTAGAGAAAAAAACAGATGGGCAAAGTAGCAATGACGACTGCAGCACCGAACGTCACAATAGACTGACTGCTTCCAGTTTTGGCAGAATATGCAGAATGAGGTCAACCACGTCTTGTAATGTAAAGAATTGGTGTATAGTACTTTCACAGGAAACGAGGCTACCGAGTGGGGTATTAGCCACGAGCCAATTGCTAGAAAGGAATTTGAAAAACATTTTGGACTTGAAGTATCCTCATGTGGACTTTTCGTAGATTCCGTGCTTGGTTTTCTTGGTGCCTCGCCACACGGACTAATCGGTACCGATGCGATCATAGAAATTAAGTGTCCAAAGTCCATTTGTAATTTGTCACCTCGTGATGCCGTCGACCAGATGAAAATCAAATTTGCAATAATTGATGATGATGGAATCTTTCATTTGAAGAAAACAGCCCATTTTTACTACCAGGTTCAAGGACAACTACACGTTTCTCAAAGGAATGTGTGCTATTTTGTCTTGTGGAGTCCACTGGGAATGGAAGTAGAGCATGTTTGAAAACACACTATTAGGAATAAAAATATGTTAACTGCTTATTCGACCTGTTTAGATTTACAGAGATGACATCTTCTGGACGAATCATATGGTTACAACTACGAGATTTCTATGAAAATTGCGTTCTACCAGAACTCATAGATCCACAACATCCACAAAATCTACCCTTCCGAGATTTGAGGCAGAAGAACAAATTTGTAGAATCCGAAAAAGTGTAGAAAAATTAAAAAAATAATCTATATCATCGTTTTGTGTGTGTTTAATATTCTTATTTCATTTGTTCCATTTTTAGTACACATTTTGCGTGTTTCTCTTTTGTTATTTCATAACACAATCCAAAAAAATTAATTTTCGATTGTGAAAGTAGTTACGGAGTTTAGTCAATAATTTCAGCGAAAAGTAACGTGAATGCGATCCATTCTTGCGAAAATCATGAGAAATTTCCGAGGATGTGTGTCGGATTGATTTATATGTTCGACCTAGGAATGAGGTATTTAATTGTGATTATGCGAACATCATAATTAAGTATAATAAAACTTAGACTGGAATTATTTTGTTTTTTGAAAATTTTTATTATATATTTTGGTTATAATTATACATGCTAAAAGGCATACATGTGGATAGATTCATAATTTTTGAGTGTTATTTAATTGTCTTAGGAATATCTGTTTTTCAATATTTTCTATTTTGAAATATTATACATCATACATTTTTGGTAATATTATTTATTTGTTAATATTTTGTAAATGTTTAATAAAAGTTGAAATAAAGGTTTTAATTTATATTATAAAACTATATGTTAAATAAAGTTATTATATTTGTTCTTTGAAAAATTTGTGTTTTGCTTTATAAATTGCCATACCACTTTGAAGTGTTAAAGCTACCTACACCCTGAGATATAGAGTAAATGCCGGGAAGAGATTTTATTAAAGATAAGAGGAGCAAATAAGAGCATAAACCACTGTTAAGTTGCTAACCCACCGTTTTTTTAGCAATATAACTGTGATTGTTTATTTCCAAGAGTTAAAATCATTTTCTAAATATTATTCAAATTATTAAGGTCACAGCAATATGTGCGTTTCAAATTATACAATAGTTGGTCTAAATTAAGTTTTAAATAGTTTTATCTAAAAAATTAAACCTGTAAGTGTGTTACACAAAAAAATTTTGTTATAGGAAAATTATTCAGAATTCTATTCTAAGTACTTCTATTCTCTTAATAAATTACTATAGAATGCATACTTTACGAGATATTTGCAAAAAAGTGCTACTCGATAAAGGTAAAAGTGATACTTCCGGTCAGTGGCGGCTCTTTAATGAAAGCAAGTGAGCAATTGCACCCCCTGGAATTTTGAAACAAAACAAACCAAGCGGCGACTAACTGTGAAAGTATTTATTTATTACGTATTCATAGTTATTGAACAGGAACGTGGCGTGTGCGGCACGCGTAACAACCTACATGCACCGATCGTCGTCACAGATATAATGACGACTAACAGCGCACGAGCAACTATTCGAATGTTTACCCCTTCCACCGAGAGAAACATACCCATGAGCAAAGCCCAACCGTTGCTCCGTTAAGCCATTAACATTACATTGAAGGTGGGGAGAACTGTATTTTGTTCTACTTCCATATCGTATAATACATAGCGTGTGAGCAAGATCTCCAGTCTGCTCACCGCTGTTGTAAGATAAATTTCGTCTCTGCGTTACAGAATAACACGTTTTCGCGGTTAACGTATGATGAAAAAATCGTAATAAAAAATCTTAAACGCCCGATGCCTCAATTATGTTTAGAAAATAAACAATCTGTTAAAGGTAAAGACGTTATAAGAAAATTCAAAATGAATATTTATCAGAAAAATGACTGGATTTGTGGGTGTGAAATTAAAAATACTTTGTTTTATTTTCCGTGTCTTTTGTTTGGTGGTGAACCGTCTTGGTCAAAGAACGGAATAAAAGACTTAATTCATCGTAGTGCTAAAATTACGAAACATGAAAATTCCGAAGGGCATTTGAAAAATATATTTAGTCTAAGAATGTTGGGAAAAAATAACATTCAGAATGTTTTAGATTCATCATATAGAAAAGCAGTTCAATAACACAATGAACAGGTAACAAAAAATAGGCATGTGTTAAATTTAATAATAAATTGCATTAGATTTTGTGGCGCGTTTGAACTGGCACTTCGGGGTCATGATGAACGGCAAACGTGGAATACCAAGGGCATTTTTCGGGAATTGATAAATTTTACGGCAGAATTGGATAAATTGCTCAGAGATCACATCGAAGCAGCACCGGTTTTTAAGGGATTATCAAAAACGATACAGAATGAGCTGCTTGATGCAATGTTGAACGTGTATCATGGACAAGTTTCCAGTGAAATTAAAGCAACCGACTTCACATCTGTGATAGCTGATGAAACCACAGATGTGTCCAATCAGTTTCAGTTGGTGGTTGTTTTAAGATATATTGTGAACGCGAGACCGGTCGAAAGATTTTGGAAATTTCTTCTGCCTAGTGGACATGATGCTAATTCTTTATCTGCTTCCATCCTTAACGAAATTAGTTTGCTTGTTGATGACCCAGAAAAACTGATTGCACAGAGCTATGATGGGGCAGCAGTCATGAGTGGTGCTATTCACGGCGTGCAAAGACATGTCCAAGACCAGTATCCAAGGGCCAATTTTGTACATTGTTACGCACATCAGACAAATCTTATTATGTCACATGCTACATCGAGCAGTAGTAAATGCAGATTTTTTTGCCAATCTGACGGGATTATGTACCTTTTTTCTCCACTTCACCACAACGAGCTGCAAGATTGGAAGAATTCCTTCAGAGAAAAAGCTTACCTCGTTCTTCAAAAATAAGATGGAACTTCAATTCTAGGACAGTGAATACAATATATGAGCACCGAGCTCTAGAACAAATCGAGGGAGAAGCTAGTTTACAAACTACCATTCATCAAGCTGGTGCCAATTTGCGAATTTTAGAGGAAGAAAATTTTATCTATTGGTTAACTTCCTTTCATAAAATTATGCCACATGTGTACATATTGTTTAATCAATTACAAAATGTCAATACAGATGCATTAAAAATCAAGAATAATTTAGATAATTTTGACGCGCTATTGGAAAAATTCGAACCGAAATCGTTGACACAGATAATCAGTTGGTTAAACAAAATGAATCAGAACTGACTCCTCGACCATCAACGCGACGAAGAGTAACTGATGGTAGCCAAAGACGGAGGGAGACTATTGAAGTGTGCGATATTATTTTGCTTGAAATAAAGACTAGATTTCGGTATACAGGGCACTTAATATTAGCAAACTTAATTTCTTTTAAACAGTTCTCCTCTTTTCAAAAAAAAATTCCGGAGGATTGCCTTAAAGAAGCAGTAAAATTTTATCCATGTCTCAATGCAAGCAGACTACGAACTGAATTAAGTGTTCAATATTCTAGAGAAGAATTTAGGCAAAATATAGAAGTCAGTGCTGTAGGTCTGCTAGGCCTTCTGCTGGATGGATTAAGCGACACCTTTAATGAAGTTGTTAAGCTTTTAAAAATTGTCATTACAATCCCAATGACAACGTCTGAAGCGGAACGCCAGTTTTCACGACTGAAGAGAATAAAAACTTTCCTGAGAAATACAATGAAAGAAGACAGATTAAATGCCCTTACTATGTTATCTTGTGAAAAAGAATTTATAAATGATTTCCCAAATTTTAATGAAAAACTTAGGTGTGGCCACCACACGACTTTCTTATACGTATGAGCGTTTCAAATTATAGGATTTTACGAATTTTTTATACAAAAATTATTCACAATCCTATTCTAAGTACTTCTATTCTCTTAATAAATCTCGATAGAATGCATACTTTGCAAGATATTATCAAAAAAGTGCTACTCGCTAAGAATAAAAGTGCGACTTCCGGTCCGAATTTTGAAATTTCATATATACAAAAAATATTGCAAATCCAATTATAAATACTTTTGCATTCTTGATAAATACATATAGAATGCATAACTTACGACATATTTGCAAAAAATCGCTATTCGATAAGGGTAAAAGTGGTACTTCCGGTCTGAATTTCGAAATTTTTTTTATACAAAAGATATTGAAAATTATGTTTTAAATACTTTTATACTCGTCACGTACTTGTCTAAAAAGCATGACTGATTTTCGATAAGAGTAAAAGACCTACTTCCGGTAGGAATTTCGAAAAACTTTAAATAAAATTATTCTCAATTTTAATTTTAAGTACATATGAATTCTTTATAAATTTGTTTGAACTTAGTAGTTGACGAAATACTGGCAAAATTCGATTTTTTCACTGAAGTAAACTACAACTTCCGGTCTGCCAATTTTGCTTAAAATCTAATCATTTCTCAAGAGGGAGGTTATACTACTAAATACAAAATTTGGAATACGCGCCCCAAATTAAAAAAAAGACGAATACTGATGCGGAGCTTCATTCATCGGGCACTAATATTGTCATCTGGGAAATTTCTGCGGCATAAATATCCAGTTCGTAGAAAAGCCAGGCGATATCACACATTGAAAAATAAATATATGTATATGACAATTATTTTATCATTAAATCACATATATAAAATGTCTATTACACAACTCAAACAAATATTTTAAAAATTTTAAAAAATTTTCAAAGTCCATAAATTATTTTAACAGATGCGAAAAATATAATAGGCAGCAACATGTTTCAATGCAACTGCAACGCTATTTCTGCATGCAAACTAGAGAACTAAACAAAATCGCAATAAGTCAATCACCAAAAGTCAATTTAATTGAGTCCTTTTACGCGCCACGAAATTATAAAGAAAATTCAAAAAATTTTCTAAGTTCATTAATTTACTATAGCGGATGCTAAATAGGCAATACAAGCATAATACATGCAGCAACATGTTCCAATGCTACTGCAACGCTATTTCTGCATACAAATTAAAGAACTAACCAAAATCGCAATAAGTCAATCACCAAAATAAAAATAAATTGTATCTATACCTACTTCTGTATTGTCATTAAAATCATATACAATACAATGCATTCATACATTTATCCATATACGAAAAATTTTTTTCGTATATGTATACTTGCATGGTAAAATCATATAGCTTCGAAACTGGTAATAATATGAATGCGTAAAATTGGAGTGAGAAAAAGTGAAATAAAATACTCCAGACAACCGCAAAAAGTTCGGACAGTCCTATTAGGCGGGGCCAAGAAGTTGGGTGCATATCCGTAGCAGCTGAAGGCGCTGCTAAAATACAAATAATTCAGTATCGCAGCATTCTGGAATTTCTTAATTTAATTACTCAAATTAAACTTTTTTCCGCAATTCAAAAAGCTATATCTCACAAGAAAACATTGCTCTACACGGGAATTACATCCGTTTTGATCAATTTCATTTAATTCTTTCAGATTTTGACGGAGAAACACACGTACATTTTACTCTAATTTGGAATAAAAAAAATAGGTGGTTGTGACAAAAAATTACATAATCTGACAACCTTTCCGTGTACTCATATCTATATTGGAGTTGTACAGAAAATTTCACATTTCTATCTTGAACAATAGTAAAAAAAACTGATAAATTCGATATCTTGCTTTCTCGACCGCTTTAATATCCCCTTTCGGAATCAATGCTAGAAAGTTCTCTAAACTGTTGTTATAGGATTATAATTCTGTAGAATTTGACAATAAACTGCATAGTTAAAGTAAATATATCCAAACAATATGTTGTAGCTGAAAACACTTACCAAACAACAATTTTCCAGTAACAATCAATAATGTTAATGTTATGCCCTAGTCGTCTTGACAAATTATTAATAAATAGCAATGAATTCATGTAAGTTTATCGAAATAGACATAAATACTTCCCGTGGCTTTCATGTTAGCCGACGTCGGCCTGTTTATATTACTTTTCGTTCGCTGTTTACAAACAATCCCAGATATCACAAGTAATAAATATACTTTTCCATTTCTCATATTAATCGTGTTTTGCCGCCGCAATTTCCGTCAGTCGAAAACCGAAAACAGAGTCGTTTCGAACTTAAAAAATAGACTCGCTCGAAAGCAATTTTTCCCGCCTCAAATTAACCGTAAACCGTCTGTCACGCCTGAAGTTTCACCGAGGTTTTCTCGAAAGCTTCGAAGGACTCGCACACGCACGTTGTTCTTCGCGTCACTCTCAGATTGACACGCCGACGAGCTCGTAAAATTCTATAAACGTAACATCCTTTTCTAAAAATTCGCATCGTGTACAACACTATATGTATATCGGAATATCATATCTCATCTTTCTACCGCCAACATCACATAACATAGCACATACGATATTGTGATTTATTTATTTTTTACAGGTGGAGCGGGAAATAGCAATCATGAAACTCATTGATCATCCACACGTCCTGGGCCTGTCTGACGTTTATGAAAATAAAAAATACCTGTAAGTTACGTAAAACGAACACGACGAAAATGTCGGTCCTTGTTAGTAAATATTTTTTTTTTGAAATATTGTTGCTTTGTTTTGTTGTGTTATGTTTTGGTTTTGACATGGAGATGTTTGGGAGAACAAATATAATTTGATTATGTCGCAAAGCTAGCGTAAATTTCGACTCCGATAATGAACGAACCGGGCAAATTATACAGAACGAAAACGGATTAAACAGCAAAATATGTTTTGCGATAAAATCAACGAATTATTTATTTAGTTTTATTTATTGTGGTGGTCAAATTTTAATATATTCATATAAGGTAGAATAAATTTAAATCCACAACAGCAATTGTTTAGTATAACAATATAAAAAATAATCGAGTTCCTTTTCATTTGTTCTTTTTTAAATCTTAGCAGCATAAACAGATTTGACTATAGTAAATTCATGAATATGCAATGGCACACTTTCAACTTATCATTTAAAATGTCTGCTAATATTTAATATGAAATAAAACTCATGTTGACAGAAACACGGGTGTTTACTTAAATTCAATAGCTATAGTGACTAATATAGGGTGTCTCAACGGGAGGTTTGTTTTTGAAATTCGCGCGAAATATGGTTAAGTTGGTACTACAGCGCTTAGATTTGACAGTTAGCATTGTGAAGTCTTGACATTTCAAGAATGCAGCGCTATACAAACGAGAAAAGTGTACTTATTGTGAAAACCTATTACCAAAATGGAGAATCTATCATGGGTACGTTTCGCAATTTACGTGATCATTTTGGTATTCATAATCGCCCAAGTAAAACCGCGATTATGAAATTAATTGAAAAGTTTGAACGCACTGGTTCTGTGGCAGACGTAAAAACAGCCCTGCGTCCTCGTAGCGGTCGTTCGGCTGAAAACATAGCCGCAGTGGTAGAAAATGTGGCCGATGATGCGCGCACCTCGATTCGTCGTCGTGCACAGCAATTAGACCTTTCCAGAAGTACTGTGCAGCATATTTTGACCAAGGATTTGCACTTACACGCATACAAGATCCAATTGACGCAGACATGAAACCAGCCGACCATGGACAGCGCCGTGAGTTCTGCAATTGGGTGTTATCGATGCAACAGGATAATCCCGATTTTGCAGCACAAATCATATTCAGTGATGAAGCGCATTTTCAACTTAATGGTTACGTTAACAAACAAAATTGCAGAATTTGGGGCGCTGAGAATCCTCGTGTGATTGAAGAACAACCTATGCACCCACCAAGAGTCACTGTTTGGTGCGGATTTTGGGACGGCCGTGTAATTGGACCATTTTTTTTGAAAACGCTGCTGGTGCCGCGGTAACCGTTACTGGTGATCGTTATCGTGACATGATAGCCAATTTTTTGTGGGCTGAGTTGGATGGTATGGATGTGGATAACTTCTGGTTTCAGCAATATGGTGCCACCAGCCACACAGCGAACCAAACAATTGAGTTATTGCGCACAAGGTTTCCAGGCCGTGTAATTTCTCGTCATGGCGATCAAAATTGGCCACCAAGATCGTGCGATATCACGCCGATGGACTTTTTTGTTTGGGGATTTTTGAATGGAAAGGTTTATGCTAACAATCCTCAAACAATTCAAGAGCTGAAATACGCGATTCGAAACGCGTTTGCTGAGATGGTGCCGCAATTGTGTGCAAGAGTCATACAAAATATCGTCAACAGAATGGACATCTATCAACGTAGTCGCAGCGGCCACTTATCAGATATTGTGTTCCACGTGTAATGTCCATGTCTGTACTTTATCATGAATTAAAAACATTGACAATTTTCAACAATCTAATGTGTTTAATTGCAACTTCAAAAACAAACCTCCCGTTGAGACACCCTTGTCATTTATAAGAATGTATGATGATGAAAGACCGAACAAACATAATAAAAGAAGGAAGCACTATTATACAATAAATATTAACAATTAGTAAAAAATTATACACTTTATTGTTGTAGTTGTTAACCTAAATTGCGCAAAAAACATCGACCTAATTACTATCAGCACCTGATCCGTATTGAGACTCTGCACAAATAATTGTGTCCTTTATTAGGTGGAAATATAAACTGAACTGAACAGACTACTTTATAACTGACTTAAGAGAGATCTCTACTGGACGGGCTAGTCCATTTGACAATGAACAAAAAACATAAACATTATCACTGCCGGGGCTTCGATTTCCCCTTAAAATTAAGATCAACGTTCAGCCAATGCTATTAATAATTACATCAATTTGTAGATAAAACTCAAATATACGTATGCTTAGTAGTAAGATTTTGAATTTCTTTTTATTTATTTCAAAATAAATTCGACAAAATGTCTAATATTGACCTTCTTCTGCTACTAATTATGACAATTTCTAAAATATATTTAGAAAAAATATTACTAGGCGTACATAGATATTCGAATTCTCTTCCATTTGGTATAAAAATAATAGAAATTGATTAATATTTACGGTTAATTTTATGGAGAAATCCAACTGTCTACAGTGGCCTCAGCGGCTGGGAGTAGAGATCCCTCTTAACAGTCTAAAATTTCAGCATTTTGCCATGTTTTAAATATAAAAACGGTACTCTAACATGGGATATCACGTCACATTTTCAAAATCAATTTTTTATCTATTTCACTAAGATTAACGTAAAATTTAAAATAAAAAAGTATTGTAACAAGCTCGTGCATTTTTGCGGCTATACCGTGAAGGACATCGGCAACTACAAAGGATCCGACGTCACGCATTTCAGAGAGAAGTAGACAATTCTAATATATTAGTCAACGCGAAATATACTAAAATGGAAACTTCTGGAATCGATACATGCATACATGAAGGTTGCAGCCGGCATAGTGATTTATTTACTGTTTAGTTGTTGACGCGGTCTGGCAAGAGACAAACGAAATGTCACTGAATTATCACTTAGTTGAGAAAGTTTGAAGCAGTGTTCCACAAGTTGTGTGGCGTGCGATTTTCAAGAATGGAAAACCGTGCAAGAGGCTGTAAAAATTCTCCAGTTTTTGTTATGATTGTGGATTGTATGTTACATAATCGCAAAAGAAGCCTTTAAGTGAATTAATTCAAAGATGTTATGGACGATATTTTGGCTTCAAAATTTAAAATTAAGACAAAACATGGGTACCACATATATACTGTATTTCGTGTTATGTCAAATTATCTCAGTGGAGCAAAACAAGAATTCTCCTGAAGTCCTGTCACAAAGGCCAACGATTTCACTTGAATCAGCAGATCACGTCACGGACTGTTACTTCTATCTTGTAAAAATTGAAAAATTTTCAAAAATACATAAACACAAATCCAGATATTCCATCTGTAAGCAAACCGTTGAAAAGAACTGATTATGAGCTTCTAACTCCAATCCGTTTTAATTTTTTTCAAATTCCACGAACGAGAAAGATATAAACGATGTTTTGAATGTGTCATTTTTAAGTGATCTGACGTATGTTCCTTCTGACGAACCACATCTCATTACTCAATCAGATCTGGATGATTTGACACGGGATTTGAGTTCAACCAAAGAAAATCACAAATTTCGGAATCTCGATTAAAAGAATGGAATCTTCTACATTCAACTACAAGAATCTCTGTATTGAATTTTCATAACAAAAAATTCAGTGCATTTTACAAAGTTGAAAGAAATTTCTGTTACTGAATGTACCGATGTAAATCAACTTTTGTATGAAATAAGTGTTGAATATATCCCTGCAGAATGGCGATTATTTATCGACTCGTCAAAAACAAGACTCAAAGTCGTTATACTTTATAATGGTAACTCGAAACCATCAATTCCAATGGCTCATTCTACAAACACAAAAGAAACGTATGACAGTATGTCAACTATATTAAACCTCATTCAATATTCAAATCATCTTTGGCAAATTTGTGGTGGCCTTTACCAAATATTGTTGTTTTTTGTGTCTGTGGGATAACCGAGCAGTTCAGCATCATTACCATATAAAAGAACGGCAGCCACAGACCATCATTATTCCTGGAGAATTTAATATAAAATTTGAGCCGTTAGTGCAAAATTTTGCGAAGGAATATTTGTCTGTCCACAAGTTAGGAAGCTGTTCAAATATGAACATTTATAACGTACCATGAATGATTTAGATCTGGCAGCATGTCCTTCTTTTAAAAATGTTGCAAATATTTTATGGGAAATCAAAAGAATGAAAATTTCCAAGATATCGTTGCTAATTTGCTAGAAAACTATCAAAATTTAGGGTGCCGAATGTCGCTCAAAATTCAATTTTTGCATTTAGATTTGAATTACTATCCTGCTAATTTAGGAAAAGCAAGTGTTGAACAGGGAAAAGGTTAGATCTAGAGATTACAGAAATGGGGAAATGATATCAAGGTAGGTGGGATCCCTTCATGATGAAAGAAAAAAACGTTGATATATCAGCAATTTTCCTTTGTATTCTTGATACTAATTAAACATTCAAGTATTTGTTATGTTAAGATGTTTGTACTTATCTATTTCTTCTTATAACTTCTGGATAACAGATATTCTAAATACAATATGGAAAAATTGGAGTATATGGTTGCAACCGATTTTTGACAAAAAAAGAACTATAGTGTACCTTATAGAGGACCACTAATTGAACAACTTTTACTTATAAATTAATCGGTGCAAACGTACAGGAACGGAGATAATAAATAATTAAGGTGCTCACCGAGTGAATTTTTCCATGTCACATTTTAAGTCGTATCTATTATACACACCTTTAAAATTATGAAAATCGTAATAAATGATGTTTATTTCACTTTACCACACAACAATTACATTGAATTTTTGTTTTTTTTTTATACTTTTCTGCGATTTTAAAATTCTAACATAACCCAATCATAACAACAAACCTGACCCTAAACTACCTAGTGGAAAAGTTGCATTCGTACCAACGACTGTCATCCATAGAGTTATAGAGTGGAATGTAGATAGATGGTTGAACAAACTTGTATTTTTCAATATTTATTTGAAAATTATATGCATATCAGTAACAAAAGACGTTATAAAATGTATATTATTTATAAATTTGTAGTTTATTTCATTGATTTTTTAACATGCCTCTTAAAATTATATAATATCCAGTAAATAAGTACGGAAAGATATAGAGAATGTTTATAGGTGTTTTATTTCATTTTTTCAAACATTCATAAGTCTCTTTTTGAACATTTACATGGTTTATACTGCAAACTTTGTTTAGTATTTCGCTTTGTTTTTGTTTGCCGCCCTTTTCACTCACACTTTTCAGGGGGTTGGGGAATAGTGCAGTTTTTGGATTGGATTTTTCAGTTGATATATATCGGTTTTTTACTTTTTTACCATCTGCCTTCCCCCGGTGCAAATTTTGTTCTTTTGTTGCCGCCCCCTTCACATCACCACGCGCGCGCGGGTTTGTGTTAAGGGGGCAGAAACAATATTTGTTTTTGCTTTCTGTACCCCATTCGTTGTCCGCACTGGTATTTATTTCGGTTGATTTATACCAATTTTTTGATGTTTTGCTGCCCCTTCCCCCCACCCCCCCGCGCGCGACCGAAATAAATACCAGTGCGAACAACGAATGGGGCACAGAAATTACTATTAATTATTACCGTACAAGTTCGTAATCACATTGAATTCATTTATTGTTGAATGTTTGCATTGCATTTTTCGTTCATTTCTATTTTGTTCGACCATCTATCTACATTCCACTCTATAACTCTATGGATGACAGTCGTTGGTACGAATGCAACTTTTCCACTAGGTGGTTTAAGGTCAGGTTTGTTGTTATGATCGGGTTATGTTAGAATTTTAAAATTGCAGAAAAGTAATTAGAAAACATAAAAATTCAATGTAATTGTTGTGTGGTAAAGTGAAATAAACATCATTTATTACGATTTTCCTAATTTTGAAGGTGTGACATGGAAAAATTCACTCGGTGAGCACCTTAATTATTAATTATCTCCGTTCCTGTTCGTTTGCACCGGTTAATTTGTAAGTAAAAGTTATTCAATTAGTGGTCCTCTATAAGGTACACTAGTTTCTTTTGTCAAAAATCAATTGCAACTATATACTCCAATGTACCCTACAATATTATTGTTTATCTACTAGCGGAGTATGGTTATAACTCTAAAACTAGACGTGGTGGAAAGATTTGGTTTTTGGTTATGCCTTCAGTTAAAGACTGTAAGAACTGTACACTCATTTTTAGAACAGTTATTAAAAAAATTGTCAGCTAGTGCTATTATTTTCTTAGAAACCATCACAATATTAAATAAATGCAATACTCAAAACAATATAATAACATTTAGATAACCAGTAGTTTTGTTACCCGTAAATATTTTTATTAGTCAGATTGTTTAGCTCAGAACATAATTTAATAACATTTTTGTTAAGTTAAAACAATTAACATATTAGTTAATAACAGTAATCCTTAATTTAGCTTAAAACACAGTTTTGACACTCAACCTCCATGTCGATAATTTATTACTACTTAATAATTAATTATTATATGCGGTTTGGAATGTTTTCCGAAGATATTCTCTTCATTTTCATTAAAGATATCTGAAAAGGAGGCAATCATTAATGCGGTCATTTACGGTTATGAAACTTCTCTGCAAATACCCGTTAAAATAAGTTAGTGTATGTACATTTGTCAAAAGGTTATCTGCTGCATCCCTTTCTACTATTTACTATGTGAGTAAGAATAGAGCAACTTGAAAATTAAAAATCCATATTTCTTCGAAAAGCCATCAATTCTAGTTTACACCTTGGCAAAATTCAGCACTATTCATATGTATTCTCAAATCGTTAAATTCTCTTTACGTTACCTCCAAATGTATATATGATATTTCTAATACCGACAAAACACGTCTTAACTGATAATTCCCTCTGCACCTGCTCTTAGAAGTTATAGTTCTGCCGTTGCTTAACTCAAGTGGATATGTTCGTGAGTTTGATGAAATCGATCAACATGATGGACTATTATGCACCACCTACTTACATGTAATAATAAGAACGTACAGTGCAGGTGAAAATATCAAATAAACATACAACCAACTCAACAATAACGTTTGATTTTTTTACTCACCTCACCTAGTGAAAGTGTGAAAATTGACAAATATTTATTTATTTATTTATTTATTTATTTATTTATTTAGAGATCATTAGGAACACCCATTTTTCTCTATCTACATAATACGGCTTAGCAAATATTACATTAAATTTGTGGTCTAATTTCTGACCAATCTCCAACACAACAATCCAAAACAGCAAGCATACAAACAGTAAATATAGAATATACACATCAACTAAGTATTACCCTCACCATGATCCAGTAAGTTCACCAAACCAATTAAAGTCGCAAAAAAACAATGAAACAAATCCCCATAATTTGATAAAGAGTTTAGCTGTGAGGGTATATTGCTTAATGGCGAGTTTTTACCATATTCAGTTCGATGGTGTTTTATAGAAAAAACATCTCCGCATCAGGTGTACATACTCGGCACTCTGAAATCTAACATAGACACTAATTCAGGCGAATCAAACTTAATACTAAGTAACTTAACCCCCGGTTTCCTAGCTATTTTAATTCTTCGTGCATGTAATCCATGCCTAGAAGATCGCAACGTACGGTATATGTATAACTGTCCTTAATAATATTCAGTTTAAACAAACCATAATTTATCATGTACTTCTGCACCCGCTCAAGTCTATTTACATCCGTCGACGTGTATGGATTCCATACAGTACAGCAATATTCTTCTGCCTTTTGATAAACCTGCACATTTTATTCGATTATATACAGGGTTAGTTTTAAATAGCGTCATTAAAAAAAGGGGGTGAAAGAAAAAGATGAGAAGCGCCCGTACAAAAAAAAATCGAGGTCCAATGTGCACGCCGTGACAAGAAATTGAGTTTTCTTTCTTCGAGTCCGACCCTGTCGCAGTTAATATACGAGCGGCAATATAGAAATTCACCGCTACGAACAGCACTGATGGGATTTCCATTTAGTTAGACATAGTCTTCATTGTGGTTAGATGCGTTCGCAATGGCAGCCTACACAAATATCGGATATACCGATATGATTTTAATTTATGGCGAAACAGGACAAAATAGCGTTGCGGCAAAAGAATTGTACGCAGAACGTTTCCCAAATCGACGTGATCCTTCGACAAGGACAATTGTTAGAGCCGTTTATCGACTTAGGGAAACGGAAACAGTAATTCTCCGTTTCGAAGGTCGCGGTCTTTCAAAATCACGCAGAGTGCAACAAGCAGAAGAGGATACCAAAGATGGTATTTTGAATTATCGTAATTTGCACCTCTGGGCGTACGAAAACCCCCACGAAATACACCAAATCGAAAGTAAGGATATCCGTCAATGTTTGGGCAGGGTTATTGGGCGATCAATTACTTGGACCACATATACTCCCAGAACGATTAAATGGACAATCCTATTTAAACTTTCTCGAACATGTATTACCCGAGTATTTAGATGACGTACCATTGGCGATACGGCAAAAAATATGGTTTATGCACGACGGAGCACCCGCGCATTGTAGTAGACTTGTAAAAGAATTTTTAAGCCGAACACTCCCGCAATGGATTGGACGTGGAAGTCACATTCCGTGGCCGGCCCGAACTCCCGATCTAAATCCCTTAGATTTCTTTTTATGGGGATACGTGAAAAGCTTGATATATGATCGTCACCATGATATTGAAAATGCCGCAGACCAGCAAATTCACATTTTTGTTGCAGCTCAACTCATTCCCGAGGAAATGCCAAATTTTGCCGACGTACGTAATAACTTTCGTCGCCGAATTGATGCCTGCATTAGAGCTGATGGTGGGCATTTCCAACACTTTTTATAATCTTGTTTTTCCTGTTTCGCCATACAATCGGTACTTTTCAGTACCACCATAAATTAAAAAAAAAGTGAATAATTACATAAAAATTAATGAAAACTGGTATTTGAGATTAATAAGACATTATTAAATACTTTTCATTAGTTAATAATTTTCATCTGGAGGAATTAAGTTTCAAAATAATATCCTTCTATTTACCGGAAAAAAAACATGGTAATGCACCGAGGTTGTCGACCTTTTCTACATAAAGCGTGCTATTCACACACAAAAAACATCGCTATACTAAATCTTTTGAATTGCCATTCATTCTCAAAAGTTGTAAATATTTGCATTTTATCGTTTTTTTGGAAGAACCTTAAACAGGAATTACTAGTGGTATTTACGTTATTGCGTATAAGATAAACAAAGTTATGGGCGGACTTTAACTACATTTTGGCCCTAAAAATTTGGGAATTTTTGACGAGTTACAAATAAATTTCTTTTTTGATTTTCAGTTAGACATTTATACGTATTCCTCAGTTTCGTATAGCCTGGTACCTATTAAGCGGTAACCCTGTATATATATACATATTATATATAACATGATTTATATGCAAGTCAAATTTTAATGAACTTTCAAAGATAACACCCAGATCCCTGATACAGTTAACGTTTTCGACTAATGTACCATCAAGATAATAATCAGATACTAGTAAGTCATCGTTTCGCTTCTTCGAGAAAGACATATTGCCGTGGTCCTTGCATATTTAAGAATAAGAATAATATTAAGAACTAGTTTAAGTGTTAAAGAAAATATTAAATTTAAGTTTGAAAAAAAATGTTTACTGAAAATTTTAACATCATGCAATACTAATAACACAAGTGTATAATGGGTTGCATATGTTTAAATATAGAGAATTAAAATATCAAATGATTTTATTATTATATTATAGGTTAGATAAGTATTAAAACTAAGTATTAAATACGTACAAAATAAAGATAAAAAGGTACTTAAACCTAATAAAAGAGAGTGAGTCATTTAAACACTATAAAACTATATGAATAGGTTCACATTCGTCTTGCACGAGACAAGAATATTGCAGAATAAATAATGAATTTAAAACGTGCACAATGTAATAAATTTTATAAGAGGGATTTTAATAAATCATGCTTAAAAAATATAAAAGTTACCTCAAACTTATGACTATAAATAAAAAAGGATATAAGTTAAATATTCTAACACGAAATGGTCAGCAATAATGTTTTATATAAACAACAGCTGAATGAATAAAAATATACATTCATGAACTTGTACGTGTAAACACAGAAGTTTCACAGACTGTGGAAGACTTGTATGGTTTTGAACCTACAAAGAGAAATATAGTATAAAAATTTGTTTATAGTTTCTTGCATATAAATGTATTACTGTAAGGAAAGTCCAGGGTAGAAATGAAAGACGTGGTGGAACCGACTAATCGTTGTAATATAAGTGATATGGGAAGAAGAATTTCTGTCATCTGCTATGTGTTTTCGAGTTTACCAGGTCCAGACATTTCTAAAAGAAAATTAAGGATTATGTTAGCGAATGCGAGAAGAAAGTATCTAACAAATAATGAGAAAGGCAATAAGTTTATAAACAAATACATAGAGGGATTGTATTAAGAAAAATATATCTACCGTTGGAGATACAGAACAATTTAGGGAAAGACTTTTAAATAAGCAAACGGTTTGAAGTGTTGACGTTTGGTGAATGAACTGTCAAAGACAATATGTGAGCGTGTATTAGTGTGACAACGACAACTTGCAGAAAATGAACAGCAGAGACAATCGTTGTTCTTTTGTTTCGGGTATAAATTCGAAAAGTAAGAATGAAGATGAATTAATTCTTATTTCGACTTCGAAGGAAAAAGACAGTTTTTGAAAGATAACAAAGAATTAAAACGTAGGGTTGAACACACTACGATTCAACGTATAAGTATTTAGTTTGTATTAGAATATAATTTCAATTTTCTTTTTCAATTTTATTTAGAATAATTTTCTTTTTGATAATTTTATATTTAAATATGGAGATGCCTAAGGCAGAGTTTGAATCGATATTTGATGAAACAAAGTAAGTTGTTAAAATTGTAAAGGATTATTAATGCTGCAATGTGTTTCTAAGAATACAACGTGAAAATGTTTATTCTAGTATAACGTTGAGCAGTAAGAGTTAAATAGATATCATCCTGTTAAATAATAATTCATTAGTTTATTTATAACACAGAAAGGATCATTAATGGTGTTGGGTGTTTCGTAGAATACTACGTGCGAATGTTTATTCTCGAATACATTATCAAGCATCATTAATTTTTCGCTTTTATCATTAATTTAAAATTTCAAAAATATAATAATATATAAAAAGAGGAATGTTTCTGTGTGGCAGATATTGAAGTGCTAGCAACAATACGTGCGAATGGTTGAGGCTAGTGGTCAATTTCGAGCCAATCTTTGAACATTAACCATTGCGAACTTCTAGATTATCAGGGCATTACGTGCAAATATAATGTTTCTGGTAAAATAGAATTAGCTCAATACTAACAGATTACCTATTGGGAATCGAGTTCAACGTCGTTTTAAAACAGGATAAATATCTCATGACTACAATTATAAATAAATATATTCTATAAAACATTATAACCGAAAGATGGTAGAAATGTTTTCTTTCTATCACGTGTATTATAAATTTTAATGTGGATATAGTATAGCGATGTTATCTATAATTGATATTCGAATAAACATATACAGATATGATTTTTATATGAACTTAGATTTTTCTTTAACAAAAAATTATAACCTTATCCCTGAATAATACTAAGCAAGAGATTTACCAGGAAATAGAAGGGGCTGAATACACTGCTAGAACTCACCAGTACTTACAAAGTACGTGCTGTTGAAAATAAGTTTATACATCGAATAGAAAAATATTACATTTATATTTAATAAATGATGCTGGTACAGCACACAGCAATATGTTTACATTTGTTGATATTTATTTCCATATTGTTTTGTTTACACCATGTGGACACTGAGTTTATGTAGGCTTGAAATTTAACACTGTTAGTATAAGCGGGGATAGAAGAAAAAAGCTTAAGGTCGTCAGCATACAATAAAAACCTGGAGTGCGTTATGGCATGTTCGATATCATTAATAAAGAGATTGAACAGAATAGGCCCCAAGTGGCTGCCCTGTGGAACACCTGACGTAACATTTATATCTTTTGATTTATGATTATTTACTAATACTTTCTGCATACGACTGATGTAGGAGCGGAGCCATATTAAGATACTACCACTTATCCCGTACATTTACAGCTTAGTGAGTAAAAGATAGTGATCTACTTTGTCCAAGGCTTTGCTGAAATGAGTGTAGCTGGAATTGACTTGAAAACCGTGTTCTAGAAATTCGCAAATATAGTTATGGAGGTTAGTTTCAGTGTGACGCCCAGGTAAAATCCATGTTGTTATGCTATTATGGTGGAGGAGCAAAGAAATATAAACAATTGTCATAAAGACAGAAAGATAAGTAAGATAAATTTTAATCTACGCGGAGGTTATTCGAGGAGAAACTGAAAAACTAGGTGATGATAGATATAAATGACATTAAATTAATTAACATCAAAAGAAAAGAAATTATTTGACAAAGGGAAGTTGAAACATTTGACATAAATAGACATTCATCAAATAAGCCTATGTAGTTGGCATCTAA
Organism: Amphimallon solstitiale; assembly: GCA_963170755.1. Lineage (NCBI taxonomy): Eukaryota > Metazoa > Arthropoda > Insecta > Coleoptera > Scarabaeidae > Amphimallon > Amphimallon solstitiale. The sequence continues at coordinate 100,280,204 of OY720677.1, read as the reverse complement.
TTACTTATAACAACTTGAGAGCTTGTAAAACAACGGAACGTAAACAGATCTCTTTAGTTAGTACATCAAGCGTGAGACAAATTTCCAGTGAAAATAATTACGATGTTAGACCTTAAGGTAAGTGTTGAAAGGTGCATCACTAATTAATTTCTTCAATTACATATATGTATCCAACTCCAAATTTACTTAATTGTAGGGTCCACAGACGGTGAATCTCGAAAGTTAAATTGTAAGCGAAATGTAAACTAAACTATGAAAATTATTGAAACAGCACTAAGTAATAAACAAATAACAAAAGCAAACACAGATTGTCAAACGAAAACAACCCGATGAGTATTGAGCAAGTAAAGAAAGAGTGATGGTTAAATACAGTGACGGCTCGTGAGTTATGAAAGACGGTTACCTATTTTTTGTACATAAAATCCATTCTCCTATTTTTGATGCTGGAAAAGACGTCTATGACTTTGTTGTCAATATCCGGGATAGACTGGATGAACTTCTATTGATAGAACCGCCAATGCGTTCAGTCGATCTTCTGACATTGTACTTCTCAGAAAAGTGGTTTTGTCTTTAGCTTGCATGTTCTTCATTATTGCGTTCTTGGTTGTCATTGTCAGTAGAAATTCTTAAATTTCTAATGTGAATAATTTGCTGTTGGAATTGTTCAATTGCCTTTTGCAGTTGAGCACTGTCAATCCCGCGCATGGTAGAAACGTATAAGTAGGCAAAGGCAATAATTGATTAAAATTTCAAAGAAAAAAACAAAAGACTAACACAATTTAACATAATTTTTTATTAATAATGTGTTGAACCGCCCCTATTAGTGTCACACTCCCTCACTCTTCGTGGCATTGATTCGACTAGGTGGTCGATATCCTCTTGGGGGTATGGTGTCCCAAGCAACCTGTAATTCATGCCGGAGAGCTATTAGTGTCTGCGGGCGATTGGCTAAATTCATAAGTTTTCGTCCCATAATGTCCCACACATGTTCTATTGGCGAGAGGTCGGGGGATTTGGGTGGCCATGGCAAGATATTGACATGAGCCTCTTCCTAGCGATTTATAGAAATTCTCGCTACGTGGGGAGGGGCATTATCCTGCTGGAAAAGTGGGTCTTCGAGCGTTTGAAGATATGGTAGAATATGGGGTTCTACCACCTCATCAATGTAACGCTGGGCGTTCATGGTGGTTTGGATGAACACCAATTGAGACCTACTCCCATATGCTATAGCACCCCATAACACCCACTGCTCGATGCACATGCCTTTCAACGGAAAACTGAATATCACGACGTTCCCCACGTCTTCGTCTGACCCTCATACGGCCATCATGCATCCCTAGACAAAATCGAGATTCATCACTGAATACCACCCTGTGCCACTCCACGTTCCAGTGCAGTCGCAATCTACACCACTCCAAACGTTGCTGTCGGTGTTGAGCCGTAAGTGGTAACACAAGATGTGGACGATAAGATTGTAAGCCGAAACCCCTAATTCGACGATAAACGGTTCGAAGGATTACAGGAGGACCAATATTACCTAACCACACGTCAGCAATTGATCTGGTACTGGAAAACCTGTCTCTTAGTGCCATTAAGCGAAGGCGGCGGTCCTGTATCTCATTAGTTCTTCTTCGGCCTCCGGTTCCTCTTTGGCGTCTTTCATGACCTTCCCTAGTCCATGATTGCTAACAGCGCATAATGGTGGATTGGTTCCGGTTAAGGCGATTTGCAATTTCCCTGTATGAAAAACCACCTTCTCGCAAACCAACAATTCGACCTCTGTCGAATTCGCTTAATTGGCGATAATTTCCACGTTGCCGCACTCTAGGCATAATAAAACTCTTTAAACACGTTAAACAAAGGTATAATAAGACAAAACCGTTGAAATTAATTTCAAACAAACAATTAATACACCACACATTAATGTCAGCGAAAACTGAATGAAGTGTCAGATGTGTCATGACCACTTGATCTATCGCAATAAAATTTTAATCAATTATTGCTTTTGACTAGTTATACGTTTCTACCAAGTTTGGTCAAAAAATTCGCACCCATTCTTGGTGTTGCACTTTCCATGTCATGCAGCATATGTGGCATGATGAAATGAAATATTTTCAACCAGTAGAGAAATTCCGGGCAATTCAAATGTTTCAATAAACCACTTTCTTATCTAATAGTAACTGAATCCATCTTCGTCAATAATTTTGTCTAAGCATTCTTTGAAAGAATCCTGGTGTTCAAATAATGTGTTCACAGTTCGACTTTTGAAAATCCAGCGTGTAGGAGCAGCGCGAAGTAATCTACGTTTGACTCTTTCATTAAAAATTACCGTTCGTTTTGGCGATCGAGAAAAAAAGCTTTAAAATAATTGCAAGTTTGCAAAGAAAATTTTTACATTTTTATTGCAGTGTGTCGCTCGTTCAATAATTAATTTAAATTGATGCGCGTAACAGTGAATATAATGTGCATGTGGAAATGTTCTTTTGATAATAGCTTGGACACTATTTGTCTTTCCACTCATTACGGACGCCCCATCGTAACTTTGGGCGATTAGTTTATTGTTCTCAGACCCAGAAGGAGAATTTAAAATTATTTGCAATTCGTTCAGCAATGATTTTGTTAATACTTCAGCATTATGTCCACTCGGCTTAAAAAAAATCAAAACACATATCGAATAATAACAACCATTAGCTGATTATTAGAGGTGTCTGTAGTTTCATCGGCCTCCAAAACAATTAAATTTGAATATTTAATTTCTTTTAATATTTTCTGCTTGTAAATTTGCAATATTGCATCTAGCAATTCGTTCTGAATAGTTTTTGAGGCGTCTCTAAACACTGGTAAACTTTTCATATCTTTTGCAAGCACGGCGTCTAATTCAGTTGCAAAGTTGATCAAGCCTACATAAATACCTGGATTTTCCGACGTCAATGTCTCATCATGGCCTCGTAACGCCAATTCAAAAGCTCCGTAAAATTTTATACACATAATTAACCGGCGCAAAATATGACGATTTTTTTCCTCATCTTCGTTGTACTTAATTTTATGTCGCAAATAAGCACTCTCTAGCTGTACACGTATGTCCACTTTACCAAGAACATTAAAATCCACGCATGCACTCATTTGAGAAACGGAATTTTCGTGTTTCTTTGCCCTCTCTGTGATATGCTTTAAATCATTCAACCGTTGTTTATTCCACGCAATAACCTCTTTCTTAAAAATTAAGCAGATAAAACAAAATAGTTTATTAGTTAGTGAACATCCGCACATCTACTCATATTTTTCATATATATTTTTATTGAATACTCTATTGTAAGTTCGAATTTTACTTGTGGAAGTGTAGTTTATTTGATGTTTTGGAATAGGCCTTCCTTTCTTCTTAATTAAAAGTTTTTGCTCAAATGATAGCGGGTTTTTTTAATTAAATGATCTTGCACATGATTAACTTCCATCATTAATAATAAACGTCACTTCAAGGCTTTGAAATCACACACGCAAGGTAACGCAATGAAAACATGCACTCGCAATGAATGCAAGACGTTAATTGGAGTCTGCCAAATTTGTGCCTCAAACCGAAGTTATAAGCGCATATGGCGAAGACAAGCGGAGCGAGCCGATTCATACTCGAAAGAAGCACATCTGAAATCGTGCCCTGGAACATAGTTTTGAGCGTTAGCATACGCTAGTGTGTGTGGTGCGGCAAGAAACATTGATACCATCGTTTTAAAAATACGTAAAAATAATAAAATATTCATATTCATATTCATAATAAAATAATGCACTGAATTTCAAGAGAATTTTCATCAATTGAACGAACAACAATTCTAACTGGATTACGGGTAAACAGATACACGTGACCTTGTTAGAGTGAAGATTCCCCACTATTTGGCTTTTAACGCGTTGTCATGTGGGCAGGATGAATTAGTAGTGTCAACCAAAATGGAATTTCCAAACGGATTTGTCAATTGGGTTGTACGTTATGTACAAAAATTATCGAAATTAATTTCCATCAAATTTAATCAACTATTACATCCAAATATTTGAGACTTGCTACAAATCGTTTTAAAAAGCCATAACTACCAGAAAGAGGCAAGGTCTTATTGAAAACCGAAAAGACACTTCGTGTTTCTTCTAAGAAATCAAACGTTCAAATGGACTGAGATCAAACCATGGGTGTCACATATGTGAAGTTGCTGTTTAATTATTAGAAAAAGGCAAATGAATAACTAACAAAATACAAAAGCAGAAACGAAAAATAGTATATGTAGTAAGTGTGGTAATTACTGCAGTGTGAAATAGATGTGAAAGGAGGATCGAACAAATGCATCTCATGGGAATCTATAAAATCTATATGTCAAGTACACACGTGGATCAACAGGTGACGCATATAGTGCCTTTATAATGAGAGTGGTGGCACGAGATATGAAATCAATATAAAATAATTTGGTCATTATGTGGGTACCCTGCGAAAAAATACATTTTTGCACAAGACGCCATATGTGGGTACAAATTGTGTTAACCTATCAGTACGAATCACGTCCGTGTCACCACTCTGATTATATATTCTCTCTAGAAGTAGAGAATAAATTAACTATTAATTCTAAATGAAGTGAACTTAAAAAAGACTAATCAAAAATTAAAATAGCTGAAAATTATCGAATAGACAAATATTCGGTTGCAAAAATAACTCTAAATTAATTTAAGTATACATTAGAAGGATAAATGACTTTTTAAAACGCAACATATCCCAACTCATACCCATGATTACTTTTCTGAAAATGTCACCAACATATATTTTCAGACAAGAGGTTTAAAGTATTTAATTTTTCGTACGTTTTGGTTAATATTCACATTGAAATATATTGTATGATGATCTGTTATTGAATACAGGTTCTTGACATGTTAAAATAGCCGCAGATTAATTAGTTTGTGTCACTTTTAGGTTGGTATTTAATATTAATGACTCTCTTTCCTTAACGGATAGTGTTTTTATCAGTTCTAGATGTTGTTCATTTGTTAAATTTCCTTTTTTGTAATGTGTATATTATTTATAATTTATTATACATAATAGTATAATAATGTAGTTACGCAGTGAACAACTTTAACAGTAATTATTTCTGTCGTTAAGAAAGCAGCTTACTCTAGTGCAGCGGTGTTTAACCTTTTGTGAATCAAGGAGACCTTTTTTAAATATCTAATCAGGGACCCGCATACAACTTATATTATGAAAACATTTAATATAATGTATAACATAGAAATTGGGTACATTATATATCTAGGAACACAACAAATTTTCGTTAATTTTTACTAAAATAAAATATTTATTGAAATTTTACATTCAGCAGTTAAAAAGAAAACATTTAACACTAAGGTTGATGTTGCTGACAAGCTTACTTATGTTTGGCGCGGAATTAACGTTAATGTACGTTACACATTCAAGTATTTTATATTGGCTGCGTTCGTCAGAAATTAAACGCTTGCACTGCGCTTGTGATTAGTTTGTTATTGGTGTAAAAGTTTGATGAACGCATGATGAACGGCATTCCGCCATATTGTTTATTTTTGACGTCATTCCACCCGCATACGTTTGAAAATAATGTTATAATCATATTACGGTATTACTCAAAAAATGAATTTTCCGGAAATTCTTATTGAAGACAATGTTGTAAATATAGAAGGTATTATTCATCTCGCGTTAGATTCAGTAGAACCTATTCATCATGATTGATATACAAGAAAGAAATAGAACTATTAGAAATCAAAATTATTTTGAATTAACTATTCGGAATTAAATCGATATCAAATTCAAGGAACATGTTAGAATGTCTCCACAAACTTTTCAGATAAAATATATTTTATTTTCGTTTTGATGGTTCATAATATAGTTTTTATTTTTCATCTGCTTAAAAAAAATATATTACTATTTTGTAAATCATAAACAAACATTATTACCTTTTAATAATTCATGTATATCATCTCCGTCTATGGGATTATACACTATATCTTTAAATAAATATGAACATGTTGTTGTCATGATTTTGAAATTCAAATTGAATCGTATGCGCTTCTTTATTGCAGCGATAGCAAGCATAAAATACATATGCTTTCAAAAATGGAGACCGCTTGCAAACTAATCGCAAACATGTTTGCAGTATAACCAACAGAAATATTAACAACTGTTAGCAAACATTTGCTTCTGGCGAACGCGCTCATTGTTACATTGATTTGTAATAGGTACGCCACCTATAGCGTGTTCATTGAATACTCGTATATATACAGTTGTCCGATTTGTAGTTGTACTACGGAGGGTAACATTACCTTGCGATGTCGCGCTTGTGTAACAGATGCCGCTGGGAATCTCATGGCATTTAGTAGGTACGTAAGTTGACTATATCAGGTAATCTAAGTTTTTAAGGCATTGTGAACAACACGTTCATACACTGATGAGACCAGTGTAAGTTCAAAACAGCTGTCTGCATGTTGTTGTTCGCAGTGCCAGCTGAGGATAGATGTGCATTCATACATTTACATATGCACATATGTAAATGTATGAATGCACATCTATCCTAAGCTGGCACTGCGAACAACAACATATATACGTATAAATGTAGGGTAGTTGCTCCAGTAATGGACACCCAAGAGGATATCTCAATTTCAAAAATTCTCGAAAACTATGATATTTTATTGAGACAAATATGAAATATACCGAAATGTAGTAAATTTTATATGCTTTATTTTAGTATATGTTTAAGCTTATAACTTAATATGCAAACATTTGTTTTTTAATAATTAATGAAATATTGTCAAATGTGCCAGTGGTGGACATACTATAATCAATAATGGACATATTTTGGATGAGTAATGGACACCTTTAAAATTTTGAAATGTCCAGCTCCTGACTGCAGATTTCCATTGCGATTTAAGAGGAGTGAATATAGCATCTGCCGGTTGCATAATGTGAGTGGTATTTGGCAATAGGGATATTGAAATGATACCATTATCGTCACAAAGTAGGGTTTCTTGTTGAATTAGGTGTGAACGATGTGTATCAACAAAAAGTACAACCGGCGGAACAATATTTGATGATTTCACAAACGGTATAAAATGATTTGTTAGATATTCATAAAAAACTTCTGAATGAATCTATTCAGAACCTGATCTGCCAAGCGCCCAATTTTCTGGCACAGATTCAACTATAGCTTTTGGCATCATTTTATATGGAAAGATTAGCATTGGTAGTACTACATGGAACTGTAGTACCACCAATGCAATCTTTTCATATAAAAAGATGCCAAAAGCTATAGTTGAATCTGTGCCAGAAAATTGGACTCTTAGCTCAAAATGTGGCCATGAGTAATATGTTCTTTTTCAGAACTGACTCGTTTATAAAAATCTAAAACTTTTCCAGTTTTTTGGGCACAAAACAAATTCTGATTTGTTGCCATTGAATATGCGACTAGGGTCCAGAAGAATTGATTCCAGATTGCTTACTAATTCGGCATGTTTCTCTTTTATTTGGGGGTGGCGTTTTAGAAAACTTTCCATTGTCTTCTAGAAATTTCTTGACTGATAAAAGAAGATTCTGTTTATGTACTGGAAATCCTTTCTTCGCCATGGCAAGAATCCATGCAAGTAAGTTTTCTTCTATTGCAAATAATTCCGATTAAGGACCAATTTTTCACTAAAGAGGAACAACACTTGACAATTTCCTGATTAGTGTACTTCGGGGAACACCAAACTTTGCTGCTTTCTTTCACCGTTTGCACGGCTTTTTGCATATTCTCATAAGAATATGAAAAAAATATCTTTTAGTTTACTTCTTTGTAGAATTGGCGTGCTTTTTTGTTTTTCCTATTGCTCTACAAATCAAAAATCTATAATCAACGTTATCATAAAAGTTTTCCATCAAATTAAGTGGCTATCCATTACTAAATATCATTACTTCAGTAATGGACACCCGCCAGGTCTATTACTGACACAGTGTTAAAATTCTTGATTGAGTAATGGTCACCCCCTAACAAGTACTCCATTGTTGCGATTATATGGTATTAATTATATACATATATTTTTGACTTACTGTATTGAAGTACAAAACGTTACAAAAGTTTGTACTACTGTCTGAACTTGACTTTTTGCAAAATTTCCCCTACTCATACAAGGCTGAAGTTAGGTACATAAAACTACAATAGAGACGTGTAGTATGTGTACATGAATAACTGGACTACCAAAACAAAACTTTTTGGCGCTTATTTTAAAAATTATTGGGTCATTTTCCATCAAGGGTGTCCATTACTGGTGCACTGTCCATTACTGAGGCAACAACCTATATATGTATACTTATGATAGTATTATCCGTTAATGTACGTTACACATTCAAGTATTTTATATTGTTACATTGAAAAAACAAAAAATCGAGACAAAAGTTTCCCCCGAAGTAACTATGATATTCACTGTCCATAGTTTTAAATTTGATTTGATAAAATTAACAATTTTTACAGTTTCATTCAAGGTTTATTTCAATGTATCCGGTATTTTTTAAACAACCAATGCTTTTGTATGAATACAGCTATGATACCGTCAGTACTAATTCCTATGCATTTTAACCAATCAACTTCATTGAATGTAATGAATTCATTCACCTTGTTAAACACTTTTTCAGATGTAGTATGTATCAAGGATAACATGAATAGTAAATCTTCCAAAACAGCCGTTTCATGTTCGTATCTTACGTAACACAGTAGATGAACATTATTCGCTGTGTCTGTACATTCGTCTAGCTGAAGACCAAAATAGCAACTTTCTCTTTATTAATTCTTACTAATAGTCACTTCGCCTCTAAACAGCGTCATTTGACAAGGCTATTAAACGTAGATCCGTAGCAGCTTTTTCACTTACCATATAGATACCTCATTTTCATTACAGCAGGTAATATCAGTTCTTCAGCAATTGTATGGAGTTTGACATTTTTGGCTCTCATCAGATCTACTTCAAATGATGCTTTCATTGTATTTTCATTATTGCAACCAGTTCACGTTCTTTATTTTTTAAAAATGTATGTTCTTAGAGACATGCTCCATGTGCGTAGTTTCAAAATGTCTTCTTAATTTTGAGGGTTTCGTAGCTTTATTAGACAAAACCTCGTAACATAATATGCATGGCGCCTCTGTGCATGAGCTTGTTCTATACATGTGAAACATTAATAAGTTACTATTATAATTGCGACATTTCGGCTTTGGATTATTAATTTTAGAACTCCTTCACTATTACTATTTTTGTGGTTGATATTATGCCAACTATCTATTATATGTGAGATATAAAATTCAATCTGAATTTATAACATGCACGCACCCTCATGTAGCGACTCGTGACGACTTATCAACACATACAGCGGCAAATGACGACGACGATTAGTAGACACAATATAAAGCAATGGTGTGACATCACCCTTCCTGTTGGCACAGTTTTATTATAAGTATTCAATTTTACCCTTCCTAATTGGAAACAGATAAAAACATTATTTATACAGTGACCGGCAGAAAGTGCGCAGCATATGGGAAAATGGTTTACCTTTGAATATAGCAAAATTATTTTATTGCATCATGTCTCGGCATGACTTGAGACCAAAATAGCACTCGCGATTTCTGCCGAAACTCTCATCGTATACGAGGGAGAGTCAAAAATACAAAATTACGCTAAGAGTAAAGTACCCCCATTTTTAACATTAGACTTTTCTTTATTAAGCAATAGTTCTTTGGTTTTAAAAATTAAAGTAAAATATCGAGTTTCATTCACTTTTGATAAAAAATTTCAGTTTACTGTTTATTCTGAATTACCCTGTATAAGAAATTGAGCGCGCTCATACAATACGCAAATCTTACTCTCTGTAGACATCGTAACAGAAAACCATAAATAATACGTCGCAAAAGTCAGCGACAAAAATAATATAGCTTTTGAAAATAAAAATTCAAGAATGTGAAATAATTTTGCTGCACACCATATTTTACGTTTTCAGAAGTCAAAAATTTTTATTTAACTCAAATTGTGTGATTCATTTTAACTTAATCATCTTTAAAATTGTAATATTTTTTCATAAAATTAGCAACACTTCTTTTTATTCAGCTTTTAATAATAATAATAGTAAAGATACATAATAGTAGGAAATAAAACTCAAAATACATTAACAAAATCGTTAAAAAAATATTTATTTACAAGTACATTATTTTTCTACGTGAGCTCCCCCATTCTCAATACATTTCATTGTCCTGTTGTTAAATTCTTGTGCTACGTTTCTTAAAAAAACCGGATTAATTTGAACGACACACTGCCTAATCGTATTTTCTAAATGGTCCAGATTTCTAAATGGTCGATGTTTGTATACTTGGTTCTTTAAGTAACCCCAGAGAAAGAAATCCATTGGGGTAATGTCAGGCGATCTTGCAGGCCAATGATTTTCTGAAAACCGTCCGATCCATTTTTGAGGAAATTGTTGATTAAGCCATTCTCTTACTTGCAATGTAGAATGGATCGAAGCACCATCTTGTTGAAAATACATATTCGCTCGTAGATTTAAAGGCATATCATCTAGGAACTCGCTAAATTCATTCTGCAAGAATTGTAAATATCTACCTGCATTTAAATTTTGCCGGAAAAAATATGGTCCAACTATTTGAGTATTCAATATACCACACCAAACGTTTGTTTTAAATGAATATTGGCTTTTACATTCAATTGTAAAATTAGGATTTTGATTAGCCCATCACCTACAATTTTGAGAACTTACTACGCCGTTGCTTGTGAAGGTTGCTTCGTCAGTAGATAATATTTGACTTCCAAAATGGGGATTATCTTCCTTCTTGCCTTGGAACCAAAAACAAAAGTCAATTCTAGCATCTATATCTCTTTGTTGAAGAGTATGGGTGAATTTTGGTTTATATGGTAAGTACTTGTTTTTTTTAAGAATTCTTCTAATCGATTTTTCGGAAATACCTAATACTTCTTGTCTTTCATACAATGGCATAGTACCTAGGAACTTCATTTACTGACAATAACACATTTAAACTATTTTCTTCATTAGTTACACTTTTCTCATGGGGTTGCTTGTATTTACTTTCCACCGAACCAGTTTGTTTAAATTTGTTCACAATTCGGCATACAGTAGAATCGTGAATATTTTTATTGTGTCTATTGTTAAAAATATTTGCTGTTTCGCGATAGCTATAGTAATTTTCACCACGAATTCGAACTATTTCTACCTTTTCTTGTACCGATAACCTTTCCGCTTCCATTTTTATAGCAAAACTAAATGTCTAAATGACATTTATTGAATTAAGTTCATGTTTTTTAAAATCAAACACATGCAGTACGAAAAAACATCTGTCGAGGATTATGCTGAGACTAACTTTTTTATTTTTGTCGCTCTTTCTCGTCAAGCGTTTATTATTAAAACCTTAATAAAAAGAAGTGTTGCTAATTTTATGAAAAATATTACAATTTTAAAGATGATTAAGTTAAAATGAATCACACAATTTGAGTTAAATAAAATTTTTTGACTTCTGAAAACGTAAAATATGGTGTGCAGCAAAATTATTTCACATTCTTGAATTTTTATTTTCAAGAGCTATATTATTTTTGTAGCTGACTTTTGCGACGTATTATTTATGGTTTTCTGTTACGATGTCTACAGAGAGTAAGATTTGCGTATTGTATGAGCGCGCTCAATTTCTTATACAGGGTAATTCAGAATAAACAGTAAACTGAAATTTTTTATCAAAAGTGAATGAAACTCGATATTTTACTTTAATTTTTAAAACCAAAGAACTATTGCTTAATAAAGAACAGTCTAATGTTAAAAATGGGGGGTACTTTACTCTTAGCGTAACTTTGTATTTTTGACTCTCCCTCGTATACGATGAGAGTTTCGGCAGAAATCGCGAGTGCTATTTTGGTCTCAAGTCATGCCGAGACACGATGCAATAAAATAATTTTGCTATATTCAAAGGTAAACCATTTTCCCATATGCTGCGCACTTTCTGCCGGTCACTGTATAAAAAAGTAATGAAAATTAAATTTACTAAGTACTAAACTATTAAATGTACTACTAAACAAAGTTAATCCTATAATAAATAATATATTTCAAAATAGTTGTTATTTTAATTAACACATTGCACTTGCATTTTGCAAACCATTATAATTTAGCTTAGCATATTCTTAAAATAAATATTTCTTGTTTGTGCAGCGGACCCCCCTTAAAGATCTGGACCACAGGTTAAGAACAGCTGCTCTAGAGTATCTTCATTATTTAGAAACGGCTGTAGAAAACTTGGAGAATGTTTGGGAAAACTGATTAATGCTTAAAGCTTTGTCAACTTTATGAAAAAAATTGCAAATTATTCCTTTAGAAAAAATGTATAGAATATTTATTAAACAAAATTAAATTGTACATACTGCCGTGGTCCTTGCATATTTAAAAATAAGAATAATATTAAGAACTAGTTTAACTGTTGAAGAAAACATTAAATTTAAGTTTAAAGAATGTTTACTGAAAATTTCAACATCATACAATACAAATAACACAAGGGTATGATGGGTTGCATATATTTAAATATAAAAAAATAAATAAATATGATTTATTTATTGTTACATTATAGGTTAGATAAGTATTAAAAATTAAGTATTAAATAGGTACAAAATAAAGACAAAATAAGTCTAAGCAATATATTTCTTTTGTAGAGAAAATAAACAGGAGGTATTGTTTGTATACACTGAAAAGCAACCTAACTTTTCACAAGGCCTGAAAATAGCATTGAATATTTTAAATAATGGACCTTTGTTTAAAGACAAAAAGGTACTTAAAGCAAACAATAGAGAAAGAGTCATGTTGAGGGATGGAATGGTAAAGAGAGTGAGTCATTTAAACGCCATCAAACTAACTATATGAAAAAGGTCAAATTCGTTTTGCACGAGACGAAAATATTGCAGCCATACATAATGTGAATTTAAACGTGCACAATGTGACAAATTTTATAAGTGAGATTTTAATAAATTATGCTTAAAGAATATAAAAGTTACCTCAAACTTATGACTACAAATAAAAAAAGGATATAAGTTAAATATTCTAACATGATATGGTCAGCAATAATGTTTTATATAAACAACAGCTGAATGAATAAAAATGTACATTCATGAACTTGTATGTGTAACACAGAAGTTTTATAGACTGTGGAAATCTTGTATGGTTTTGAGACCTACAAAGAGAAATATAGTATAAACTTTGTTTGCAGTTTCTTGCAGATAAATGTATTACTGTGGGAAAAGTCCTGGGTAGAAATGAAAGACGACGTGGTGGAACCGACTAATCGTTGTAATGTAAGTGATATGGGAAGAAGAATTTCTGTCATCTGCAATGTGTTTTCGATTTTGCCTGGTCCAGACAATTCTAAATGGAAATTAAGGATTATGTTAGCGAATGGGAGAAGAAAGTATCTAACAAATAATGAGAAAGGCCATAAGTTTATAAACAAATACAAGGAGGGACTGTATTAAGAAAAAGTACACCTACCGTTGGAGATACAGAACAATTTAGGGAAAGACTTTTAAATAAGCAAACGGTTTGAAGTGTTCACGTTTGGTGAATGAACTGTCAAAGACAATATGTGCGTGTGTGTTAGTGTGACAACGACAACTTGCAGAAAATTAACAGCAGAGATTTCAACGAAGATGCTTTAATATCAACCTAAAGTTTAGTTAAAAAGAGGGCGCAATGAATGCCGTTGTTCTTTTGTTTCTGGTATAAAATTGGAAAGCAGGAATGAACATGAATTAATTCTTATTTCGACTTCGAAGGAAAAAGACAATTTCCAAAAGCGAACAAAGAATTTAAACGTAGGGTTGAATACACTACGATTGGACGTATAATTATTTAGTTTGTATTAGTATAAAATTTCAATTTTATTTTCATTTTATTTAAAGTAATTTTCTTTTTGATAATTTTATATTTGAATATGGAGATGTCTAAGGCAGAGTTTGAAGAAATATTTGATGAAACAAAGTAAGTTGTTCAATTGTAAAGGATTATTAATGCTGCAATGAGTTTCTAATAATACAACGTGAAAATGTTTATCCTAGTTAACGTTGAGCAGTAAGAGTTAAATATACATTATCCTGTTAAATAATAATTCATTAGTTTTTTTTTATAATACAGAAAGGATCATTAATGGTGTTGGATGTTTAGGAGAATACAACGTGCGAATGTTTATTCTCGAATACATTATCAGGCATCATTAATTCTCGCATATTATCATTGATTTAAAATTTCAAAATATAATAATATATTTAAAAAGGGGAATGTTTCTGTGTGGCAGATATTGAAACGCTAGCAACAATACGTGCGAATGGTTGCGGCTAGTGGTCAATTCGGGCCAATCTTCGAACATTAACCATTGCGAACTTCTAGATTATCAGGGCATTACGTGCAAATATAATGTTTCTGGTAAAATAGAATTAGCTCAATATTAACAGATTACCTATTAGAAAACGAGTTTTTCGTTGTTTAAAACAGGATAAATATCTCATGACTACTATTATAAATATATATATTCTATAAAACATTATAACCGAGTGATGGTAGAAATGTTTTCTTTCAATTACGTGTATTATAAATTTTAATGTGGATGTAGTATAGCAATGTTATCTATAATTGATATTCTAATAAAAATATACAAATATGATTTTTATATAAACTTAGACATTTCTTTAACAAAAAATTATAACCTTATCCCAGAATAATACTAAGCAAGAGATTTACCAGGAGAATTCACAAGTACTTACAAAGTACGTGCTGTTGAGAAATAAGTTCATACATCGAATGTAATATAAATGTAATGATATTACATTTATATTTAATAAATGATGCTGGTACAGCACACAGCAATACGTAATAAAAAAGGGGGGCAAAATTGAAAATTTAGTGAACAGTGTAATCATCGAGGTGGTGCATTTTTGTTATTTTCTTGGCAATCTGCAAGTTTTTCAAAGAAAGAAGTAGTTCTCCTTTAGTTGCACCCTACCTTTCTCTTACGCCATTCCCATGACAGTAAACATCCTCCCTTGGGTGTGAGGAAGATAATGGAAATGTCATAAAAAATAAAGAATTGAAAATTGTAAAAATGTACCAATCTAAAATAAAATGTAAACGCTGCGATCAAGTAAGAGATTTTTTGATTCGATTGTAACCTGCTATATATTTCATAGAGGTCAACAATACATATACAAGCTATAATAAAAGTACTGAAGCTTTTTTTTTAATCGTCGTCGCTAAAAGGGAAGATCATAAATGTTTTATTTTATAAAACAAACGAAGCGTTGAAACACATCATCCTATTTTCACCTTTAACCCATGATATATAACCGCGCGGGCTGGAGTACATAAAAATATTCCGTACGCCACGTCGCGTCGACTTTTCCGGCTTAACATTCGACTGCCGCAACATCCGATTTTTCCCTTTCGCGATCTTCCTACTCCTCTATTCTCGGCTCGTGTGTTCAGTCGCGTGAGAGGCGCTCTTCGATTTCCCGTAAGTACTGAAGACGTAATGCAGCTACACGGAGACTGACTGCACTCCGGCTCTTTTATAAAATATTAAAGAGTTAAGTCGCAGGGAAACACAATGCCTGTGGGGGTCGTGAACTCTTGGTGGGCGGACAGCATCAGTAGCGATCTCGTTTCGGATGAAAAGGCGGACGTTGTTTTGCGGAAAATCATGTCGTTTTGTTTGAAGAAAGTTAGACGTTTAATTTTAATACACTCGGTGCTCCAGGTCGAGGAGTATTTTACATATGACACTATAACTGAAGAACTTTATTTTTACTATGAATTAATTATTTGGAAAAATGAATTATTCGACTAGCGTTTATTGTGTTAGTATCTTAGGCTCAATTTGTCCATCTCCGTTTAAAATACTCAATTAAAGCGACTGTACCTCTATGCAGCTTGACTTATATCGCCGTATTAAAGGTAAAATGCAAGACCGCATTGCAACTAGAGAGCAGAATTTGTCCATTAAATACAAACTAGGTATTCCCAGCCGTAATAACAGTAATAACTTTCATGATTTGTCCATCTACTACAAAATACTCATGGACTACAACACACTAAAGCACGTGAAGCCTACGCAAATATATTAAATTCTGTCTCCGACATATTTGTTTATTTCTGAAACTTGGCTCAACGATTCCATTTCAAGCAATGAACTCTACGAATAATTTTTTTGTGTGTCGAAGTGACAGGAAATTCAATTTGGTAAACCTCACCTCACGCATAGCGTTTCTGTGGTTGATGTCCTGGTATGCAAATATCACTATGCTGACTATGTATTTTACATTACTTCTCTACATGTTCCTCCGAATCTTAACGCTAATGATTTCAACTTAGTTTTTGAATTCCTTGAACTTATATGACTTGATTATTCTGTGCTTTTGGTTGGCGATTTTAATGTTTTTAGTTACTACTCTATAAATATTACTGATCCTAGGGTTAGCTAAATCAATTCAGTAATATCACCAATGCTAATGATAGACTTCTTGACCTAATTCTTTCAAGTTCTGCATCTAAAATCTTGCTAGAACATGAACTGCTAATTGTTGCCGAAGATCCGCATCATCCGGCACTTTCAATATATTTAAAAATTCCAGTATTTGTAGAAAACTATACAATCACGACGAGATTTCATTAGAACAATATAGAAAACTAATAAGAGTTGAGTTTTGAAATTTCGCAAATATTAGTTTCCCGTTCCGCTTTTTCGATTTAAAATAGTTTCGAATGTTCGTTACTTCTGGTTGCATCGGAAATGGACAATGACTTCCTTATTTTAAATGGAATACCACATTTTCTATGACTGATTCGTATTCCCGACTTCATTTTAAGCGAGGACATTTGCCGGGAAACGTCAAAATTGGCGGCATTTGTGCTATACATAAATAATCCAACAAGTCTACGCATTAAATATGATGGTCGATCCACACAGATGACAGATCCATTTTAGTTTTGCCTATATATTAGACAATTACCTTAAAATATGATTTATATTATTATTACTAGGTGAAAGACGAATCAAATTCCAATCTAATGACAATTGTTTTGTAACTATTCAATTTATTAAAGTAAATATTGCAAATAGTTAATTGATGAGGCTGATACATGTTGAAACTCCATATTTAGCTGAATAAATAAAATAAAATATTTTATTTATTCAGTTAAATATTCCAGCCTAATTCAACAATTACTACTACTAAATAATTTGATTGTCAGTAGAAAGTTTGAAGTATGGGCAGCGTTCAATCATTTAATGGGATATGTTTGAAAATCAAATTATTAATCAAACATTCTGATGATGGTTCATGATGATCGTGTCCCAGGCTGGTGGCTCTTATTTCGATGGATTGGTTGTAATCATGAACTACCTTTTTGTGTTATTTTTCCTTAAATACTTAATAAGAATCACAAAATGATCCGACAATTACGAATTATATTCTTTTTACAGTGTGTGTAAGTAAATGTTTACACAGATATTCCCACGTCGCGTCGGTCTGTTTTATTTTTGGTTATTGTTTTTAGTTCAACTACCAGCGTCACTACTAAATATTTAAATTATAATAGGATCGTCTCAGCAACCGACATAGCCAGAGCACGATCTACAGGCGACGACTCAATGCCATTGCAAAATCACTTTGACAGGAACAATTTCAGAGCAGACACATGAAACTAATTTATTAATACGGAAGCCAGTTATAAATTCACTATTATAAATAAAATTAATAAGTCATACTATTCTATACCAACATTTTATTTAAAACTTGATTCTTCTGTGTAATGGGCATGCATTGTTCACAAATTTGCATTATAACAAAGCTCAAAAGGTATGTCAAAAGATGTATGATTATTATTAAATATTACAGCCCAGAAATGACGTTTGTGGGCCATGATAATTGACAGGTTAAATTATGCAAAGCTAAAATAAGTCTGATATTACTTTTTTAATAATGATTTAGGCCTCTCATTGTGTAAAACTAATAACACTATGAATCTTTTAGTGTCAAGTCTTAGTATTACGCTAAATAGCATCTAAATTTCAAACTTCAATAACGAAAAGTCAGACTCACGTTAAGATTCTTTAAATTGTCGTTCCACCTGTCACCGTGACAGTAGTTGGTGGACAAAAA
This sequence comes from Amphimallon solstitiale, assembly GCA_963170755.1. Lineage (NCBI taxonomy): Eukaryota > Metazoa > Arthropoda > Insecta > Coleoptera > Scarabaeidae > Amphimallon > Amphimallon solstitiale. Next base: position 100,261,985 of record OY720677.1, on the reverse strand, counting down.
TATACGTCTATACAAGGTGTGCCAAAAGTTTAGAAAATCAAAATTGATTTTTTTGGCGTTTTACAGGGAACTGTAATAAAACTGTAAGCGAACGCGAAAGGCGGTTCAAGCTCGAAGAGATTGATGGACAGCTAGTTTTTTTAATAAAGACATGGACACTTTATACTTTTCTTTGATAACTGCAGTGCCCAAAAATAAAAACAACACAATGGTGCAGTTGCTGTTTAATCAGTTTAATCACATCGCTTTAAGGACGTGGTTCCCAGAACAAGGACACAATTTTCTTACCTGTGATAGTTGCTTTGGTGTTCTTGAAAAATCCTTAAGAAGCGTTGAAGGATATATACAAATAAAGGGAAGGTCATCAACTTCATTTCCTATTATTAGAGTTGAAGAAAATCAAATATTTCAACCTTATTTCATACGATTAACGATAAACCAGCAAAGAATGATTCAGCAAAAGCCAGTATAAAGTATTGATCTACAGTTCTGACTTTCCCGTCATATAGTGTAGCAAGTCTACTAATATGCTGATAGTCTTAAATGTCGTTATACGAAAATCATCTATATTGCATGTATTTTCCGAAGCCCTTCCAGCTTATGGTGCAAAATTGTATGTCATGAAAGCAAAATATCTGAAACTAATGAAATTAGCCAACAAATACGTACCCCAAAACGATATAGGAACTCAACTCAAATTCCAACCAGATTGAAGAGACTAATGTACAGATGATGATGCCAATGAATAGTTATATGTTTGTTCGTTAGTTTAAATTGGTAACGTTCAGTGTTCATTTTGCTAAAGAATATAATATAGTTTACGTTATTTTTATATTTAATGAGTTTATAAAAAGATAATAATTTCTTTTCTTTTTTTTTTATATCTGATCTACAAAAATATAACTTTGAGGCACACAAGGGATAACTCCAAAATTTTAAGTAACATTTATTTTATTAATATTTTGACAACTACATGAATTAACTGATATTAAAATACTAAAGGAAAAAATGGAAAGTGTTATCCACAAAAATAAAATATTTAATCGTTTTTTTAATTAACTCGAAAACTACTTTTGGTGCGTTATCCCGTTCTTGTGTTGTTCGCAGTTGTCAGAATTTTCGATTGCTTGTAGAATAGTTTACAGTTTTCCCCGATATTTACATCAACCATTCTGATACCTACCTACAGTTCTGTTGTATTTTTAATATTCTGCGGCCATGTGCAGAACATCCCTACAACAGAATGTTTTTATCTTATCTGCATAAAATTTGGAGTAATATATAAATTGACCGTGTCTATGAGAATGTGTGAAGGTTACTGATTTGCTAATCGTATTCAGTTTGATACATAATTGTATGTTGATTCTAATTTAAAGCGTATTCTATGTGCGTACCCAAAAGTTTTATGGTTTATAAATTTTTTCGTCGTTAAGTTTTAGGCGATCAGTTCTCAACCATTCTTGTGCTGTTTGAGCCTTGTGGTACGGCTCTTTCGTGCGTTTATATAAAGACCAGACTTAGTTCACGCATGGCTATAAATAAATAAATATAAATGTTATAGATCGGCAGCTAAACAACTCAAAAAATGAGGTGTGGCCACCACACGACTTTCTTATACGTATGAGCTTTTCAAACTATACAACATAAAGAATTTTTTTATACAAAACTTATTTAAAATTCTATTCTAAGTACTTTCCTCTTAATAAATCGCTATAGAATGCATACTTTGCAAAATATTATCAAAACAGTGCTCCTCGCTAAGAGTAAAAGTGCTACTTCCGGTCCGAATTTTGAAATTTCATATATACAAAAAATATTGCAAATCCAGTTCTAAATACTTTTGTATTCTTGATAAATATATATAGAATGCATAACTTACGACATCTTTGCAAAATATCGCTATTCGATAAGAGTAAAAGTGGTACTTCCGGTCTGAATTTTGAAATTTTTTTATACAAAAGATATTGAAAATTATGTTTTAAATACTTTTATACTCGTAACGCACTTGTCTAAAAAGCGTAACTTGCGAAATATTCGCAAAAAACTGATTTTCGATAAGAGTAAAAGACCTACTTCCGGTAGGAATTTCGAAAAACTTTTTAAATAGAATTATTCTCAATTTTAATTTTAAGTATATATGAATTCTTTATAAATTTGTTTAAACTTAGTAGTTGACGAAATATTTGCAAAATTCGATTTTTTCACTGAAGTAAAGTACTACTTCCGGTCAACCGATTTTATTGAAAAACTAAACAGATCTCAAGAGGCAGATTATACACGTAAATATAAAATTTGGAATTGATATCTACAGCGGTTTGACCGCTACCGTGGTGACACAGACAGACAGACAGACAGACAGACAGACAGAGAGAGAGAGAGAGAGAGAGAGAGAGAGAGAGAGAGAGCGAGAGAGAGAGAGAGAGAGAGAGACATTTTTAAAAAACCACTTTTTTGGTATCAGGGGACTTCAAAACGTGGACATCTGCAAGAGAGAAGAAAGTAAAATAAACTTTAAAATATTAATGAGAAAAGTGTTATCTGATCCATTTTAGTATTGCCTATATATTAGACAATTACCTTAAAATATGATTTATATTATTATTACTAGGTGACAGACGAATCAAATTCCAATGTAATGACAATTGTTTTCTAACTATTCAATTTATTAAAGTAAATATTCCAGCCTAATTCAACAATTACTATTACTAAATAATTTGATTGTCAGTAGAAAGTTTGAAGTATGGACAGCGTTCAATCATTTAATGGAATACGTTTGAAAATACACCATTAAATCAAATTGTTAATCAAATATTCTGATGATGGTTCATGATGATCGTGTCCCAGGCTGGTGGCTCTTATTTCGATGGATTGGTTGTAATCATGAACTACCTTTTTGTGTTATTTTTCCTTAAATACTTAATAAGAATCACAAAATGATCCAACAATTACCAATTATATTCTTTTTATATTGTGTGTAAGTAAAATGTTTACACAGATATTCTCACGTCGGTCTGTGTTATTTTTGGGTATTGTTTTTAGTTCAACTACCAGCGTCACTACTAAATATTTAAATTGTAATAGGATCGTCTCAGCAACCAACATAGCCAGAGCACGATTTACAGGCGAAGACTCAATGCCACTGCAACTGCAAACTCACTTTGACAGGAACAATTTCAGAGCAGACACATGAAACTAATTTATTAATACGGAAGCCAGTTATAAATTCACTATTATAAATAAAATTAATAAGTCATACTATTCTATACCAACACTTTATTTAAAACTTGATTCTTCTGTGTAATGGGCATGCATTGTTCACAAATTTGCATTATAACAAAGCTCAAAAGGTATGTCAAAAGATGTATGATTATTATTAAATATTACAGCCCAGAAATGACGTTTGTGGGCCATGATAATTGACAGGTTAAATTATGCAAAGCTAAAATAAGTCTGATATTACTTTTTTAATAATGATTTAGTCCTTTCATTGTGTAAAACTAATAACACTATGAATCTTTTAGTGTCAAGTCTTAGTATTACGCTAAATACCATCTAAATTTCAAACTTCAACAACGAAAAGTCAGACTCACGTTAAGATGCTTTAAATTGTCGTTCCACCTGTCACCGTGACAGTAGTTCGTGGACAAAAATATACGTCTATACAAGGTGTGCCAAAAGTTTAGAAAATCAAAATTGATTTTTTTGGCGTTTTACAGGGAACTGTAATAAAACTGTAAGCGGACGCGAACGGCGATTCAAGCTTGAAGAGATTGATGGACAGCTAGTTTTTTATAAAGACATGGACACTTTATACTTTTCTTTGATAACTGCAGTGCCCAAAAATAAAAACAACACAATGGTGCAGTTGCTGTTTAATCAGTTTAATCACATCGCTTTAAGGACATGGTTCCCAGAACAAGCACACAATTTTCTTACCTGTGATAGTTGCTTTGGTGTTCTTGAAAAATCCTTAAGAAGCGTTGAAGGATATATACAAATAAATCATCAACTTCATTTCCTATTATTAGAGTTGAAGAAAATCAAATATTTCAACCTTATTTCATACGATTAACGATAAACCAGCAAAGAATGATTCAGCAAAAGCCAGTATAAAGTATTGATCTACAGTTCTGACTTTCCCGTCATATAGTGTAGCAAGTCTACTAATATGCTGATAGTCTTAAATTTCGTTATACGAAAATCATCTATATTGCATGTATTTTCCGAAGCCCTTCCAGCTTATGGTGCAAAATTGTATGTCAACTTTGTATGTCTTGTATGTATTGTATGTCAAATTAGCCAACAAATACGTACCCCAAAACGATATAGGAACTCAACTCAAATTCCAACCAGATTGAAGAGACTAATGTACAGATGATGATGCCAATGAATAGTTATATGTTTGTTCGTTAGTTTAAATTGGTAACGTTCAGTGTTCATTTTGCTAAAGAATATAATATAGTTTACGTTATTTTTATATTTAATGAGTTTATAAAAAGATAATAATTTCTTTTCTTTTTTTTTTTATATCTGATCTACAAAAATATAACTTTGAGGCACACAAGGGATAACTCCAAAATTTTAAGTAACATTTATTTTATTAATATTTTGACAACTACATGAATTAACTGATATTAAAATACTAAAGGAAAAAATGGAAAGTGTTATCCACAAAAATAAAATATTTAATCGTTTTTTTAATTAACTCGAAAACTACTTTTGGTGCGTTATCCCGTTCTTGTGTTGTTCGCAGTTGTCAGAATTTTCGATTGCTTGTAGAATAGTTTACAGTTTTCCCCGATATTTACATCAACCATTCTGATACCTACCTACAGTTCTGTTGTATTTTTAATATTCTGCGGCCATGTGCAGAACATCCCTACAACAGAATGTTTTTATCTTATCTGCATAAAATTTGGAGTAATATATAAATTGACCGTGTCTATGAGAATGTGTGAAGGTTACTGATTTGCTAATCGTATTCAGTTTGATACATAATTGTATGTTGATTCTAATTTAAAGCGTATTCTATGTGCGTACCCAAAAGTTTTATGGTTTATAAATTTTTTCGTCGTTAAGTTTTAGGCGATCAGTTCTCAACCATTCTTGTGCTGTTTGAGCCTTGTGGTACGGCTCTTTCGTGCGTTTATATAAAGACCAGACTTAGTTCACGCATGGCTATAAATAAATAAATATAAATGTTATAGATCGGCAGCTAAACAACTCAAAAAATGAGGTGTGGCCACCACACGACTTTCTTATACGTATGAGCGTTTCAAACTATACAACATAAAGAATTTTTTATACAAAACTTATTTAAAATTCTATTCTAAGTACTTTCCTCTTAATAAATCGCTATAGAATGCATACTTTGCAAAATATGATCAAAAAAGTGCTCCTCGCTAAGAGTAAAAGTGCTACTTCCGGTACGAATTTTGAAATTTCATATATACAAAAAATATTGCAAATCCAGTTTTAAATACTTTTGTATTCTTGATAAATCTATATAGAATGCATAACTTACGACATCTTTGCAAAATATCGCTATTCGATAAGAGTAAAAGTGGTACTTCCGGTCTGAATTTTGAAATTTTTTTATACAAAAGATATTGAAAATTATGTTTTAAATACTTTTATACTCGTAACGTACTTGTCTAAAAAGCATAACTTGCGAAATATTCGCAAAAAACTGATTTTCGATAAGAGTAAAAGACCTACTTCCGGTAGGAATTTCGAAAAACTTTTTAAATAGAATTATTCTCAATTTTAATTTTAAGTATATATGAATTCTTTATAAATTTGTTTAAACTTAGTAGTTGACGAAATATTGGCAAAATTCGATTTTTTCGCTGAAGTAAACTGCTACTTCCGGTCTACCGATTTTACTGAAAAACTAATCAGATCTCAAGAGGGAGATTATACACGTAAATACAAAATTTGGAATTGATATCTACAGCGGTTTGACCGCTATCGTGGTCACACACACAGAGAGAGACACACACACAGACATTTTTTAAAAACCACTTTTTCGGTATCAGGGGACTTCAAAACGTGGACATCTGCAAAAATCTCGAGGTCGAAAATTTTCATCATCACAATACTTCCTTATACTACGTATAAGAAAGTAAAAATTATTCTAAATTCACCCGTAAAACCTGCTTAAGGGAACAATAGGAAATATCATCACATTCTGAACTAATTTCGTTATACAGTGAACATATAAATGAAATCGGTGAGCGAGATAACAGGTTACTTCTGGCTTAATTGATATAAAATATATCGGAATCACGTGAAGATTGACGAGGTACATGAAAGTTAAGTTTTAAAACAAGCGGATTGGTGTCAATCCGATTATGTAGTAATTTATACAAAAAGGTGAGACCTGTGTTGTTACGACGAGCCTCAAGAAAGGTAACTGAAAATGCTTTTAGTAAGATGTCATGTGGAAACCCTCTATATGGATAGACGTCATGTTCTTTATACCATAAGTACTTTAAGAATCGTCTCTGAACATTCTCCAATGAAAGTTTATGGATTTCGTACTTCGGATTCCATACAAGTACAGCATACTCCATTTTAGAGCATACCAGAGTGAAATATAAGGTCTTGAGTGTTGGGAGATTAGTAAAAAATTTGGTATTGGGGAAGACAAAACCCAACATCCCACTAACCGCAGCCACCACATCCCGAACATGAATATTGATGTCAAAGAAGAGTCGAATTAAACACCCAAGTCACGGATGCCATCACATCTGAAAATACGAATGCAGTTGACAATTTAGTTGAAATGTAGTGGTGACAGTTTCCGAGTGTAGGATACAACTTTTTATTTTGAAATGTTGAGGCCCAACCCATTAACCCACTGTGTGCACCAATTATTGACAGCAGGCAAGTTAGGCTGAGGCTAGTCACAATCTTTCAATTTATTTATAGATTTATATAACTTGGCGTCGTCGGCGAACACTAAAATATTGTAGTCTATTTGCCCCACAAGTTCATTGATGAATAATAAAAATAGGAGAGGCCCAAGATTGGACCTCTGCGGCATACCAGAAGTAATTGGACAGGTGTCAGAAACAAAACCTTTATAGTACACAAACAACTGAGTTGTTGCTAATAGGATTTAACAAAACTTACTATTAGCGCACTAAAACCCAATCTCTCCAGCTTATCTAACATTATTCCCTGATCAATACGATCACATGCCTTAGTTAGATCGGTATAAATTACGTCTACCTGGCCCTGCTTAGCGTTGACCTCTGTGGCGTATTGAGCAAATATGCACATATTAGTTATAGTAGATCGTCTCCTAACGAATCCATGCTGTTCCGGAGCAATAAGGCTACTGACTTGATACATGGTTCGATAGATGGTCAACTCAAAAACTTTTGCAATATTAGACAAAATTGATATGGGCCGATAATTTGCTACGTCAGTTTTTCTGGCCAGTTTCCATACTTGGGGAGAGTAGATGTTTTTTTTATGGAAAACGCTCTCACAAGAAATACTTTGACAATATTGGAAATTCTCTTAGCCCAAACTGGCTACTTAAACATATTTAGTTTAAAAAACTATAATCTCAAGATCCTAGAGCCACCTCACTTTGTTAAAACTTAGACCCCTAGAAGACTTGTCCAATCATGAAGAAATTATAGCACCTTACACCCTAGTCATTCTTGCATGACCACAACGCTATTATCTAGGTGCAATAACATTGAAATTAAATACAAATTAATTAGAAAAACGAAGAAAAATACGTCAGTAATTAAGGAAGTCATCGAAAGACAAAAACAATAAAACTTGTTAATTACAAAAGTAAATAGTAGCATCGATAAATTAATACAGAAAAGCAAAAACCTGACAATAAAATAATTATGTTCGGAAGCTAAAATCAGTAATTGAATCACTAATAAAAGATTACGCTAATAAGTAAATAAGCGGTAAACAAATATTCAATTATAGTAAAAATCTGTGTTTTTTCGATAACGAAATCAACTTAATTTTACACGAGACAATCCCCCTTCCTTCTCCCATAAAGAAATTTACTAGCAATTTCTGATGCCAAACGAGTACCAAGGATATCTATTTAGCTAAACATATATCCCTATTAATTATATGTACTTCAATAAGCTTTATTATACAGGGTTATGATAAAGTAACGCACAAAATTCATAAAACGTACAATGTTCATTTTTGAAAAAAATGCAAAAACACGTCAAACAGTTTATTTTATTCCGCGTCTTTTAACATAAGTCAAAAAAATAAAACGTCAAATTTGTCAAAGTTATGACGTCATCAATATTTTTTTTAAATATGAAGCTTGGTTTTTTTTTACTTTATTTGATAAAGCTTATTTTTCTGCATTATAAAGAAATAATTGAAGTAGGGGTCACATAAGAAAAAACTGAGAGAATTAATAAAAAACAAAATAAACTAGTTTTTGAATTTATGAAAAGAAACTAAATATTAAAAGAATTAAAACTTAAAGTTACCTAGTAATAAACATCTGTTTGTCAGTGTCAGTCTTACAATTAGTGTCATACCAATTTTATTATGATGGCTCCTTTAACGGAAAGAGAAAGGATAGAAATTCTAATGATGGTAGGTTACGGCGATAGACTTCGAAGTCATGAAGAAGCATGTGTTTTATTTAACGAAACACATTTTGAAAGACCTCCAATTGCTAGAAGCACAGTAAGCAGAATTGTTGCAAAATTTAATGAAACAGGAAGCGTAAGTGATGCTCCAAAATCTGGAAGACCGGGAATAAGCGACGATGCAAAGTTAGATATTTTGCTGTCATTAGAAGACAACCCTCACGCAACTACAGCAGAAATTGCCTCACAACAAGATGTTAGTCAGTCGTTTGTAGTAAAGTTTTTAAAAAAAGAAAAACCGCACCCATACAAAGTTCAACTTGTTCACGAACTCTCAGAAGATGATCCGGACAGACGTTTGGAATTTTGTGAAATCTTCATGAGGCATTGTGACGAAAATCCAAATTTGCTTAATAGTGTAGTATTTTCAGACGAGGCAACGTTTTATTTAACTGGTACAGTAAATCGACACAATTGTCGCTACTGGGCTCGGGAAAATCCCAACTGGATTCAGACAAAACACACCCAGCGCCCCCAAAAAATTAATGTATGGGTGGGAATCGTCAGGGGAAAATTTATTGGTCCTTATTTCTTTCGTGGGAATTTAACAGCTGAGCGATATTTGGAACATTTTCGTATGGCAGTGCTTCCGGATCTAATTGCGGCATTTCCGGATCCAAATAATAGGGAAAACTTGGTTCCCAGTATTTGGTTCCAACAAGATGGTGCACCACCACATTATGGTCTTAATGTTCGAAGGTTTCTGGATAACCAGTTTGAAGGAAGGTGGATTGGAAGACGTGAACCAATGGAGTGGCCACCTAGGTCACCTGATCTCACCCCCCCCCTTGATTTCTTTCTGTGGGAACATTAAAAAAGTCGGGTCTACGTTAACCGACCAGACAATTTAGAAGACTTAATGGAACGAATTAGACATGAAATGACTCGTATGACTCCGCAGATGATAGAAGACTTTGTAAATCAGGTCTACCATCGTCTTGGCCTATGTCAGATAGTGAACGGGACACAGTTTGAACAATTCCTGTAAGAAATCGTTTTGGTTTAATGGACTGTTTAGTTAATTTAAATGTTATTACTATAATAAAGTTTATTTTGTTTTTTATTAATTCTCTCAGTTTTTTCTTATGTGACCCCCTACTTCAATTATTTCTTTATAATGCAGAAAAACAAGTTTTATCAAATAAAGTAAAAAAAAAACCAAGCTTCATATTTAAAAAAAAATTTGATGACGTCATAACTTTGACAAATTTGACGTTTTATTTTTTTGCCTTATGTTAAAAGACGCGGAATAAAATAAACTGTTTGACGTGCTTTTGAATTTTTTTCAAAAATGAACATTGTACGTTTTATGAATTTTGTGCGTTACTTTATCATAACCCTGTATATCTTTATCGTTATTGATCTGCTTTTTCTGTTTCTTAGGTATTTAGTTCTGGAACATGTTTCTGGTGGCGAATTGTTTGATTACCTAGTGAAGAAAGGCAGACTGACGCCTAAAGAAGCTAGAAGGTTCTTCAGACAAATTATATCAGCCTTAGATTTCTGTCACAGTCATTCGATATGGTAAGTATTAGATTTATATTCTTCCATTCATTATATTCGTTTAATAGATTGCAGTTTTAAATGAAATTTATACAGGTACAAAATAGAGATTTTGCTTTTCATCAAATATAAGAGGCCGCTTTTGTAAATGAAAAATAACTTTTGTTAAATATGTAAATCGGGCAGTCGCGTTAAGGAACGAGGGGGGGGGGGGAGCTCACGAAAGGATTTCCAAAATAAAACAAACACATTTTCTTTAGTGGTTTATTTGCATCCTGTCGAAAATATAACGTTATAGTATTCTAAGTTACTTAATTACTAAGTGAAAAAATTATTAATGCCAGATTCTCTTACACTAGCTTTTCGAATCTGATACACAGGCAATTATATCAGTTTCAAGTTAAAGGCGCCTTTTCACTTTTGTTTTAATAGCAGTCACCGATGAGAAACTTAACTCGTACAAATTAAATATAATGTCGCAATTGGAATCAAACATTTAGGAGATTCGTTTGCTAGTTCGGAGTACTCTTGCATTCTTTTGATTCAAAAATGATCCGGTTTCTGGAAAAGAAATTCTAGCTTTAATATTCCATCACTTAAAATTCCAATATGTTGGAATTTTAATGTATTGAAAGGAATTGTCCAAAACGGGAATTAGTATTCTACTGGATTCAATTTTATTTGGAAAATATTCACAAGGCTGTTGTTTTAAATTGCATGTAACATGCATGTCAAGAAAACCTTTCTCAGAATTTATTATATTGTACTTAGGTACATTCTCCATGAGTTCTCGAAGCATTCAGCTCCCATATTCTCATTTCTCATTTTGTAAAAGCTCTGCTTTTAATTAAAAAATCTTTTCGAGAGGTTACCTCTTGAAAGCCGTCTTACTTTCGTGATAAAGATGTACATTTAAAGAAACCATGTCTTCACATTTTCTTCTAAAAATATGAGTCTGTTTGCTTTTTCTTGGCAGGTAAAGACGTTGAGCCTTGAGCAATACTTTCCGATGGTATTGGTCTCCATTGGCGTACAAAATAAAATATCTTCTGTGATATCATTGCTTGCATTGTATCTTTCAAATGTTAAAAAAAAATTAGAAAATCTGTAGGTACGTCCATCTGTAAATAGAAGTATGTGCATTTCTTTATATTTTTAACAATTACTACTCGAATATATTTTGCTGTATTACTTAATAATAGTAATAATAGTTTCTTCGTTATAATTACTATTACAAGAAAGTCAATAAATTAATATAATGTAAATTTAATATAATGTAAATTTAAAAAAAGTAAGTGTAAGTTTAAAAAAAGTATTTAATGTTTTAAGTCTCATTTTAAGAAATCATCTACTGAAGAAAATCTGTGATAACTCAAAATATTCTCCACTTTCTGTATGATAAACTTGTCATTCTCTTCAAAATTCTTCTTATATAGCTTGGGCCCCCATTAGTCTACATAGCGTTGCGTTGTTTGCAAGCGGTGATATGGAATCTGGAACTCTTCTCCTATAGTGCTCTTCATAATTATGATGCCCTCCATTCGATATATAATGTTCTTGGGTTTTCCTAACATATTTTATACAAGTAAGTATAAATAGGCTGGGCAAAGTCAGTATTTTCTCTTGCATAAAATGTTCAATACAACTATCCTTATATTTCAAATTACATAGAGCTCTAATCGATTTTTTTTTATAAGTGGAAGATTCTTGCTGCTGCGGATGAGATGTTTCAAAACAAAATTCCGTAGCTGATTCTACCATGGAAGTATGCGATATAGGCAGAGTAGCAATGGTATGGTATATATAGCTGTTGTCAATGAGTTAGCTAATTCTGATATATGGATGTCCCTGGTAAGTTTATTGTCGATCGTGAGCCCCAGATATCGAATGGCATGGAATTAATTTTCTCTTCATTTAATTTTTGTTCATTGTTTTGGAACTATTGTGTTCTTTCCTCCATTACTCGCCTGCTATCTTTTTCAATTTCGTCAATTGACTTTCCGATTACTATGTATGATGTATCATCAGTATAGAGTCTACTCTGTTTAGGTGTTATATTTTTTGGGAGATTTTTAATATACATCACAAATAAAACTGGTCCCAGTATTGATCCTTGTGGTACCCCATTATGAATCGGTCTTATATTGGACATTTTTCCATTTAAATCCACTCTCTGACAACTTCCTTTCAAATAAGATGCAAGTAGGTCATGTGCTATGCCTCTAATTCCATAATGGTATAGTTTCTGTAATAAAATGTTGTGATTTACCATATTGAACGCCTTAGTCATTCTCGTTTGGATATTATTATCAGGCGGAGATATTGTTTTTAATTTTGTAGCTCCCTTTTGTATTGTTTTTAATTTTGTTTCTACAATGCGCTATGAAACTCGATAACTCGCTAGTAATACTTTCCCATTAGTAGTTGTTGATGACGTGGAACTGGCTTTAAGTTTGTGGAGGGAGCTTACATTTCTTTCAATGAATTCAATTATTTTGTGTATTCATCATTTATGCTTAAAATGATTACTAACGACAAAAATCATCGTCTCCATACCTTTAACTAACCTTGTATTCAACCCGCTTCTTAATTATTGCTTTAAAACGATGTCATAATCGAAAAACCCTGCTTTTTTCAGTTTTTAACGTGAGATTATAACACATCCAAACAAACATATCAAACCTACATCAAGTTATAAACAGAATTAGCAATGTTTTAATGGCGTCAGAGCTATTAAAATCTGAATGACATTTTTCATTTTAATAGATGGCACTGACGTTTACATTGACATGCATTGCAATTTAGCTGACATCCAATACAGTAATAAAAATTCCAGCATTAGATTTTTGTTTTATTAGAAAATAAAACGCACGCAAGGAGCCTAGATAAAATTTGATCTGCCTTTCATAGGCCAACAGGCATTACGTGAGGAACATTTCGACTCTCGTAACATTCCGAACATCGAAACATTACTGAGAAGATAATGCAGCGAAGACGTCTCTTAAATTCCTCCGTTTGTAATGCCGTTTCCTCATAAAAAAGCGAGAGAATCCTTATTGATGAACCTTCGCGAACTCGTTTCCTTTTACGCTCAGGAAAACAGAAATTGACAGAGCCCCGGCGCGTGTCCCCACAACAAGATGCAGTGATATTCTCCAACCTTCCGGTATCTATGTTTTCTGTGCTCGAACGAGTGTATTTATTCGAAGGGGATCCCCACATTTTACGCCCTCGCGATATTCCCGGGCCGTCGTCGGCAATAATGGAAGAAGAAAAACACGGTAGGGGTTGGCGATATACATCCCGGCATTCTACAGTGCCGTTATTAAAATGGGGTTCTAAGATATGAACAAATACATCCAGAAATGCTGTGTTAATCTATCGAAGGACGCGTATCGATTTTTCACGAGCTGGACGAAAAACGGTGTTTGTAGAGGTTTTCAAGACTTTTTCAGATTTTTTTTTCGGGGTGTAGCGATCATACTAATCAAATTATTTTAGAGTAAATATTGAAAAAAGAATTAACAGAAAGAGGTCAAAAAGTAGGTGATGAAAACTTTAATACAAAGTTTAAGTACTAAAATTTTTATCACATGCTAATGATACAAAACAAGAAGAATGAGTGTGCTTAAAACCACACGGTAGAAGTGTAAACTTCATCAAGGCGAAATACACGCATATAATATTCAGTAACGTATTAAATAAAACATATTCGCACATTCTTACATTATTACATTTACGCGAACGTCCGTTTTGTTTGGTCGGTTCGGACGTATGTGTATGTATAAATAGACGATATAAATACTTGCTTACTGTCCCGGTCTTGGTCTAATGGTAACGTATCGGCTTCATAACCGTGCGGTCTCGGGATCGAATCTGTTCTGGGACATGAATTTATTTATTCATTTAAATTTCAATTTAAGTGAAATTAAACACCTCTATAAGTTATATTTATTTATCTTGTTCCCTTAGCCGACTTTACCCGAAGAGCGTTACATATCCGAGCGTTGCAGGTCGGTCTTGTTCACTGCCTACAATCATCGCAACGCGCCTAAAGAAGTTTACACTTCAAAAAAATACATATAAAGAAATTAAATAATTGTACAAAACTTTACACGCGATTATGTTTGGAATTATGCTACGTGAAAGCCACTAATAGCAGGAAATAATAATATAGTATATTATGCGATGAGCATTTAATGATAGCTATTAAAGCACGAGTAAGAAAATTACAATACGAGTGTCTTAATAGCCATTAAATGCGAGTTGCATACACTATTTTTTCTACGACCCCATAATAAAACATTATTTTTTGAACATTCCATTTCATAAATTGAGGTTAAAATTTTCCATGCACCTTTGCGAATTTAGCGGGTAATAAATTGTTCGTGGTTACTAAGTGCCACTTGAGGAAAATCCTTTAAAAATAAAAGCATTCTGTTCGTTCGCAAATGGTATGTCCACTGCCACAACCCTTTAAGTGTAATTATTTTAATTCTGTTGGTTTCAGATTTTATTAAACTTACCTAAGCAACAAAAATAAGGTGTTTGTTATGTACAAAAACAAATAGTGTAAATAGAAGAAGATAAATAAAAGACGAAAACAAGGGTAAAACACTATAATTAACAAGTTAACACTGAATTTTTAATAGTCATACACAAATTTTATCCCTAACATCAAACTTTAACACGTGACTTTTTGCTAAAACGTACTGCGGCAAATTCACATCTGCGACATTAAAAATCACTCTGTATACTTCTCAAGTCTTTATATAAAAAAACGCCTTTATACATTGTGCTATTTAGAATTGCTACCTTGTGCGATCTTAACTAGACTTTTCCACTATAAAAAATGTAGATATATTATATGTAACCAGAGCAATATAATATAATGTTGTTCCTATTTGGTTATCGATGTCATACTACAGAATATAATAACTAGGGTATGACACTATTGCATTGCATTAATTTCTTTACAATAAAAATACTAGTAACTACAAAAAAATATTTGAAACATCTACTAGTATTACAATATAAAAGCTCAATAATATGAGTTTGGTTCTTATAACACTGGTTCAAATATCGACATTGATTTAAACTAACAAGTATCTTGTTAATATTATGCAATGAGCATTTAATGATAGCTATTAAGACACGAGTAAGAAAATTACAATACGAGGCGAAGCCGAGTATTGTAATGAATATGAGTGTCTTAATAGCCATTAAGTGCGAGTTGCATACACTATTTTTTCTACGACCCCATAATAAAACATTATTTTTTGAACATTCCATTTCATAAATTGAGGTTAAAATTTTCCATGCACCTTTGCGAATTTAGCGGGTAATAAATTGTTCGTGGTTACTAAGGCTTGTTCCATAATTTCTGGTGGACTCAAATTTTACATTTCACTGTCATGATCCCTCATTTTTACCGTTTATATTTTCAAAAAAGAACAAATTTTAAGTACTTGTTAATTGCAGAGAACTGTCACATTTATTTAATTTGTATATCTGTCAGATATGCAGTCGCCATATTGAATATTGTTCGAATATTGGAATGTCGCATTCCTATTGGATATAAACTTGCATCGTAATGAACAATCTGTATTCCTATTGGATATAAACTTGTATCATAATGAAAATCTGTATCGTAATGGACATCATTAAAGTACAGGTTCGGCATGTCTAATAATACAATTAAAGTATGGGAGTAGAAAAATAAATTTATACCACTGATCATATAGTGATATCGGTTAGGTGACAGTGTACAAAAATAGATCATACACAAATAAGCACATACTGTAAAAGTAATAAGTATGTAATGGAAAAAACGAGCATTACAAAAATTGACTATAGTCAATCAATAGATTTTTCATTTTTTTTTTAATATTTTCTTATTAATATTCTCCTTTATTTCTTGTACAGGACCATTGTACACAAACAGATGACAATATATGGCAGGTTTTTGAAAGGCCGTCTATTTATGTACCGGTACACTAAGGGTCGGCTTTTCCATCTCCGATTAAAATGCTGGATTAATTAATCATGGATTATCTATAATCGGAGTTTTTCAATGCGACGAAATATATAGGTTATCTAAAAAGTATTTAAGAATTTATTGCTCAAAGTTGTCAACATATTTGCTAATGCATTTAATCTAGGGTTTCCAGTCCCAGTATTTTGTCCTTGAAGGGTTCCGGGATTTTATAAAAGAATGTTGGTCCCTCAAAAGTCCCGAAACGGTATTAATGGTATAGCATACACTATATACGTGTTTATGCCCGTCAAATAATTTGAGGTATGTTAATGTAATAAACGAAAACTTCTTTCTTATCTTATTCTTCCAAATGGTACAAAAAAAAGGAAAACTAACGGATTATTTCTTAGTGAATCAAAGGCGAAATGGCACTTTTCGAAAATGGTGGTTGTCATGGTCAGAATTTCCAATGCAAATATTTGCTAACCATACCACCTACAAGTGATCAATCTGAAAGGGCACTTTCAGTGGCTGGATCGTTTGCAACAATACTGCGGTCATAATTAGGAAATTCGTCTTAAAATGCACTTGTAGAGCTCGAGTCATATTTTAAAAAATAATGTTTATTTTGTTATTTTATAAAATAATATCTACTTCTATAATTTAATGGAATAGTTTTTTCTTCTCTTCTTTAAGATTGTGTTTAGTGTTCATTGTTCATGTTATTTTTGTATTACTTTTTCTTCTTGCTTTGTACGTACTATTGCTAAAGCCCGATACCTACTATTATAATAAAAAATACTAAATCACCTTTTTCGTTGTTTTAACGCATTTAATAAAATGTATCTCGATTTCGAGACTATAACCAGGACTTTCGGGACTAGCACCTGGACTTAGAATTAGTTCCGTAGTCCATTTTGGTCCCAGGACTTGGAAATCCTAATTTGTACTAATTTAGCATATGCTATATATAATAATATTATCGCCATTATCTACATTTTAATTTGTTCTTCGTGCTCATAAGCAAAATTACCAGTTACATTAAATGGAAAATTCCACAAACATAATTAATAAAAGAACCAAATCAAATTTTTGTAACTCTTGCTTTATCAACCCGTACCGGAACAATGTTCCTACGCTAAAAACACCCTTGAGAGAAAATACTTCTAGCCACTGTAATACCTCTCTATATAGAACTACTTGACGATCTCAATAATTTAAAATACACATTAGTTCCCTTAATATTTTTCCTTTTGTGACAATATTTTATGTAATATAGATAGCGGACGACACGAATTCTTGAGCAACAAATGTGCGGGGTAGTTTTTGAATGTGTTTCCGAAATGATAAATCTACATTAACAAGGCGCTGAGTATTTCTAAATATTTGTCGAATATGTTGTCTCATAGCTTCTTTTGTGGTTGCAGGTATACTGTATATTTGCTCTTTTAGGAATCCCTATAGAAAAAAACTAATTTTGTGTTGTCCGAAGACCCAACAGGCTAGTCAATAGGGACTCCATGGACTAGACACTTTGCTGGAAACATTTCATTAAAGTATTTAGCGTCTGTAGCATAGAATATGGGGATACGCCGTCTTGTAGCATCTACATCTCTTCGTAAATTTGCTGTAAATCTTCCAATATTTCCACTAAATAGCTTCATAAGCGTCTCCGCTAATGCTACCTTCAAATAAATGCAGACCTTCATTCAATCACCAAGAATGCCTCCCCATACATTTATGCTCCGCCTATGCTCATGGTCTATTTATTAGTGAAGTAAGGCTTTTCATTTGAATAGTAATGAAAATTTCTTTTGTTAGCTATTCCGTTACTACGGAAACCCACTTTATCCGCAAATAACACACTATCACAAAGAATTGCCCGGGCATTCATTTTAATTATTGTCAATTGGCAGAACACTCATCTAGCTTTAATGGGTGCGTAACTTAATATTTAAATGTATTCATTACGGATGATACTTATTTAATTGTAAGGTCTTTGCAAGGATTGTTTCGCTAATATTGAGCAAACGACTTCTTTCATGGGTACTGACGTGTGGATTTTCTGTTGTTGCCATAAGAATTCTGAATTGATCATCATTAGCCACATATTTCCTTGGTTTTGAATTAACAATAGCAATCAAAGCATCAAATAATTTTCTAAAGGCATCTGTTTTGGGACATTTTCTGTCAAGGAAACGCTGCTGGTAAACTCTTTGGGTCTATAAATAATTTCTTTGACATTCTTTAGTACAAAAAGACCGTATTAAAATAAAAAACATAGTTGGCAAAATTATACCAAAAAAAACGACAATGGTCACTTTTAACATAATGACATCTTACATGTTTTTGGTGCGGAATTTAGTAAGCAATTAAAAAATGAGGTGTGGCCACCACACGACTTTCTTATACGTATGAAAGTGTTACTTCCGGTCCGAATTTTGAAATTTCATTTATACAAAAAATATTCCAAAACCAACTCTAAATACTTTTGTACTCTTCATAAATATATATAGAATGCATAATTTACGACATATTTGCAAAAAATCGTTATTCGATAAGAGTAAAAGTGATACTTCCGGTCTGAATTTTGAAATTTCTTTTATACAAAAGATATTGAAAATTATGTTTTAAATACTTTTATACCCGTAAAGTACTTGTCTAAAAAGCATGACTTGCGAAATATTCGCAAAAAACTGATTTTCGATAAGAGTAAAAGACCTACTTCCGGTAGGAATTTCGAAAAAATTTTTAAATAAAATTATTTTCAATTTCAATTTTAAGTATATATGAATTCTTTATAAATTTGTTTAAACTTAGTAGTTGACGAAATATTGTCAAAATTCGATTTTTTCGCTGAAGTAAACTGCTACTTCCGGTCTACCGATTTTACTGAAAAACTAATCAGATCTCAAGAGGGAGATTATACACGTAAATACAAAATTTGGAATTGATATCTACAGCGGTTTGACCGCTATCGTGGTCACACACACACACACAAACACACAGACACACACACAGAGAGACACACAGACATTTTTTAAAAACCATTTTTTTGGTATCAGGGGACCTCAAAACGTGGACATCTGCAAAAATCTCGAGGTCGAAAATTTTCATCATCACAATACTTCCTTATACTACGTATAAGAAAGTAAAAAATGAGGTGTGGCCACCACACGACTTTCTTATACGTATGAGAGTTTCAAACTATACAATTTCAAGAATTTTTTTATACAAAACTTATTCAAAATCCTATTCTAAGTACTTTCATTCTCTTAATAAATCGCTATAGAATGCATACTTTGCAATATATTCGAAAAAAAGTGCTACTCGCTAAGAGTAAAAGTGCCACTTCCGGTCCGAATTTTGAAATTTCATGTACACATAAAATATTGCAAATTCAACTATAAATACTTTTGTACTCTTAATAAATATATATAGAATGCATAATTTACGACATATCTACAAAAAATCGATATTCGGTAAGAGTAAAAGTGGTACTTCCGGTCCGAATTTTGAAATTTTTTTTATACAAAAGATATTTAAAATTATAATTTCAATACTTTTATACTCGTAATGTACCTGCCTAGAAAGCATGACTTGCGAGATATTCGCAAAAAACTGATTTTCGATAAGAGTAAAAGACCAACTTCCGGTTGGAATTTCGAAAAACTTTTTTAAGATAATTTGTTTCAAATTTAGTTTTGAGTACATTTCAATTCTTTATAAATTTGTTTAAACTTAGTAATTGACGAAATATTTGCAAAATTCGATATTTTCACCGAAGTAAACTGCTACTTCCGGTCTACCGATTTTACTGAAAAACTAATCAGATCTCAAGAGGGAGATTATACACGTAAATACAAAATTTGGAATTGATATCTCCAGCGGTTTGACCGCTATCGTGGTCACAGACAGACAGACAGACAGACAGACAGACAGACAGACAGACACACAGACATTTTTTAAAAACCACTTTTTTGGTATCAGGGGACCTCAAAACGTGGACATCTGCAAAAATCTCGAGGTCGAAATTTTTCATCATCACAATACTTCCTTATACTACGTATAAGAAAGTAAAATGAACCGATATACAGCCTGTTTTATTTGAAAATATTCACATTAGACAAAAATATGTCATATAACTTTATTCCAGTTTTCTGCAATTGAAATTCAATTAGTAATTGGAAAAAAATAAGATATGTTTGTATTAAGACATTTTATTATGAACAACGCTACCAAAAATTGTGTCTATCTAATTACATCGTTTTCGAGAAATATAATTATATAGAAACATTGATTTTTTTAGAAAACGAACAAGTCGGAAACCTTAAATTTTAAGCCTATGATATTTTAAACTTTTTGACTAAGAATTATACGGGGAATATCAAGTGTAATAATGTACGTAGTGTTCCATTTAAAAACTATAACTATGGTCAGCTACCAAGGTATGGAACACTCTGTATAATACAAAATAATTTTAAAAGGTGCTTCTAATAAGTGTATATCATAAGAAGAAAACTGCTTTGAAATATCTTTTCTCATAAAGTCCCAATCTGCCTTCCCTGCGGAGATGGCTCACCCTGTATATACCTATATATACCAATAAAGAAAAGAAATATTGCGGATAATGGAATAATGAAGTAAAGAATTTAATGGGTTAACTCCGCTGAAAATGCAACTGCGGACACGTGTTTCGAACTACTTGGTTCTCGTCAGCGCAGTGTAGCCAAGGAATAGGATGGGATAACCTTGGAGCTGAAAAACGTCAATCAGAGACATACACAGGGGACAGCCTACCAATTGAGGCTTCAGCTAGAGTGTCCTCGATATTGAGGATGAATCTAACGTCGCCGCGAGGTAGACATTTGTCCACCTGCACGCCATCTGAACCCATGGGATCTCTGATTGACGTTTTTCAGCTCCAAGGTTATCCCATCCTATTCCTTGGCTACACTGCGCTGACGAGAACCAAGTAGTTCGAAACACGTGTCCGCAGTTGCATTTTCAGCGGAGTTAACCCATTAAATTCTTTACTTCCTATATATACCTATATATCCTGTATATAGGTACTTTTAGACTATAACAGGTGTTGATTTTAGTCGGTTAACTGACTAAAGGAAAAACATAAACCCATCGCTCTTTCATGTTGTCACCACTACGTATTTCTTTACACTCCATGCATTAACGAAGTATTACAAAATCAGTGATTTAAATGGTCTAACTTTGAAAAGATATCAAATACTGGCCAGATCCTCTTGCGTTTTCTTCAAGTACTAATTCGTCCTCTTCAAAAGGTTTGTATGTGCTTTACGAACGAGGAAAATCATTAATATACTACTTATCTTGTTTTTGCCATGCAACTTGTCTTTTCATAAAGTGTATTTTCAAAGTTGCGTCGTTTACTTGTAAAACTTTCGACACTTCACTACATTACATTATCGTGTACAATTAAGACAGATATGTATATACACAACCAATATACGATATCCTGCCTCTTCCAAATGACAAAACTCTTATCATCACGCTGGCAACTTTGTATCCTCCACACACGGTTTTCATTTCCCGCTCCATCCCTCCTTAGGAAAATGCTGTCAGCAAAATGTGTCAGACACACGCTGTAACATAGTAAGCCAGCCCGGTCGTACAGGGCCTCTGTACAGTACGAGTTCAATATCTCGACAACGTGAATTGCAGGAATCTAGGACGACATGTTTATCAGTATATATTTCACGTTTCCATGTGCATAGTTCGTTCGAGCAAGGCGAGCTGTAACGATGCTATTACATCGGGACTTGATAGGTAAATTATCTTTCGCGCATCGTGGTTCTTAAATGCCTTAAAAGGAGAACTGTTTACGTATTATTGCAGCCATTGGTAAAATTCGATGCTAGTTGGTGGTATAATGTTGAATGTTGAATTATTATTGAATAATAATGCAAGTTTGAAAACGTCGGTAAATAGTTTTTAATAATATTGTTGGTTAACTTCGATGCTACAGTTTTTATATTGTAAGCTATGGAAATCTTATTAGATTTGATGTTACTATGGTATATTGCGTTATACGTCTGTGAAGCTCTTTTTTTACTCAAGCGTAGAGTTTGCGAAACGTCGCACTGTATTTTTCTACGACTTTTTATTTAAAAAATTAATCAATAGAAATATTTTTTACTACAATAATGATTATTAATAGTAATACTATAATTTGAATGATTTTTAAACTTGAGTCCAGCTGCCCTTGGAAATTTTCTGCACAACGTTACTATTTGAAATTTTAACCGTCAAAATTTTGTTCGAAATATTTTTTTTTATTTAGCAAGCTTTCTATGTACCCTTCGGTCACTAGCTAAGATTTCCAGCCTCTATGCTGTTTTAATGTTAGTAAATCTGCTCCAGCTAGAACTAATAAAGAAGCAGACGGACGCCTGAAACAATGGCCGGTGAGGTAGTTTTAAAATTTCGCATCGTTGCAAAGCCCTATTCCAATTTTGTTTATACCGATAACTTGGCGTATATACTTTCCTCTTTGAAGATTAATAAATATTTTTTTACTGGATAATTTTTGAGGGTCACATGTTTTTTTAAATTCCAAATGTTCAGTTATTGTAAATGTTATTTTATGTTTGGTTTTTGTGTCAGGGATAACACGACTAAAATTGTTTTCAAATCTTCAATATCGCCCGTTTTCAGTTTATAAGTGCTGTCCCTTCCAAAAGCACCAGCAAGGTAGAAAATTAAAATGACCTAGTATTTCAAAAAATATATAAATCATGTACATTAAACATTGAATTATCCGAACATTACTGTATTTGCAAATGCTTACTTACTTTGGTTAGAAGACATCTATCATCTGGTGCTTTCTTAATCAATTTGAAAATTTGTTCCCTTTCCAAAACATGTGATATTTTGGAACATATCTAGAGTGTTAACGATTTAAAGTTCTTCGCCAAGTCCAACAAGTATGTTAATATCACGTTTTTAGAAAACTAATGAATATTTTTTCATTGCTTCACTTCATAAATTTTTGATAAGAATTTTTGAAAATTTCCAGAGATTTTTGTGGAAACAAGCATGTACTTGCTGCATTTGCTGCAGGTGTAATATCCGGTGGAATAAACGGTCTTTCGGTATCCGAATCCATAACTATTAGAGTCGAAATAATTTTTTTTTTTTTTTTATTGGAAAACAACAAGTTAATATACAATATTAAAACTGGTCTAGGACCAACCATCAATTTGAATTTGACATATTTTAACCTAAAAAAAAAAAAAAAACCTAAAATTCACCCAAAGGAGTTCTTTTAGTTACTTCTATTTTGTAGGAGATACACTGTACTCTGCTATTCACTAAGCACTGCAAAACTACACACTAACCTGCACCAGATCGTGTGGCTTAACCCTGTTCAGCCTTCTGACGAGGTTTTGGACATCAAGAAGACTCTTTGCTTCGATATTATTGTGTTCAAGCAGTCTTGCCTCGTGTTTGACGGCAGATCTTCTTACTTCACTGACTACATCCCTGATTCCGAGATCTCTATGAAAATCACTGTTTCTAACGTACCAAGGTGCATCGACCATATTGCGTAAGACTTTATTTTGAAATCTTTGTATTTGTTTAAGATGGCACGGTTTGGCACAACCCCAAAGTTGTATGCCATATACCCAGACTGGCTTCAGAATTTGGTTATAGATCAAAATTTTACTGTGTAGTGGGAGTTGCGAGTTACGTCCGAACAGCCAGTAAATTCCTCTGTACTTAAGATCCAGCTCAGTTCTTTTCTTCTTGACATGCTCCTTCCATCTCAGTTTAGCGTCAAGCGTCATACCTAGATATTTGGCTGAGTTTTGGTAAGGGACAGTGTTACCATTTATAATAATAGGTCTTATATCTGTTATATTTCTGTTGGTAAAGTTTATATGAGTTGACTGCAGCTCATTTAATTTTATTTTCCAGTCGTTGGTCCACTTCGAAATCCTATCACATGCTCGTTGCAACTTATTTCTTGCCGTTTGCATATTATTATCTACTGCTAAGATTGCTGTATCATCAGCAAATGTCGCCACAGTTGCGTTCCCCAGTTCCGGCAAGTCAGACGTATAAAGCAAGTAGAGGACCGGTCCCAGGACACTTCCCTGTGGAACACCAGCCTCAATCCTCTTCAAACCGGAGTACTCTTCCTCTATTTTTATTCTGAAAAATCTGTCAGAAATGTATGAAAGCAGAAGTTGCGCATATGCCTTGGGTAAGAGTTTGTTCAATTTCCAGTTAAGGCCTTCATGCCAGACCCTATCAAAAGCTTGAGCCACATCTAAAAAGATGGTTGAGCATATAAGTTTTTCTTCTAGGGCTTTTTCTATGACATCAGTGATCCGGTGTACTTGATCAATGGTAGAATGTCTTTGTCTAAATCCGAACTGGTGATTTGGAATCAATCCTTAACTTGCTACGATTGGGTTCAGTCTTTTCAATAACAGTTTCTCAAATAGTTTTGAGATAATCGGTAATAGTGATATAGGTCTGTACGATTTAACGTCATTTGGAGGTTTGCCGGGCTTTTGTAGCATTATTACCTCTGCGACCTTCCAACTGCATGGCACATGTTTTAGTCTGAGAGCTGCATTAACTAAATAAGTAAGCATAACAATAGCTTTCTTGGGTAGTTGATTCATGATTTCTCCTGTTATTAAGTCATATCCAGGAGCCTTCTTAGGATTTATATTGTTCTTAATTTCCCAAGAGACTTCTTTTGGTGTAACAGGTCTTATTTCTTCGTAATCATTATTCTGTATATTACGTAATATCAAATTACTTTCTATTTCGTTGGGTTGGAATGTTTTTTCCAGATTCTTCGCAAATGCTTCAACCTTTTGTTTGTTGTCTCTGGCCCAACTACCCTCCGGATTCCTTATGGGTGCTACGTGAGAGATGGGTCTTTTTAGATTTCTGGTGGCCTTCCATAGCGAGAAGTCAGTCTTATCGTTTGCCGTCAGATTTCTCAAGCGATTGGTAAGAGAATCTTGCTTTAGTTTCTGTATTTCTCGTTTCAGTTGCTGTGCTTTCGTATTTAGTATCGTTTTATGTGATGGATCTCTTGTTTGTTGCCATCTTCTTCTAGCTTTCCTCTTCTCTCCCACCAATGTTCTTATTTCTTTAGGATATTCATTACTAATAGTTTTGTATGTAATTTCTCTGGTATTGTCCCACACAGAAGCCTGTATGATGCTGGTGAAATTTTCAACTCCTTTTTCCAAATCCTCCTTAGTTTTTAGGGGTATGTTCAAGTTGATTTTCCTCGACATATCTGCTTTAAAGCCTTCCTAATCCGTTGTTTTGTTTGCAAGATAAGGACGAATTTGTTTTTTAATTATATGCTCGCTCAATGTCAGTATTACTGCCGAATGATCAGAACTCAAATCAAAATTTTCTTCGATATCAACGAAATTTGATGAAATTTTTCTAGAGATGAAGAAGTCTAGAAGATCCGGTATTTTTTGTGTATCCGTAGGCCAATAAGTTGGTTTCGAGAAGAATAAAAGTTGCAGTTTAATTCTCTTAAAGCTTCTCTGAGTTCTTTTCCCTTTGTAGTTGACAGTCTTGAGCCCCAATCAGTATGCTTGGCGTTAAAATCTCCTCCTATTATGAATCGATTTCCAGTGTGTTGTAAATAGTTCTTGTAGTCTTTTTTCTTAAGGTTGTGCTTAGGAGGACAATAAAGTGCCCCCACGGTTAAGTTTTGCTTAATGGTTTTTATGCTTACCAGAGTCAGTTGAATTTCTTCAAGTTGCAGGTGTTGTTCCTCATAGTGGCTAATATTCCCCTTGATTATCACTGCACTACCTCCTTTTGCCTGATTTTCTGGATGAGTTGTGTGGTATACTTTGTACCCTCTGATTTTTAAATAAGATTGATCTGTAAAATGGCTTTCCGAAACTAGGCAGATGTCTATGTTCTGTATATTTAAAAATACTTCAAATTCTTGTTTTCTGTTCATCAATCCATTGGCGTTCCACGTTGCTATTCGCAAGCCGTTGTTTGCCATTAGTTACTTCCGCGAGGCACTGCCCCAGTGTTTCTTGCTTCCAGTCTTTCAAGTCTACCCAAAATATTTTGCAACATTTGCATTATTGTTGCCATTTGGTTGTTTTGCTGTTGTATTTCTTTTTTTTCGGTTGCTTGTGCATAAGTGAGTTCGTTTGTCTTTGTCTGGCTGAAAATGGTCTAGGTTGTTGGGCATTCAGAGCAGTTCTGCTCATATTATTTCTCGTTTTCTGCAGCTCTTTAGCAACTAAGCAACCACGATAGTTGGCAGGATGTGCGTTTCCACAGTTTGAGCATTTCGCTGACGATTTTTTTGATTTTTCGCATTCATTAGTTAAGTGATCACCAGCACATTTGACACGCTTGGGATTGCGTTGGCAAAATTTTTGGGTATGTCCAAACCGTTGGCATTTTTTGCACTGTGGAATCAATTTGTTACTCCTCCAAGCCTCTACTGTGACTTTCATCCGACATATATACCGTATATCAAAAATCTTTTTTATATTTTCTGAAATATCAAAAGTCAACATAAATAAAGGTAATTTTATTATGGTAACTGTCTCTTCTTGTTTAGTTTTTTTTTATTTTGTTTACCACATCTTGTATTTTAAATCCTTGATTAGTTAGATCAGCTTTAATTTCTTCGGGTGTATAAGATGGATGCAAATTTCTTACCATAACTCGTATAGGACGGGTTTGTTTATTTTCATAAGTGTGCCACTCATAATTGTTATCATTCATTATTTTTGTCACATCCCTGTATTCTTGTTCTGTATTTACGTTAATTTTAACCTGGTTATTGTTCATCATATTAGCTTTAAATTTAAGTTCTTTTGATTGTAACATTGTATCTACTTCTTTGTAATTTTTTGTATTACTTATAACAATTGGAGGTGGCTTTTTGTTTCGTGGGATATTTAAATTTGCATTTTCAGATTTAACTTTATTAGATAAGTTAAATATACGAGATGTATCATCACTTTTTTCTGGTGAGGTTGCTGGTTTCCTTTTTTTACCATTACGCCTTGGGAGTAGCCAAGCTGTTTCTTGAGCTACTATTGTATCTTCTTCTTCAGAATCGGGTAATGCATAATTTTTATGTTGACTTGCGACCAGCTTTTTTAGTTAGTCGAAATAATAAAACGCACAAAAAAATGTAGACGATTGAATTTAACGTTTTCACGTCAGAAAAAATCGTTGCTAGAACAAATTATCCTATTAATATTTCATCTATGCGAATAAGTTTATAGGTACTTATGGTCTTATTGCGTATAATAAACTACATTAGAAATGCATTGCATTTCTCACACCGGTATTTAAAGGTGAATTTCAAACACTGCGATCGATACGTGCAGCGACTTAAACATACACATCGGAGTAAAAAAATATTTAAAATATATAGTGATTGATATTTTCCACATAAAGGTGCACGCACACTGAGGCGAGCCGAAGCGAAGAGAAGCGCATTTATTACGCCTATAGAAATGTACGTAAGCTACGCTTCGGTACGCGACGCCTCAGTATGCGTGCACCTTAAAGATGCGAGGCGAAGCAAGGCGAAGCAAGGCGAAGTTGTCGCCTGGCCTGGTGCGCATGGGCGTGATACAATATTTAATTAAAGAAAACAGTTATTTATCATTGTGTGTGTAGAAGTGATTCGATCAACATGAGCAGTTCCTCATCTGACGAAAATTTATTTATTCTTGGTTTAATTGCTAATATGTAAGAAGAGGAGAAACCAAACAAAAGAGTTTGGGTACATGAAATTAATCAAAAGACAGACAGTTTTGGTGAATTTCATCACTAATTTCCGGGTTTACAAAAAGACAAAAAGAAATGTTTCATATATTTTCATATGTCAGAAGAAAAATTAGCGCTTCATCATCCATCCTGATAGCAATTTCTTTCTTACACTACACCAGTGGCGGCTCGGGGTGGTTCACATAGGGAGTGCATAATTTCAAAATTCAAAAGTATAATACAAGAACGCTTACCCAATCTTTATAAGTTTCACCGACATACTGTTCCAGACAGGTACTGTTCATTGTACAGTTTGTTTTGAGGGAATAGTAAATATAACACTACAGTTTGATTACATCTGACGATAAACGAAGTCCATTTTGCGTGTCTTTGACTTGCAGAACAGTTCTATCACTTTTTCATTAAAATTTCGCAAATCATTTATAAATTCAATTAAAAACCGGTGCTGCTTCGATGTGATCACTGAGCGATTTATCCAATTCTGCCGTAAAATTTATCAATTCCCGAAAAATGCCCTTGGTATTCGACGTTTGCCGTTCATCATGACCCCGAAGTGCCAGTTCAAACGCGTCACAAAATCTAATGCAATTTATTAGTAATTTAACACATGCCTATTTTTTGTTACCTGCTCATTGTGTTGTTGAACTGCTTTTCTATATGATGAATCTAAAACATTCTGAATGGTATTTTTTCCTAACATTCTTAGACTAAATATATTTTTCAAATGCCCTTCGGAATTTTAATGTTTCGTAATTTTAGCACTAAGATGAATTAAGTCTTTTATTCCGTTCTTTGACCAAGACGGTTCACCACCAAACAAAAGACACGGAAAACAAAACAAAGTATTTTTAATTTCACACCCACAAATCCAGTCATTTTTCTGATAAATATTCATTTTGAATTTTCTTATAACGTCTTTACCTTTAACAGATTCTTTATTTTCTGAACATAATTGAGGCATCGGCAGTTTAAGATTTTTTATTGCGATTTTTTCATCATACGTTAACCGCGAAACCATGTTATTCTGTAACGCAGAAACGATATTCATATTACAACAGCGGTGAGCAGACTGGGGATCTTGCTCACACGCAATGTATTATACGATATGGAAGTAGAACAAAATACAGTTCTCCCCACCTTCAATGTAATGTTAATGGCTTAATGGAGCAACGGTTGGGCTTTGCTCATGGGTATGTTTCTCTCGGTGGAAGGGGTGAACATTCGAATGTAATGTTAATGGCTTAATCGAGCAACGGTTGTGCTTTGCTCATGGGTAGGTTTCTCTCGGTGGAAGGGGTGAACATTCGAATAGTTTCTCGTCTTTACATTCGTGCGCTGTTAGTCGTCATTATATCTGTGCGACGATGGGTGCATGTAGGTTGTTACGTGCGCCGTACACGCCACGTTCCTGTTCAATAACTATGAATACGCAATAAATAAATACTTTCACAGTTAGTCGCCGCTTGGTTTGTTTTGTTTCAAAATTCCAGGGGGTGCAATTGCTCACTTGCTCTCATTAAAGAGCCGCCACTGCACTATACTAAACTTAAATATACAAATAATACTAGTTTAAAAACCCTTCAAGCAAAGTACGAACTCAGCCTACCAGCTTCTCATCGGACAGCGGAAATGTCCGATAACCAACGAAAACGCAAACACTTGATGTTACGTGATTTTACGCGTCTCTACGTAACGCACACTGAGGCGGGGCGAAGCGAAGCGCAGCGCACTACTTCGCCTGCTTGCTCTGGAAACTTCTCTCGCGACCACGCTTCGCTGGGCTTCGATACGCGATTCCTCAGTGTGCGGGCACCTTAAAGTAAGCTTAAATAAATCTTCAAATACAAGAAGATCCAATAGATTGTATTTGGTAACTAATCAATTGTCTACATTAGTATAAGCTTTTTTTTCTCTCGATGGTCACATTGCAGTGGTAGTGGCTAGATGTGTTGGTCCAGGCAGTTGACGTCACTCAAGATGTAATTGAAATCGCTTAGCTTATAAAGAGAAGATCATAAACGATGCGTGTGTTGGTCGCCACTTTTGCGTTATGCGTGGTAACTGGAATAGGGATTTATAGTTACAGCAATCAAACTCAATAAGTTCAAATAACAGAGTTTAATGAATATTTAAATTGCAAAATGTATAAATGTATAATATAGACAGACAAGCAATAATATGTAAATACATAACCATCAATTATAAAAAGGCTAAAAAGATGAATAAGCATGCACGATGATGCACGGAATCGAACAATATGCTATATGTATTTGAGAATCCTAGTCAACATACGTATATGGGACCTTGATTTTTCTATATACACAACATGCAGGATATCAGTAGGCATCACTTGAACTTGTAATACAATAACAATCAATAATTCCGTGCACTCTGTTTATTTAGTCCATCACGTTGGTGCACGTGGTTCACTTTTTCTTAGTGGTAATTTTACAATGTATATAGAAGAATCATAAGCGAAAATTGTACCAAATTATTACCCAATTATTTTTTCCAACTATTACCAAAATTGCTTCAAAGTAAAACGAGAGTTACTAACACGTGCCTTTCTAGGTTATATCAATCAACAAGACGTCTGTGGCAACTTTACATGCCAAACAATCCTTAATAAATGTTCAACAATATGATAATTAACACTCCTAATAAATAGAATGTCTTTTGATTTAAATTATGAGGTATAAAATTAACATCACCTAGATCTTCTTGGGCTTTACAACACAAAAGTTATTACAACTGTTTATGCCATTTATGTTCTTAACATTCAAAAGATATAATATTGCTTTCATTCAGCAGGCGGATCGGGAACCGATCCCGCTCCAACCGTTCACTTCACAACAGTTGAGTATTCGCTGGACAGGACCGCTCACCTTTATGTCATCGTCTGTCATCTGGTACTTTTCATTGCTGCCATATGTTAAAATTATAGAGATTAAACCGAATAAACAATAATAATAAATTGTTTTTCTGCATTAAGGTTTGACGTAGTTTTTAGTGGAAGGACTGGTTTTTCCAACCCCGAATAAAATACTGAGTGAACTCCAATATTATAATACATTTAATACTGCACAATAACTTTAATTTGCTGTATCTTACTTTTCTAGTAACTTTCTTCAGAAGTATATTAGGTTGGTCTTGGAATGAATCAATGGCGCATGCGTACAGAATACGCTCACTAAGTGAGCATAGAATTTTTCCGCTCACAAAAATGGCGACCGCTCCTGAACATGTTCACAGTGAGCGCTCGTCTACTTGACATGATCACTGAACAGTTGCGCAACTGTTGTGTCTGCTGAATGAAAGCATTGTAAATGTACTTGCAAATATACTTATATGTGTGTATGCATGCACAAACATAGTTATATTACTAACTTCAGATCTCTGCATATACATAGAACTCCAAAAGTGATTGCTGCTGAATTAGTGTTAATTAAATTCAGTGTTGTGCATTATCTGGATGATTTTATCTACATAAATTATTTATATAAAAGTGTTGTTGTTTAGATAACAGATAATAAAAAGAGAATGTAAAAAAAATGTGTAGTTTTTCTCTGACAGCAGATGTACTCTTTAGAAACATGTCTTTTTAACTTTGTAATGTGTAATGTAATGGTTAATAAAGAAAAATGTATTACCGTTGTGGAATTATCTGGATACTGGTTAATTTTTTTCTGGAATAAATTTAGTCAATAATACTTCTCTTATTTAAGATGTACAAGCAATAAATTTGAAGCACTTTCTTGCTGAGCCTGACCCTGAAACGGCAGATGCTGAACTAGAAAGAATTATATTGCTAAGTCGCATGAGGTGTGCTGTGCACACCCGCAACTTAGTAGCCACTACTTATGCAAATAAAATTTTGGAAAAATCAACCGACTACAAGAAAATTTCTCGTTCTATATGTGGAAAACTTTAGGCTTTTTCGAATTTAACGAGCAGAGGCACACTTGCTTCACACTTTACATATTGCAGTAGCACTGGTGGCATAATTATATGAATAAAATAAATGTATTATTGCCATACATTGGGCACCAATGATACAAAAACTATATATATTTATTTATGAATGCAGAGATTGTAATCTTTTAAATTATAACTACTCCAACATATATTTTAATCTTAATCCCTGTTATCATTCACATTATTCTTGTAGGTTCCTTTATTCGTCAACAACATTTCTTATTTAAAATTAAATTGGATATGGTTAATAAAAAAAATTAAATCTCATAAAACATTTGTATTAAATTCAATACTCAATAACAACAACAGTAAAGAAATTCTTTTGCCACATGTGGCTGTTAAAAGAAAAATGTCCTTTTTATTAAATATTATTATTCTAGCTATCTTCAAATTTTCAATATCGAATAATTTCAAAGAAATAAAATTTTCCCTTACGACGCTGAATTTTATTTCAACAAAGACATTCATTTGCTCGAAATGCCTCTGGAGATCTAAAATCTCGCAAAGTAAAAAAAAACACCTTGATAAGACTCCCACCAATTGCCATATGCAAATATTCGCACGTTGTACATACCACAAATTGGCTATTTGTCCATCAAAAATGCTTATACCTTTACGTATTCAAAAATGCTGGAAATCTTTATTAAATTTTATCTCATAAATTGTTAATAATATACAGTAAACATCGCTAGCAAACATTTTTACGTAGTACCTTTAATGCCCTTTTCACATCATTAACAATACTCCCATGATTTGCAAAATTAATCTACTTTAGCAAAGAAAATAATATTTTATTCAAAATATTGACGATGTCAAACGCTTTACTAAAAATGAACATTCTCACGTAGCATCTTTAGCACACGCCCGACACCATCAATTATCTACCATGAATTTATTTCAAGAAAAGCTTACTTATAATATTGATATACATTATCAAATTCCTCTTGGTTTATATCTACCATTTTGATAATAAAAAAAATAATGAAATTAAACAAAGTAACAATGAATTAATTATAATGTGAAAACTAAACTACTTATTGAAATCAAAATAACTTAATACATTCAACTAAAATGATTTTATGCAGTGTATTAGTACGCCTGCAATCATGTGCGTATGAAACAAAATTTTTACGTTCGATCAATTCAAAAGATCGGCAGCTTCTTCCCTTCTATCCTCGTTCGCGCCTTTTTATCACCTCGGTCCTCGAAAAAACACGATTATCCGTCTGCAGGGCCACAACCCATACACTAATGTTTATGTTGGTGTTGCCCTGTTCATATTTGTTTTCTTCAAGTTTTCCCCCAGGTTGAACTATACCTATACAGTTTTTGACAGTTAAAAATTGCACAAAATGTACACACACAAATTGTTTATTATTAAAGTCCACGCACATTCGCGATTCTTTGTCTTGAGTAGGTATATTCTTCTTCTATTAACGCCATCCTTCATTGTATTTGTAAATGAATTTGTTGCCTCTTTCATCACTGTTTAAATACTTCCTTTTCCCATTATTTAACACTATCCGTATTTTCTTCTTGTAGATATTTTCGTTGGAAATAATCGGAAATACATTGCATACAGATGGAATTCGTCCTTTTATGATTACATTGTCAGGAACATGGACCTCGACAGCTTTATCCTTGTCTTCCAGCCACCTTCTCTCATCTTCGTGAAGGTTGATTTGCACGTAGCTGTTAACAACGTTAACATTATTTTTTTCTTTGTAGATTTATTCAGATTAAACCAGATTTATCCTATTATTTCTGAAGCTTTTCCGGATTAAACCAGGTTTATCCTGCTATTTCTGAAGCCTTTACTTTATTTAAATCGTGTCGAATAAAGAACACTTTTTTATATATACTTTTAAAAATACTATTAAATATAAGTATCAGGTATTTATTGTATTGTTAAATGTGACCATAAAATGTCTAACAGATAACAATCGTTTTACAAATTTATTTACTGCATCTATTCACTTTGAAGGATGTTTTCATGTCGTGCATGTCTAATTTCACCTTTTTCATACAATTTTACAGCATTCAAATGATTAACTTTTTTCACTGTTCCATCTTTCATCATCACTCTCTCTGTGTTATTTATTTTTAGTACATTATTAAGCTTGAAAAGTGGTTCACTTCTCAATATATTTAATGCCACTCTTACACAATGCGAAAAGTTTGGTTCGGCCTTTGTATACTGAAAACACATCTTGTGCTCCTCGTTTCTATAAATATAGAATACATGAATTTATTTTTGTGTTTATTTCTATACCTTTTATCATAAAAATTTATTTCAATCTCAAATTATTATATACCTATCATCATAATGTTGCGCCTTAGAGGTTATGCAACTCATAATTCGTTTTTAGCAATTATGTTTACAACTAAAAATTATTTTCTTATTCTAATGCTTAATTGTCTAACTATTTTAAAATGCTTAAACAATAAGGATCACGACAATATGAAGTACGTAAATGCAAATTTCCTGTACCCATCGTGACTCGATGGAATCCATATTATGAAGCGACAAAAAGATTGTAAAATAAGGAGAAAATAGGATAATTGTTCCCAAAGTCTAA
The DNA here is from genome assembly GCA_963170755.1 of Amphimallon solstitiale. Lineage (NCBI taxonomy): Eukaryota > Metazoa > Arthropoda > Insecta > Coleoptera > Scarabaeidae > Amphimallon > Amphimallon solstitiale. The sequence goes on along the minus strand of OY720677.1, from coordinate 100,227,495 downwards.
ATTCTAAAGACTAAAACACACTCAGTGGAAATTCATTGGAGAGTACTGAGTGTGATGAAGCCAATGGCTTGTTCATTAGATAGTCTGCAGGGGGACTTAGAATGTTTTCTGGGTTTTGTTGCTCCAACATTATTCATTTTCTGCAACAAGTTGATTGAGAACTCATCTCTTATTTACTGTAGTGCTTTGAAAGTGGCCATAATCAAAAAGATTGAACAGACAAAACAAAACACTTGTTTGACATGGAAATCTACCCAGCCGAAAGTAAAGCTTTCATTCTGTCAGCAATGAGTCACCCCAAATTTAAAACCAAATGGATTCCTGAGAGACTTGTTAATTACTGTAAAAAATAGTCATAAATGAATTTACTTTTTTGGCTTTACAGTCTATTACAGATAGTGAATCTGAAACAGAGGACAGCGACGATATTTTTTTTAAATCACTTCCTACCAAGGGATAAGGATCCGAAAAGAAGAGACGAAATGTGGACACTTCATAAGTTGATTGTTATCTGAATTGTAAACATAAAAGTGGGTGTGCTTAAAACCACACAGCAGAAGTGTAAACTTCATCAAGGCGAGGTTAATAATACGAAATACAATTTTTTTTTCATTCTATATTACATTTAAATAATCGTCCGCGAAGTTACCAATTCGCGAACGCAACACAGTTCGCGAAATACAATTTCGCGGCCGTTGCTATGACAGCGGCCGTTAAAGTAAATACACATTTTGACACATGTTTAATCACACATTCTACGACTTATTTTGAGAACTATCAAGTATTTGTAGTTTATTATATTCGTCTCATTTCCATGGTAACGCATGTAAAGCAAGTAAACCACTTTAATTTAGCACCTTTAGAACTAAATTAAATTAAATTGTGTCTCAATTTAAATTAAATCGATTGAAAAATTTAACGGTTGCCCAAAAAATTGTGTGTATATCTTGTCCGCGAAAAACTTTAACGTACTCGAGATTGTCTTGCCTCGGCCGCAAGCATTATTAAGGAGATTTTCGGACGCATATATATATATATATATATATATATGCGAGATAAGAGTTTCAGATACCAGCAAGTGCGACTGCGCATAAAAAGCCGACAAACTCCGAGCGTTGAGTACTTAACATAAGCGCATGTAGATGTCACTAAATCGGCGATTTTTGTTCAAGTGGAGCTACTCAACTAGACAGTCGCCTTCGGGCGTGCATAGAGGAAGGGTATAGCGTATTTGGATCTCATATGTACAATTCATTACGTAATTTGAATTTAAAAAAATCTTGAATTATAAATAATTGGTGTAGTATAAAGAGCAAATACTAATAATTGGATATATTTAACACATTTAACAGTTAGGTATTGCGATTAAATATTTATTTAAATACAATGTATTTAACATGTTCTTTAATATTAATTAGATAATATTGTGCATAAATAAATATTTAGATAGATGATAATGTGATAAAAAACAATTTAAATTTAATAAACTAAAGATGATTTTTTAGTATATTGAATTTAAATATACATATACTTATAAGTTTAATATACGTATTGTTACCTATGCCTGCCATATATAATTTAAGAAGCAATGTTGGTTGTATAAATAGATGGAGTAAGTGCTCCCAAACAAACCTATTTCGCCATATTAAAAAGTTTTATCTAATTTCTATCAACAATTTGTTATTAGAATTGTTGAATGAGCCATACAGCGTATGAAAGTGTTTAGTATTTTAAATTTTATACCAAAAACACTTTTATCTTATGCCACAGTTATATTCCACGATGTTGCTGCATTGACAAATTTGCAATACCCATTATTAAAAGCGGTTGAACAATACTATAACAATGAATAAATGTGTCTACTTTAATATCTTGTTTTATTTTTCTATATTTACTTCATAAACAAAATATCTGAAGGTGTAGATTTTATTAAAAAAATATTTAGAAATTTTATCGTATTTATAATTTGTTTATTAGTCAAATTGTACAATTGATAAAATATTTTATGTATCTTTATTATTTAGAATATAGGGGAGAAATACATTAAAGTAAAAGTTTTCTAATATGTCAGAGTCCCATTGTACATCCTTTTTAATACGAATAACTTCATATTCATTTGGAGTCCAAGTAAAAAGTAAGCAATATTTTCTGTTCGTTAAATATAGTTGGCCTTGTAGTTGGTGATAGTATGGATGATGTTTTTCAACAATACCATTCCTAAAATAGTTTTGGTCTACCCTAAAAATATTAATTATTGTTAAATAAAATTTTTGTTTTTATATGTTTTTTTCTTACCTTGACCCAAACATTATATCTCAAGAAGCTGTATAGGTTTTCCATTGTCTCCTAAAATGATCCTGTCAGTGAATAGCCGAGCCATGGATTGTCCTTATTAACTATTAAACCTGTCTGAATTTTAGGTTTTTCTCTTTCATATAGCAGTCTCGTGCTTTCTGCTCAAATGCTATTCCATGCAGCATATTTTTATTGCAATATAATGATGGTCAAAAATAACTGAAACATTTTTTTAACCAATTGTCTTTGCTATATGTGAATATGAAATAGCATCGGGATCCAGTTATTCTAAACTGCCTAGCCAATTTCCATTGTTGTCTTGCATTATTATCTGCAGATCTTATACAGGTATTTCTGCATAATTGAAGAGGTTCATTGCAGACTAATTTCAAATTAAAAACATCTTTGCAATGTTCAAAAAGAAGATATATTCACTGAACACAACCACATCATGAGTTCATTTTGCTCTCTGAAAAAAGGCACTGACGACTTCAATCATCGACACCACTTGCTCATCAACCTCTTCAACATTGTTGACAATCTCAAGTCTTTCCATGCTTACGTCCCTTGCTATAATCAATATTCATTTATGTTATTTACTGCTACAATAATGACATAATGAACATAACTTACTGATGTTTTGCCAATACGCTGTCTGGTTTGGCATTTACTAATGTGTCAAAGCAAAATCCCTGCATCTCCACTGTTAGATCCGATGTTACAACCTCTTGCTGGGTAAAACACTTTGTTTCTAACAAGGGCTTTCATTTCTAAAATTTAATCAAAAAAAAAATTATTAAGTTGTGTTATTCAATTATTGTAATTGATACAACCTATTGCAATATAACAAAGTAGCAAACAATGTGTTTGCACTGACTTCCATCTACTGCCTCACATGTGCAACTGATCTTTGTTAGTTTCACCTCCGCATTTTCCACAATTTCAAGAATTCCTTCGATTGTGTGAGGTGGGGGATCTAATGCACTTCCCTGGAGGCATAATGCATATATGTGAATTGCCTTCTTTGTCATTTCTGTCGCCTCGCATAGAATTATATGTTTGCATTTTAAAATGTTTTCACCTTCAGTGAAGTTCTGGAAGACGGCGGCGGCGTTCCGTTTAATGCCTCACAAACCTGAGCAGTACTTAAAAATAGATTTAATACAACCTAAAAATTAATATGACATCGTAATATTCTGACATACTATATAAAATGCCACTTACCTTTTGTTAAAACAACTAAAAGAGCGATAGACAGTACAATATTCATAATATAAACACGATAAACCTGATCTGATACAAACTAGGGTTGGGCGATAAACATCGATGTTCATTGAACATCGGTATTTTAGCATCGATGTTCGAAGTTTGCAATTTAGATTTATCGATAAACTATCGATGTTAGAAGAAATATAGTGAACATCGAACTTTTAAGCTTGACAGAATGTATTTGCACTATAATCACAAAATAAAACAGCGTCCTCTGTTGACAAATACAAAAATGTTTCTAAATTAACACCTCACATACAGGCTACGAGGATGTAAAATTGTCTACGAATAAAAGAAGTATTTAAATTTTACAGTGCTATATCATATAAATGCGAATACTTCATTTTAGGCTCTTTTAAATATAACTTAGTATAAATATTTAAATAATATATAATTAAATACATAAATTTATAGTACTTTTAATGTGCAGAATAAAAGTTAAATTATGTATGCATGCAGAATGAGTGAAGGAGGTAAACGTATTTTCATAGAAAAAGAAGGGAGATAGACATTACCGATGTATACTTCTTCGGGAAATTCCCTAGTGCATACAATCATACACGACGATACACGTATTAAATGTAAGATGACACATCAGAAATATAAAACCATATCCATATGTATCTCGGTATTTGCCAGGGTAGTCAAAAAAAATGCAAGACTATAAAATCCCAAATAGAAATCGTTCTCTTAAAAGTTTTGATACACATAAATGTATACCTATATTGTTTAAGTATCAGACGATTTAAGTCATGTGGTTGTAATTGCATAATATTGTTTTTCTATTCCGGTGCTATAAAGTTCACTTTACGACACCCGTTTTGGTTGCATAAAGTATTACTTTATCGCACGCTAATTTTATTTTTTTGAAGTTGGTAACAAAAAAAATGGAACCAAATCGTATTTAAATGTCAAAATATAAGCATTTAAAGTAACAAAAATGTGCAATAAAATTGTACAAAGAATAAAAAGCACACATGCTAACATTTCACTTAGGTACTAATTAGCAATATAAATTGTTAAGCAGAGTTGGATGATAAGTTTTCAGATGCTACTATTGACATTTACTTACCATGTTGAATAGTAGGTACAACTGTTATAAAAGTTTGTTTTGATAAATATGTATAGAGTTTGTGGACGAAAGATTTTGTAAATTGTCTTCTGCTACTTTGCGAATCTCTGGGGACGTACAGTTATTTATTTCGTCCTTTTTGTTGATAATTTGAAATAATTTATTGTATAAATCAGTCTGAATTTTAAACACAATTACATATAGCACCACCGATATTCAAATATTTAAAACGTTCTACTTAAAAATCAGAGTAACCAACTTCAGAAAAGCAAAATTTCTAAAATATTCGAACAAAACATGTCTCTTATTTTAAGCTTTTTTGAACTTTTAATAACCGAAATAGAAAAAATAGTATAAAATACACGTTTCATAAGACATATTGCGCACTTGTTCTTTAGAAAACTCGCCTAGCGGCTCGTTTTCTAAACTTGAACGCGTGCGCAAAAATCGTGTCTTATGAAACTTGTATTTTAATATACTATTTTTTATATAGTTTTTTTTTTGAGTAGTTTCTAACGTTAACTACATATTATAATAGTACATTATGACCATATATATATAATACTACTATATCGCGTGTAGACAAGGAAAACTTCGCTCCAACATTGTGAAATAAAACATATCGTGCTATGCCGTTTAAGAGTCGCATTGTCCAAACTGCGCATGCGTTATAAATAATTTTTGAAATTTAGGTCTCTTTGTTTATCACATAGATTTATTACTATAAATATATTTGATTAAAGTTTGTAAATCGTCAAACAAGCATAAATAGTTTTAAAATCGACAAACCTCTTTATAATTAATAATTGTGCCTTGTTAAATGTGGAAAAACAATTTAATTTCCCTTAATGAATGAAGAAATATCGTCGTGGCATCATGGGCAAATCATAGACAAACAAACGATCATACCGCAGAAATATATTTGTCAAAAATTGTACGAATTGTGGTTATATTATAGTAAAAATTGTAAACTAATTAACTAAAACTCGCAGTCAGTTCAATTGCATTGCAATTGTGTTTCTTTGAAGATAGAGAGAAAAACACCTCTATAGGAACAATAATTTGTGATATAATAACAGCACTAAAATTATTCAACTCAATATGCAAGAATAATAAAGAATTAGATTAATGTGGTAATCTTGTATTCTAGAATTACTGTCATCTACATCGGAGAAATGTACGCAAATAACACAATAAATCGTACTTGAATTAGGTAATTGTATTACTATGTTACATATTAAAATATTTGAATTGCTTATATGTAATAAATAGGCTTTTATTAAACCTTACAGAGTTGCACACCCATCTTTTTGCAACGACCTTCTAATTTTTTTGGTATATGTCTAATAGAACGTGTGTTCATAGAAAGTTGAAGAATTTTGATATGTCCACCACGGAATCCACAGATCCCATATGATATGAGATAATAATATGCCGAAATTGGGTATTTTGGGCCGGTTATTGGAATTTATGCTATATTGCATCACTGATTGTGAAAATAACTTGAAGGATGAACACATTATTTATAAGATAGTGAAGTGATTTTTTTTAATTTGTACTTTGCTGAATATGTATCGTAATTTCTGTCACTAAATTATAATCAAGCACATATAAAATGTATTTTATATTTAAATTTACAATAAAATATGTTTTAGTTTAAAACAACTTGTAGATGGTACAGTATAAAGATAATATTCATTTTGGAATTTGCCAAGACAATGTGTGATGAGTTCTTATGAATTTTTCCCAACATTGTGGAAGTAAATACTGCAGTGTTATGAACGGCAAGGTAGGCACGGCATCAAACGGTATTCCTGTTTTTCTGATATTGTCACATTCTCTAAATCTTTTTTATCATTTTATAAATTTGTATGTATCTATTAATTCATACAAATATTTATATTTCATAATAATTTTATGTTGTTTTAATTCCAAGAAAGTATAAACAAAATAAATTTGCGAACATAAATAAAATAAAATTTAATTTTTTACTTCGTAAGTAGAAATTGTACTTTGATGTAATTATTGAATCAAATACATCAACATACCTTTTTTACAAGCAATAATATAAATTATTTGTAAGTCTCATTTCTACTCATCTCAGTCTGAGACATAGACATCAAGAAAAATGTGTTGATTATTAATGTGCTATTAGATACACTACAAAAATTCAAGTGTTTCAGAGTAATTGTTTGTTTATATTCTTTGCTACCATATGGGCGTAAATTAGGCTTCATCACGTTTTTATTTTCATGAATAGTTTAATCATTCTACATAAAAAAAAAAAGTTAACAACAATAAAAATTATATTCAACCACAAAAATGTAATGCTGATTAATTCCACAACTTTTTCTAAAACATTCATGTTTCAGTGTACATCTTGACACACAATTAAATAAAGGAACACAACAGGAATTTAATTAGTTCTTTACATTGTTGATTACGCGACATTTTATTGAATAATGTAGGTACGTAGACAAATATAAAATAGATGTTTTATTCTTATATATAGCCAAAATACTAAATACAGTAATTTAAGTAATTTTATTTGCATTCTTAAGCTTAAAATACATAACAAAACTATATGTTGAAATATAATACAATCTGACTTATATAACATACCTGAATCTATTCGATTGTGTATGTAAAACATTAATTTATGCGTTTTCTATAAATCAAAATGAAAGAAGCAGTAATTATATTCAATAATTTCACATACACCAATAAGCATACACAAATCAATGTACACAAGATTTTCTGTTCAAAATCTTTTCAATAAGACGAAATAAAACGATCGGTATTTACATTTAATAATATAATTTCACATATACTAATAAACATGTACAAATCAATGTATTAATTGTAAGTTCACAAGTTTTTCTGTTCAAAATCTTTTCTGTTAATTAAAATGAAACGATCGATATTTATATTTAATAATATAATTTCACATATTCCAGTAAGCACGTATCAACGCAGAAGTTATAACTTCACAAGTTTTTCTGTTAATAATTCACTGGAATCAGGCTTCATATCGTTTATTTATTCTACCGCGTATTTTCTGGGTAATTCTACAAATTCACCGATGAACTAAACTTGCACAAAACTGAATTCAATAAAAAAAAAAAACTTTGCATATGCATTCAGAATATCATAGTTATAGATGTCAATTTAAATCAGAGGTTATAATTATGTTTTCTGTTTATCTGTCATTTCAAAAAATTCAAAATGGACAATTTTAGTCGACGCATGCGCAGAACACGCAAGGCGGCCAATTCTATCTCTCTTAGTTGGGACGAAAAATTACACATTATCAAGATACAACACACGCAATATAGTAGTATTATATATATGATTATGACACTAGTGCATAATCAAGCTTTTAAAGCACGAGTAACGAGTTTAAAGCCACGACGCGAAGCGGAGTGGCTTTAACGTTACGAGTGCTTTAAAAGCTAATTATGCACTGTGTCATACGATATTTTTTAGTATAAATGCAACAATAATTTTAATTAGAAGAAATGAAATCAATAATTTCAATACATTTTATCGAGTGACATGTGTCTCTATATTATGTCATTTATTGACATTTCACTTAATTATTAAACATCATTGTTGTATTAATAATGTCGACAGAAATTCAAAAACTAGCTGCTGAAGCTGAATTAAGTTTAATACCTGCAAAGTCCAAGCATTTATATTATAAAGAGTACGAAAAATTATTATGATGGATGGAGCAGAAACAGACTGAACATATTGATGAATCAGTAATGTTAGCGTATATATTGGAAATGTCCAGAATTTATAAAGCTTCGTCACTTTGGTGCATTCATTCCAAATTGCAAGCTATGCTAAGGGTTAAAAACAGAATCGATTTAGCATCTTATCACAAACTCCATGCCTTTATGAAAGGAGTGGCCAAAGGTCAAGAAGCTAAAAAATCTTTGGTTTTTACGGAAGAAGATTTATGCAAGTTTTTTAGTCAGGCTCGAGATAATATATTTTTATTTTTAAAAGTTGTAGCAATTTGTGGAGTGTTTGGTAGTTGCAGAAGAAGCGAAATGTGTAATCTGGTTATGAGTGATATAAGAAAAGAAGGATCTGCCCTGATAATTTGTATTCGTCCGTCAAAAACAGAAAAAGGCCGGACGTTTGCTGTAGTAGATAATTCCAACATAAAGTATGCCGAGATATTTAATAAATATCTTGCACTACGTCCAAAGCATATCAGTACAGATCGAGTTTTCTTAAAATATTCTCAAGGACTATGTATAAAACAAGTTTTTGGGATTAATACCTTTGGAAAGTGCCTTTCCATTATAGCACGTTATCTAAATTTCATAAACGCTCATAAATACACAGGTCATGCCTTCAGATGAACATCTGCCACGATTATGGCTAATGGAGGGATGAATGTCGATGAGTTGAAACGCCAAGTGGGTTGGAAATCCTCATCGACAGCGAGTGGGTATATTGAAGAGTCTATCACAAACAAATTAGGCGTTTCAAAATTAATTGCTGGAGCTGTTCAGAAAGAAGGCAATATCGGATCTGACACATTTGTTAACACTGATATGAACGTTGAAAATACACAAATAAGCAATGCTGCAAGTCACTACAAACAATAACGAATAAACAAAATTGTACGTTTAATATTCATTTAAAATAATTTTTCCGTTCATGTTACATGTTTTGAAATAAAATTGACCATAATTGTTGATTAATTTGATAGTTTACAATAAAATAATAATGTGTTATACGATATTAAATGCGGTACAAACCAAATAAAGCAAATCAATAATTCCAATACATATTATCGAGTGACATGTACCTATATGTCATTTGACATTTCCTGACATTTCAATGGACTATTAAACGCTTGGGATTGGCTGTTACCAAGCAACCTTTATACGCACGCCGTGCGATAAAGGCCCGATTATGCACGCTTATGGGTGTGTTTTGATTGGTTTGTGATGCATGCATACTAAAATAGTATATTAAGATACAAGTTTCATAAGACACGATTTTTGCGCACGCGTTCAAGTTTAGAAAACGAGCCGCTAGGCGAGTTTTCTAAAGAACAAGTGCGCAAAAATGTCTTATGAAACGTGTATTTTATACTATTTTTTCTATTTCGGTTATTGAAAGTTCAAAAAAGATTAAAATGAGAGACATGTTTTGTTCGAACATTTTAGAAATATTCTTTTTTTGAAGTTGGTTACTCTGATTTTTAAGTAAAACAATTTAATTATTTGAATTTCGGCGGACTTGTCATTTTGTTTAAAATTGAGTCTGATTTATGCAATAAATTATTTCAAATTATCAACAAAATGGAAGAAATAAATAACTGCACGCCTCCAGAGATTCGCAAAATAGCAGAAGCCAATTTAGAAAATCTTTTGCCAACAAAGTCTCGACATATTTATGAAAAGCAATACCACCTCTTTTTAAGTTGGTGTAAAGAAAATAATATTGTGTATATTACGGAAAATGTAGTAATTGCTTATTTTGACAAAGAAAGAAGGATAAAAAGGCACCATCCCATTTATATTGTTAATTAGCGTAAATAAAATGTTCGTAACTATGTTTTTTATTCTCTGTACAACTTCTTACACATGTTTGTTAGAGTAAAGACTAATATTTTGACATTTAAATATGATTTGGTTCCATTTTTTGTTGTTACCAACTTCAAAAAATAAAATTAGCGTGCGATAAAGTAATACTTTATGCAACCAAAACGGGTGTCGTAAAGTGAACTTTATAGCACCGGAATAGAAAAATGTATATATTTCTTTTATTAATTTTTTTGAATAATGATATCTTTTATATCATTTTGTTAAGGACGTAAATTAATTAAGTTATAATAAAGTTTTTGTTAAACTGCCAAAAACGTTTAAAAACATCGATGTTTGATATCCTAGAAATCCAAAAGTCGGTAAAAACGACAGTAAAAAATCGGTAGATGTCGGGAAAAATCGGTAGGTTGCAAATATAGAGGCAAACATTGTACAGAAAAAATAGTTTTTATTAAAAAACAGATACAAAAATAAAATAAGAATTGAAAAAATTAATCAACTCCAAATAAACTAATTTTCGCTTGATGAAGTATATAAATTTTGTTTGTTTATATGAGTCAATAATTTTTTATCAACAGGAAAATTGTAGCAACTATTATTTCCTATATATTGCTTAGTTTGTAACAATCTTATTATAGATTATGAGTTTAATTTGTTCCGTTGCATGGTTTTTATTAAGTTTATAGAAGAGAATACTCTTTTTACTTTCTTATACATAGTATAAGGAAGTATTGTGATGATGAAAATTTTCGACCTCGAGATTTTTGCAGATGTCCACGTTTTGAAGTCCCCTGATACCGAAAAAGTGGTTTTTAAAAAATGTCTGTGTGTGTGTCTGCCTGTGTGTGTGTTTGCCTTGTGTGTGTGTGTGTGTGTGTGTGTGTGTGTGTGTGTGTGTGTGTGTGTGTGTGTGTGTGACCACGATAGCGGTCAAACCGCTATAGGTATCAATTCCAAATTTTGTATTTACGGGTATAATCCCCTCTTGAGATCTGATTAGATTGTCAGTAAAATCGACAGACCGGAAGTAGTAGTTTACTTCAGCAAAAAAATCGAATTTTGCCAATATTTTGTCAACTACTAAATTTAAACAAATTTATAAAGAATTCATATATACTTAAAATTAAAATTGAGAAGAATTTTATTTAAAACGTTTTTCGAAATTCCTACCGGAAGTAGGTCTTTTACTCCTATCGAAAATCAGTTTTTTGCGAATATTTCGCAAGTCATGCTTTTTAGACAAGTACGTTACGGATATAAAAGTATTTAAAACATAATTTTCAATATCTTTTGTGTAAAGAAAAATTCAAAATTCTGACCGGAAGTGCCACTTTTACTCTTATCGAATAACGATTTTTTGCAAATATGTCGTAAGTTATGCATTCTATATATATTTATCAAGAGTATAAAAGTATTTAAAACTGGATTTGCAATTTTTTTTGTATATATGAAATTTCAAAATTCGGACCGGAAGTAGCACTTTTACTCTTAGCGAGTAGCACTTTTATGATAATATCTTGCAAAGTATGCATTCTATAGAGATTTATTAAGAGAATAGAAGTACTTAGAATAGGATTTTGAATAATTTTTGTAAAAGAAATTCTTAAAATTCTATAATTTGAAACGCTCATACGTATAAGAAAGTCGTGTGGTGGCCACACCTCACTTTTTGTTATTAATTTATAGTTTCTAACCAATATAGCATCTACGGCATAATGACAGATTAATTATATTTTTCGTGTACTTGGCTACGAATTTTAATGTTATATAATATATAGTTCGTATCTACACGCGGCGAGGTTGTTCTTGACCTATCTAAAAAAAATAATGTATTCGGGTTGCTTATAGAGCAGATCTTAGTAGAAGCACTTATATCGGCCTTCATGTTGTTGATATTATAAATACAAATGAGGAGCCAGCAGTTTTTGTTTTCTTTTATAAATCATTCAAGTACAGAATGTAGTACAAAATGCATTAAGAAACAATTTTCGAAAATAAAATAAAAATGTCTTCAAACTTAATATATTTATATATCAGATAAAATAAAATCTTAAACTATAATAACGAATAATCAGCACTATTTTCTATTAAATTTGTTTTTAAGTGCAGTTTAAGAGATTTATCGAATGATCTAAAATATTATCAATCAACTTTTAAAATTACATGTTATTAATTCTATTTCATTATTTATAGTAACTAGTATGTATCAATAATAACTCTCGATAGAGGCCTTCGATAGTTGCAATTAACTATTATCTATAGAATATTACAAATCACCAAAAATGTTGTTGAAAAGAAAAATGTAGTGCATAATTACTATAGACCGGACACGAGAGGCCGATAACTCATCGCCCATGGGCGCACTAATGAAATGTTGTGTTTTTTAAGAGGTTTTAATATTATTTATATAATTGGATAACAAGTGGGTGGTAATCTATGAAATACAAAATACAAAGTATTAATATTTACTAGCAATACTTACTCAAGGTTCTCTTCTGTAAGATTTCTTTTTTTTGAATGAAGTATATCCATGTAGATAGAAAACGGCCATTCTATATCGCAACTGGTTATAGGTTCATACTGGAAGTATTCTTTTATATCGGCGTATTTAGCAGTTAGATTTTGTGTGTTTGTTTCCATACACAGTTGCCGTAACTTTATTAAATCTAGATTTTTATTAAAAGCTGGCTTCTAATTTTGTGCCGAAGGTCACATCCAAAGACACTTGGAATACTTTTGAAATTATTAATAGCCACATCTAAAGTGGTTAATGAATCTTTTAATTTGAGATTTCGAATTTCAAAGTATGTGATTAGTTTAGGCAAATTTCCAAAGTGTTCCTGAAGGAATAACAACTGATTTTTTAAATTTAGGATTTGTGCTAGTTCCCTGCATTCAGAAATACGTCGAGCATCGCCATTTAAACATATAACGACATTTTGTAAACTATCTAAATTCTCTGTATAAAAACTAGTAGCCTCCAACCATGTTCCCCATCTGGCGAGGGAGGCAGTGACAAAGATGTACCTATCCATAGGTACTAATCAGGAACATTTCGACCAGTATATTTTTGGAGAAATGTTTTGAAAGTGTGATTATCTAGTTTATTTTTGGGATATTAGCCGCCATTAAAGTTTCACAGAGTTTTTCGTAAAAATTGTTAGCTTCCAACGGGTCCAATTTCTGTGTATGTTTTAGCGATGCTAAGTGACTTTGTACGTGCGATTTTTGGGATACTGTAACAATATTTTACAGACTTTACAATAAATTTCGAAGTCACTGACAATGGAGGACATACAATCACTATGACCGTTATTCCAATTTGCCATTTTTGCACGATGCTAAGGCATTCAATAATTGTTTCATTTTGGTAATTTTAATAGTTTTATTATTTGGAGGGACATGGTTTTTGTTTCTACCAATACCCATTTTATTGAATCGAAACCAGAGGGGAAAGCGGCAATCTCAATTCACACTTATCTTTTCAGTGATGCTAAATTAGCTTAAGTAAAATATCAAGGCTAAATGATATTTTTACTACTACCAGTTCTGAATTTCTTGTTGGTGCCTTTTCAACAGTTTCTCTTTTATTCTGTTAGGTCTGCCATTAAAAAAATCTATGAATGTGTTCTTTTTATATGATCATTGGAATCAGAAATATATTCCCTGCGTTGAAGTAATATTTGCAAACGATGCTTTTCCTCTGTTATTAATCAGTTTTGTAAACAATACAAAACAGACTATTGTTTGGGTATTTAAAAAAAGAGTCTATACTGAATATATAAACATACATTAGTGGATTATTTTTGATATTTTATATAGAAATTGAATATATTAGGGGGTTCAATGATATCGCAGTTTAACTTATAAATATGTATATATTATATAATAATCAACTGCTACAAGCCGTCGCACGCAGTAGTAGGTACAGACTCGCATGTTTTTTAGGCGAAAGAAGTAGATTAAGAATATTTTCAGATATCATTTTCTCAGAAAGTAGCAACTGAATTTTGTAAGGTAAAGAATAAATATTATAGGAATCATATATGCAATATATGAACTTACAACTGCTTCACGGGGATGGATACTAAAAACATAAGTGAATTTTTATATAGGCTTGATTTTAGTAAACACAAATGGTAACAACATTACCCTTAACGGATTAGAATTGTTTTTATGTGACATATTATCTTTTTATGAAGCTCGATTATTCACTTCTTCCCAAAATCAATTTATTGCCAGCTCTGTGTCTTACATACCTGGATTATAATTACTTAATTACACAAGAAAAGTTCACCCAGCCCATTTTTATTTTATATATAATTAATTACATTTTCTGTCAGGTGTAATTGCATATCTCGATATGAGGATTTAATATGATAATTTGTTGTTGTTTATATGCGAATTGTTCGCCTATCATATAGGTATAATGTACCCATTTATGTTTTATATTCTGTAGTACCTATTGCTTTATGTGTATATATACTTATTATTCGTTCTTTTTTGCTTAATATGTATGTATATCCTGTTATTATTGTCTTTTGAATACACTAATACCGTTGATTCAAGGAATATATAAAGAATAAAGATGCGCAACGCTATAGTAAAATTGCGTGACTTTCCGTTAAGTCGTCCCGCAAACCCCTTGCCGAGAAACGTCATCGCTGTCTCGCGCTGTTTCGAATCTCGGACCCAAACGACTGATGCATCGCTATAGATCTCGGACCCAGTTTTGGCTACGCTCAATGCTATGTAGTTGCGCATCTTTAAGTATTCCTTCAATCAACGCTAATACATACATATATTTTATTCCATTATATTTAGTTAATTTTGTTCGTAAGTGACTGTCGATAGTGCAATAAAATGAATTTAAATCTTTACTTATGGTATTCATATACTACGATTATTTATAGTATAAAATTTTGCTTGTTATTATATTGTCATATAAAAAGTATGTATTTAAAAGTAAAGAAAAAGTATGTTGAACCGCCTTATATGTTCATTTACTCATACGAAAATTACAAATTAATACACCTATATCCCTGAAATATACATGATGTTTTGCAGTATACCTACTACAACTTCGACGTTTCTTGAAGTATGTAACATACAGATTTCGAGATTTCTAGATATCCCATGCTGATGTATGCAAGAAGTGTCGTGGCCTTGTAAACTAGCTTATAGGTGTCAGTGGCTTGAAAATGCTCGTTAGCGAAAAATTGTTTGAAAACAATCCGATAAGGGTCAGCTTTTATAAATTCGGCAATTCGGGCTACGGTATAGAAATAGAAAATGTCCACTCGACAGTTTCGCAGACAGATCTAACGGTTTTTAATAAGAAATTATTATATATATAATATAATGGAGTTTCAACATGTAACTCCTTCCTCGATTATTAATTTAAAATTAGCCAGTAATGGTGATCAGGAGAAATGATTTTTTTAAACTACGTTTGTGTGAACATTATAATTTTTTGAAACTAAACAATTGTGTTTTATTATACCGGGTGTCCCAGCGTACCGGTAAAGTCCATTATTGGTACCAAATAATGTAGATAGCGAATAATTTTTAATACAAAAATTGTAGATAATCATAAGCTGTACAATTTAAAAATATTTTCATTTATACAGAGTGTTCGACAACGACGAACCAACACAAACTTATGTTTTTTTAAATGGAATGCTATGAATGTTTTTACATTTTATGACAGCCCTTAAAGAATTGATTAAACTGACATGGACTTGTATTTGCCGATTTTCAACTGTTTCTGAGATATGGCGATTTTTCGTTTAAAATTGTGCAACATTTGAAAAGTTGCTATGAGATAACGACTGACGATGAAATACCTTTCATGGGCTCAATTAGTAGAGATACTTTTTCAGTACGTGAAAGTAATTTTTAATTTGACATATTTATGCATGTTCTTTAGAATTACATGCTATTCGCAAAAGTTAAAAATTCTGAAAAAAATTAACTGGAACACCCTGTATATTAATATGCCATTGAAAAATACTTAAAATTTACTATTTAAAAGTGTCTACTTTCTTACGCCTGTGGGCGATATTGCAAAAGTTATAGGGCGTTATATCTGAATAAACCCGATTACGACTTAAAAATATGAGTTGCGATGACTTGCACTGCTAGTATAACTAAAATTAATCGAAAAAAGTTACTTCTAAAATTTTCTTTTTAAAATAAGTAATTTTCATTAAAACTTTAAAGCTCATGAAAAGTTTGGAAATTTAATGAATTAGCAATAGGTAGTATAAAAAATATCGCAGTCGCTGTGTGTCAAAAATTGTTTAAACATCAAACTTAGATATATAGCTTCAGTTTAAAGAGACGTCGTCATTATAAGTACATAAATGTACGT
Source organism: Amphimallon solstitiale (assembly GCA_963170755.1). Lineage (NCBI taxonomy): Eukaryota > Metazoa > Arthropoda > Insecta > Coleoptera > Scarabaeidae > Amphimallon > Amphimallon solstitiale. The sequence goes on along the minus strand of OY720677.1, from coordinate 100,210,913 downwards.
TGTGTGCAAAATGAAATATTTAAAATTTGAATTAATAGATATTGTCTATGTTTTGGAGGAAAGATTTTATTAGTAGGGTTGACTTCTGTAAGTCGATGTTGCACAAAATAAATCAAAACCACAATGTTGTAACTCAGATTTTGTTTTGTGAAGAAGCTACTTTTAAAAGTAATGGTCTAGTAAATAGACACAATATGCATTACTACGCCACTGAGAATCCGCACTGGTTGAAAAACGTTGATCATCAACATAAATGGTCGTTAATTGTATGGGGCGGCATCCTTAACCATCAAGTTATCGGACCTTCTTTTTTTGCTAGTACACTAACAGGAGAGAGGTATCTACAATTTCTTGAGAACTATCTGCCTGTCTTATTAGAAAATATAAATTTGTATAGGCGCCGCGTAATGTACTTTCAACTCGATGCTACAGGACATTACGCAAGAAGCGTTCGAAACTTTTTAAATAAAACATTCAGGGAAAATAAGATTGGCCGTGGTGCTCCATTATCGTGGCCACCTAGATCGCCAGATTTAACTCCAATGGATTATATCCTTTGGGGTTATGTTAAGGAGCGAGTATATAGAATTATTCCAACCACAAGAGAGAATATGCAAGAAAGAATTCGAGAAGTATTTTCTGCTATTAATCGAGAACTAATGGCAAATGTCTATAGGTTATATGAAACATGACTTCAAAAGTGTAGAAGTAGAAGAGCAGAATTTCAAACATTCACTATAAATTTTTGTAAACGTAGTTGTTTCCATATTTTATTAGTAAATAATAAGAACATACTAGCGTATTTTTATGTTATCTACTTAGCCATGAAACAAAAGAGTGACGATGTCAAACAAATTATTGAAAAATTGCTGTCACTGTTAGAAGTACATGTGCTAAGTTGTGTTTAGTTTATGCTGTGTATAGAGATTTGAGACGGTCCATTTCTCGATAAAATGAGTGAAACTAAAGTTGAACATCGCAGCGTAATAAAGTTTCTGACAAAGGAAGGCAATGGTCCAAAAGCAATTCATGAAAGAATGGTTGCTGTATATGGGGAAGATACATCAACTTATTTCCAAGAAAGATATTGCTCTAAACTCTTTCGATGGGGCCGAGAGTCAATCAATGATGACCCAAAGTCCGGACGACCCGTTGAAGCTCGAACTGAAAACATTGTGCGAAAAGTCGAAAATTTGGTACTGAAAGATCGGCGTGTAGAGATCTCTGTAATTGTCAATGAAGTCTGTATATCCGAAACAAGTGTTCTCAAAATTTTGCATGACGATTTGGGTATGAAGAAGGTGTCTGCACTGTGGATATCCAGATTGCTTACACCTGAACAAAAACTGTGAAGAAAAGAAGTTTCTCAAGAAAATTTGGTCAAGTTGGAAAGAGACAAAACATTTTTAACTCGAATTATTACCGGGGATGAGACTTGGGTATATTACTGAGACCCTCCTACTAAACAAGAATCCATGCAGTGAGTTCATAAGGGCTCTCCACCACCAAAAAAGGCCAAGACACAATTTTCTGGAAAAAAACTGATGGCAACTGTTTTTTGGGATGCTGAAGGGGTTTTTGACGAGCAGAGACTAATTACTGCAGTACTTATTAATAAAAGTAATAACAAATTTGAGGCTGTGTTAACATTCTTTATTTACCATAAACTACTAGTTACTATATTCACAGATAAGGGAATACTATGTTCTAGGGAGTTTTATTACCAACAGTTTTGCTTATTGAATATATGCCGAGAGGGTCTACCATAAATGGAGAGGCCTACGGAAACATAATTAAAAATTTAAAAACTGCTCTGGAGGAAAAACGCCCGCATTCTTATCCACAAAAAAACTTGTTGCTGCACGACAATTGTCGGGTTTATAAGGCAAACAAAGTTCAGCAGATAATGAATGACTGTGGATTTATAGAGTTAAGGCATCCACCTTATAGCCCCGACCTAGCTCCGTCAGACTTATTCTTATTCAAGAATTTAAAAAAGCATCTCAGAGGAAAGCGTTTTGCTTCTGATGAAGAACTCAAAGAAGCTGTTGAAGAATATTTTGCGGGGTTACCGAAGCAATTTTTTTCTGAGGGTACGGGGCAACTGGAAAATAGATGGAATAAGTGTATTAGTGTTGAAGGGAGTTATGTAGAAAAATAAAAAAAAATTGTTCCCTTATGTGCTTTTTTCATGGGTAGGTAGATAACATAAAAATACGCCCTTGTATAAAACCAAACATACGCATTTTCTAATTTATTAGTTGATAGCTTATAATAGCTGTGATGCTTGAAAATAGTAGCTTAGGCCATGTTCTTCAAGATAGCTGCTTTTAATAAAGTAAATTTAAATGCTCTTATTGACGGTTTGCTTTTCAACGTAAGTTATATATCTAAGTTTGAAGTTTTACATTTTTTGAGACATAACGACTGCAATGTTTTTTAAAATATTGCAAATCCATGAACTTCCAAACTTTTCATTTCATGAGTTTTAAAATTTTAATAAAAATTACTTACTTGTAATAAGAAAATATTAGAAGTATTTTTTCTCGTTTACTTTTAGTTATGCTATGTGTAATGTAAGTCATGGCAACTCATATTTTTAAGTCGTAATCGGGTTTATTCAGATATAACACCCTATAACTTTTGGCATATCGCCCACAGGCGGAAAAAAGTAGATATTTTTGAATAGTAAATTTTAAGAACTTTTCAATGGCACATTAATATACAGGGTGTTTCATTTCTTTTTTTTTTAGAATTTTTAACTTTTGCGAATGGCATGTAATTCTAAAGAACATGCGTAAGTAAATATATCAAAATAAAAATTACTTTCACGTACTGAAAAGGTATCTCTACTAATTGAGCCCATGAAAAGTATTTCATCATCAGTCGTTATTTCATCGCAACTTTTCAAATGTTGCACAATTTTTAATGAAATTTCGCCATATCTCAGAAACAGTTGAAAATCGGCAAATACAAGTTGATGTCAGTTTAATCAATCCTTTAAGGGCTATCATAAAATGTAAAAAAATCATAGAATTCCATTTAAAAAAACAAAAGTTTGTGTTGGTTCTTCGTTGTCGAACACTCTGTATAAATAAAAATATTTTTAAATTGTAGAGCTTATGATTATCTACAATTTTTGTATTAAAAATTATTTGCTATCTACATTATTAGATACCAATAATGGACTTTAGCGCTACGCTGGGATACCCGGTATATATATTCTTAACTTGTATTGTTCTAGAAATATCGACTAAGAAAAACAAGATTTCTTTTATTTTATAATCTATGGAATTAGCTAATATCTCCCTGTCAAGACAGATTTATATGTTTGTACAATACTGCTGATTTCGTTTTATTTGAAGGAGATTAGAAAGGCTACTTTTATATAAATCAATTCTCTTTAAATCATACTAGAATTATTTCTCTACTCAGTGTTTCTGATGCAAAATTAAAATAATATGCAATCATAATACTTTTCAGTTGTTTTTTTTTTGTGTTTTTTATTGTATAATTAGCAAATTATTTGTTACGACCTTCTAATACTATCAAACCAACCAATTAAATTGTGAATAGAGATATATTATTAAAAAAAATTCTAAGCCAGCTTAATTCATCAGAACATACTGATTGCCCTACCTAATGAAATTTGTATTTGTATTATTGTATATTTATTTGTACTGGTTTACTCAAGTGAATTAGCAGATATTATTAGTTGTAGGTAGTCAGCATTATAACGAACGAAGAAGGTTTATATGAGTCTAATAATGTCTTTATATAAAACCGTGTTTTAAGTGTTTACATAAAGTAAATATTTAAAATTAAATACTTTAAATGTAATCATGCCAGGCAGATTTTAACTTTAAAACGTAATTTGAGTATTTTTTCAGAACGTAATATATTTACAAATTGAAACATAATCTAAATGTAATTTAAATGAAGGACACTTCTTTTTAAATGCGACGGAATGTAGTGCGGTAGCAACATATCATTTTTTAATCTCTTTTGACGAACTGTTGGGGGGGTTCCCTGTCGCTAAGTAGAACAGCATATGTAAATATATTGATTTCACTTACTATGCACATTTGCTGTAAGATTATAAACAATACTCAATATAACATAAGATCGTTTATTCGGTATTCGTTAGTCAGTTCATGGTCAGTATGGTTCTCTTCAATACGGGTGGACATTGGAGTGATTTAAGGAAAGTTAATTATATTGGTACTATAGTAATTTTTGTTATTAATTTATAAAGTTCGGTTGATTTTTGATTAACTTTGGTTAGCTAAATCTCTCCAATGTTTGGGGAATAGTTACCCTAACATATTTAACTTATTTTAGAAGTAATTAAGTGCGATAAATAAATGTGCAACTCTAAATATTAATTTGCTATTAATTATTAACATCAATAATAATAATAGAAGAATCTGTTCTATTTATTATTTGTTGTTCGTTTCAATGGCCGCGATTTCGACAATGTCTACCGCCACTTTAGGGAAATGGATCTACCATGCCCAGATGTAACAGTGCCCTATGGTAATGGAGAATTACGCTATTGTGCACAAAACAAATTCATTATATTCCAGAATATGTGTGCTTTAATACGCTACCCTGAAGATGGCATTTTACAAATAGTTCCAAAAAAACACATAAACTGTCGACGCCATGGAATTACTGCGTAATATTTGGACGGACGTGTCTACAAATGTACCTCTACGCGGAAGTGAACATGTGTCTGCTGGTAAGTACTGAATATTTATATAAACTCAGTTTACAATGTATATTTTGAAGCATATATCTATTTCCCCACTGGTTAGAACGGGCTTAATTATTAATCTAAGAAGATTATTTTATTAGTTTCTCTATTGTAAAGTGAAGTATTGGAGGTATAGTTTTAAATTTTTATAAACCTTATTCTGGTTTGCTAACTCGTAAACATACGATGCGATTATCTAAATATCTATAATAAAAATTTGTTGAACATCTATATCATGTTCTCTTTCTTTCGATATGTATATGCAATTGGACTAGTTATGGGAGTTCTACTGAAAGTTTGATTATAAAATAAGATGTATTGCAGATTTATTCTATTTAAAGTGAGTTTTAAAGTTTTACTTAATTATTCCTGTAGGCTACTAGTAAATTGTTGACGTTCATTTAAATAGTTTTTGATCGTATTATTTGCAAGCGGTACTACCAAGAACAATAAAGCTGTGATCTCGCTTTTTCTCTTTTTAAATTTTGTTATTTTATAATGAGCATAATTGATATCGCTCATAAATTTTTGTCTTTCTGGAAAAGCTTCTATACAGCTTATGTGTATGGGCCTCTTATCTACCTACAATTCAATATACAGGGTGTTATAAATTAAGTCGGCACTATTGCTAACTTTGTTATTAATGAAGCTAGAGTATCGGTTAAATTAGCAAAGTAGTAGTATTTTTATCGTGAACAATGATGGCGGAATCGAAAAAACAGTTGAACTACTAATTTTTGCGCTATTTACAAAAGTTACTTTTTTTTAAACGGAACACCCAGTATATTTTTGCATATATTGAAAGAAGGATTTATTTTGAAAAAGAAAGCTTTCATACATTATTGATAAAAAATGAAAGTTGCGGCAGTTATCCACTATTTTGTATAGAAATTCGTATCAATAAAATCAAGATGGCTATGATAAAGAAAAACAGCAAATATTAAACAAGCATTGTGTATTATGTATATTCATCACAATACATGTTCGAAGACATCACCGTTTTGTCCAATACAATACATCCAATACAAAAAACAGCAAATATTAAACAAGCATTGTGCATATGTTTATTATAATAGATGTTCGAAGACATTTCGAAATATATTTGGATAACCTGGACTTGGCTACTCAGCAACATATACATTTTCAACAAGATGGAGCACCAGCGCATAATCATCGCGAAGTACAAAATTTTTGGAGCGAAATGTTTTTGAATAAGTGGATAGGTACGAATGGACAAATTCAGTGGCCACCACGGTCTCCGGATCTAAACCCTATAGACTTTTATTTTTGGGAATATTTAAAAAATTAAATTTACAAAGGGAGTTATGAAAACGTTGTAGGGCTGCAAAATAAAATAATTACTATTGCTAATAACATAGACCCAAGATCGATTTTAAAAGTTACTCGCAATGTACATTATAAACGAATTCGGAAATGTATTGGACAAAACGGTGATGTCTTCGAACATCTATTACAATAAATATACATAATAAACAATGATTGTTTAATATTTGTTGTTTTTTTTATCATAGCCATCTTGATTTTATTGATATGAATTGCTGTACAAAATAGTGGATAACTGCCGCAACTTTCATTTTTTGTCAATAATGTATAAAAGCTTTCTTTTTTAAAATAATTACTTCTTTCAATATATGCGAAAAAATTCTGGGTGTTCCATTTAAAAAAAAGTAGCTCAGGTAAACCTACAAAAGTGAGTGCTGTTACAGCCTTTATTATAATTTATTTTGTTATACGGCCTGGTAACAAATATATTTAGGTAATTAGCTTCAAACTATTATTATCTTTACTGGTTTTTAAGTATACTTGAGGCTTCTCTCACAAACTCATTCTTATTATCGTTTCGTGTCTATTTGCAGAATTCTGAGTATTACCCATATAAACGTCCTTTATATGGGCTATTATTTGGAGACTATGGTTTTTTGTAATCTCTGATTATGTAAACAATAATCTCCTGAGAATTGCTGGGACAGCTCGATCGGTTTTTTACGCATCTTAGACGAACATTTTGTACAACGCATGAGGCGTTTACTAGTATAAATTCCCATTTTTCTGTTTGAACTAGTCGCCTAAATTTTATTCAGTATTTTGATAGTAATATCCTATATTTACCTCCAAATAGAGGGGTAAGGGCATTTGTTTTTATTAAGTATTTATAGTCTCTTTGTTTAACAAATTTTATCGAACTTTGATATGGTCAGAGTATATTTTTGACTATTTTGTAAAAATTAATAGTATAACTATACAGTTACAATTGTGAAATAATTTTATTTCAATATTGCTAGTGCACTTATTGGTATTGTGCTTAAACAGGGAAATGGATATAAATTTCACTATTTTGTTAGTAAAACTGAGAGCAATCATTATGTTACATATTTTTTCAGCTAACATAATTGGCAGTATTCTAAATAACAACCAATCTCGTACAATTACTCAAGATTATTTCCCAGACCAGTCGAATATACAGCGTGAGGATGTTTGTGCTGCTGATATTGATTTAAATTTACAATATAAGAGAGTTCGTGACGATTCCGATCCTTTAAATACTGATCCTGAGAGGGTTTTGCTGCAACTCGACAGTGCTGTAGACAACATTAATTGTGTGAAAGCTGAAAACATAGGCCAAGATATACACATTGCCGAAGTCGATCGGGATTTAGGTATTAATTAGCCACAAAACCATGAAGTTGCAGACACTGTACTAGACACTAATACTACTTATCAAAAACAAGATTTTGTCAATGCCACTAATACGTTATCTTTGGATGATCCGGTTACATATTCCACACCGATTGCTCCGGCAAATGCTACCCTAGTACCAAACATCACAGGCTAAAAAGAAGTTATTTTGTACTTACTACAAAATTTTACAATCCAATTTGTCTTGTCACTTGAAACGAAAGCATGAAGATGAACCAGCTATGCGTTCACTATTAAAAACTGTTACAGGTGGGTTCCGTTTTCCTTTTATAAATCTTCATTCACCTTATCATTCATACTGAAGTAGTGAGGGGTAAACAATTATTGTCCATGCTTATTATGACAAATATAGATAATAACTCAGTCTGTCGTTGAACATACTTTACTTATAATTTACATATTTTCTAATTCTTTCATTTTTGATAATATTTATTAATACTGTTGATCTTAATGGATTTTTAATTTTTTGTAAACTTTAATTTTTGCTGAATCAATACATCTTAAAATATTTGTTGCAGTTAGAATACCGCAAAATTAAGCGGTTACCGTGCTGTTAATTCGCATGGATTCTTTACTATGTATACCTTATTTCTAATTGTACTGTTATATTATTATCCATTTCTTCTTTTCTATAGGAGATGCGGATAGGATGGAAATATATCACCGTATCCGTTCGAGGGAATCACTCGAATTTGATACAAACTCTGCTTATAACGACGGAACACTAATTGTAACACGTTCACCTAGAGTACCAAAGGGCCCCAGAGATTTCATACCGTGTTCTTCGTGCGGTGCATTTTAGGCGAAGAAAACTTTATACAAACACAGGTAGATATGTCCGGCATCTAATTTATCTTCTCACATATACAAGTCCAAAATAATAATAAGTCAGGAGCGACTAGAGATAACTGCTATATTGCTAGTCGATGCTTCACCGTCATATACTAGCTGGTCCATTCATGGTACTATTAAATGAAAAATAAATTGTTGTCACTACTCGACTTATAGAGAGTGCAGACTGTCCGAATATTGTCAAACTGCCACTTTAGGTATTTTTGATCAATTGATTGTTCTCATCTGATTTACTTTTTTCGTTAAACCAAAAATATATTAAAACCAAAAATATATACAGTGTGAGTCAACGATCTGACAAAGTACATTTTTTCTTTAATGCTTAATTTCATTAATACTTCACTTACTGTTATTGATAGGGTTGTCGTTGGTTCACAACCTAGGAACATATACTCGCATACTGAGTGATCCATAAATTATTGGCTAAAAAAAATTTTTTTTTTAAATTGTACGAGCTATATATAAGTACAAACTTCGATATATAAGTACAAATATAATTCTTTTTTTTATTAAGCGTAATTATTCCTTAAAGTTGATAGTTATAGCATTATTTATGATTACAGTTAAAATTTGACATTTACAGATGTTTCTACTTTCTTATACGTAGTATTAGGAAGTATTGTGATGATGAAAATGTTCGACCTCGGGATTTTTGCAGATGTCCACGTTTTGAGGTGTCCTGATACCGAAAAAGTGGTTTTAAAAAAATGCCTGTGTGTGTTTGTGTCTATGTGTGTGTGTGACCTCGATAGCAGTGAAACCGCTGTAGCTATCAATTCCAAATTTTGTATTTACCAGTATAATCCCCCTCTTCAGAGCTCATTAGATTTTCAGTAAAATCGGCAGACCGGAAGTAGTAGTTTACCTCACTAAAAAAATCGACTTTTGCCAATATTTTGTCAACTACTAGTATAAACATATTTTATGTACTCAAATATTTCGTCTTGCTATTCAGACAAGTATGTTACGAGTGTAATAGTATTTAGAACTTAATTTTCAATAACTTTTATACAGTGCGTTCATGATGAAATGGAACAAATTTGTTTAAAATTCAAGTAATTATTTTGCAGAAAAACGCTCGGACAGGTCGATTAGTATTTTTAGTTGTGATTTTTTGACATAAGAAAATTATATACAGGGTGTCTATAGAAGAACATATGCAGCAATCTTTGTTTTTTTTAAGTGGAACATACTGTATATTAGCCATATTTGAATTGTATGGTAAATTCTCAACACTTTTTGTGTAACATACCATATCCCCAAAATCAGCGGTTTTCGGAATAATGACGTTTGAAATGTGATAAATTAAAAAAAATACATGAAAATCGATTAATTTGAAGTAGAGTTTTTTATTGAAGATAAAATTTGCAATACCAGGTTGTTTTTCTTGGCTTTTAAAAAAATGTTCAAGGTGTTCTTGTTCAATTTAAACATTTTATTTCATTATCTATGTGTATTTTAATTTATCACAAAACTCATTATTCCGAAAACTGCTGATTTTGGGGATATGGTATGTTTTCACAAAAATGTGTTTAATATACCTACCCTACAATTCAAAAATGGCATAATATTCAGGGTGTTCCATTTAAAAAAAAACAATGATTGCTGCATATGTTCTTCTTTAGACAGCCTGTATATAGTTTTCTTATGTTAAAAAATTCAAAACTAAAAATACTAATCGACCTGTCCGAACGTTTTTCTGCAAAATAATTACCTGAATTTTAAACGAATTTGTTCCTTTCATCATGAACGCACTGTATAATAAAAATGTCAAAAATCGGACCGGAAGTAACACTTTTACTTTTATTGAATACCCATCTTTTGCATATGTCGTAAATTATGCATTCTCTATATATTTATCAAGAGTACAAAAGTATTTAGAGCTGGATCTGCAATATTTTTTGTATACATAAAATATAAAAATTGTGGCCGGAAGTAACACTTTTACTCTTAACAAGTAACCCTTTCTTTCGAATATCTCGCAGAGTAGGTATGTTTTCTATAAAGATTTATTAAGAGAATAGTAGTACTTAGAATAAGATTTTGAATAATTTTTGTATAATTTGAAACACTCATACGTATAAGAAAGTCGTGTGGTGGCTACACCTCAACATTTTTATTGCCTATAATTCAGAAGTGCCTTGACAGAACACAAAATATTTTGCTATGGCATGCACAGAAGGTGTGCCAGTGATATTTATTTGCAGAACCTGTTCTAATTTGAAATAGTATCAACATTTTTGCATCTATATATTTCGACAGGGACTATCTTTTTCCATGGCTAGCGTGAATTTTACTACTACATGGTTAAGATTTTAAAATAAATTTAAATAATTTCTAAAATATCATAGATAGGTGTAAGACAAGCTTAGCAAAAAAAGAGCTCTTGAAGGGCTTAATACGATTCTGTAAAATAATGTTGGGAGTTTCATTAAAAATAAGTAAGGTTTTTGTGTTTAAAGTTTCTTCATTATGCAACAACACCTTCGCGAACACCTAGGATCAATTAGTACAGGTTCTGCAAATAAATATCACTGACACACCTTGTGTGTTTGCCATACCAAATTATTTTGCGGTCTGTCAAGACATTTCTGAATTATAGGCAATAAAAAAATGCTGTACTTGTCACTTTTTTATTTTAATCGTAGTTAACTCAAAAACTATTAACTTTAACGAGTAATTACTCTTAATAAAGATTTCTCTATTTTAAGGCAAAATTGATACTTCAGCTTGTATATTGGGTGTTCAATTTAAAGAACTTCATTCTCATTGTGCCAGTGATTTATGGATCACTCTCTATACATGAATACATTTTTAAATTGTGAAGCGATAACAACCCTATCGACTACAGTAAGCGAGTTTATAGTTATATTAAACTTCAATGGGTACATTTACTTTGTCAGATCGTTGACTCACCTTGTGTAATTGCTTTTCGCATATTTCCTCGTCTGAATTGCTGCCTATTTATCAGATTCTTAGTCCTCCTACTGTTTTTTTCTTTTTACTACATTTACATTTTCATTGCCTTCATATTTCTCTATTCACCAAGTTTCTAATGTTATTTTGTTTTTAGCTCATGTTCAACCATATGGAAAGACTATCCGCCGACTCTGGCTAAGCTCGGAGAAAAATGCAGTTTACGAGTTTTTCGACATATATTTCAAGGAAAGAAGACTGCTCAAATATAATCTTTGTGTTGATGCAAAATATCTTGTAATTGTAATATTAGTTTTTAAACTTACTTATATTCAGATTCTAAAACTACTTTAGGCTGTAGTACTGTTTAAATACTGCTTAAATTGTCTATTAAACTGCTTTTTCATTTGCAAAATTGAGCTACTACTTGAGTTATTAAATTTTCTTTGGAAACTTTTGACCATAACAGATGTTAGTTGTTAAAATAAAATACAAATTACCATAATAAAATACTAGTAGCTTGATTTAAAGAAAACACATTTTTGATATGCAAAAATTTCGGACGATAAGCTTTGAAAAAACTGGTTTTTTAGCTGTTGTCGGGTGCAACTTAGACCCATTGTTGCAGAATATTCTTGGCTACTAGCACCACCAAAATTTATGTTTTTACATTTAAAAACGATGCGATTATGATTTTCTCTGCTACACTTGTTTTGGTCAAAAATTTTCTTAAAACATTGATAACTTAAACTATTGGCTCCATTTTGAAAAAGAATAACAGTTTTATAGACAATTAAAACAGTACTAGATATTCCAATACTATACTGGGCGAGTCACTTAATTATATTAAGTTTCATGTTGTGCGGCAGAGCTGAAAGTATTGTTTGGTATGCACCCCGTGCAATCATGAATCTTTCACTAATAGTATTTTCTTTTATTTACAATGCAAAAGAGAGAGAATAATCGGCTGCTAATGACTTGATGTACTTTTGTTCATTTTTACAACTTTATAGTCATCTGTTATTGAACTTCTTCTGTTTAATCGCTGTAGCAATAAATCCCTATTCCTGCCCTCTGATTCCGAACATACGATACGATATTCGAATTCGTAAGACGAGCGTGGTAGAAATGGGCAAGACAATACAGTAGTCTGTCTAGCCACATTGAAAAGTATTCGTACTCACCTAACTTGCCCATCTTTACTACGCTCGCGTTTCGAATTCGAATATCGTATCGTACGTTCAGAATCCAGGGGCTGCTTTCTTTGATTTTACGCAAAACCATGTGTACCCTACTGTGACAATAAGAAGATTATTAACTAAAACAAACTAAAACTTTTTCTTTGTATTTTATGATTTACTTACTCAGTACTGGTTTCTAGACCTCACATATTTATATGCATTAAAATGATAAAAAGTACATTGCATTTACTTGTATTTATGGTTTTCCAAATTTTGGCTGTTGGTATAGCTTATTTATTTGTCAATTTTAATTTGTTTAAGTGTATGGTTTATTTTATCAAACCCGATACCAGTATTGAGTAACAATTCATAATGTACATGAAAAAAGGGGATGTTTATTTTAGTTATTTTCTAAAACCTTGTTCCTTACTACCTACATTTAAGCAGAAGATAGCTTGTAATTTTTTTTTATTTTGGTTACTTGAATCGTTGTTGAGTATGTTCGAATACTTAAAATAGTTAAGCATTTTTATTTGTTGTAAACTAGGTATTAAAATTTTAGCGCTTGATTAATTTTGCACTCATAAATATACGTTATATCAGTATATTTATGGAAGCTTTAGCCTCCTTTTTGGCAACTATTGTGTGGAATATTGAGGCGAATTCAGATTTTCTTGTTTGAACCTTATGTGTCTTGATTTTCGCTGGTCAGCTTTATATACAGCGGACGTAGATCAATTTTACCTGCTTTTTATGGAGTTATTCGGAGTAAAACAAGTAAATTTCATCGGCACGCTTTTGGACTCAATATCCACATTACGAAATTTATTATTTATTTGCTTTGAGCTTACTTCATAACTTTTTTGTTCCATTTTTTTTTTACTGGACTTTATTTTACTTTCGGTTTTATATATATATACTTTGTCTTACTTATGAGTTCTCATACATTCTACTTGTTTAGTAGATATATGTTGCCTATTTTAAATTTTGTTTATTATTATTGTTATTGATTTTCATAATTACAAATAAATAACTTCTATTTTAATATGAGCTGTTGAGTTTCTTATTTCATATCCATGTTTCCTATACAAATTATTATTGTAAGGTTAATATACCAATTATTTTAACCTTACAATAATATTATACCTCATCTTTCTTATATGAGGTACTGCATTATTCTTGGTAGTTCAAGTTTCTTGCTCGCGTTCATACTTATCATATCTACATTATATAACGCCAATACTATTACTAATAAATATTGCTTATGATAATGATGGTGACCATTTTATTTAATACCTTTCTTTCCGTATGCATACATCTATGTGAGATTTTTCTTTCAAATACTTTCGTACAGGAATTTACTACTTTACTGTGTATCCCAGGCGACTACATTTTGCTATTATTACTAAATTAAGACTGGGATGTGCTGGATGTGCTTTGTTTTAGTGGAGCTTCTAATAAATGTAGGTATATGGATTAGGGTGTTTTTTTATTCGGTATCTTATTTCAACCGATCTATGTAAGTATATAAGCATTCATTTTGATATATATATAGTTTTTTGAACTTATATTAACCTATTAAAACTTTGCTGTGTTCTTCACTAAGATTAGGACCATTTTAAATTGTGAATCGTACTTTTAGTTTTCACTTTGTGCACAGACTCTAAGTCGAAATAAATTTTCCTACTCTTTCTGATAATCTAACAATATTGTACAATTAAGATTTTAAATATGAAATTTTTTAAAAGATACACGTGATGTAAATTTATTAATTGCCGTCACCTAGTAGAGTGGTACATTTTAATTGTGCACAACAGTAATTGCATACCTTTTATAACCCACAAATTATTTTCAACATTTACAATAAATGTTATATTTCTATATGTACCTATGTTTTGTTTTTATTTAAACATAATATTGGTAATTATACCTAACCTATTTTTTTGAATTCTCGTATTAACTGGCATTAGTTAGGTTTTATTACTCTTACTTAATACTTCAATACATACCTTATACGTACCTATTTATTTATTATCATAAATCCCTTTTAATATTACTTTGTATATTATTCTTTGCAATGGCATCTTTCAATTAATTAATATATGCGGCTTGAACTTGATTTCTTTACATTAATCCTATTGCTATTCCTATAACTGCTTTCCATAATAGGGGCGACATCTGTAGTTGAGATTTCGCACCGCGTCAATTTCGGGCTCCCAAACACGAACATATCCGAACGCTTGGGGTAGCCAAACTCCTGCTTCAGTAAACTCTCTCAGCCGGCCAACTTATGGCGACCGGTCGCTAAAAGGCGGCATTGTCACCATATGTTGCATGGCGTATATGAAAGTGTTACTGAAATGCTGCTCTCGCATATATATATATATATATATAAATAGACGATATGAATACTGGCTTTCGACTCCCGCCCTTGGTCTAATGGTTAAGTGCTGGCCTCTCACCCAGGCGGCTCCGATTCACATCTGCTCTAGGACATGAATTTATTTATTCATTTAAATTTCAATTTAATTGAAATTAAATACCTCTATATGATATATTTATTTATCTTGTTCCCTTAGCCGACTTTACCCGAAGAGCATTACATATCCCAGCGTTACATATCCGAGCGTTGCAGGTCAGTCTTGTTCATTGCCTATAATCAGCGCAACGCGCCTAAAGAAGTTTACACTTCAAAAAAAAATAACTAAAAATGTCACATGCATACCCAACTATTAAAAAATATTCTTTAAATATGAGCGCCGAAATCCTACTTCCACGTAGAAATCGACTATCCGACAGACATTTCGAAATGTTGTTAATTCGCCCAAGCAACCTTAAGGCTTGATTTCAAGTTATACTTGCGCGGTCGCAACTTTGCATCACTGATTTTTGTATTCGTTATTTTGCCATCTTTTATCTATTTTCAAAACAGAAAAAATTGAACACTGTAATGCCGTAATCACGAATAAATTGTCGAATTAGAACCCGCTCTAATTTTTAGTCAATTTTCTAGAGAAGTATAGTAACATTTTAGTTTAAAATAAATGCCAACTTTCGCGTTGTTAACTTTCTGCCCTTTGAATATATATTTTTTTATTATAAGAGATTGATAAAGTTAGTAAAATCAATCGTATTTGTAAAGGAATATTAATGTTCCAACATATAATATGCAACTATTGCTATTCCACACAATCGTTGCAG
Organism: Amphimallon solstitiale; assembly: GCA_963170755.1. Classification (NCBI taxonomy): domain Eukaryota; kingdom Metazoa; phylum Arthropoda; class Insecta; order Coleoptera; family Scarabaeidae; genus Amphimallon; species Amphimallon solstitiale. The sequence continues at coordinate 100,195,289 of OY720677.1, read as the reverse complement.
AGGACTAACAAGAAATTATCAATCAAAACGAAAATGAAAAGTGTGAACACATGGATGTTAAAACTAACATCAAGCAGTAAATAATTACTGTGACTTACATATATATCTATACGTAAAACGTATATGCATATATGCATGTGTTTGAGATACACACATACATTAAGTGCTATTGTCGACAATCGAACGCACAGACACCGGGTTCGCTTTGTTCTGTGTCATCTTTTGGGTGTTAGATGTCGCTGTGATACTCTCACTGCATTTAACACGCTAAAATGACATAAGCAGCGATTTAAGTCTTGAAGCTATTGTCGAGAATCTCCACGCACACTGATGAGACCTCATAGGTCGAAACACCGGTGTCTGTGCGTTCGATTGTCGACAATAGCACTTAATGTATGTGTGTATCTCAAACACATGCATATATGCATATACGTTTTACGTATAGATATATATGTAAGTCACAGTAAGAAATTATCAAGTCTTATAAAAAGATATTCTTCATGAAAACAACTGCAGTACGGAGAATGTTGCATTTAAATACTCGTTAGTGATTACTACAATCAAATACACATAAAAATATTCGGATATGCTTTTGTTTCCATCAGCAAGCTATAAGTCCATATTTTGCATATATAATCGCGTATTATTAACCCCTACAAATATCAGATTAACAGGTTCCCAGTAACCTCTAAATTAATAAATGTAAACAAAAACATTTAAAAGTTGCAAGAAAACAAATGTCACTATTTGATGGTAGGTGCTAGTGGATATCGTCAATTAAATATTGGATGAATGTTTGCGTTTACACGATCCAGTAAAATTTAGGAATAAATTCGTGAATTTATTTGACCGTGTAAACACGACATAAGAATAGCACAAATCTTGTAAATTAGTCACTAGTAATACGAATATGAATATCAGTGACGCAAAGTTGCGACCACGCAAATCTGACTTGAAATCAGTCCCTAAAGCATTAATAACAGTAAATAAATATAAGAATGTATACTAAATTTGTTCATATTTAACGTTGTACATCACCTATATCAAAAAATCTCATCCTCATCCTTCCTATACCAATCGATACCTAAATCAGTTCTGAGGATTTTAATAGATTATCTATTGAATTATCTAGATAAATTATACAAGATGTGTATAAATTGGCGGACCCACTACACGTGGCGACATTCTTGGTCAAATTTTGAGTTAAAAGTCCTAATCCTAAAACGATGTATCAGGCTTTCTTTGTCTTCAGAATGAATTTGAAAGAAACATACATTTGGCAACATTGAACACGCATGTGCTAGTTATAATCTTCGGAACATTTTTACACGTCGTCATGTGAACCTTACATTTTAAATTTAAAAAAGAAACAAACGAAATAAAATTGGTTTCTTAGGGCCGTTTGCACCGATAATAATGTAATCCTGGATTTAATAACAAGAGCTTAATTATTAAGCTATTGTTATATTTCGTGTCATTGCACCGTTAAAATTTAATTAGTAGTTAGGCAACGATTGGTTAATAAGAAAAATTTGGGAATTTGTATGTTTTAATGTTGGTTGAGGTGTATATATTTGTCAAATGTCAGTCATATTAATTATAATCATTTTAAATTTTGACGTCTGTCTATTTGTAATCCGAATTTGAATTATAAATTTTACTTAATACAAGATGATGACGAGCACCGAAATAAACAGGAAAAGGGAACAAAGTTCTAATTTTACCATCAACGAGAAAGTGTTATTGATTAATATTATAGAAAAATATAAAATGGTCATTGAAAATAAAAAGACCGACCATATAACATGTCAGGAGAAGAAGGATGCATGGGAAAAAATTCTCATCGAATTTAATACTATGGCTAGAAATTGTAATAGATCAGTAGAATGTTTAAAAAGATTTTACGACAATCAAAAGAAAAATATTAGAAAAATTATTGCTGATGAAAAGAAGGATATATATCAAACTGTTTCTTTGTATAGTCGAAATCTTCTAAAAAATGTATGATCATCTAATGACACATAATAATTACTACGGTTAAGCAATCTTCTGGGAAAACCATAATCAATAATTTCAATGATATCTAAATCATCTTCAAATAGGTCATCATCACTAAAATCCATTTTGTGGAAAATTGTTATTATTAATACTGATATCAATATCTCGACAATACTCGTTTGACATTTGACATATAAAAAGTACTTAAGCGACCGTTAATCTTCGAAATTTGATAGATTAAACTAACTAGAGTTAAAAGTGCTTAAGCTTAGTTTAAAAGTCGATGCAAATCAAAATGTAATTTTAACTGATAATTAAAGTTAAGCCGTCGTTAAATATTGCGGTGCAAATGGCCCTAAAGATTACATATTTATTACGAAAATATTACAAAGTTTAAAATTTTTTTGATAATATTGACTAATTTTTGTACATCTTCTTGATAGAAATCAATGTAATTATTACCTACATAATTGCTCGAATTGAAATCCATCAGTTTGTAGACATAGCTGCAATCTTTGTGGTATCGTTTGTACTATTCGCTCAAGTCTTTCTGGTGTGATTTCTAATACTGCGGCTTCAATTCGGGCTCTAACTTCGTCAGCGTCCTGTGGAGGTGTAGCGTAAACTTTACCTTTAATGAAACTCCAAACAAAAAAATCTAATGGATTGAGATCGGGGGATCTCGCAGGCCACAAAAGGGGACCGCCACGACCAATCCATCTGTCTGGGAAGTGTTCAGTCAACCAGTCTCTTATATTACGAGAAAAGTGCGCAGGAGCTCCATCATGCATGTAAATCATATTACGGCGTACGTTCAGCGGTATCTCATCAATAACTTGTTCTAAAACATTTAAATATTCACCGGCATCTAGGCGATTTGATAAGTAAATTGGTCCAACTACCCTGTGGTTTATTATGCCCAGCCAAACGTTAACAGAAAACATTCTTTGGTGACCGTATTCGCGAAATTCATGTGGATTTTCATCTGCCCAATGATGAAAATTATGAGTATTAAACACACCATCTCTGGTAAACATGCACTCATCACTCCAAAGAATACGTCTTAAAACGTCACCTTCTTCCTGAATTCTATTTAAGATTGTATTGCAGTAATTGATTCGAAATAAATTATCATTTCCGTAAAGATGCTGAACTTTAGAAACATGGTATGGATGAAGCAAGTTCTCTCGTAGAACGAAATGAACAGTCTTATTACTGGGAATATTTAGTGTAGAAGCTAATTGACGGGTACTCGCAGAGGGATCTGCCTGTATTGTGGCTAGAACTTGCTCTTCTAGTTGCACGGTACGCCTTTGACTTGGTCGACCTGCGTTCGCATTTCTTGGAATAAACGAACCTGTTTCACGAAGTCGTTGGTCCAGCCTTCGAAATACATTTTTACTTGGATGCCTCCGATTTGGAAAACGCACTCGATATTCCTGCCCTGCCATGCTAGCATTTCCACGACAGAAACCATATATCATGTACACATCGGCATATTCGTTGAACGTAAAATTCATAATAAACAAACAGAACAACTAGTAAACACGAAAACCCGAAAACTGATTAAAACTATACAAATAAAGACGAAAAATAAGCAAGTCTAATGAAATAGGTAGATTACAAAGTGTCAAAATTTGACAGTAGTAATGTATTTGACTAGAACAACATTAGGCTGTCTACTTATTGTTTTACAACGTTGTCATATGTGTTTTTCGTCAAAATAAGTTAATAAACAAATATTAAAAACAAACTTTAAAACCAAAAAGAAAACTTTAACGAAAGGATAATAACAACAATTCTTCTTTCTTCTAAATTGTAGCTCTTTCTGTCAACAAATATCGAGTAATAATACTTATTTCAAGACTGAAAGTCCGAACTTGAGGAACCTCGTGCAAAGATATGGAGCATGGTACAACATTTTCGTATTAGGATTTTGGACTCCGAATTTAACAAAGAACATCGCCGCGTGTAGTGGGTCCGCCAATTTATACACACCTTGTATATAGATAATCATTTGCAAACTCATCTTCTATCTCTATCTAGATTATATTTTTCGGAATTATCTGTTATCTTATCTAGATAAAAACTGCTGTGTACAACACTTATTAAATTTCTCTGCAGTACAATATAACCCACACCAAAAATCTCGCAGTAATTGAAAATGTTCGACAGAGTAACGTTACTATTTTATGCCTATTGCCGCATTGCAGCCGTTAAAGAGATTGCCAGTGTGGTAAAGTTTTTTTGTAATAACCCAGGCTAAGCAGGCTATTTGGAAAAGCCTGAAAGCTGCAATATCTACTACGGCCATTAATGCATTTAGAAAGTGTGGAATTTATCCATACAACTCAGAAGTTTTCGCAGATGTTGACTTTATACCCGAAGGGTCACCTATTATCGATTAATAGAATTGTAAGCCGAATTGACAGAAATAAAGGATGAATGATGCTCCAGAATCACGTTCACGTGTTTGCAGCCAGAGTTTCTTCAACTCAATTTATCGCGCAATAATAACACTTTCAAAACCGCACCTCCTCAATCAAATATAGCACTCGTACTCGAAGTCAAAAAAGAATGGAAAGAGATGAAAAAGAATATCTTTCAAAAGAAGTTGCAAAATTTAGATAAACGAAAAAAATAGAAGGAGAGTTGGACACGTATGCAGAGATTACCTTCCTCAAATGGACTTGAAAGCACCAGTGTGGAACAAGAAGACTAACTGAGTCGTTGGAAACTATCTGCCAGTAATGAGGTTTAAAACATATCTTGAAAGAACTTGAATAAACGTGTTCCTATTTTTAATAACTTGATAAAGATTTTTTCGTCTCAGAGTAGTCACTGTGCCCCAGTTTTCCATATCTTAAAAATCTTTAGTAACACGCTCTTCACATATACCATAGTCGACATATTTTAATTTCTGATACGAAAGTAGAAAGAGGAAAAGAGCGCGACGAAATAAACTAAAGATAAACATAAGCGAGGCTGCCAAACACGACAAATGTTTTCTATGAAATGTAAGGCGTCAGGGTCCCCGACACTGCGTTGCTCTCACACCACTGTTAGCAAGCAGGCATCGCTGCATAGTATAAGGTCATCTTCTGCATGGGATAGAAGTACAAACCGAAATTAAAATTTGACGACTACGGTATACACAGCTTCTAAAGTAAACCATTTTAACACTCCCTGAATTCCACATGCATTTTTATGGCATATATTGATTGCCTATATTACCTCATAACTGACGAGAATTTATTTTATTCAGAGAAAAAATATTAAATAATTTGGAACAATGTTATTTCTTATGGGCATTTTCGTAAATACAGCACTGTACTTAGCGATAGATCAATGAAATTACTTTTGTGACGTCGAACTAATGAAGCGTGCTCAAAGCATAATCAACCGAATAAAATTATCAGGTAAGCGGAGATGAATTTTAACAGATGTTTACTTCCTGCAATGGAAATTATGAAAATACTTAGGTTATGTCGAATTAAGTTTTCTTTTGATTTCGTGTTTTGTGTTGTGTCGAATGTCTTCGATTTCAAAACTTGTATATAATAGGCGACGATCTCTTTTAACCGAAATATAGAGTATGCGTATTTTTTCATTTCGGAAAAATATTTAAAATATATATCTAATTACATTTAACGCCGGGTATACTTGAAGTTACACGAAACGATTGAGAAACAAAATATTTTGAAGTCGCAATGCTCACCAATCACAGTGATAATTTATGAGGTTGTTATGGAGTAATTGAACAAAATTCATGTAGACTTAAATAACTATTTATCCAGCTGTTGGTACTAATAGGTTCAATGTGCATAAACTTTGACAGTTTGACAAACAAATATCTTTCTATAATTTGATGGCTTCTAGCGAACTTTAAATAAAAAAAAAATAATTGGATGTCTAACAGAATGCTACGAATAGAATTTGTCGAGGTTATACACGTTGTTTGGGCTGGAAAGTAATGTAAAGAAATAACTTTAAATTTTATGGTTAGATTTGAACATCAAAACAAACTTTCAACCAGGTAAACATTATATATTACATGTAACATAGCGCATGTCTTCAAAAAAGCTTTTAATTACTTCAACGCAGAATTGAAAAATGTGAAATCTGAGGTTCGGTCGTATTCCCAGAAATGTAAATAACAGGTGACAAAGAAGAATATACGAGGGCATATTTTTATGTTATCTACCTAGCCATGAAAAAAAGCACATAAGAGAACAAAAAAATATATTTTTCTACATAACTCCATTCAACACTAATACACCATCTTTTTTCCAGTTGCCCCATACCGTCAGAAAAAAATTGCTTCGGTAACCCCACAAAATATTCTTCAACAGCTTCTTTGAGTTCTTGATTGGAAGCAAAACGCTTTCCTCTGAGATGCTTCTTTAAATTTTTGAATAAGAAGAAGTCTGACGGAGCTAGGTCGGGGCTATAAGGTGGATACCTCAACTCTATAAACACACAGTCATTGATTATCTGCTGAACTTTGTTTGCCTTATAAACCCGACAATTGTCGTGCAGCAACAACTTTTTGTGGATAAGAATGCGGGCGTTTTTCCTCCAGAGCAGTTCTTAAATTTTTAATTGTGTTTCCGTAGGCCTCTCCATTTATGGTAGACCCTCTCGGCATATATTCAATAAGCAAAACTCCTTCAGCATCCCAGAAAACAGTTGCCATTAGTTTTTTTCCAGAAAATTGTGTCTTGGCCTTTTTTGGTGGTGGAGAGCCCTTATGAACCCACTGCATGGATTCTTGTTTAGTAGGAGGGTCCCAGTAATATACCCAAGTCTCATCCCCGGTAATAATTCGAGATAAAAATGTTTTGTCCCTTTCCAACTATACCAAATTTTCTTGAGAAACTTCTTTTCTGCACAGTTTTTGTTCAGGTGTAAGCAATCTGAGTATCCACCGTGCAGATACCTTCTCCATACCCAAATCGTCATGCAAAATTTTGAGAACACTTGTTTCGGATATACAGACATCATTGGCAATGACAGAGGTCTTTACACGCCGATCTTTCAGTACCAAATTTTCGACTTTTCGCACAATGTTTTCAGTTCGAGCTTCAACGGGTCGTCCGGACTTTGGGTCATCATTGATTGACTCTCGGCCCCATCGAAAGAGTTTAGACCAATATTTTACTTGGAAATAAGATGGTGTATCTTCCCAATATACAGCAACCATTCTTTCATGAATTGCTTTTGGACCATTGCCTTCCTTTGTCAGGAACTTTATTACGCTGCGATGTTCAACTTTAATTTCACTCATTTTATCGAGAAATGGACCGTCTTAAATCTCTATACACAGCATAAACTAAACACAACTTAGCACATGTACTTCTAACAGTGACAGCAATTTTTCAATAATTTGTTTGACATCGTCACTCTTTTGTTTCATGGCTAGGTAGATAACATTAAAATACGCCCTCGTAGCTCGAATTGTAGCAATTCTAAAATCACATATCATTATAGGTACGAGGTAGGCGCCATAAATTCTCGGCCTGATAGGTTTATACATGTTCAAACGTGTTCAAACTCCGTCACGTTATGCATGCACAAACGCGAAGTGTACACTATAAATATGACGGTTCGAAGCCTAGTAGTTTTTAGTAACCAGGCAACCAACGTGACTAGCGCACGAAAATGTCTGAAGTAACGAAAATTGAGTACCGCGCGGTCAAACAAAGAAGGGCATCCACCTTATCACATTAAACAACATTTAGACGGCGTTTACGGTGATTCATCTCCTTCGTATTCAACTGTAAAAAAGTGGGCAAAATGTTTCGTTTGGAACAAAAATCTCTGGAAGATGCTGATCGGTCAAGTCGGTCAATTGAAGTGATAACGCCTCAACAAATTTCAATTATTGAACATTTAGTGCTAGAAGATCGACGTTTGAAAGTTACAGAATCAGCAGTGATAACAAACATTTCCAAAACAAGTATTCGTCGAATTCTGCATGACCATTTGGGTATAAATAAAATTAGTGGTAGGTGGGTACCGCGACTTCTTTCTGTTTTCCAACATGAACGTCGAGTTGAATGTGTGCAGTCGTTTTTAAACATGTGTGGAGACGACCCAAAACCGATTTTGGAATCCATTGTCACAGGGGATGAAACAATGGTTCTGTTTTACTATCCTCTATCGAAAACGGAATCCATAGAATGGCGGCGACCTGATGAACCTCGTCCCAGAATAGCGGAAGTCGTTCAATCAACGAAAAAGGTGATGGCCAAAATATTCTGGGATTGTGGGGGCATTTTGCTAATTGACTTTAAAAAGCGCAATACAAGTGTGAACGGCACATATTATGCGTCTTTATTGCATAAATTAAGGGACAGTATTCGTGCAAAAAGTGGTGGAAAATTGACTAAAGTTGTGCGATTATTGTACGACAATGCTCCCGTCCATACTGCTCCCATTTCACAAGCTGCCATTCGCGAATGCGGCTTTCAAGAATTGGAACATCCACCGTATAGTCCGGATATGGCTCCTTGTGATTTTTGTTTTGTTTTCTAAATTCTGTTATAGAACATTTTGATGGAAAAAGTTCTGATTATTTTTACAATGGTATCGAATTATTAATTAATTGTTGTAATAAATGTATAGAAGTTAGGGAACTGGCCACCACTTGCGAGATATAATTTTTTATAATTAACTTAAAAATATTCTCCATTAACATACTGTATTTAAAAAAAGAATTTAATAATTATGTCTTAAATAAAGTTATAATGAACTCAAACCCCTTCGGTAATTTTGGGCCATCCTATACAACAGAATTCATATCCTCATGGTAGTTGTCAGTTATTCTTCTTTGGAAAACTCACAATCTATCTTCACCAAACCCATCCTCAGATCCTATGTGCACAATAATAAGTCTTTTGCCTTTTCTTGTGGATTTTCTAAACCTGCCGTGACACCATATATAAATGCATGCCTGCGGTTATGTACATCAACCCAAGCTTTTGATTGTGTGTGCCCTTCATTGAAACGTGGTTAAATGAAGAAAATATCTTTTTTTGTGGGACTCTACATGATCAAATATGTTTATATCTCCAAGTATTTATCTTAATACGCTCTATCAATAAACTCTTCCTGCTTCGCTTCATGTACCTATCATAATAATAGTAATATATTTCATATATGTACCTATTCATCTTAAAAATGAGGTGTGGCCACCACACGACTTTCTTATACGTATGAGCGTTTCAAACTGTACAATTTTAAGAATTTTTTTAATACAAAACTTATTCAAAATCCTATTCTAAGTACTTTCATTCTCTTAATAAATCGCTATAGAATGCATACTTTGCAAGATATGATCAAAAAAGTGCTCCTCGCTAAGAGTAAAAGTGCTACTTCCGGTCCGAATTTTGAAATTTCATATATACAGAAAATATTGCAAATCCAGTTTTAAATACTTTTGTACTCTTGATAAATATATATAGAATGCATAACTTACGACATATTTGCAAAAAATCGCTATTCGATAAGAGTAAAAGTGGTACTTCCGGTCTGAATTTTGAAATTTTTTTTATACAAAAGATATTGGAAATTATGTTTTAAATACTTTTATACCCGTAACGTACTTGTCTAAAAAGCAGTGAAATATTCGCAAAAAACTGATTTTCGATAAGAGTAAAAGACCTACTTCCGGTAGGAATTTCGAAAACCTTTTTAAATAAAATTATTCTGAATTTTAATTTTAAGTGTATATGAATTCTTTATAAATTTGTTTAAACTTAGTAGTTGACGAAATATTGGCAAAATTCGATTTTTTCGCTGAAGTAAACTGCTACTTCCGGTCTACCGATTTTACTGAAAAACTAATCAGATCTCAATAGGGAGATTATACACGTAAATGCAAAATTTGGAATTGACACCGGTTTGGCCGCTATCGTGGTCACACACACACACACGGACACACACACACACACACAGAGAGAGAGAGACCCAGACATTTTTTAAAAACCACTTTTTCGGTATCAGGGGACTTCAAAACGCGGACATCTGCAAAAATCTCGAGGTCGAAAATTTTCATCATCACAATACTTCCTTATACTACGTATAAGAAAGTAAAAATAAATATATCTAACTTGAATTAATCTTTTTTATTAGTAGGAACAATGATGAACGTATAATGAGGTATATTGTAATGGTTTTGAAAATTTTATTAGGTGCAGGAGCTTCACTGTTATAAAAAAATGAGGTGTGGCCACCACACGACTTTCTTATACGTATGAAAGTCTTACTTCCGGTCCGAATTTTGAAATTTCATTTATACAAAAACTATTCCAAATCCAACTCTAAATACTTTTGTACTCTTCATAAATATATATAGAATGTATAATTTACGACATATTTGAAAAAAATCGTTATTCGGTAAGAGTAAAAGTGATACTTCCGGTCCGAATTTTGAATTTTTTTTTATACAAAAGATATTGGAAATTAAGTTCTAAATACTTATGAATTCTTTATAAATCAGTTTAAACTTAGTAATTGACGAAATATTTGAAAAATTCGATTTTTTCACTGAATTAAACTACTATTTCCGGTCTGCCAAGATCTCAAGAGGGAGATTATATTCGTAAATACAAAATTTGGAATTGATATCTGTAGCGGTTTGACCGTTATCGTGGTCACAGACAGACAGACAGACAGACACAGATATTTTTTAAAAACCACTTTTTTGGTATCAGGGGACCTCAAAACGTAGAAATCTGCAAAAATCTTGAGGTCGAAAATTTTCATCATCACAATACTTCCTTATACTACGTATAAGAAAGTATAAGATGAGTATTATTTGTCTTACAGCATTTTTTACATTTTCGGCAAAGTTGTTGACTAATGAGCGTCTACTAGAACTTTGCTCGGGCTAAGGAAGCGCTATCTTGCACTTAGTTAATTCTTGCAACACCTGCAATAATAGAATATGGGTTCAGAAACATAACATATAATCTAAGAAAATACAATATTACCTGTTGTGGACACGATATGCGACGCTATTTCTCTTATACTTTTTTTGTATTTTTAATTCTTAGCTTCTTATAAGTATGCAGAATTATTTGTTCCCAATAAGGCAAAAGTGACCGAAACGGCCGCGTTTCGTCGGTGGCGAATTAGGTAAGGTTCTACTTGTACTCGGCATTGGGTTCATGATATACCACGGTAGACACTAAATAAACGGTCTAAGGGCCGTTTGCACCGATAATAATGTAATTCTGGATTTAATAACAAGAGCTTAATTATTAAGCTATTGTTATATTTCGTGTCATTGCACCGTTAAAATTTAATTAGTAGTTAGGCAACGATTGGTTAATAAAAAAAAATTGGGAATTTGTATGTTTTAATGTTGGTTGAGGTGTATATATTTGTCAAATGTCAGTCATATTAATTATAATCATTTTAAATTTTGACGTCTGTCTATTTGTAATCCGAATTTGAATTATAAATTTTACTTAATACAAGATGATGACGAGCACCGAAATAAACAGGAAAAGGGAACAAAGTTCTAATTTTACCATCAACGAGAAAGTGTTATTGATTAATATTATAGAAAAATATAAAATGGTCATTGAAAATAAAAAGACCGACCATATAACATGTCAGGAGAAGAAGGATGCATGGGAAAAAATTCTCATCGAATTTAATACTATGGCTAGAAATTGTAATAGATCAGTAGAATGTTTAAAAAGATTTTACGACAATCAAAAGAAAAATATTAGAAAAATTATGCTGATGAAAAGAAGGATATACAGGGTGAGTTTTTTTGAATGTTTAGCATTGGGATCTCAGAAACTACTGGAGATAGAAAAACGCTTAAATGGGGAAAGATGCGCAGTTTTACGAATTTGATTTAAAACTGCTTTTGTTTCTCCGATAACTTTCATGGCTTATTAGATATTCAAAGAAAACTAAATTTTACGTTTTTCTTTAAACATGCTTAGCATCGTTAATAGTAATTTTAGAGAAAAAGTGTTCAGACAAAAGTTTTAGATAATTTTACGCCAAATAAAACTGTGTAGCTAATATTTTTTTTTCGTTCGCCATTATCGAGTTATGACACAAACTTGTGTTTTTTTAAATGGAAACCATAGTTGGTTTTGACATCATTAAAAAGCTTATTTTTTGCTGATTACAATGATATAAGGTTTGATATGGTTATTTTAAAAAATAAAGAGGATATAGACATTTTTATGGTTTTTATGGAAAACAATTGAATTTCGAACTGATAAAATACAAACCAAACGAAAACTTATTTTGAAATCTTATGTAGTAATAAAATGAAAACTATAAGAACTTTTATTAAGGGCACACAACATTATTAATGTTCAAAGATACCTCCATTATTATTAATACACAAATTGCATCTCTTCACAACAGAATTTGTAGCATTGCGTACTTTACGCCTACCAATGTTATTAAAAGCAACTAAGACAGCTTCTCTTAAATCGTCGATTGTTTCATATGTTCTTTTGTATACTGTGTCCTTTAGTACACCCCACAAGAAAAAATCCAAAACTGATAAATCAGGGGATCTAGCCGGCCATTCAATGGGTGCATTTCGTACTATCCATTGATTACGGAAGTTCAAATTTAAATAATTTATAACATTCAGTTGATTGTGCGGAGGCGCTCCGTTATGTTGAAACCATTGCATTGCTCGGGTTCTTAAATTTAAATTATCTAACATTTCCTCGAAATCTTGTAAAAAATTAAGATAACGATTGCCAGTTAGTGATCCATCAAAAATAAAAGGAGGAAGAACAGTTGATCCTATAACACCACCCCAAACATTAAACCCAAATTTAATTTGTGGTCTCCTATGTTCAACGTGAAGCGGATTTGTTTGAGACCATATTATGTGCTCATTGTGCCTATTAAACATTCCACAATTTGTGAAACGAAATTCATCAGTCCATAATATTTTCATTGAGCAGTGTGGATCGTTTTGACACTGATCTTTAAACCATCTACAAAAAGCTATTCGTCTGATGTTATCACCTTCATGTAAAGTTTGTGATACTGATAATTTGTAGGGACGAAATTTATGCTTCTTCAACACTCTGACAATAGTGCGTTGAGAGGAGCCCATTTCTGTTAAAATTTGTCGGGTCGATATAGATGGATTCTGAGCGACACATGCTAATATGTTTATTTCTCTATCTTCATCCATCCCTTTTTTTGATTTTGGTTTAACGAACGAACCATAATCTGCTAAATTATCCCATAATCTCTTAAAAGTAGGTAGCCACGGCTGACATCGATCAAAATAATTTTTAAAATAAACTTCAGCAGCTCTAGTAGAATTTCTCTGGCACTGAATGTAACATTCAACCATATCACGCTTTTCTACGTTAGAAAATTCCACAGCCAATGCAAACTTATGATTAACGGCCGTTTACACCGCTTATAGTTAAGTTACAATTAAATTAATTAATAGTTAATTGTCAAACATTGACAATTAACTATTAATTAATTTAATTGTAACCTAACTTGTCAAACATTGACAATTAACTATTAATTAATTTAATTGTAACCTAACTATAAGCGGTGTAAACGGCCGTTAATCATAAGTTTGCATTGGCTATGGAATTTTCTAACGTAGAAAAGCGTGATATGGTTGAATGTTACATTCAGTGCCAGAGAAATTCTACTAGAGCTGCTGAAGTTTATTTTAAAAATTATTTTGATCGATGTCAGCCGTGGCTACCTACTTTTAAGAGATTATGGGATAATTTAGCAGATTATGGTTCGTTCGTTAAACCAAAATCAAAAAAAGGGATGGATGAAGATAGAGAAATAAACATATTAGCATGTGTCGCTCAGAATCCATCTATATCGACCCGACAAATTTTAACAGAAATGGGCTCCTCTCAACGCACTATTGTCAGAGTGTTGAAGAAGCATAAATTTCGTCCCTACAAATTATCAGTATCACAAACTTTACATGAAGGTGATAACATCAGACGAATAGCTTTTTGTAGATGGTTTAAAGATCAGTGTCAAACCGATCCACACTGCTCAATGAAAATATTATGGACTGATGAATTTCGTTTCACAAATTGTGGAATGTTTAATAGGCACAATGAGCACATAATATGGTCTCAAACAAATCCGCTTCACGTTGAACATAGGAGACCACAAATTAAATTTGGGTTTAATGTTTGGGGTGGTGTTATAGGATCAACTGTTCTTCCTCCTTTTATTTTTGATGGATCACTAACTGGCAATCGTTATCTTAATTTTTTACAAGATTTCGAGGAAATGTTAGATAATTTAAATTTAAGAACCCGAGCAATGCAATGGTTTCAACATAATGGAGCGCCTCCGCACAATCAACTGAATGTTATAAATTATTTAAATTTGAACTTCCGTAATCAATGGATAGTACGAAATGCACCCATTGAATGGCCGGCTAGATCCCCTGATTTATCAGTTTTGGATTTTTTCTTGTGGGGTGTACTAAAGGACACAGTATACAAAAGAACATATGAAACAATCGACGATTTAAGAGAAGCTGTCTTAGTTGCTTTTAATAACATTGGTAGGCGTAAAGTACGCAATGCTACAAATTCTGTTGTGAAGAGATGCAATTTGTGTATTAATAATAATGGAGGTATCTTTGAACATTAATAATGTTGTGTGCCCTTAATAAAAGTTCTTATAGTTTTCATTTTATTACTACATAAGATTTCAAAATAAGTTTTCGTTTGGTTTGTATTTTATCAGTTCGAAATTCAATTGTTTTCCATAAAAACCATAAAAATGTCTATATCCTCTTTATTTTTTAAAATAACCATATCAAACCTTATATCATTGTAATCAGCAAAAAATAAGCTTTTTAATGATGTCAAAACCAACTATGGTTTCCATTTAAAAAAACACAAGTTTGTGTCATAACTCGATAATGGCGAACGAAAAAAAAATATTAGCTACACAGTTTTATTTGGCGTAAAATTATCTAAAACTTTTGTCTGAACACTTTTTCTCTAAAATTACTATTAACGATGCTAAGCATGTTTAAAGAAAAACGTAAAATTTAGTTTTCTTTGAATATCTAATAAGCCATGAAAGTTATCGGAGAAACAAAAGCAGTTTTAAATCAAATTCGTAAAACTGCGCATCTTTCCCCATTTAAGCGTTTTTCTATCTCCAGTAGTTTCTGAGATCCCAATGCTAAACATTCAAAAAAACTCACCCTGTATATCAAACTGTTTCTTTGTATAGTCGAAATCTTCTAAAAAATGTATGATCATCTAATGACACATAATAATTACTACGGTTAAGCAATCTTCTGGGAAAACCATAATCAATAATTTCAATGATATCTAAATCATCTTCAAATAGGTCATCATCACTAAAATCCATTTTGTGGAAAATTGTTATTATTAATACTGATATCAATATCTCGACAATACTCGTTTGACATTTGACATATAAAAAGTACTTAAGCGACCGTTAATCTTCGTAATTTGATAGATTAAACTAACTAGAGTTAAAAGTGCTTAAGCTTAGTGTAAAAGTCGATGCAAATCAAAATGTAATTTTAACTGATAATTAAAGTTAAGCCGTCGTTAAATATTGCGGTGCAAATGGCCCTAAGACTTCTAAAAAGAACTATTTTTGTTTTATAAATGCACGAGCAGAGAAAACGGAGTAGAAAAAATGATGTGTGGCCACCACACGACTTTCTTATACGTATCAGCGTTTCAAATTATAGAATTTTAAGAATTTTTTTAATACAAAACTTATTCAAAAGCCTATTCTAAGTACTTTCATTCTCTTAATAAATCGCTATAGAATGCATACTTCGCAAGATATTATCAAAAATGTGCTACTCGCTAAGAGTAAAAGTGCTACTTCCGGTACGAATTTTGAAATTTCATATATACAAAAAATATTGCAAATCCAGTTCTAAATACTTTTGTACTCTTGATAAATATATATAGAATGCATAACTTACGACTTATTTGCAAAAAATCGTTATTCGATAAGAGTAAAAGTGGTACTTCCGGTCCGAATTTTGAAATTTTTTTTATACAAAAGATATTTAAAAGTACGTTATAAATACTTTTATACTCGTAATGTACCTGCCTAGAAAGCATGACTTGCCAGATATTCGCAAAAAACTGATTTTCGATAAGAGTAAGAGACCTACTTCCGGTAGGAATTTCGAAAAACTTTATTAACACAATTTTCCTAGAATTTAATTTCGAGTACATTTGAATTCTTTATAAATTTGTTTAAACTTAGTAATTGACGAAATATTTGCAAAAATCGATTTTTTCACTGAAGTAAACTACTACTTCCGGTCTGCCGATTTTGCTCAAAATCTAATCCGTTCTTAAGAGGGAGATTATATTCGTAAATACAAAATTTGGAATTGATATCTACAGCGGTTTGACCGCTATCGTGGTCACACACACACAGATAGACAGAGAGAGAGAGAGAGAGAGAGAGAGAGAGAGAGAGAGAGAGAGAGATTTTTTAAAAACCACCTTTTTGGTATCAGGCGACCTCAAAACGTGGACATCTGCAAAAATCTCGAGGTCGAAAATTTTCATCATCACAATACTTCCTTATACTACGTATAAGAAAGTAAAAAGCGTGGAAAATATACAAAATGCAACTGTCAATTGACTAGAAGTTACTGTCAATTAAATTAAGTGAGTGTCATTTGGGCACGAAATGAACCAATCGAATTGCCCACCTTAAAGATGGTCCGCGGAATTAAAAAAACAATGTATACATATACAGTACACAGACCGAGTCCTGGCCGCTGGGCGGAGTCTTATAGGTCAGTGTGAGACAGAGAAAGTATTCGGAAAAAGGAAATGATAACATTTGTTGCTTATCCTAATATTATAAAAATTCACTGCGCATCTTATGGGAGGGGCATCTCACCGGTCAGCTCTCAATATGTGAGCTGTACCTACATGGCTATAGGAGGTAATAGTTGTTTGCAGATGTCTCTTATTCTGGATAATATAATGTTGTTGTCCAAGATACTGTCGGTATAGTTATACTATTTTATAGCAACGTAAATAGTTACCTATTTAAATTTAATTGATTGTATTTTACTTGGATGTCGTAAATACAAATGTTTTTAGTTATTTTGTTTCTTTTAGAAATGTTTTTCTTATAAAAGATGCCTACAATATACTATATTGTAAATTTTGGAAATCCTGATAACCTCTAAGTTATTCAGTTGTTTAAAATATGCAGTGAGCTACATTTTACATTGAAAGTAAATTGAAATAAACCATCAACAACAAACAGATCAGAAATGAAACTGAAACTCATTTTTTTCATTAAGCTGAATGTATTGAACTAACCTTCTAACACTTTTTCGGTGTACGCCAGTTCAACTGTTAAAGCTATCTGAAAATACTGTAGAACGTATAGATCAAATTGTCCCTACATAGAGTTCTTACCATTCCATTTTCAACACGTTCAAAATGTGTACCTCTTTAACCAATTGTGTTACCACATTCAATAATAACTAATAGTAATAATTTGGTCTTTATCGTGCTGGAATATCTCTATTTTCATATTCTGTGCTTCGCATATATTTACATTTATTTTAATCGCCTTGATATCGCTTTACATCTGTTTAATTCTCGATTAAAATATTGCAAATTGTAAAATATAGGTGATAAACATTTGGCAGCAGATATTACACAGCACAATGTGCGATCTCTGGATTTCGTATTCAACACTCGTTTTATGGGTGTTGCTGTAAAAGCTGAGAAGTTCTCGCTTACAGTATTCCAAACCATTCCATTTTGTACAGTTTTTATTTCCGCCAAGATATTTGTTAAATATATATTTACAGTTTTATTATTAGTTTGTCAATATTTTAATGTTTTAATTAATTTATAAAGATAGTATCTATATTGTTTAAGTTTATTGAATGCTGCTAAACCACGAAAAGGAATTATTTTATTGCACGGCTAGGAAAGGAATATATTTATATGTGTTATATTATTTACATCATTCATAGTAACAATACATTCAGGTAACAAAAACTATTTATGTTTTTCCATTTACAAATATTATAGGTTGACATCTAGCAAAGTATAATATATATATATTCGAGACATTCGTGTAATCAAGACCTGAAAGGTCCTCTAGGGTAAATAAACTCGTCAATTAGCTTTAACTTTCCTTTTCAGCCACCGAGACCTGAAACCCGAGAACCTGCTGCTAGACGAAAAGAACAACATCAAAGTAGCCGATTTCGGCATGGCCTCTCTGCAACCGATGGGTTCGATGCTGGAAACTAGCTGTGGATCCCCTCATTACGCCTGCCCCGAAGTCATAAGGGTAAGGCACCGTCGTTATTCTTGTAGTACAATGCGTGAGAACATGAGGGTTGTTCGGTAGATAGAGTAAAAGCGGATACAGGAAATTAGAGAATTTTTCGTTGAGCGCTGACCAATAATTTAAGAACGCATGTTACGATATATTAAGCACGTTTTGTAGAAGAATATTTACTGATGTAAAATTAATGATAATACGATATATATAATATATAGATAATAATTCAATTGATTGGGTTACGCCTTGAATTAAAGTTGAAAATACAAAATATATTTTATATATAAAACATTAAGACCCTACTTTTTTATTATATCAATATAATAAATAATTCAGAGTAATTCTATATTTACTTATAGAATGTCGTGGTTTTGACACCCGTTATTTCCTCTCTGAGTGTTTCTTTTCCACATTTCTGGACGAACATCTAGAGGCGCCAACTCATGTAGCATCCCAGGCGCTGGCGTAGAAATGATTAACGAACGCTGAAGCCCTCTGTATTTCGCTTAAAGCTGCTCGGTGATATACGTAAAAACATGACTTATTTATTGTAAAACCGCAAATGTTATTCATCATTTCAAAGTTTAAACATGCTAATTTTGAAGTTGAAAATCATGTTGTGATGATAAAGAGCTTCTTTTATAAAAAGAACGACTTGGGTATTAAAGAAATAAATTAGAAACTTGGAATAATAGGAAGTTTCACCTGTTGAATAAATCACTTACCTTGCAGAAGGACTTCTCATAAAGAAATTTTATTAGACGCAATTCGACAGTTTACTGTAGGATACAAGTAGGATATTATTTATAATATCCTACTTGATATTCTGAACTCATTTCATAAAATTTTAGTCCTATGTTGAGATAAATTGTGGTCGTTTCCTCTTCACTAAGCCCCCAATTCATTCTTTTATAAAATGTTCGCATATACTACGTGATCATTTTGAATCTGTCCTGAGTTGGCTAAACTGATTTTAATATGGAAACAGAGTGAAATTGGCGAACATGTTTATTTATTTTGATGGTTAGGTTTACTATTTACATTTTTCTTGTGATAAATGTCAATGAAATAGTGTTAGTTTTAAGTTGAATTATATGAAAAAGTTTTTGTAGAAATATAATAATTGCACTTCATTTTTTATCATAAATAATAATAAATACGTTACAACTTTATTATTGTAAAATATAATGCCATAATTATGTCACAAAATTAATACATTTTATAAAAGTTGTTCGATATGTCCACCGATATTCTCAATGCAATCATACTATGATATCAAAAATTAACTTGGTCAATGTTGGTCATGCAATGTAAAACGCTTGTCTTAGTTTAAATCATCTTTTTGAAATAATTCAATCATTGTCAAGCGACACTGACATTATCAATAACCTACAAATGTGTTACCTACTTAGTTCAGCTGTAAAATAATAATGAACTACAAGTTATGAAATAAATAACGTTTTTATTAACCAGAAAAACTAAATTACAATAATTGTTGGAAATGTCCCCCGTTTTGTTCAATGCACAAGTTTACGCGCCTCCTCATGATGTGAAAAGCGTTTTGCAGCATTTCTGGCGTTATGGTTGCATATTGCTGAACAATTCTTTGTTGCAGTTCTTGCAAATTATGTATCGGATTTGCGAAAATCTTATTTTTTAAATATGGAAAGATAAAATAGTCCATAATTGTCAAACAAGGTGATCTCGGAGGAAACTCAACTTCCGTATGCAAACTTATCAGCCGGTCATCAAAAAACTCGCGGAGAAAAGCAAGATTTTCTCGTGTAGTATGTGCTGTTGCACCGTCTTGTTAGAAATAACTGTATTGAAGTTCATCATCGTCTAACTGTTGCACAAATTCAGTCAAAAAAATATTTACCTTTCTGCGTTGACGGTGAAATTGAAAAAAATTGACCCAATTATTCTTCTGCGAGAAACTGCCATCCAAACACCAATTTTCTGAGCATGTAGTGGCGTTTCAATAAAAATATGCGGGTTATCAGTGCTCCACATTCGCATATTCTGAGAATTGATGTATCCCGAAAGGTGGAACCAAGCTTCGTCAGAAAAAAAAGTTAAGTTCAGCAGATCGTCATTCATTAAATTATTAACGAACCAATGGCAGTACGCAAGGCGTCTGGGGTGGTCTGCAGGCAGAAGAGCTTGATATGATTGCATTTTATATGAATGCATGTTCAGGTTCTTCTTTACAATCGTTTGTCATGTTCCATAAGAAAGCCGAATTTCTTGAGAGAGACGTTTTAAAGGTTTTGTAGGCTCTTCTTCCATACGTTGACTAACGTCATTAATAACTTCTTCTGTACGAACTCTTGGTCTACCAGCACCTTTTTTATGCGTCACAGAACCAGTTCGCGAAACACTTGAACACAATTTGTAAGGCATGCATAAAAATTGTCCGGTAATACTGCTACGGCTGGGAAGTGCTCTCGAAAATTGTCCAAACACAAACGTTAACTGTATTCCCAAGTTCCATTAACTAGCACACCCGTTCGAAAATAGGCTTCAATCATGTAAATTTTGTGCTCTGTGGTGAGAACCATGATTCAAAAACCGTGCAGGATTAGAAAACTTCAACACAATAACTTGACAGATTTTGGCATTCAAAAAATTATGACATACCAAAATGTACGATGCACGCTACGACAATAATTTTAAAATCCATAACCACCATTGACCAATTTAATTGTTGATATCCCGGTATTATTGAATATATTGTGGAGTGTTTCCGGTGTGATATTTTGCAATTCTATTCTAATTGCCTCTTCCAATATTTGTTTTCGGTATCGTATTGCGTTAATTGTATCATAGAAAAAAATTGGTCCAATAATCCATCTTATCGACATTGCAACTCGAACACCAACTCTGATAGGATGGAGAGTATTTTCAACAAAAACAAATAGATTCTCTGTTGACCATATACGGTAATTTCAAGAGTTAATATACCCTGACAAATGGATCTAAGCTGCATCCGAAAAGAAAGTGCGATTCATGTAATATTTCATTAAACCAATTGCAATAATTCAATCTCTGTTCAAAGTGATTGTCCCGTAAATCTTGTAGTACAGAAACTTTATATGGGTGCATATATGTAAGTTTGTTTTCAGTGCCTTATGAGCACTTCCATAAGAAACACCTACAATTTAAATACATAATGCTGCATAACAAATTACACTTAAATTCATTACTTCTTTTTACCAGTTTTAGCAAGCAGCTTTCGTACAGATTTTGTGGGACTAACTTCCATTCGCTGCTTAATGTCTGTGACATATTCGCTAAAAACTGTTGATGCTTTTTCAGTTTTACGTTTACAAACACTCCCCGTTTCCTTAAACCTTTCAAATCACCCTATTGCAATGAGGAGTGAATGTGAGAAGTTTAGTTCCAGATTTCCATATTCCGTTACAAGTTGCTGAAAACACGATCCTAATGAATATTTCCATGATCCATCCTGTTGCAATGTTCCACTGCGAAAGTGCGACATTACAATAAACGTATCCCGTTGTATCGTAAAAGGCATGGTATACTAGGTATATTGTCTTGAAATAGACAGAAAAGCGACAATAAAACAATGAAAATACCTAAAAGTACAAGACACTTCAAAACATTATGGTTTTGACATTTGACATGTAAATTTAGTAGGGACAATTCACCGAAGTGAATATTTCCTAGTTTTTGATAAAACTGGGGCTTTTTTGTTGCCAACCCAGGACAGTTCAAAATGATCTCGTTGTATATAGATTGAAACCACTGGCATTATTTTTAGTTCTCAATACCCCCAAACATACACCGAACAATATATATTTCTAGTACAAATTATTAAAAAACATTCATTGGTTGAATTATCCCAAGGTCTTGCTGCAGTACTTGGCGAAACCGTATGATACATACAATAGGTTTCGATTTCAATTTGGAATCAATTTAGTCAAATAATTTCGCCGATGCATCGAGCATCGTCGGCAGAGTGTTGTGTTGATTCGAGGGAATCGTCTGCCTTACCAATACATCGTGGTGTTCCTCAGGGTTCCATAATCGGACCACTTCTTTTTTCGTTGTATACACGGGACTTGATTGAGAGTATTAGTTTTTGCAAGACCCATATGTACGCCAATGATACACAGCAATATCTGTCCTTTGACCCTTCTGACTGGGAGTCAGCTGAGAGGAAAATCAATAGTGATCTTGAATCTGTGTCAAGGTTTGCATCGGAGAGAGGGCTTGTGATTAATCCCAGCAAGTCTCGGGTTATGATGTTCAGTGGTCCTGCCGCTTGTGATCGGATTAAACAGTTCATTAATATTGAACTAAGTAATTCAACTCAGCCTGTCGTGGGCTCTGCGAGGAGCTTGGGCCTGATCTTAGATAATAGTTTTAGGTATAGACATCAGATTATAAGAAATGCATATGCAAATTTAAGAAAGTTATTTCCGCATAGGTCATTCTTAAGCATTAAAGCTAAAACAACTTTATGCGAAACTTTTGTCCTGTTCCAGTTTACCTACTGTGCGCCTCTTTATCACTCATGCATCGATAAGTACACGGAATACAGGATTCAAAAAATTCAGAGTTGTTGCTTTAGGTTCATTTTCGGTCTGAGAAAGTTTGATCGCGTTTCTCACGGACTTGGTCGCTTGGGATGGTTGAACAATAGTATGAGGGAGTTGCAGACCCTATGTTTATGTCAGAAAATTATTCTTTTTGAAACGCCTCCTTACCTGCACAGAAAAATTAAATATCGATGTGATGTTCACAGCATCACAACCCGGTTCAGGGGCCTCATTTCGCCACCACCACATTGTACCTCACTATTCAAGAGGGCATTTTCGTATGTTATCTTTTCTAAATACAATGCATTACCTATTGAACTCAAAGGGTTGTCCTTGGCTGGTTTCAAGCGTGGGCTTAGCAGGAGGTTGACTGTGACTAGTAGCTGAATAATGTGTTTCTAGATAATACTTTTTCTTTCTCTCTAAGCTAAGCATAAGTATTTTTAGGTTATTTGTGTATATTATGCATCTGTAACTAGGTTTGTTGTATTTTAGGTTTCCTGCAGTGACAAACCATCACTTTATTTTAGGCATAATCTCTTGTGAGGATTTATGCTGAAGCCAGGGTTTAGGTGGTAGAGCAGTCTTCGACTGAACCTCGCCCTGTGACTTGCGAATGTTAAATTGAATCATATCATATTTAGGCATGTGTTACTTCTGTACTTTCGCAATAAAGATATTATTATTATTATTATTATTGTGCTATAGATTTACTATATATTTAACATAGAGACTGCTACATGACATTGTCGCACCACATTTAAAACTTATCGCATTGGTTTTGTCTCTGTTTACAGGCTGTTTCATAACTCATACCATTTTCCAAATTTTCTAACAACCTTCGAAGAATTGAGACTGGATTCGTACCTACCCCGGCAACAGTACAATTGGAATCTTCTTTATATTGGAATGACACATACTTGATATATAATAACGTCATGCAGGTCATTCACCTAGACATGAAGAGTGTGGAGTTAAGAATAGTATCTTGCGGTATACCATTAGAGACATGGGAAAAACTGTCTTTCTATTAAGTATTACTGAATGCTTCACTTTGTCAAATACCTTGCCCAGGTTAAAAAAGCTAGCAACACACTTCTTTCTATATATTTCATTGTACACATGTTACAGTTACAGATTGCATTAGGTTGATTTTACCTTAACAAAGTCAAACTAACATAAATAATTTCGATCACTCTTTGCAAATACTGACGAGAAAGCTCTTGGTTTATAGGTACTGATATCATCTGGCGACCCTTTCCACTGGGCAATTCTGTATATTGTTGCTCATGCGTCTGCTCTGTTGTGTTCATACCACCTTTTATATGTCACACTATAACGTTCCCTTTCATAACTCTATCAATTTAGTGGTTCATTACCCTTCACGTTTAATCTCTTTTCCTCTTTTGGAGCCATATATTGTTCTTTTCAAACATCCTTAATTTCTCCTCGTCTATTTTTGTGAGTACCTTTGCCAGGCCACGTACGTTACTATTGGTCTTATGGTTGACCTGTAGATTTTAATTTTTTTATCAGATTTGATGTTTTTATTTTTAAGTACCGCGCGATCATTTAAATTCTAAATTAGAGCAGGCTGTGAAATTTAAATTAAGTTGGTATATAAGTACTAATTTACAATTTGAATTGTCAAAGTGACGTTTCAAAATGTTAATTAATGAATAATTGACATTCTGGACAACCTAATAAACAAAATCCCGCCTGCTATAATTTAGAATTTAAATGATCGCGTGGTAGCTTTCTGTACCTATAATACGCTTTATTCCCTATTTGTTTTCGATGTGCCATTTTGGCAGACGTAGTTAGCCATTTCTTTCATCTTGCTTCTGGCATAAGTTGCTCTTTTGCTCTCCATATTCTTTCTTTTCATTTCTTAATATGTAGATCTCTATCTGTCGCAGGTTCTACGATTTTTCTAAATGTCTCTTTCAGGCTTCCTATGTCACTGACCAATATGACCATTTATTTCAAATATACCATGATACCTCCACTCGTTTGATTATTTCCTCTAAAGCTATGTTAAATAGATTTATTGAAAGTGATTTCCCTGTCTAACTTCTTTATTTATTTCAAACCTGTCTGATGTTCCTTATCATGATTGTTGCTTGTAAATGAGTCAATGTCGTTTTCACAAGCCCGATGAGTTTTTGGTACTTTCATATCTTCTACATCTTTCAGTATCACTTCTCTGTTTTGGGCAGTCAAATGCTTGCTGAACGTTTACATATAGCATATGTACGGTGATATCATACTCATTGCATTTTTCCAGTATCTAGTTTAACATAAGAATTGTATCGATGAGAGACCGTGCACCTCTGAAGCCGTGTTGGTAGTCTTCTATCATTGTGCCTGCGTAAGTTTTGTGTATAGCAATATTCTCCCATATAGTTTTTGTAGTCCCACGAAACTCCTTTTTTTTTTTTTTAATATTGGTACTAGTAGTTCTAATTTTAACTCATTTACCATTATTTGTTTTCCCAAATATCGTTTACTGGATGAAAAAATCTGATGTGTATTTCTTTCCCTGTTTTAATATTTCATTATTTAATCCATCTGGTCTCGAAGATTTGTTTAATTCATGTTCGTTATTATGGCCTTGAATTCTTGTATTGTACTGAGTTACGAGGCATTAAAGTCTGAAGATTCATAGCAAGCAATGTCAAAGGTTGACATTCCTGGGTTTCACCACTACTTATTGAAGTATGGGTAATTATTAATGAGTTGGGTTTATTTCGATTACTGCACACCTTCCCGCCTACATTATCATCATTTATTATTATTACTATCCCTTATCACGTCCGAAATGAAAACAATCTTGTGCTTCATTTAGAGTAAAGTGTTTCTCAGTATTGAAATGCAGGTACTTATTCTTATTTTTAGGTTACAAAGTAGTTTTGATACTAACCCGTCTCTTCATTTTGCCCTTAATTTGCCCTTATTTCACCTTTATCACTAGAAACAACTTGCAAAATATACTTAATTCAACAATAACCTTTCTATGAGTATCAATCACGAATACAAATTAACTCAACATACGATATTTCTCTTTGGAAACGCTATAATAACTTGAATTGCAAGGTTCTTCATTTAAAATAAATTTGAGGTAAGACTATATATTTTAACATATTTTATAGTCATGGGTTGCCTTCAAGGGATAAAGAGTTACGATACTTTTCTCGGAACAATCTACATCCAAATTTAGTTTTTTAATAATTGTAACCGAAAAACAATTTTTTATGAGTTATTATAGTGTTTGTGGGGGGAGTCGATATGTTGAAAAGCAAAATATTGCATTTCTCAGTTAAGTGGATAAGAGCTCTTTATTATATTCAGATATACTTTCCCAATTTCTATACGAAGTTGATTTTGCTATGGAAATATTTGGAACGCTTGCGCAAGGAGTATTTCCTATGGGCAACATCAATTGAGTGTACAGCATGTGTAAATTTTCATTAGCCATAGGCGATCAATTCATGCAATACGTGACAACGTGGCACCCCTGACTTGGGTGTTTGTAATGCGTTCAGAAATAATATTTACGAGTTGCAAGGATTTGTTTTTCTTTTTCCTTTCAGTAAATGCAGAGAATTATTAAGCTGCGTTCACGCTGCATGACACACACAAAAGCGTAATTCTAATAAAATTATAAAATAACCCTAATAAGGTAAATAAAAAAGGATTCTGAAAATAATAAAAAACTACTAGATCAGGAGATCGCCATGGCCATTTGATGTTTCCCGTTCCAGTAATAAGACGGCTTTTATTGCAGACTAGATCGCAACGTGTTCGCAGCTAAACATTGAATGTAAAATCTGGTGGGGAGAAGTGGGAAGATCGGAGAAAATCGTTGTGATGTCGATTGTTGCCGGGATTGGTGACGGACAGTAGGGATGCCACGTTGCCACGTGTTACTTGTATACGTATAAATCGCACGTAAACATTGAATCCCTATAGCTAATGATATTTGACACATGCGGTATAGAAAGAGGTCAAATATATAGTGCTCAAATAATATTGTCAATTTTTATTAACGATTTTCCCTGCTACTTTCTATTTTAGTCTTGTAATAATTTATATTAAATGTACAATTGCAAATTACTTTTATTTGTATTTTCGTGAAGTTCATATCCTTGTTGGACATTCACATGTTGTGATCCTGATGATGTGCTTTGAACGTCTAAATTACGCAAATGTGAAATTAAATCCAAATGTCTGCCGGTATTCATATGTAAATGTGTAGAATTATGTCCAGTAGTTTTAATTATCTATTGCTTACTAACTGCCGCGTTTGCCAAATGACATAGCCGTGGATCGATTTGAATGGTTTGTTATTTTTATCAATATAGTGTTCAGCCCCAAAGGTTTTAAAAAAGTTTTGTCCATTTACTTATTTCGTTTCTACCAATGAGCATGTTTTAACACCTAGTACTATCATTTTCTCAAGCGTTATTTACAATTAAAATAATGAGGTGTGGCCCAGTGGCGTAACTAGCATGGGTGACACCCGGTCCGGATATTGACGGTGTTACCCCAAGAATGAAAAGTGTCAAAATTAATAAAAATCCGATAAATGTAAAGTATAATATGATTTATTTAATACAAATGAGAGTAATTAATTATCAAATTACAATACAGGGTGTCCCAGAAATAAAAAGACGGAGTAGCAGAAATCGGAAGCTAGATTGTGTAAAAACATACCCTCAAAATATCAAGTCTTTATTCGTGCGCAGACGGCTGAAAAAAATTATAAAGGATTCAATTGGCCTTACGCCGACCCTGGACTAAATATCCACCTGCTTCACTTTCACAATCGGTCCTTTTCAGAACCACCATATTACTTTTGCTAAAAAGAAAGGAGGGGGAATAGATACTTCATAATAAATATCAAACCATTAATTACTTTAATTTTACACCTCCTAGAAAAAAAAGAATTACATTCTTGATATTTACTGTAATAAAGGCTAGAAAAACTAGGATTTATTGAATATTCTAAAATAATAATAATCAGCTGTTTCCTTCTTATTTTAAAAATAAAAACAATCTTTTATTGTCTGAAATAAAGTGTGTCGCCCATCTGGGTCAACAACCGACTACATAGCTGCGTTATCTAGACGCATCCGACAAAAAATATGTTTTATATGAATGAGTACGATTTAACGTTTTTTCCCGTTTTATACAAATAAAAGCGTATTTTTCTATGAATGCGTGTTCGTTTCTATTTACAAATAAGCATTCTTACGTGTATTTATAAACATACATTCTGTGCCAGGTCCGTAATGTAATTTTTTTATCTGAAAAACAACATAGAAAATTAAATTTTTAATTTTTTCGTTATTGCGGTATATTTGGGCCTGTTTCTGTTCAGACTTACATACCTGCTACTCCGTCTTTTTATTTCTGGGACACTCTGTATTATGATAATAATAGTATTGTTTTATTATACACTCTTTCACTTTGATTTATGAAAGTGAAAGTTAGGTTTGGCAAAACAAGAATGAGAGTAGAATTAATACACCCTCATACATATTTTAGGTGTTTGCATATTATATACAAACACCTAAAATCTCGTCTTCCTAGCTTTAACAGCTGCAAGCTCGGAAATCACATTTTCAAAATTTATATCTTGTGTTGCCTTGTGTTCTATTGTTAATATGCCAAGATTGTTAAGTTTCGTTTGGGTCGTTGTTGCCCGCAAGTAATTTTTAATTGACTTTAGTTTGCTAAAATTCCTCTCACACGAAGAAACTGATACGCAAATTGTCATAAATAACTTTAGGGCGACCATTAGATTCGGAAGTCTAGAGACACCCAATTAGAAATTGTAACAATGGCCGCTTTTAAATGTCTTCTCAACCTTAGTATCTCTTAGAGGAGTTCCACTTCTGATGCCTCATCATAAGAACCAGTAAATTTTGATACAGCTAATTTCAACACTTCAATGTTCGCCAAAAGCAAAGTATTTGTCAGCACAACCTCGAACAATGAAGTTACATCTTGAATGGATTTCGATCTAGTTCGGTGTACAAATTCTTCTTTCTATTGGAATGTCGTAGTTCTCTGATTTTTGTCAGCAAGATCTATTGCCTCTTCTAGAGTATGGCCCTGTTTTTCCTGTATATAAAGACGAAATGCCTCTATTGTTATAGCTAATTGATCAATACTCAAGCCTTTACTTTACAATGCAATCTCAGCACAATTTATTTCCCTTAGTACATCATTCGAAAAGAAAAAATATCAAAGAAATGTGAAATCACACACAGCAGACATAAGGTTCCGTGCAGCACCTCTGGTCTCTAAATGTTCTTGTTGATCACGTAATTCCTCAATTGCAGCCACAGTCCAATCAAAATTTTCTGCCAATACTTTAAATGCAGCATAATGAGCACTCCAACGCGTTGTTGAGAGTCTTTTAACAGATGCTTTGGTGTGTTTAAGAACACTTCCCAGCGGCTAGTGGAAGTAGAAAAAAATATAAAGATTGTCTCTACTGTTCCGAAAAATGTTACGCAAGATACATTTTGTGCAAATGAGTGTTGACCACATAAATTAATTGAATGATCTATACATCCAACAAAAACGCTTTCTTGTAAACGGAAAACACCAAGGAATACTTCTTTGACTTCCACTTTTCTATTATCAATTTTCACATAACGAATCACATCAGACATTTAATCAGTATGTGAAATGTCAAACATAATTCCAATATATTTAGCCGATTTAATTTCGTTGACAAGCTTACATTTTACGTGGTTCGCTAAAACATTCATGAATTCATTTTGTATATCTGGCGACAAATATGACACTTTTGGTGATTTACCATGCTCCAAATTCACGATGTGTTCTTTCAAGACTACATCATACTTTGACAGTAGTTTGACTAGAAATTGACTTTATTTGTAGAGCCTTGGCCTTCATCATGTCCACGAAAAGCTAAGTTTTGTTTAGCCAGAAACAAAGTTATATCCAATAATCTAAATAAAGATGCTTCCACTTCTGTTTTTCAGTGTCCATTAATTGCAAGGCTGCGCCATCTATTGATTTATGCAATTTTAGCCTCATTTCCAAGTTTTCCCGTTTTCAAAAATTTCCAGGTGTTCACTTGAAGTTTCATAATCGACCACTTTAGGATATAGTTTCCACCACTTCTGAAATCCAGTCGTAAATTTTGCTTTTGTATTAGTACTATTGGTAAAAGCAAATAAACGACAGGAGAAGCAGTACAGCATATTAGTTATAGGAGAAAAACCATCCATGACCGCAAAATTTTTTCACCATTAGGAATCACTTTATAAAACCATTCTTTTGAAGGATGGCGAACATCACCTTTTATTTTTAACCCGTACCTGGATGCAGTGGCAAACGGCCCCTTTCTGTTTTGGAAATGATGACTACCTTTTTTATGATCATAATGCGAACATTGTTAGGAACGGGTATACACCAATGTGAGACATCTCTCAAGTTTCGAAGTGATTTATCCATGCAAATACTATGTTCGATAGTAAAAGCATTATTAGTCTCGTATTATCACTGTCACTTTCAGTTTTTTTTTTCTGATTCGTCTTTTCCATGGGTTATCATCATTAATAAAATAGATGAAGATGAGCTAATATTATCTGAACCATTCCTTGCATCAACGTGAGAATCAGTTTCTTTTGATGAACTTTCCCTGTCATCATTTTTTGTAACATATTTAAAGAAGTCTTTTCGTCTTTTTAGGTATTTGGCATACGTATTCTAAAAAATATTTTCGATTGGTAGGTATCATCGTAGTTATATATTCTAAATATATTTATTTGTAGATATTTCACAACAAAGACACTGTGGTAACGAATAAATACACGAACAAGAGGCTATCCTAACGTAACTACGCCGGTAAACATTAAAAAATTATTTTCGGCTAAATTAGTACTTAAATAAAAAATCTGGTTTGAGGATTACTAAAAATAAAGATAAAGCAAGGATCGCGTAATTATTAAATGTGTTTCCGTCAAAAACGGCATCTTTTAAAAAACTCATATTTAGTTACTGCACGATACTTTTTCAGGGTATAGATGTATTATTGAAAAATACTGTATATTTACGTTTAGTAATTCTCAAACAAACCAGATTTTGGATATATGGGTGGCCTCATATCCAAAAACTCTTTCAACAGAATCGACGGCTCGAAATCTGATAAGCAACTTTGAGGAATCCAAAAAGAAAATTTAGACTTCAAACAATAAAAAAATTACTTAATACTCAAAACGTGCAAAAAAGTTTTTTCGAATTTCTCTAAGTTACTAATTTGATTTTTTTCAGTCAGTTATTGATCGATTCAGCAACAACTGCCATCAGGTTTTGCTTTCATTCGTTATCGTTTATTACAAAAAAATTATTGAACTATCCAATCCACTTGCCTTGTTTTTTAAAAGATATCTTTTCAACTCTTTTATAATACTTAAATAAATAATGATGCCATAGATCTACGAAAATAAAACAGCAGACAGTATGTATGTGTATAAATTGTTTTTGTGGTAATACTTTACCTAATGGAGTTTTTGTAAGTTTATATTTTTCACGGTCGGGTGTCCCCCCAAACGGGTGTCACCCTGTGCGGTCCGCCCCCCTCTAGCTACGCCACTGATATGGCCATCACACGACTTTCTTATACAATTTTAAGAACTTTTTTTAAAAAAAAATATTTTAAATCCTATTCTAGGTACTTCTATTCTTTTAATAAATTTCTATAGAATGCATACTTAGTAAGATATTCGGAAAAAAGTGCTACTCGCTAAGAGTAAAGGTGTTACTTCCGATCCGAATTTTGAAATATCATGTGTACAAAAAATATTGCAAATCCAGCTCTAAATACTTTTGTACTCTTGATAAATATATACGGAATGCATAATTTACAAAATATTTGTAAAAAATCGCTATTTGATAAGTGTTAATGCAAGAAGAGTAGAAGGGGGCCGCATGCGCATAAGAAAGAAGAAGTGTCTAAATGCAAGCCAGCGACGACGTGTGTGTCATTGTCATTTTAGTAATATCAAACAATAAACCAATACCAAAAAAGTATACAGTCCACTTAATCACAATTAACCCAACATTTGGTCAAATCGAACCGGATAGCAAATACAAATCAAGGCAAAAAGCAGATCAAGAAAGTGTACGGTGATACATAACCTAGCCAGGCAGCGTCTACCAGCGTGTGTGCGAGCGCGTCCAGTCAACCAGCGTGTGTGCCACGCGTCGCTTCAGCCAACGTGTGTACGACGCGTCGAGTCAACCGAGGGAACCACGCCCAAACAGAAAAGCAATCATCGCAAACAAAGTACAAACAAGTGAGTCAAATTCCTATTTTATTATTTTTCCTTTTATTTCAATCCTTTATTAACTTAAATACATAATGGTTGATACAAAAGACGATGCAAATTCATTAAAACAACAACGAGGACAGATTAAAGCAAAAGTAACAAGATTCAGAACTTTTATCAATAATTTAGAAAAGGACAAATCAAAACTAGATCAACTACAAATACGCAAACAAAATATCGAAGCATGTTACAACGAATTCGATAAAATCCAAACGGAAATCGAACAGTTAGAACCGGAAGAAGATGGCACAACAGAACGTCAGTCATTTGAAGACAATTATTTCGAAACAATTGCTAGTGCAAACAAAATATTAAAATCAAACACAAACACAGAAGAACGAATACATCAAATCAATCAAAATCAAAACACAAGTCAGTACAATAACATTAAATTACCACCAATAAATATACATAAATTCAACGGAGCAACTGATCAATGGTTACCGTTTTATAATTCATTCAATTCGTTAGTACATACAAACCCGAATATTGATAATTATCAGAAGTTACATTACTTAAAATCGTCATTGACGGGACCGGCATTGGACGCGTTAGATTCACTAGAACTAACACCAGATAACTATTCAGTAGCGTACGAATATTTACAAAAAAGATATAAATCAACTCGTTTAATAGTGGATAGTCATGTTAAAGCTATTATTGACTTACCAGTAATTTCAAGAGAATCACCTGATACAACTAGAGATTTATTGGATGGATATCTAAAACACATAGGCGCACTTAAATTATTGAAGTTACCAACAGAACAATGGGATGTTCTTTTAGTTCACATAATGGTCCGTAAGTTTGATTACAATACAAGAAGGGAATGGGAAAACAAATTAGACAATGATTAATTATCAACAATGGAAGAATTAACAGAATTTTTAACAAATAAATGCAGAATATGAGAATCAATGAAAGCAGACAAAATCAAGTTTGAAAAATCATATAATTCAAAACCAAAAAGCGCACATTTGTCTATAAATACTAACACATCAAGGAATTGTTTATTTTGCAGGGGAGATCATTCAATTTATTATTGTGAACGATTTCTTAAATTGGCAAACAAAAAACGTTTCGATGAAATCAAAAAGTTGCAATTATGTGTCAATTGCTTAAAATCTAATCACAGAGCAAGCAATTGTCATGCAAGTACATGCAAAAAATGTCATCAATACCACAATACCCTACTCCAGACAGAACATAATGATCAATTATCTCAAGATCATGCAACTATGTCAAACCATACAAACATGGGTTCACAAGCTTTATTATCTACAGCAGTCATTAATATTTCTAATTCATCTGATACCATATCATGCCGTGCATTACTAGATCCAGGTTCGCAATCGAATTTTATAACTAACACTTTGTGCAAGAAACTAAATTTAAAATTAGAACCACTTACGACACCTGTTTGCGGTATAGGTGAATTATCATTGAATATCAAATATTCAACAAGAATTATGATTCATTCAAGGGTCAATACATACAAAACAGAAATCAATTGTTTGGTTATACCAAAAATCACAGGTTTGATCCCTAATCACTTTGTGGAGATTTCTAACGTAATAATCCCACGGAACATTCATTTAGCGGATCCAAAATTCAACGTACCAAGTAATATCGATTTGTTAATTGGAACTACACTGTTCTGGGAAATTTTACACATGCAACAACTGAAATCACCAGATCACCCCTTATTACAGAAAACATCGTTCGGTTGGATTGTCGCAGGGAAATTCAATCAATTAATATTTAATCAAACAACATGCACTTTGACAGTCAATAAATTAGAGAATGAAATGCAGAAATTCTGGGATATTGAACAATTAGATGAAATACATACATACACCTCAGAAGAAAGAGAATGCGAACAACATTTTTTGAGCACCCATCGAAGACAAGAAGATGGACGATTTATTGTCAAATTACCATTCAAGAATCAATCAACAGAATTGGGAGCTTCGAGAGAAATAGCATTAAAGAAGTTACATTATTTAGAGAATAAATTCAAAGAAAACAGCACTTTAAAAGAAAGATATTCAGAATTCATGAATGAATATATTAAATTGGGACATATGACACTTGATGAAGAAATGAAAGACAAGCCAAATGAACATTACTATATGCCACACCATTGTGTAATGAAGGAAACGAGTTTATCAACCAAACTAAGAGTGGTATTCAATGGATCAAGCAAGACGACAAATGGCATATCACTCAATGAGAAACTCATGGTTGGACCCACAGTGCAGCCCACATTGTTTTCTACAGTAACACGGTTCAGAACATACAAGTATGTAATTACAGCTGACATCGTCAAAATGTATCGACAAATCAGAGTTGACAAAGACGATCAAGAGTT
The DNA here is from genome assembly GCA_963170755.1 of Amphimallon solstitiale. Taxonomy (NCBI): domain Eukaryota; kingdom Metazoa; phylum Arthropoda; class Insecta; order Coleoptera; family Scarabaeidae; genus Amphimallon; species Amphimallon solstitiale. The sequence continues at coordinate 100,160,640 of OY720677.1, read as the reverse complement.
TCAGAAAATTCTTTGGAGAAATGACACGACAGAATCTGTAAAAACCTATAAGCTAGAAACCGTAACATATGGGAGTGCATGTTCGCCATATTTAGCGACCAGATGTCTGAACCAATTAGCATTTGAATACCAAGATGAGTTTCCACTAGAATCATCGATCATCCAGTCGCACTTCTACGTAGATGATTTGCTAGTTGGAGCTGAAACAATTGAATCCACAAAAGACATCAGAAAAAATATTGAAAGATTGTTAAACCGCGGAGGTTTCAAACTATCCAAATGGTCATCAAATAGTGCTGATGTTTTGTTAGATTTACACTCTAATGAAGATGATTTGATACAAATCAGCAAAGATGAAAATATCAAAACTTTAGGACTAGCATGGAACTCCAAAGCAGATACTTTCCAATTTAACATAACATGTGAAAGGACACCAAACATCACGAAAAGAACAATCCTATCGTCAATATTTAGACTATTTGACCCCTTAGGTCTCATCAGCCCAATGATTACTAATGCAAAATTAATTATGCAGCAGCTATGGCAATTGAAAATTGGATGGGACGAATCCGTTTCTATGGAAATTGCAACTGAGTGGCACGATTTTCAGGATCAATTAACCGAATTGCAGCAGTTGAGGATAGATAGATTGATCATAAATTATGACAATTTAGCATCAATAGAACTGCATGGATTTGCTGACGCAGCCGAAAGGGCATATGGTGCTTGTATTTATGCTAGATCAGTTGCAAGGAATGGCCAAGGTTATTCTAGGTTAATAGCATCAAAATCAAGATTAGCGCCACTAAAGCAAATATCGTTGCCAAGATTGGAACTCAGCGCAGCTGTGTTATTGAGTAATCTCATTAAACAAGCAATGAATGATTTACAATTACAGAGTTCAAGAAGATACTTATGGGTAGATTCTACAATTACATTGGCATGGATTCAAGCAGAATCAAAAACTTGGAAAACGTTTGTTGCTAACAGAGTTACTGAAATCCACAACAATACCGATAAACATGAATGGAATCATATTAGCGGTGTGGAGAATCCAGCAGACCTAATTTCTAGAGGATGCAATCCAAGACATTTAATCAAATCAAAATTATGGTGGCATGGGCCAGACTGGTTAAAACTAGAGCAAGCTAAGTGGCCTCAACCCACAGCCATTGATAAATCATCACAAGACATACCTGAGAAGAAAACTATTAGTACCGTATTATTAAGCCAAAATATAAACTGCGACGAATTTAATTTATTTAATAAATTTTCAACACCAGATAAGCTTATAAGGATAACAGCTTATGTATTGAGGTTCATAAACAACACTAGGCAAGAAAAACCACGAAAAACAAAACACTTAACAGTAAAAGAATTGCATAATGCGATGACAAACTTAGTAAAATTAGCACAAACAGAATTTTCAGACGATATAAGTCATTTAAAACAATACAATTGTGTACATAAGAAAAGCAAAATATTGAATTTAAATCCATTTCTGGATGAAAATGAAATAATAAGAGTTGGAGGAAGCTTGAAACATTCACAGGTAATATATGGGAAAAAATATCCTATATTATTGCCTACACGACACAAGTTGACAGAACTGATAATAGAGAGAGACCACTTATTACAATTACATGCAGGAGTTACAGGAACTCTAACGGCAGTGCGTAATAAGTTTTGGCCAATCGCAGGCAAGGGACTAACCAGAAAATTACTCAGAAAATGCCTTACATGTTACAAGGCCAAACCAATAGAGTGCACACAACTATTGGGAGATTTGCCAGCACACAGAATTCAGCCATCAAAACCATTTACTAATTGCGGTATAGATTATTGTGGTCCGCAACGAAAAAGAACACTAAAGAAAACATACGTAGTAGTTTTCGTTTGCTTTGCAACAAAAGCTATACACCTGGAATTATCCAATGATTTGACAACAGATGCATTTATAGCAGCTCTAAAAAGATTTTTATCTCGAAGAGGAAAGGTGTTAAATATCTACTGCGATAATGGAACCAATTTTACTGGTGCAAATAATCAACTACAAGAACTACCAAAACTATTTGCTAGTTCACAACACAGAAACAAAATTAATCATGTGTTATCTCCACACAATATCACATTTCACTTTATTCCACCCAGATCACCTAACTTTGGAGGGTTATGGGAGTCAGGTGTAAAATCATTTAAACATCACTTCCTAAGAGTTACAAAAATCAACCATTAACGTACGATGAAACTAATACATTATTGATTCAAGTTGAAGGAATACTAAATTCCCGACCTCTATGTCCTTTGTCACAAGATCCTAACGACTTATCCGCCTTAACCCCAGGGCATTTCCTTATTGGCGAATCACTTGTAAGCAATTTGGATCCAGACTACAAAGACGTAGCAGTCAATCGTTTGACCAGGTATCAACTTCTTCAACACATGTTCCAACACTTTTGGAAAAGATGGAATTGTGAATACCTTACATCGCTTCAGCAGCGAACGAAGTGGAAATCACCTCAGCCAAATTTGGAAGTCAACCAACTAGTTATAGTGAAAGGACAATACTCCACCATTTCGATGGATCATCGGCAAAGTTATCGAAGTGCATCCAGGACCAGACGGACTGGTCAGAACAGCTACAGTGAAAACCAGTACGACAATGTTGAAACGCGGTTTCAACAAACTGTGTGTGTTACCTATAAATTAACTATGTACAATGTTATCAAATAATTATCTTAATTATCTTTGACATGTAAACATGTATTTGTATTATGTTATAATTTTAAACGTCTTCACCCGTTTAAGGTGGGGAGAATGTTAATGCAAGAAGAGTAGAAGGGGGCCGCATGCGCATAAGAAAGAAGAAGTGTCTAAATGCAAGCCAGCGACGACGTGTGTGTCATTGTCATTTTAGTAATATCAAACAATAAACCAATACCAAAAAAGTATACAGTCCACTTAATCACAATTAACCCAACAATAAGAGTAAAAGTGTTATTTCTGGTTCGAATTTTGAAATTTTTTGTATACAAAAGGTATTGAAAATTATGTTCTAAATAATTTTATACTCGTAATGTACCTGTCTAGAAATCATGACTTGCGAGATATTCGCAAGAAACTGATTTTCGATAAGAGTAAAAGACTTACTTCCGGTAAGAATTTCGAAAAACTCAGTATTTGGCGAAATATTGGCAAAATTCGATTTTCTCACTAAAGCGAACTACTACTTCTGGACTACCGGTTTTACTAAAAATCTAACCAGAGATAATACTCGTAAATACAAAATTTTAAATTGATGTCTATAGCTGTTTGTCCGCTATCATGGTCACACACACACACACAGAGAGAGAGAGAAAAAAATACATTTTTAAAACACACACACCGACATACGCAGAGACATTTTTTAAAAGCCACTTTTTCTGTCTCAGGCGACTTCAAAACGTGGATATCTGCAAAAATCTCAAGGTCGAAAAGTTTCGTCATGACAATACTTCCTCATACTATGTATAAGAAAGTAAAAATCTGTCAGTTTCTATATTGGGTTTTCTCTTAGAAATTATTTTTCTGAATAATTTGACTGGACAAAATTCGGATTTTTTTTTTAATTTCGTGTCAAATATTTACTCTCAGCCAAACACTTATCATCTCCTTGTGAATTTTCAAAAAAAATGAATTACCTTCAATTCTTCCGCTAAATCTTGCATTGTTATTAATGTCTTTCATGAAATAATCTAACATGTAGTTTGCCGCTTTACTTCCGCGCCATGCACGTTATAGGGCTACGGTGTGATCGAACATTTTTTGCAAGCCGTCCGGGGTGTCCTCGTCGAATTATTATAAAATTTTGTTTAAATTTTCTGCTGATAAAGGTGCAAAGTTCTGTTTTCGCGGCTCCGGTATTGCTTGTAACTCTCTTCTAATTGTATTTCTAGCGTCCCTTGCATTTTAAAAACCACGCCGCTGAATGGATAAATTTTTCGTTGATACCACTTGTTGGCGACAATGGAATAGTTACGGGTTGCAAGGCAGTACAGATGTATGCTTGTTAATTGTTTGGTGCTGGTTAGTTTCGTATAACACAATGTTATGAATGCACTGACTTTACTTCTTAAAACTCACTATTAATATCACTTAAATAACTAAATTAAAAACTATATGTATTGCACAGAATTGTAGGCGCACTTGTTGCGTATGTTATATGTTTTGAATTGTAGTATGCTATGTAGCAGATATTACTGTTACGAGTGTGACTGTACTGCTGTACATAGTTTTTGTGATTGATGTTGACTCTATTAACTTCGAATTCACACTAACTTAAATTGAATCTTTCTTTTCCTACCCTTGTGGAGTAGAAGGGATAAATATGAATAATAGATCTGACGATAAATGTTTCGTAATGGTTAGTTCCAAGAAATATTACTCGTTTCCAAATTACAATACCCAACAATCGGTACGTATTAAAACAATATAGTATAAGCTTATTGTGAACAATCCGTACGTAATAAAATAATATAATATAAGTTTATTGCCACCTTTTTAAGACTAATTCCTTACCGTTGTGTTCACATAGTAATTTCTTTCATTTGGAACACGGGAAAACCTAGATGACTAAAGTATATGTATTCAGACTATCCTAAATTAGATTTCTATAGAAGTTTAACATTAGAACGATTTACCTATAATCAGGTAAATACTGTGTATACCGTAGTCGACAAATTTTAATTTCTGATACGAAAGTAGAAAGACGAAAAGAGCACGACGAAATACGGTAACGGTAAAGATAAACATATAGCGAGACTGCCAAATAATCTCGGCAAACGCTACTATGAAATGTGAGGATCCCCCGACACTGCGTCGGTTCTCCCACCACTGTTGGAAAGTAGGCATCGCTGCATATTATAAGGTCATCTTCTGCATGGGATAGAAGTATAAACAGAAATTAAAACTTGTCGACAACGGTATATAAGTTATTGATCTGAATAAATTGTCTAAACGTTTGACGGTAATTGTGATTAATAACTAACTTAATTAATACTAAATAATATTATTTTGGCACTAATTGTAATATTTGTGTTGTAATAATTTAGCTGATTCTTAGTAAAAACTCACATAATTTTCCTCATATTATAAGCCCAGTCTTTGAATATTTCTGCCATGTGGCGGTCTGTGCTGTTATTATCGAACAGATAATTTCTCTCTTACAAAAGTTGATATATTGCTTCCACACGTACTTATGAGTCCTCTCGTTGTATTCTTTGGCTTATTCTCAGATATTTCCTTATCAATTTCAGACAAAGTTGGAGACGCAAATCGATTTTTAGACTCAATTTAGGTAGATTCTGACAGGTTCAAAATCTATGACTGATGCCAAAACGAAAACGAAACATCAAATTGAATATACGGCTTTCGATAGACGCAATTGGCCATTGTGTAATAAACAACAATGTATTTTTGAAAAACACCGCTGTAAGTGGCTCATTTGTTAAAAATTCCTAAACATTATGGGTTTATTAGATATGATCAAACTAATTATAAAGTAATTAAGAAATGTTTATTTATTATTATTATTATTTACTAAATTTTCTCGTAAATTAAAATAATAAGTCGTTGGATACTCTTTCCATTTCGTAAATTTTATTTAATAGTTCCGTGGTAAATATACGTTTGTTTTTATTAGTGCCTATCAATAATCGCATTAAAATCCACCACTTAAATTTCTTACGGAGCACTTCATCGTAATTCGTAGGTATTAAAAGCTACTTCCGACAATTTAAACGGGCATTAACCGGAGTATCTCTTCAGAACAATTCACATACAGAACGAGAACTCCTCAAGCTGTGTGCTCTCGACGTTTTTCAGGAAACAAAAACTCTCGAAAAAAATTCACGAAGACCTTATTCCCTTCAACGATCCATTCATATGCAAATTGGAATTGTAGCTTTCGTCAGAACAATACCGCGCGGGCTCACCTTTCTTCCAGCATAAAAAAAAAAGAAAAGAAACCGTACCATGTGTTCCATCCGCTGCCGCAACCGATAAAGACAATTTATCTTGACGCTATAAAGTGTTACCATTTTTATTCAAATGCCGGCCCATCACTATACGCCCGCGATATTTTATCTGCATGCAACAGACTCACGCAGTACGTGAAAAAAGATCTTTCCTTGTGCCTAAATAAAAAATATTTACCTAGGTATACGTATTTTTCGCCCTTCCACTGCCCCATTCGTTTGTTTTCCAACCACTTGAGCAACAACGTCTTCCGACTAGGACAAACAATTATTGACGAGTACGTCAATTTATACTGTAGAACGTCCATTTGCCGGGCGAACAAAGCGCACTAATCGATGGATTCGAGTTACGAAGACGTGTTTATCACAATAATATCTTTTCAATTACGAGAAGCTTTTAAGAAATCAGAGAGATGTTTATTGTTCGTTTCCGAGTGGATGAATTTCGTCGGATTATTTTCCTTCGTGGCTTCATATATCCACGATTGCGGAAATAAACTAGTCGTACTACATCAAAGGAAGAAGTAATAAATGAAATGATTTATCAGCAGACACATAGTATAGTATATTATACACCTAGGGAGTGAAATGATGTTTTTTTCCGAGGTGCAGTTTGTAGCCCGAGGGCGAAGCCCGAGGGCTCTACAAAGCACCGAGGAGAAATTCATTCACTCCCGAGGTGTATATACTATTTTTTGCACGACCCAAACGATTTTAATTGAAGAAATCTAACTTTTTTTAAAAATTGTCAACATGACGTTTCCAGTTGTCGAACGCAAAAATCATGCTGGTTCTGATGGAAACCCTTGACGACCGATAAATAAGGGTAGCCATATTGGTTTTTTGTGAATATCGAGAAACTGCCCGTATTTTCTTCGCTTCGTTAAATAAGCATTGGAAAAATGTGTGACGAAACTATTGAAGAAACGGCTTCAAAAATAGTTGTGAATTTATTGCCAGAAAAATCTAGGAAGATCTACGAAAAGTGCTTCAAGGAATTTTGTGATTGGTGTCTGGTAAAAGAAGTAGATGAAATTCATAGCGAGAGTGTGCTCCTGGTATATTTTGCCGAAAAGGCGAAGCATTTTAAGGCTTCAACACTGTGGTCACATTATTCAATGATAAAAGCTACTCTTAGCGTGAAAAATAATGTCGACATCAGCAAGTACTCACGATTAGTAGCATTCCTTAAAAGACAAAATACTGGATACCAGGCAAAAAAATCAAAAATTCTTACTAAGGAGCAAGTTCATCAATTTCTAATAGACGCTCCAGAAGAAAAGTACTTGATGGTTAAGGTAAACTAAAAAAGTTAATGTTTCTAATTTAAGATAATTATACACTATGATTTCAGGTAGCAATGATTATGGGAATTGCTGGGGCTTTAAGATCGGATGAACTGGTAAAATTGACAGTAGATGATGTCCAAGACTTGGGATCAACTATTTTGGTATCTGTAAACAATACCAAAAATCATGTAAATAGAGCATTTACGATAGTCTCCAAAGAAAACTGTGCAATTGATTTTGTTGTTATTTGTAAAAAATATATGGTTCTGCGGAAAGAAAACACAGATCATAGACGGTTTTTTGTATGTTACAGAAATAACAAATGTTCCACACAACCCGTAGGTAAGAATACTTTTGGAGGATTGCCTAAGCAAATAGCTTCATACCTCAATTTACCCAATCCATCTTCCTACACCGGCCACTGCTTTCGGCGCTCATCAACATCTTTTCTGGCCGATTCAGGTGTTGAAATTGGAGTTATAAAACGTCATGGCGGATGGAAATCTGATACTGTCGCAGAGGGATATATTGAAAATTCATTAGTTAATAAGAATTTGATTTCCGAAAAAATTCTAATCGGAAAAGACTCGGAAAAGGAAAATCGACCGTCAACTTCCAGTGGGTCAAATCAAGTGGATATTAATGTAAAAGAAAATCGACTGTCCAATTCTAGCGGCTTTAAGCAACGTGTGATTAGTCCATTAACATCTTTGTTCACTATTAATGGTGGTACTAACATTAATGTCAATATTAATATTAAATAAACGATTAAATTCATAAATTGAGTTGGCTATGTTTTTTATACCAAGGGAGCAAAAGAGTCACTTCACTCCCTCATTTAAGGGAGTGAACGTGCCTATTATGCAAGGGTCGTGCAAAAAATATATTTCTTATGTCAGTTGTAAAAGTCTTACGTTATACACAAATGTATTTTTTTTAAGTTGGTGGCAAGAAAACTTCTCAATTTAAAAAACTGTGGGGTGTGGGCACCACACAGACTTCTTATACGTATGCGCGTCCGAATTTTTTATATAAAAGTTGTTCCGAATAAGTTTCAAATACTTTTATCTTCTTAATAAACCTCTGAGTAAAAGTGTTACTTCCGGTACAAATTTTGAAATTCCTTCAATGGAAAATTGCTCCAAAACAAAATCTATATACTTTTGTACTCTTGATAAACCTTTGTAAACGCATAATTTGCCAGATATTTGCAAAAAACTGCAATTAGATAAGAGTAAAAGTGCTACTTCCGGTCCGAATTTTGAAATTGTTTTTGTACAAAAAAGTATATCAAAATCAAGCTTCGAAAACTTTCATACTCTTAATATATCTGTTTAAAAAGCATAACTTTTGATATATTAGCAAAAAGTTATTTTTCGATAAGAGTAAAAGACTTCCGGTAAGAATTCTGTAAAACTTTTTTTATCAAGACTTTTTCAAATTCACTTTTTAGTACACTTGTATTCTTTAAAAATTTGCTGTTACTTGGTAGTTCACAAAATAGTGGTAATTCTTTCATTGAAGTAAACTACTACTTCCGGTCTACCGATTTCACTGAAAATCTAATTTTTTTTCAAGAAGGGGATTATATTCGAAAATATGAATTTTGGTATTGATAAGTGTATCCGTTTAGACGCTATCCTGGTCATACACAGAGAAAAAGAGAGGGGGGGGGGGAGAGAGGAAGACAGAGCGGGAAAGGGAGAGAGAGAGATGGAGAGAGGAGGGCGAGAGGTTTTTCAGAAACCACTTTCTTGGTATAAGGGCACTTCAAAACTTGGGCAAAAACAATATAAATTAAGGGGCACTGCCAATTTGATGCAGCACAGCTTATTTTGATTAGATTATTGCAAAATGTAATAGAAATACAATAACCGACGATGGACCGTTTTTAAATTTGGGGAATGGAGGGGTAGAATGGTAGTGGGAGAACTCTTTCTTGGCGTAACGTGTTTAGTGATTCATTATTAGTATAAATATAAAGTTTAAACACATGCGCTTCAGTAGTCTTTAAACTATCGTCGACCAATCAACTTAATCGGGAAGAAAGAATGAAATACGGAGAAAATCGAGTATGGCGCCGTTATCAAGTTTTTTAAAAAAGCAAAAAAAAGCGTGTTTATACTATACTGGAAGAGATGTCATTGATTTACATGGAAAAACGATAATTTGTAAGTGGCAAAGTTGCTGCTGGGACGGGTTAAAAAGTCGAAAATTAATAATGGAAGATGCTCGGCTAAAGAAGGTACAACTTACAAGAATGACTGGAGTATCTGATACAACCATTTTTAAAATTCTTCATGATCATATCATGACTAAGGTCAGCGTAAGATGATGCCGACAATGCTCATGCCGCCGCAATAACAATGGAATGTTCCCTTGCGCTTTTGGACCTCTGTAATGAAGGCAGGGAGGGTGAGTGGTTTGAGGTAAATTGTTACTAGGGATGATTATGACACTGTGTCCAAGCACGACTCGTGGCATAAAAAAGGCACACCACCACCCAAGAAGTTTAAGGTACCGCAGTCGACCGCAAAACTCAGAAAACGGTAAAAGATTTTTTTGTAAACAACACAACACTTTTATAAAATTGCAGCAATGATGGTTATAAATATATTCTTTAAGAATATCATATCATTTTTATTTGAAGATCTTTCGTAAGGTGTTAAAAGGATTTCGAAAAATTCCTTTGCAATTGCATTAATATCTGAAAAACCAGACTCAAAATTTATTTTTAAAGCACTCAGAGCTTCCATTGCAAAATCTACCGGCAATTGCGTCTCAGTTTGCTGACTGAATGTTTGATATATTTTAATGATTGAAACATTTTTTGTTCAATTGGGATTTAATCAATTTTTTTTTTGTCGAGAGGACTTAATATGAGTATATCCATCAGATCGGAGCTGCTTTTCTGCTTTTGATTTTAAATCAAAATCGTTCATATTTTGCCTCAGAACACGAAATGGCTTAACTGAAAAATGGTGTTTGAGTGAGTTACAAAGTGGCGTAACTGGATTCGCCATAAGACTCTCACAGTGCCAATTGAATTCTACATGTATTCAAAGCAATAAATGCAATAAGATATCACGAAATAGCATTAGAGCCAATTCTTCACTTCTTGTGAATGTAGTTTCAATTAAGTAAATCAAAATCATGTCGATCTGTAGCCATGGCCTGGGCGTAGAACGGTGCAAATGAAGAAGCTATCGATGTAGCGAACAACGTATTGCGCTGAAATTTGAAATGGTTCAAACAATAAAAGAAAGTTAGTATAAATGGTAATCGCTTGGAGTCTCATGAAAATCTACACCTCGAAAATTTTGTAGCGGAGGGTGCACTGGAAAACTTGAAGGTATTGAGAAATATCCTACACCAATAAGCAGAAGATGAGAGACTGTGGTGACAAGAGTATACTAGCAGGGCAACAAGGAAGCGAGTTCCAGGTAGATGCATAAAAGTCACATGTAATTCTGAATTTCTGAATTTCGTAGAAAATTATGCACAACCGAATTACTGAAGAAAAACGGCAGGGGATTTTTGATGGTTACTATAATTTAAAAATCTCATACGAGTAAGAGGAAGAGAATTTTTGATTTGCCATTTGGAAAAAGAAAAACTAATGGCCAGTCTCACAAGAATTATAGCATTCATTATTTTCTCCATTCTCATCAATAAGCTCGCGGAATTGACGACGATTGAGCGCATATTATCTGATTTAATTAACACCTGACACAACTGGCTTATACATAAGCATTTCCCACACAAAAACTATTGATGAATGTATTATGAATAGTTTTGAACTATCATTATTTTCTACGGCCTTGATACGAGAGCAATGACACATTTATTTGTTCACACATGTTTTTGCCAGCATCAGTAAGTGATACACTTTATTTTCCTCGATGATTTTTTTTCTGAACAGCATTTTCAACTTTTTTAAAAATATCTTCAGCAGTAATCCTACAGTAAGTGCTGTGAACGTCAAGAAACTCTTCATACATTTCTTAATTTTTATCTATCCTTCGAATGAAAAGTAACACATGAGTATCTGAAACATCTGTTGACTCATCCGGGACCAGAGAGAAGAATTCTAAGTGTAGATTTTTGTCAGACAATTAAGTTAATTCACGCAAGTATACATATACGAAGAAAAATTTTTCGTATATGAATAAATGTATGAATGCACATCTACCCTAAGCCGGCATTACGAACAAACAACGTGCAGACAGCTGTTTTCACCTTACATTGGTCTCATCAATGCACGAACGTGTTTGATCACAATCCCTCAAAAGCTTAGAAAACCTGATATTGTCAACTTACGTACCAAAAGCCATGAGAGATTCTCAGCGGCATCTGTTACCCAAGTGTGACATCGCCAGGTAATGTTGCCCTCCGTAGTACAACTACTAATCAAGCAACTGTAGATATACCTGCATTCAATGAACACGCCATAGGTGGCGTACCTAATTAAGTTAATATATTTTCTGTAACATGCGCCACGGTGTTTGCTGATAAATTGATGTTTTGAAATAAATTAGCTTTTTCTTCGCTACTGCAATCGTTCCATCCTTGATTAATTCGCCATCAGTAAATGCTTTCTCATGTTTCACTACTGAATGATCGGCGCGGAAACTAGCACGAGTTGCTGCTTCTTGTTCAGCAGTTACTCACTTCAACAAAACTTGCTGCGATTTTAACCGGCGTTTCAAACATTTATATTTTTCTAATCTTCCTGTATATTTGGAGTGATTTTGAGTATGTTTAATCTCATAATAACGTGTTATATTGCATTCTTTGAGTACTAATATTGTTTCATTACAAATTATTTACATTGCCAATATTTTGTGGTTATGTCAAGTAATACTTACCCACAAAGTATTGATATTACCATTGTTATCTAAATGTTCTGCACTCGTTACCTATCTTTCGTTTCTTTTCAATATTTATTCACACAAAAGGCACATATTTATACCACCCGTCCTGCATACGTAGAACATATTCGTAAACATTCGACTACTAGAATATTCCAGACAAGTGATCACGCATTGACCTTTGTGACTTAATGAAAGAGTCAGTGTAACCCTAAGACTATAAAGTATGAATACCCCTAATATAAATTGTTAAACAGTGTTGATTGTTAATATTTTTAATATTGTTATTAAAATTTACTTATCATTTTTAATGGAGATATCAGGTGGATTCTAGGGACACAAAGTATTTGAGCAATCTCAATTTGTTTTTTCTTGGTGAAATTATCAATCTAACTATAACTGAAGATTTCCGTCCTCTGTAGCGATTAATTATGATTAAGTCACCTCCCCTATTAACGAAGGTCTATAGAATTGAAATAGAAAAAATATTTTAGATTTATTTTTAGTATAGTTGACACGTAGATAAGATCACTTATACCTAGAATGATCTTGACCCCCTCCTGAACTTTCTCTTTTTTGAAAGGGAGAGAAATACGATGGCAGAAGAGCAGACGTCTGGTCCTGTGGTGTGATATTATATGCCTTATTAGTTGGGGCACTTCCTTTCGACGACGATAATCTACGACAATTATTAGAAAAAGTGAAACGAGGCGTTTTCCACATACCCCATTTCGTACCGCCCGATTGTCAAAGTTTACTTAGAGGGATGATTGAAGTTAATCCGGAAAAAAGACTGACGGTAAGTCTTTTACAAAACCACTTCTTAAATATCGCCGTTGTGTAAATTAAAAAAATATTATCGTTTCAGTTATCGGAGATTAACAAACATCCGTGGGTGACAGCCGGAGGTAAAGGTGAACTAGAATTGGAACTGCCGATGATGGAAGTTGTACAAACTCACGTCCTGCCATCTATTGATGCCGTCGACCCCGACGTATTGCAGGCCATCTGCAGTTTAGGTTGTTTCAAAGAGAGGGAAAAGTTAATCCAACATCTTTTAAGTCCAAAGTAAGGCGGCAAAAGTTAATTAAGTTTGTTTGGAATATTAACCATTAAATTCAAAATAATTAAGAAAGTCAAATTTTGCTATTTATCGATATATTAGATAAATACGAGTCTAGAATAAATGGTAAAAAGAACCTTTGTCTCATAAACGGACAATTTTTAATCACAAAGTATGCAACAGGCACTTCTAAGTTTGCAAGGATGCTCTGAAGGTATAATCAATTTTATAAAGGTATGCCATGGAGTCGCGAACAGAAACCATTTAGCCGTAAGCAATAAGGTTAAGAAGAATAAATAAAACCTATTGCTCTTACAAGAAATAAAGCTCTTTAACTAACATTGAAGTTAATAAATGTAGATGTTCTATAGATGATGCATATTCATTCAAAATGTCACTAAAGTTATTTTTTTACTTAGGAGAAACCAGTGTCAATTGTAACAGGTGTCAAATGTAAATGATATTTTCAAACTCGTGAAGATTTCACTATGAGAATGCAGGTTATTTTGGAGGACAATTTAGATCTGCAGCTTCTAATGAGTGAAGAAGTTCATTTTCATTTAGATGGAGGGGTTAATAAACAAAACTGTAGGTACTGGTCTCCTGAAAATCAACGAAGTATTCACGAGCGACCTCTTCATTGTGAAAAAGTCACAGTATGGTGTACCATTGGTCCTACTTGCATTACTGGTCCCTATTTCTTTGAAGAAGCCGGCCGTACCGTCACCATTAATAATTCTAACCGCTACGTTCAGATGATAGAAAATTTTATGGTGCCAGAACTACTCAGAAGACGGACAAACCCAAGGAATTGTGGTTTTACAAATATGGTGCCGCGACACATACTGCCAACGCAACAATGAATATTGTCCGCAACATGTTCCCAGGATAACTCATTTCACGTTTTGGAGATGTACCTTGGCCTTCAAGGTCCCCAGATGTGCCAATTTGTGATTTTTTTTCCTGTGGGGCATTTGAAGAGTCATGTATATGCTCAAAAGCCTCGTAATTTGATCGAATTGAAGAAAGTCATTCGCCAAGAAATCTTGACTTTTGATCGAGCGATGATGGAGCGTGTTATGGAGGATTATTTCAAGAGGGTCGAAAACTGCATCTAACGCGATGGATATCATCTTGATGATATCCATATATTAGTCCCATACATCTATCACAGTTATTGACTTTTGTAAAGACAACGATATAAACCTTTTAATTTTTCCTCCATACACTTCGCATAAGTTTCAGCCACTGAACAGAGGAATTTTTGGGCCATTTGCTTTTTTATAAAAGAGTATATCAACAAACGAAAACGGGAGGAAAGCGTTTGTCCATAGCTAAGATGGCATTTCCTCTAGCATCTAACCCTCGAAATATTCTTGTGGGATTCAACTCTACTGGGAGGCAAATATTTACTGTGGCAGATTTTGACTCATCAACCGTCACTGACAGACCACTTGCAGAAGACCTGAATGATGACAGCCGTATGACAGAAAGAGATAGAAATCCAACTACAGATATGTCATCTACTTCACAAGTAGTTGAAGATTCAATTTCTGTTAAGACACCAGCCCAAAGGCGGTCTGTAGAAATTAAAGAATTATATCGACCGATACCCCTGAAAAAATTGTTTTTCCTATAAAACTGGATTGCAGAACAAAAGTAAAAAATAAGGGGTAAGAAGTCGAAAACTGCTTATAAAAATAGTTCTTTTGATTCTATGAACATGAAAATGAAACAATATGGGTTATTCTAGCAGCAAAGATGATTATTTTCAATGGGTACGTAGATACCTATAACAGATTTTTTTTAATATCTTCAAAAATTGGCAATAAGTGACAAATCTGAAAATTCTATCAAATGCTCTTTAAATTTCTAAGCAACTTTCATAATATCCTGTATATTGTTACAATTGATACCGGTCACCTTACATTGTTTCTTTAGATACTTTATACAGTGAAACTATTGAGAATTACTATTAAAAATATATTTTCGACATACAGAGTTATTAAAAAAAAAAAGAAGAGAAACTTATTTTACGGAAAAGTTCCTTAGGCTTTCAAGTAATCAATCAAAATAAGAAAAACAGCAACAATTTAATGAAATATTTAAACCAATAGAACCTCCCTAGCGGCAATTATTGATCCATCAGTCCAATTTATGATATTTAAGAATCGGTTGTGTGTTCATCTGAAGTAACCTTTGCTTAAGGCTTTGTATTTTCAGCAATAGATTTTCACAAGAGTTCATCCTACGCCAAAATCTACCTGGATTTAATTTTTGTAGTTTTATACATACAAATTAATGTAATTGGTGTATTTGAATGATTTGCCAATAAGTATTGTACGCTACGAGTTTTAACTCCTACAATTTGTAATTATGCTTTGCATTCAAACCTATATGTTAAATATGACTAGATTAATTCAATTTTGAAGCAGGTACATGCACAAGCTATAGACTCTCAATATTTATCGGTAAATCATTAATATAGTCACCTTCCCGAAATTTATTAAAATATGTTCCAATTATAAAACCACTTTTCATTCTCATCTTGAACTCGCGAATATAGCGCTGAATAATTTATAACACTTCTTTTGAGTAGTTAAGATTTTCTATATAATTTTAAAGATGTATCAAGGGTTGCAAAATTAATTACAATTTAAAATTAGCATGACATGTTTAAATCCAGTAAAGTATGATCTTCTTAACTGTAATTATATTTTGTTTTCATAGCATTTTCTGGCCAAAATAAGAATTTCTGGATTTTTATTAAATAATTTGACAGGGGATAAAATAAATTCTGAAGCATCTCATACTAAGACTACATTTTCTTCTGGACGGGGTTTAAGAAACCAAATGCAATTTGAAAAAAATTGACTTTTGAGCGATTTTTGTTTGCAATATTTGAAAATTGCTTGTGCCAATGTAGTATAAAATAGGATCTTCAGAAATTTGCATTCCCGTTAATGTCTTCACAAATTCGGTTTCTGAACTTTAATCCGCTTGTGAGATTCAATTTTGTTCGCAAGACACTACGGCGGCCATATTCTTAAAAATAACATGTCAGCAACTATAAAAGCGAAGTTAATGTAACATAAATCAGAATTGGAAGGGATCTAATAATGTAAATATAGTGTATGCATCTGTTTAAAATAAAAATCTTGGCATTGATTTTTGACAGATTTTATATAGTTGGAAGACTGAATAATATTATCAGTTACAAAGACCTGCAAAATTTGATATAAGAAAAGTGTTTGCAATGTAATGACTGTTCTTTATAATTTGGCGGTGATTTCAAATATGGCTTGAATGCATGGGGAAAATGGGCTATTTCACATATTCTGGCAAAAAATAGTTCTTTTCAAAATATGTACTAAATGTTTTACTTAAAATTTTAATTATTTATCAAACTATTGGAAATAATTTGTTAAAGTATCCTGGCGTTCATTTGTCCTTATGCTGTCTTTTTCTTTTACCCCAAAAGTTTGACTCTTGTAGGTTGCATGCGGTGCTTCTCTGTGCAGCATCCAACAGTAGTCCGCCATCATACTGACTTTCGACCTGCCTTGGTATCTACGCTCCATCTCCTTCATATCTCTGTGAAATTTTTCTCTTTCTTCTTCACTAACAGCACCATGATTTCCGGGAAAGTAGCTCAAATGCGAATTTAAGAAATTATCTTTCAAACTCATTGAACAACCCAAGTCTTTGAATTTTGTTAAGAAGTTTGCCGCGATATATTCATAGTTTGGGTCCCGAGGAATTCTTTGACGACTTTCATAAAAATAATCAGACATCTTTTTCATGCATTTCCACTTTACCTTCAAATACGTCTTGTAAAATTTTTCGAATGTCTGGTCCTCAAATGCACCATCGTTTACTTTTGTTTCCGACAGTCCTGGAAACTTGTGGCCAAGGTATTTAAAGCACTCTCCTTCTATTGATAAATTGTTTCATCACACCAAGATTGATGTGAACTGGAGGCATAACTTTCCTTTACTATAATTTTTTTTCATCCAGTCTTTGTCATCCATTCACAGAAGAAACAAGAGTGTATGCGCCTTCTTGTGCAAAAAGCACAGAAGGCGCTTTCAAATTACCACATATCGTCCATCCTACAGTGGCGGCTCTTTAATGAGAGCAAGTGAGCAATTGCACCCCCTGGAATTTTGAAACAAAACAATCCTACGTATTCATAGTTATTGAACAGGAACGTGGCGTATGCGACACGCGTAACAACCTTCATGCAGCGATCGTCGTCACAGATATAATGACGACTAACTTCCACCGAGAGAAACATACCCATGAGCAAAGCCCAACCGTTGCTCCGTTAAGCCATTAACATTACATTGAAGGTGGGGAGAACTGTATTTTGTTCTACTTCCATATCGTATAATACCTTGCGTGTGAGCAAGATCCCCAGTCTGCTCACCGCTGTTGTAAGATTTTCGCGGTTAACGTATGATGAAAAAATCGCAATAAAAAATCTTAAACGGCCGATGCCTCAATTATGTTTAGAAAATAAACAATCTGTTAAAGGTAAAGACGTTATAAGAAAATTCAAAATGAATATTTATCAGAAAAATGGCTGGATTTGTGGGTGTGAAATTAAAAATACTTTGTTTTGTTTACCGTGTCTTTTGTTTGCTGGTGAACCGTCTTGGTCAAAGAACGGAATAAAAGACTTAATTCATCTTAGTGCTAAAATTACGAAACATGAAAATTCCGAAGGGCATTTGAAAAATATATTTAGTCTAAGAATGTTAGGAAAAAATAACATTCAGAATGTTTTAAATTCATCATATAGGCAAAATATAGAAGTCAGTGTTGTAGGTCTGCTAGGCCTTCTGCTGGATGGTTTAAACGACACCTTTAATGAAGTTGCTTTTAAGCTTTTAAAATTTGTCATTACAATCCCAATGACAACGTCTGAAGCGGAACGCCAGTTTTCACGGCTGAAGAGAATAAAAACTTTCCTTAGAAATACAATGAAAGAAGACAGATTAAATGCCCTTACTATGTTATCTTGTGAAAAATAATTTATAAATGATTTCCCAAGTTTTAATGAAAAAGTGATAGAACTGTTCTGCAAGTCAAAGACACGCAAAATGGACTTCGTTTATCGTCAGATGTAACCAAACTGTAGTGTTATATTTACTATTCCCTCAAAACAAACTGTACAATGAACAGTACCTGTCTGGAACAGTATGTCGGTGAAACTTATAAAGATTGGGTAAGCGTTCTTGTATTATACTTTTGAATTTTGAAATTATGCACTCCCTATGTGAACCACCCCGAGCCGCCACTGCCATCCTATACCTTGATTGTCACCAAAGTGAGATATAACCGCATCCATCCTTTACCTTTAAATCTCACTTACAATTCAGGAACATTGTTACAGTAAACAAAGTCACTATCTTGAGAAAAGTATGGAATGAAATCTGTTTCTCGCTTTCGGAACCATGAGAAAGAGGTACCAGAAACAATTTTTTTTTTCTTTAACCTAGAGAATCTTTAGAAAAACCCAAATATCTGACTACATCATTCAATTCTAGTTAGGGTTCGCTGCTATCTGAAACACCGTGAAAGTTCTCGTCATAAGTCTGACTTTCGTTTTCAGAGACTTCAAGAATATCTTCTAGTTTTTCATTAGGTTTAGGTACAATTATTTCTAAGCTTTGAGGAGCAGGGCGCATTTTCGATGGGAGGTTCCTGTAAAAAAATGACGCTCTTTATGTTTCACTTTATTTCGCATATATTCTGGTCACAAAGTTCTACACAGAATATGCATAATATACTATCTTCTAAAAATTTGTTGTAATTGTTTTAATGTTTTTTCACTACAAATTCCGTACATATACAGGGTGATTCTTAATATATGCGACAAACTTTAGGAGCTGATTCCTGGGGTTATTTTGATCATAAAAGTTCATAAGAACATATGTCCAAAACCGCTTAGTTCAGAAGTTATACAATGTTTAATACAAAGTTAAAATAATAAATGGTTTTATTATAAATTAACAAAATAATTAGTAAAACAAAATTAACTTATAGTAACTTAATTAATCATTCGAAAATAAACACTTGGCTCAGTTTCACAACTTCTTTATTAGATACACTAACAATTGTTTCGGCTATGAGGCCATTATCAAAGAGTTATCTAGAACTAAACTTATTCTACTTAAGGGTTAACTTATATACCTGTGTTCATTATGGGTGGGAGGATATGGATAATTGATATTTAAAATTACATCGATATAGGGGGTATTTACAAATTCTAATTGTGTGTTTGTGATAACTCGATTTTGTTTTTGGGCTTTTTTAATTTCAAAAATCTCTAATATATTTAACTTTTTACTTTTTACTACATTATGACTGGTACCAGATGTAAATAGCTGTAACCTCATTCATAATGTAGTAAAAAGTAAAAAGTTAAATATATTAGAGATTTTTGAAATTAAAAAAGCCCAAAAACAAAATCGAGTTATCACAAACACTGCCATTGATGATGGTACTTACCCTGTTGCAATGTTTCTTGATTTAAGTAAGGCTTTCGACTGTGTGGACCACAGTCTTTTGATAAACAAGTTAGAGATCTTGGGGATCAGGGGTGTTGCTCTTGATTGGATAAAATCTTTCCTCATGGGTAGGAGGCAATATGTTAATATTACTTATCGCAGTTCAAACAGAATTAGTAGCCATAACTCTGAGATGATGACGAGTGGCAGAGGTGTGCCCCAGGGTTCAGTGCTGGGACCAGTGCTATTTCTGCTCTTTATTAATGACCTACCGCAAATTGTTTCAGACACCTTCATCACAATTTATGCTGACGATATTGCGCTGGTTACTGCTGCTTCAGATGACCAAATTCTTACTAAAAAATGCAACAGGATATTGAACACTGTTTCTGAATGGTTTATGGAAAACAAGCTCATTCTTAACAATTCCAAAACCACCTATATAAGATTCCATCCTTATCAATTTCAGGCGGATAAGGAGTTTTATTTGAACCTCAATCTTAACGGTAATAGGATGGTGAGAAGTGAAAATTACAAGTTTTTGGGGGTATGGATGGATGAATTGTTAAGTTGGAAACATCACTGTGAGACACTATTAGTAAAACTGAACTCATTTTGTTTCTTGTTCAGATCCTTACGGGCGGTTTTGACTGAGCAGCAGCTGATGAGCTTGTATCATGCATACATTGCAAGCAGATTGAGGTATGGTATTGGGTTTTGGGGTACTTCGGCATTGGCTGCTGATATTTTTATATGTCAAAAGAAGATTGTGCGAATTATAGCTGGTGTCGGGCCCTCTCGCTCTGCCAAACCCTCTTTTATTGACCTGAACATCTTGACTCTGCCATGTATATTAATAGAAGACCTGGCAAACCACGTACATAATAATAAACATGATTATACATTAAATCGTGATTTGCATGGTCTCAGTACGAGATCTGGGGATAATTTCGTAATACCTAAATCAAGACTAAAATTGCATCAGTACTCTCCCCAGGTACTCGCATTAAGAGTATATAATAAGTTACCATCAGTTATTAGGCATCTACGACCCAAACAGTTTAAGAACCGATTGCATCAGGTTTTGTCGGTGAAAGCTTATTACTCCCTACAGGAGTTTTTGGATTGTAATTTTAGAGTATAATCTTAAATACATGTACCTAGTTTTAAGTTCTACACTAGCAGCAATAATAAGGCTAAATCCTTTGTATTGAGTGATCTGTGTATTTGTATTTTTTACTTTTTAGTTTCTTTTTGTTACATGACTTGTCCAACGTACCAATGTATAACTTGGATTAATAAACTATACTATACTACTATACTAACACACAATTAGAATTTGTAAATACCCCCTATATCGATGTAATTTTAAATATCAATTATCCATATCCTCCCACCCATAATGAACACAGGTATATAAGTTAACCCTTAAGTAGAATAAGTTTAGTTCTAGATAACTCTTTGATAATGGCCTCATAGCCGAAACAATTGTTAGTGTATCTAATAAAGAAGTTGTGAAACTGAGCCAAGCGTTTATTTTCGAATAATTAATTAAGTTATTACAAAATGTTTCACCAAGAAATATCTGCGAAGTCAACCAATGAAATTATAGTAACTGTTGAAATTGACCGCCCCCAACTGTACTACAAGCTGCTATCCTCCGTCGTATTGACTGGCCAGTCCGTTCGAAAATACCAGGGGTATTTCGAATTGTTTCAAAAGCTGCTATAATACGATTTCTTAGTTCACCGACATTTTCCATGGGAGTCGTGTAAACTAATGATTTAAGGTGGCCCCAGAGAAAAAAGTCCAATGAATTTAAGTCTGGAGACCGAGGAGGCCACTTTCTATTAAACATTGTATAACTTCTGAACTTAATTTTGTTTTACTGATTATTTTGTTAATTTATAATAAAACCATTTATTATTTTAACTTTCTATTAAACATTGTATAACTTCTGAACTAAGCGGTTTTGGACATATGTTGTTTTGAACTTTTATGATCAAAATAACCCCAGGAATCAGCTCCTAAAGTTTGTCGAATATATTAAGAATCACCCTGTATAACAAACAGAATCAGGTATATTAAAAAAAGCTCTTTCTGTCATTGAGTACATTTTATAGGTTAAAACTTTAAATATAAAAACTATAAAAATTAGAATGCTCATCCGCTGCGCGAAATAAACAACCTCTACAGATATAACACTTTTAGAAAAATTGCGTTGGACAGTACACAACCTTTTCACTCAAATATCATACAACAACTAAGTAGAGCACGGGAGGTGTGGAATAGGCGAGAGGAATAAAAAGGAGTGAGTTATCAACTCAGTTCGGCTCATAGAAGAAGTTTCTGGAATTCTCCACCGAATTTGTGAAGGAACGAACTGAACTCCTAACTTCTGATGTCCAATTAATCGTCATATTTTGTAGTATAAGAACTTTTATAAGTTTTTTTCTAAGTTGGTATTTTCTTATTTGTCAAAATATCTCTGATGTAAACTAAAAACACTACTGAATTTGAATTAATAAGATTACATTGAAAATACTTTTCAATTTTGTGTTTTGATAGAGTAAAATTTAGCAGTTTTTGTGATATTTTATTTAAAATCATATTTGTTTATTATATTTCTTACTTTTTCATTTACCAGTTAAATAACATTGCTTTACACTTGTTATAGTTTCAATTTAGTCGATTTAGATGCTACTACTCCAAGAGTACATCAATATTACACTGTTAACTTATTATATTTTCAATTACGCAAATAACCCAAATCTGACGTATATAACTCCCAGAGATCGTTAATAAACATCTCGAACAGCAAAGATACACGGTTTGATCTCACAGCTAAATCACTCTCAAATGCAAAAGATTTAAATTTACAATTATTATATACCACACACTATCTATTCTCTGAATTGGAGAAGATGCAATAACAAACTGCGAAATTTTGCAAAATTATTTAATAAGGGATGCCCCACACGTTAGGTGCCAATATCCCAAGATCAAAATTGAAATAAAACTTTTGTACACGAACGAAAGTAAAAAGTAAATAATTTTATAGCCACAACACCGAGAAGGTCATCTACTTCCTTCTTTTGGACAGAAAACGAAGAAGACCTGCGTTCGAAGACGACAGCGACTCGCTGTTGAGAATACGAACCGACGCGAACGACCCGCCCAGAAAACGAATAGATACGTGCAGAGTGAACGGCCAAAATGCACTGCAATTCGGACAAATTAGCGAAGGATCACCACTGACCCCCAGAAGATCTCACTATAAGTAAGTGAATCTTTTCAGGGGGCAACGAATGGGGGAGATTACATCGAAATAATTTTATTTTTCAGAAGACCCCATACAAGAAGAAGTCCATCCACGGGTAGTACACATAGTAGCCTAAGCATACATTCACCTACGAGATCTTCTGGTGCTTCTAGTCCTGTTTTATTTAACAATGCAACACCAACAAATACTCATGGTAAGAATGATTGATTTTGATCTATTTAATGATGACAGTCCCACGAAGATTATTGATTACTGCATGGAGATCGTGCCCCACGATCAATAGCCAAACATGTTGGCAAAATATGAATTTTACACTGGTGTTACTCTAATTGACTCACTACAAATATCACTTGAAAATCAGTTATCCTATTTTAAACTTAATGTACAAAAAAAGAATCTAAATGCTATATTTTTCTTATAGCTGGTTTAGCATCTCCTGTCAATCCGAGACCACCTAGTCATCATACACATAGGAGTTCCACGCACGTAACATCGAACACTCATGTTACAGTAACACCTCCACCAGCCACGCCCACGCATCACAGAGCTAACAGTAGCGGAGGCACAACAGCCACAAATCTTCTTTCAACCTTAACATCGCCCGACAATGACACCACCAACTTAGTAGCCGGTAAAACGAGCAAACGTTTACAATGCTGATTTCTTAAAGTAATTCGTAACTTGCAATGTAGGTCCTACGATTTTAACACCAATGACACCACCAGGATCACCGCATTCTAGCACGACGGGTCACCATTGGAGATCCCGACTTACCACGATTAAGAATAGTTTCTTGGGATCCCCGAGATTCCACAGGCGGAAACTGCAAAGTAAGTGTTTTTGTGCGTAATCTTCTGTTTGATGCCTCTTCTTCTTACATTTCGCAGCTTCCTCTGAAGAGGTCCACTTAACACCGGAATCCTCACCCGAACTGACGAAGAAATCGTGGTTTGGTAGTCTGATGACTACGGAAAAAGACGAAACGTTTACGATCCTGGTGAAAGGAAAGCATTTAGCTATGGTAAAGGCAGATTTAATTCATGCTTTCTTATCGGTAAGTATTATTAATGCCGTTAAGGTCTTCTCGCAATGCAAAATATTTTTTGAAATTGCTGATATGAGAAAAGGTCTTCATTTGATCAAGGATTAATTTCCATGGAAATGACAGTTCACAGTTCACAGATAAAAATGCAGAATGTTAGGGTGACATAATTTGCTTCTTGAAAATCTAGTCATCTAATCAACTATGACAATAATTTGCATTTACTAATGTTCATTGACTGTACAGCAATTGCTAATAGCGTTAAGATCCTTTTGCAATGTCAAACAGTCTTTGAAATTGCTATTTTAAGGCTGGGTAATTCGATAGGGCAATCGTTTAACTTGCAAATAAAAAGATTGCTAGAAGTGAGAAAGAAATGATTGTCAGCATTGTACGCAGGATTTTTAAATGTATTGCACTTGTTGTTTATAAAAGAAAAAAGTTTATTTATTCTAAAATGGTGTTGCCATACTCTTGGAGACAAGTATAGTCAACTCCTTATTAATGTCGAATCATCATTTCGGAAAAAATGCTTGAAAATCAATGAATATTCATTTAAACACTTGTCCAATTACGTAACAGTCAACATATTTTATGAAATTGCTGATACAAAGTGTATTATAAATAAGATATATCTATCCAAATCATATCTCTAGGCACATCTTAGAAAAAATCTTTATAAATTATGCTTGTCAAGTGGGAAGAAATATATTAAATATCATCCATTCAATTGTCAATTTAGCGGCAAATATCAGGCGCATTATATCGTATTCAAGTAAAAAACAAAGTTGGCAAAATTATATCCCAAAACGACAATAGCTCAGTAATAGTCTCTTTAAAGTAATAACGTCTTACATGTTGTTGACACGAAATTTAGAAAGGAATTCAAAAGTGAACCGATAAACAGGTTGTTTCATTTGAAAAAATTGACTCTTAAACAGAAACGTGTCATGTAATTTTAATTCAGTCCTCTGCAGACGCAATTAGTAACTGAAAAAAATATTGTATTAGGTCCTTTTATTATGAAAAACACTACCCAAAAATTGTGTCTATCTAATACGTCGTTTTCGAGAAATATAATTTTATAAAAACATTGAATTTTTCATAAAAACGGTAATAAGTCAAAAGCTTTAATTTGGAAGCCTATTCTATCTTATTAGTTTTGGACTAAGATTTATACGGGGCATACAAAGATGTGTATTCAAGATCTTCTTTTTAAAAGAAACTATAATTATGGTCAGTCACCAAGTTATAAAACACTCTGTATTATACAAAATAAATTTGAAAAACGCGCCTAATGAGCGTCATAGCGATCATAGGAAAGAATCGGTTAGAAATATCTTTTCTCATAAAGTAACATTCCGTCTTACCCATGGTGATGGCTCACAGTGATATACAGTATGAGTTTTACGACGTAAACTTATTCTTTCAAAAATTTTTTAATTGTATCGCAACCCCTTTTCTTAAATACAAAAATCAGAAATGAGATAAAATAAAAAAAAAGCTTGTCGAGTTGTTGAATTTAAATATGAGCAAGTTCTTATGTTACATCAGTATCGCATTGCCCATCTATTAGTCATTAACCAACAATATTGCCTGACAATCCATTTAGCTTTGCTTGTGAAAACTGTTGGCGTTAAAACAGTGAATCTACCTGATGAAATGTTATGGTATATGAGAAGTCTCGTATAAATATGCAATACAGTAATTGTAAGCAGAACAGCACTGAATAAATTAATTGATAAGTTTGATGAAACGGGAACCGTTTCCGATAAAAAGAAGCTTCCCAAAGCATACAATGATAATGATGCTGTGACCATCATGGGTATCGAATCATTTGCGGAACATCCTAGGAGTTCTTTACGCCAGCGAGCAGGTTAACTGAATGTTAACCATACATTATTGCATGCAATTTATAAAGCGAAAAAAATTTATCCATATAAACCAAGATTTAGACACACCTTAGAAAATGCAGATCACGCTTTCAGACTCGAATTTTGTTTATGGGTTCGTGAGAATACTGTGGAACATCGCCTTTTTGATCAGAATTTAATGTTTAGTAATAAAGCAACGTTTTCGGCAAATTGTACTGTTTCCTCACAAAATTGTAGATGTTGGTCAAATGATAATCCAAATTGTAGAATGAATGTCCGAAATCAGCGACATCAAGAAGTTAATGTTTGATGAGGAATTATTAAACAGAATCATTGGACCCTATTTTTTTAATGGAAATTTAAATCAAGACAATTACTTGGAAATGCTTCAGAATATTTTATTGGCATCACTTGAGCAAGAGGAATTGTTTCCAACAATATGTGTGTCCAACTCATGGTACCTTGATTGTAAGAGAATTCTGAAATTTACACTTTCCTAATAGATGGATTGGACGAGATGGACCAATATATTGGCCATATCGGACACTGGAGTTAACTGCAATGGATTCTTTTCTGTGGAGTTACCTAAAGCAAAAAGTGTACAGAGAAAGAATGGGAAATACTTTATATTATCTAAAAATGCGGATTACGAAGTCTGTTCGAGAAATTAATGCTGAAATGTTGAACTAAATTTACAAACAATTTAGAAAAAGAGTTTAAGATTGCGTTGGATGTGGAGGAGATTATGTGGAATAACGTTAGAACTTTAGTGGTCATCCTTTTTTACAAACTGCAAAATCAATAAGAATTTTATCGAAATGACATCTGCCTTTTGTCTAACATTAATAATGTAATATAACATTCGGGCTTAGTCATATTGAAAATCAACAACTCGACATCGTTTCAAGTTTTTTATCTTATCTTAAATGATTACTGTTTTCTTTAATTACCAAAAGTGATTTCGATACAATCGAAATGGTTTATAAAGAGAAGAAGTTTTTCTCCTAAAACTCATATTAAAATATTTTCCCTATAGGAAACCACATCATTTCGCACACTATATGAAGAACTAAAAATAGATATGTACATAGGTCTACTGAATGAATAAGTAGATTATTGTAATCCAAGTTGCTACTATACAATTCAATTCTTGGGAGAAATAAGCACTTTATCTGTAATTTATAATGCATAAACTACTTTTTTTTCTAAATTTTACATGCTTTGAATTCCCTAGCCCTTAAGAAATCGGTGAAAATTTTCCATGGAAATAACAGTCATCAGTTCATTGATAAACATTAAAGCCTGACGGAATGCCAAGAGTTGGGGCAAAATCCGAATATACAGACTGTTTCTTAATAACATGCTAATATTTAAGGGTGTTATTCTTGGGTCCATTTTATGAAAAGGACTTGATATGAACATATGTCCTAAATGTCTTATATTTTGAACTGTAGGATGCTAAAGTTTAAAAAAAAATTTAATCATGTGAATTCGTAAATTTAACCGTAGAGAGAATATATACAGAGAGCCCATGCATTGTTATTTTTTGGGCACGCCATTGTGGACGTGGAGGAAAGAACGGCTACGTCCAGAACTAGCGGCAGCACCTGCTCCTGGGATTAAGCTTATGCCTGGTAGATGTCGTGAAGTATTTTCAAATATTTTTTAGTATTAGTACATATTATTATTATTATATAGACAAAATAGTACTCATATTTAATAATAAATTTTATTATTTAGATTTACAAATAAAAAAAATGCAATCTATTATATAAATTCCAACAAAATTCGTATATAGCACGGTATATAGCAAAGATAAGAACCTTATTAAAATGCGTATGTATAAAAACTTTGAATGAGTGTGTAAAATCAAGGCCGACTCTTCCTGACAAGGAAAAAAATGATACGACGGAGCAAAGAAATAATGTAAACAACACGTAAGTTACTGAATAGCACTAATTCATATGGTGAAGTAGACATACATATTATCTCTCAATTCATGAAAAAAAAAATCGAATGTTAAATGCCACATTTTTAAAATTATTTTGTAAGTGTTGCTGCCGATATGCGACGTATTATATACGAGTTATATACAGTATCTCCAGATTTCGATGCTCACCATTGGTATATTGGTTATTAGAAGACATAGAAGAATGGTTAAATAGGGAATGTTTTGCAGAATTCAATGGTCGCAACAAATCTCATTTCATATTCATTCGGACTTTTGCCAATTTTGAGATATTTTGAAAAAATCAATATTTGCCGATTTGAATTTTCCTCAATAAGTCGATAACGCCTAATGCGAACGCTTTTAAACTCTAACATTATTGAGACACTTTTTTAAAACAAATTTTTTGGTGTTAACAGTAACCCCCGATTTTTATTTGTTTCCAAGTTCTTAGCGCTATCCGTTGTTTTTCTTATGGCGGCCATATTGGATTTTTAATTATTTACATAGTCCTTAAAAATAGCTTTTCAATAATGTAGAACATACATGCCTAATAAATCTTTATTGAGAGATATGAACATTTAAATAAAATTCACTCTAATACGGTTAGTTGGTTATTAAATAAATGGTAGTGTAAAACAGACGATAAATAAGCTCTGTCTTTATTGACATGTAAAAGTGCAGTGAAATTGGTGGGAGATTTAGAACTTTGTGTAAGTAATTACCGTTAAGCATGGAGATAAATAAGAATTGATATTGGCACACACAATTTCAAATGAAGTATGGGTTGATATGTAGGAAGTTTATTTCAAAGTGAACAGAATCTCTGAAAATGCTTGCACAAGTTACGCTCAGCGTTTTCCGGAAAGACCACAACCACACAGAAATTTAGTGGACTATGGAAGCTTCAAACAAAAGAGATCTATCAAGTTAGCAATGCTGATATACTTCAAAATAATATTTTACAATATGTTATGAACAAGCCAAGTACATCAGTACGTCGAGTAGCTCGAGAAACTGGAATTCCGAAATCTGGTGTTTACAGAACGTTGAGAAAAAACAAATACCACCCATACAAACCACCAATTGTGCAGGGTTTAAGCGATAATGACGTATCAGCAAAGATTACAATTTGGCAGGTGGTACAAACAAAAAAGAAGTCAAGTCTTTTCGAAAAACGCTGAGCGTAACTTGTGCAAGCATTTTCAGAAATTCTATTTACTTTGAAATAAACTTCAGCCTTTACTTATTTGAAAATGTGTGTGCCAATATCACAATTCTTATTTATCTCCATGATTAATGGTAATTACTTAAACAAAGTTCTAAATCTCCCACCAATTTCACTGCACTTTTACATGTCAAAAATGACAGAGGTTATTTATCGTTTGTTTTACACTACCATTTAATTTCATAGCCCACTAATTCCGTATTAGAGTGTTCATATCTCTCGTGTAAATAAAGATTTATTAAGCATGTTGTACATTATTGAACATCTACTTTTAAGGACTATATACCTAATTAAAAATCCACTATGGCCACCATAAGAAAAACAAAAGATAGCACTAGGAACTTGGAAACAAATGAAAATCGAGGGTTACTGCTAACACCAAAAAATTTGTCTTAAAAAATGTCTCAACAATGTCAGAGTTTAAAAGCGATCGCATTAGGCGTTATCGAGTTATTGAGGAAAATTGAAATCGGCAAATATTGTTTTTTTCAAAATATTTCAAAATTGTAAAGTCCGAATGAATTTGAAAGGAGATTTGTTGCGAGCACTGAATTCTGCAAAACATTCCCCATTTAACCGTTCCTCCATGTCTTCTAATAACCGATATACCAAATGTGAACATCGAAATCTGGACACACTGTATAAACAAACACAACCTTATAAAAAAGTAAAAAGCAAGTCATTTATAAGATATAAATACTGGGGTCTGAATATGTGACCTTCTCCGAGAAATGGGACCTAGTGTGTCAAAAAACGGGTTTGGACTTAAGAGTGGATTCTGGTACCTAAAGGGGTGTAGAATAAGATGAAATGAGTTAGATTTCTGATAAAAATTTATTTACCCCATAAAAACGTACAAAACGAACTTGGGGAAATCGATAAAAATGAGAAAAACATTAAAATTTTATTTTTTTTGTTTTAAATTGTTTTTTTTTCGTCAGTCTTCGAATTTTTTTGGAGTTTGGACTTTTTTTTCGGTGTTTCGTGATCTGGTAGTTCGATTTTCTTCCGTTTGACAATTTCAGTTTTTTCTTTTTTCGGCGCTTTGACTTCAGCTTTCTTTTTCTCGTGATCCGGTGCTTCGATTTTTTTTTCTTGCTGGCAGGTTCAGATTTATTTTTCGATTTTTTTTTCGCTTTGGGTTCACTCGGTTTAGGAGCTACAAAATCCCGTTTCTGTGAATCAGTACATAAGACCCTGACATTCTCATACAAATACCATTTGCGATCTAACGATAAACCGCTTGGTGCAATGAGCGGAGGTAATTCGTTTGGTAGCTCAGCCGTTAATCGCAGATTAAATCTTTCTTCTTCCGAGTCCAAAAGTTCTTTACATACAATTTCGTTTTTTTTGAAGTCAAAGTGGTGGTACTTGGTAATACCTAAAATGCAAAAGTTTACAAAATTAATTGAAATGAATTTGAAAAATTAAAATCACAAAATCGCGACAGTTTACCTGGTAATCTTTTGTAAAATCCTTCGAAATGAGTATCCCATGTTCGCCACTCTACTTCACTTCCATTCACAGCGTTGTTAAATTTATTACTGCTAGATCTATTGACCACATCTTCAAAATCTTGGTAATAATCTACATTTGAGCGACTATATTCTAGTTCATTAATCCGAAAGAGCGATCGGGACTGAACTTGGTGTGGCCAGTTAGGAGGAAATTTAATGATATCGATTCGTTTAAGCCATAATCCACTCGCCAGGCCAAATAATGCATCATTGCATTATTTTTATTCTGTGCTACGCAGTTATCACAAAATAAAACTAAATTTTTAACGGCATTCTTCGTGAAGTAATCGTGAATTTGGCTAATGACAGCATTAGGTCCTTTTCCTATTTCGAACTCTTCGTCTAATAAATAGTTCGACTGAACGTTAGTGAATTCATTATGAATACCAAAAAAACATTTACGAGCTGCTTTGAAATATGCCGTTCCGACTTGTTGTGGACTGGATGGATAAGATATATTTTGTGCATAGTCGAAACTCACTACAAGAGTAGAATAAGCATCACTCATCTTGCAGCATTGTTGGTAGAATTCACGCTGGCGTTTCGCATGGTCAAGATGAGTAACAGCCATTCGTAATTTTGCTTCTTTTGTATCTGAATCAGATTCTTCCAAAACTCGTCGTAGCATCAAGGTATTCTGTTGACAGACGTCACAAAGATCAGTTTTCGGTTTCATAGGCGAGATGTAAGGGCAGTACTTCATCCAAATTTTGTAAAAAGTTTTAATTGCGATTTTATCTTCAGTAAGACAAACTTTCTCAAAACGACGATAAACAGCACTTTTTGTTTCACTGGATGGTAGCAGCATTACTTTACAGTCTTTGTAGTTTGGCATTCTACTAGAAAGAGGTATTGCGATTTTTTCAGCAAAATTTTGAATAAATTGAACGATACGAGTAAGTGATTCCGGTGGTAACACACGCGATTGCCGTTTTGAAGACTTGCCACTTAGTTCATGTTTTCGTTCAGAAAAGCCAACATTATCACTATGTCGAATCAAATTTTTATAACGTTTTAAACCAACATCGTAAATAAAACAAAACATCTTTCTACAAATATGAATGCCACGAAATAAGTACATTGTATCAACTCTGGATTTATTTTTTACCCTTTGGCCATACTTCTTCCGACTTTCAGTATTATAAACGTTTTCGAGCGATAAATGTTGTCGATGAAATTCCAAATGGCTCAAATGGACTAAATCTTGTTCTGGTTTACTTAATTCTTGGAAAAATTGCCGGCTTTGTATAGCAAGATTTTCTGGAATTATTTTATTACATTCTTTCGAACAACATGCTTCGGATTTTTCTCCGTACATCAAAACGATGTTCATCGACTCTTGTATATCTTCAACGGATTCCTCCAATTCGGATATAATATTGGATTCGGAAACATCATGCAAAAAACTTTGATTTTCAGTTAGTCCCGAAGTATTAGCACCGACACTTTCAGATAATGTCATATCGATCTCATCATCGCCATAAACCGAGTCTAGTCTTTTTAAATCATCATCAAAACTGTCAGAAATATCCATTTTTATAAAAATTACTTCAAATTAACATCAGCTTAGTAACAAAATTACAAAAGAACCAAAATTGCGAAACAACTTTTGAGATATTGATAACACTCGTTATACAGTTGGCACAAGACTGAAGCGTCACTTTATTCTTTTCCTTTCTTATAGTTATTTTTACAATGTTCTTCGTATTAGTATACGCACATCATACAGTTATACAGTTATACAGTTGGCACAAGACTGAAGCGTCACTTTATTCTTTTCCTTTCTTATAGTTATTTTTACAATGTGTACAGAGCAGCAACAATAGCAAAGGTATTGTCACACTAAAAGCGAAAAAAAATACGTCACCACATAGGCATGACGTCACCAAAGTCGGCACCCAATCATAACTAACCATACCAAATCGCATCTCCCAACTGAAGGCGTGTTCAAAGTGATAATGCGTTATGAAACTTTAAATGCGTTTTTCTCAAAACTTTATTTTCACACACTAGGTCCCTTTTCTCGGAGAAGGTCACATATATTTAAAGTTTTTTTAAAAAGCCATAAATTTTTTTGTTGACAGTAAGCAATAAATCTCTTTGATAGGATACTTATGTGTGTATATTTCATTCATAATCTTCTTTTGGTGTTTTTATTTAGTTCTCGGATTACAGTTACAAATAAATTCCGTATGGTTTAGTTTCGTTCTTAGTGTATAGATGGTAATAGTTGTCTTAGCTGCTTTCTACCACAGATACCAGCACATTATAGCAGGATTTACTCTAAATTTTATGTTGCCCGATTTCCCTATTTGATGGGCTCTCTATATATATATTCTCTCTACGATTGAACCATGTTTTTTTTAATAATAGTTAATGTTTAATGACTTAAATACGTGACATGTATATTAGGTAAATAAATGTTTATGATTACAAAATAAAATCTGCTTCTTACCTACTAGATCATTTTTAATTTTTGTTAATACCTAATTACATAACATCATGCACATGAATGAATTTCATTTTTTTAAGCGAAAACCGTACGTGAAACAAAAAAAAACAAGAGACCAGATTTGCTCTGAAACGAATGGGGATTGTAAAAGTAAGTACTTTAAGAAAAAGCAAAGGCGTAACATATGTTTCTTCAAAAAAATTTTTAAAAAAAACGTACAGGCACCACAGGTCAAAACTATAAAATTGATTGTACATCAGAAAATGCGTCTTGATGCATAAAGGGCGTGTACAAAATTTCACAAAAATATCTAGGGTAATACCAAAGTTTAAAAAATTTTTTTTTGAAGTCTAGCACCCTACATTTCAAAAGTTAAGACAATTAGGACATATATTAATAAGAAGTTTTTTTCACAAAATGGACCCAAGAATAACTCCCTTAAATATTAGCATGTTATTAAGAAACATATAATATAATATTAATACATTTCTCGTGTATTTGTTGTGAAGAGAGTTATTATAAAGGGATCAGATTACAGCAGTGATAAATGAACGGTCAAAGCCAATCCATTACAAGTTTTTGAGTAAAACATAATAATTAATCAGATCAACAGCCTCCCTCAAATATGTATCAATAATATCCACCTGACCTATTTGATCCAGGGTATAACAAGTGAACGCTATATACCCAAGAGAATGCAAAGATATAGTTTCACTTGACCAGTGTTTTTATGAAATTTAAATCTTTTAGTTTTCCTTTCAGATAGCAGAATTAAGTCATTCCGTATCCAGTCCTATGTCGTTTCGAGTGGAATATAAGCGAACATCAACGGGGCCTGCCATGTTCCAAAGGCACGTCCGTTTTCAAGTGGATATTTCAACGATAACGAAGCAAATCGGTGAAAATTCAAACAAAGAACCTTTGTACGCTATCACGTTTACTTTACTATCAGGTACGTCTGGAACCTCTAAGCATGAGTCAGCTTTGATAGGAACATTAATACAAATTCACATTTCAGGCAATATCCGAAGATTTAGAAGGGTATGCGAGCATATTCAAGCCCAAGTGTGCACGAGAAGACCTCCGCCTAGTCCTAGAGCACAGAGAAAGTTCACGACTGAGTTGAGTGAAAGTTCCAGTTGTGGTTCTGATTCCAGTGAACTTTATCACTTAAACACACGACAAGTAAGTTTTTGATTCATTTTTGAAAAAAAATCGCGTTAATGTCTGCTGCCTGATGTCAAAATAATTGGTTGAAGAATATACAATTATACAACTGCTAACGATCGCTAGATAGTGTTTAATTTATTTTTTGCGTTGTAGAGATTGTAGCAAGGGGTTAGGCAATTTTATTCGAAAATTTGTTACATCAATTTATACGCTCATGATTCCATAATATGCAACAACCATTGTACCCAAAACATGTTTTTGATTAGAATGCTCTTGTTTTAATTTTTCTACATTATAGGCGAAACAAATTGTTGAAAGTGTGGTGTTTAAATATGTGTTACTGAAAAATTAATATCAATAAAACCTTTAAAGAATTGGGCAAAAACAAAAGAACATTGACTAAGCATATCTTTATATGAAATGATTCCGAAAGTATATGTGTACCTCGATGCGCAAGTGGAGGTTAAACTAACAAACCAGACAGTTTAAGAAAGTACTGAACATGTTTAGGACAATAACCATGTCATCTAAGATATCTGTTGAAAACTTTCATAGTAAGCACAACTTTTACTAGGTAAGTACATGTACGTTATCCTTAAAGATCTTCATAAACTACCATATAAGTTGCGGCACCCTATCAATGGATGCTAAATCAGATAAATAGTGATGACGCATGATAATTTGTCGCACTTGTTGGGGCGCCAAAATTGACACGAATAGGACAGTTTTTGACAATCATTGTTTACGAGGTATATTGACTGAATAATGTCGTGATGCTTACACAACGAAAGTGCGGAGTATATATAGGGTACAGTAAGAGAAAATATTAATAAACAACTAGCAGCGTTGTTTCTTAAAGCTTTTATCAAATTATTAAGTAGGCAGATTAACAAATGTGACACACAGCAGACGATATTTAAACTAGGGACGTGAATTTTGGACAGAATTTACTAGTGTTGACGGGCGTCGATGGTTGAACATTAGCAGGTATTAGACTAGAAGGAAAACACCGATAATGTGACATCAAACAAAATCACAAATAGTCGATATAATTCACGGATCAGAATACGTGCACTGAGTGGATGAAAATGGCACATATATATGTATATATGTTTTGTGTCAATAAAGTTTATTATTATTATATATAACAGCAGATAAATCCAACAAAAGGAAAGATATTAAATGTGCGCTTCAGGCATGTGTCGAATACCAGGGAGAGTAATTGAAAGTTGGAAATATCTTTGCTAACCTAATAAGAGAATCAACTTATTGGTAATAACAGGAAAAATAGTCTACATTAAAAATAAAATGAAAATAATATATTTCAAATACAAATAAGAAATCTAAAAAATAGTTATTTCATTGAAATGTTGCAAGAGCAGGTACTCAAAGTATGTATAGCAAGTAGCAGACAAAGAATCTTTGCCGATAACTTGTAACAGAGGAATCACTTTTTGAAAATTTTGGAAATGCGAAGTTTATCTGCTGAATTGGAATATATTAAAAATTACAATTCTTAAATGGGCATTTTATTTAATGAAAAATGAAAATCCTTCAGAATTTATTGTAAAACTTCCGCATTCTCCAAAAAAGA
The DNA here is from genome assembly GCA_963170755.1 of Amphimallon solstitiale. Classification (NCBI taxonomy): domain Eukaryota; kingdom Metazoa; phylum Arthropoda; class Insecta; order Coleoptera; family Scarabaeidae; genus Amphimallon; species Amphimallon solstitiale. The sequence goes on along the minus strand of OY720677.1, from coordinate 100,124,780 downwards.
AAAATTGATGTTCGGTTTTATGTTTCTGATGAGTAATAGGTGAATACAGCAAGTTGTTGAGATAATTTTTAAATCAGTTACATGAACGATGTACTTAGCAAACAATACTTGCACAAAGATAATTGGAGCGACTCATAAGACAAGAGAACTATGGATTCTTTGTAAACTTTTCACCAGCCACCATCTTCACTTTTGGATTAGAGATATTTGAAAAAAACGCTCAGCCCTCCTTCTTTCGAAAATGTATGAGATATGGACGCGGAATTTTAAAGCAATATTTAAAATAAATAAAACAACCTAGATTCTAGAACATCCGTCAAGATCTCTATTTTCGACAGAAATAGGTGGAGTGAAAATGGTTTTCAGATTCTCAATTTTTTCGGTGGGTTTAGCTTTTTCTTTGAATTCTTTGGAACAATTTACATTTAGAAGACCCTGAAACAAACTTAAAAATCTCGATTTTTGAAAAAAAAGGGGGGGGGGTAAGATTCACACTTTCGGTTCTTTTTTTGCGATATCTTTTTATCCATAAGAGGCAAGAGCGCCAAATTTCGGAACAATGTTTAAAATAATTGGAGCAATCTGGAATAATCGTTAGAACATCGATTATTGACAAAAAAAGGAAGGGGTGCAAGTCGCTTTTTTTCAATTTTCTATGCTGACAAAGTTATTCTCAAAAATTATTTTGAACATTTAGAAGTACCTAGAACAACCATCAGGATTTCGATTTTCGAAAAACGGAAGCTGCCTCACTGTTTCAAATTTCGTTTTCTGGCCATATTTTTTTATTTACAATAAATACTGTTCTTAATGTTTAGAACAAACTAGCAAAAATAGGGGGTTCGACTTTATAATTTTGGACTTTGTTTTATATTCAAATAATTTCAATTTTACACCTAAATCATCCGTCAGAATTTTAATTTTCCAAAAAAAAGAGGCGGCTTGAAAAAATCTTTTTTTTTTAAATTATAGATCGATTGTGATTCTTTTTCGAGATTATTTGAAACAATCTTTAGAACAATTAGAACAACCTGGACCAATTGTCAGATTTCCGATTTCCGAAATAAAGGAGGCCTAGCGTCACACAAGCTATGGAAGCGAAAAGTGGCGTCATGTATTGAAAATGAAGGAGTCTTGAACAGCGGAGCTGTCGTGAAACTTAAACTAAAAACATCCGTTGGAATTTCAATTTACGAAAACGGGGCTGGTAAAGAGTTTTTTTTTCTTAATTATTTAGACAGATTATGTTTTTTTCGAGATTCCTTGAGACAGTGTTCAGAGCAATAGGAATAACCTGGAAGAACATTCGGAATCTTCATTTTCGAAAAAAGTGGAGATGAGTGAAAAAGTCCTATTTTCCAATAATCTCGGCAGATTTTTTTTTTTGAAATACTTTGGTACAAGAAATTGGTATAATCGTCAGATTTCTGATTTCCGAAAAAAGGTGTTCTGAACGTTAAACCTACAACATCCGATAGAATTTTAATTAAAAAAGCGAGGACTGGTAAAGAGTCGTTTTTTTCCCAATCATATAGGCCGAGAATCTTTGAAACAATGTTAAGAGTAACTAGAATAACCAAGAAGAACATTTAGCACCTCCATTTTTGAAAAAAGAAGACTGGGTGAAAAAGTAGTCTTTTCCAATAATCTCAGCCGGTTCTTTTATTCATCTATTTATTTATTTATTATTTTTTGAAAAATTTTGGAACAATTTAGAACAACCCTAGAAGATACTGGAATAACCGTCAGATTTCCAGGCCATGGAAACGAATGCACAGAAAATGACGGAACTATGAACAACACCCGAACTGTTCTCTGTGAAAATACACGTACCAAAAAAAAATATTTCTCATTACATGGTATTGAACATGAATGACATTAAATTAAAATTGATTTTACTTTTATTTTAGATGTTATTGTGATTGTCCAACTACGTTTTAATGCTTATAGACATCGCAATTGCAAACCGTTAAGTACCCACTTTTTAGTTTGTTGCCTAAACATCTAAGCTACTCGAATTTAAGTTTCTGTTTTTTTTTATATTTTCAGTAACGTAAAGAAAGAGTAGATCGCAAGCCCTAAAACCGACGTAAGTCTATTCTTAGAGTGAGAAATTTTAACGCTGCACAGTAATAAATTTAAAGATAAAGTGAAAGGCAAAAGACAAAAATCCTTTTTATCTTTCACAAATTAAATCGAGATTTTAAAAGAGAGAGTTGTTACGCTATACTTTTTTATTGGATGATTTTTTTTAACTCACTGTAGCAACAAACTGGATGAAAGATGTTCAAATCGAAATTATAATTTGCTTTATGTCAGTAATACATATACAAACGCAGAAATTATTCGCTTCTTGCTCAAAGTATTGGCTTGCGATATAAGGATTGAAATCAAATGAAAATTGAACTTTATAATATGTTCCTAAATACAGGTTGATTAAAAAGTGTGATTTGGCTACTAAAATGTGCATTTCTTGTTGCCAGTAGTTATTCCTCGAGTAATTTATTCCAATAAATTAATGTTGCAGGTGATCTATTTTTACCGTGTGGATTTTATTCAATGCATGCCTAATTCTAATTACATTTTTTGATAAATGTCCGTCCTCGGTAGAAGGAAGCGCTAGTAATTCAGAAATTTGCACCAATAAATGCAGAGGTCATGGAAAAATGCAATACGAGGAGGAAATTCAGTAGGATTTAGTCCCTGAACAGTCCTGTTACAATAGACACTCGATAGTGTAAACTGAATAAAACAGTTGTTCACATTATCAGTTTATTCACGATAATGCAGGTTATACCTAATAAGTAATAAACATTGATATTAAGAAAATAAACACATAAAATATAGTAATACTAATTAAAAAATAGCAACAAATAAGAAAACAGTAATAGAACATTTTTTGTTCAAAAAGTCAGAAATTTGTGCTTATTTCTGGTAATTTTTTACATTTTACGTAACGGTTTTTGCTCTTATTGTCTTTATAAGGTCGTAATATCCGTATCATTCTGCTCTGCCCACTGAGTTAATACATTTAAAGCGTTTATAGCCCTATCTAATGGTACATAGAGTACAGAATGTTTTTCGATCGGCTTCTCACGTTCCTCAACATCATTTTCGAGTTTAGTTGTTTTATTCAATTTAGTTGTACATTGATTCCACTCCGAAACATCAAATCTTTCAAGTAGCCTATTGTACATGCATCTAGGACAAATTTGTATATGTATTATGTATAGGGGACTATCCTGAAGCGTCAATGTACTTACGAAGACATTGGCGTTTCACACATTGGCGAGTTGCACAGTTTTGTCATCATTCTTACCTGAAACTCCATCTTAAATATTTTTTCAAGACGTTTTATAATTTCGGGATTAGTTGGTTACTGCGTCTCTAATACACAACTTTTTCAGTCTATGGGAAATACTGTTCATATCGATTTCTACTATAGTAGTAGTAGATCGAAGACTGTTCCTGCATTACAATTTTATTAGTCTAATTATATTTTGGCCCATCGGCTTTATAAGTGGTGTGACATCAGAGGAAGTATTGTTACAATTTGCCGATCCTCAGTTTTAATTCTTCGTCATCTGGATGCCATGGCGCATTATCTAGTATGTAGAAAATTAGAACTTACCGTACAGGGTTGGTTATTCATTATAAATTACCCAGCCTTTATCATCGTTATTATTGCATATACAATAAATGTTTCAAATAAAAGTTGTGTGGCTGTGACTGAATTTTATTCGCATGTCATCAAAAACACAGTGGCGTGCAGATACAACAGTATACATTTTTTTTAATGGAATACCTGTTATTATTACATTTTTATAAAGATCTCTTTTCTGATTTCAAAAATAAACCATATGATATCAGTATCTTAAACCGTTTTCGAATTATTCAATGTCAAATATCGTAGTTACTGTACTATGTAAAAGCTAACAGCATTGAAATGACAACTATTGTATTTTATATATGATATTTCCTTAATAAAATAGTTAGAAAACAACAAAGATCTATTTAAGAAATTTAAATACAAAAAAATAATAAATTATAAAAGATGTTTATATATTCATCATTATTTTCAATGAATAATTAATAACGTTTTTTTAATTGATAAATGTATTGAAAATGGTTTAATTATTGACATTAAGATAATTTATTTCAAGTCGAATCCATTCTTAAATCACTTGAATACTATTGTTATTATTGACAGTATCTTATCCTTAAAGAAATTAATCTTAGGGGTCAAGTCAGGATTATTAGTGGCCACTTAATAGTTCCGTTATTCCCTATCCATACCGCGAATACATTATTCAAATGATCTCAAACATGTAAGGCACTATGCGGAGCTGCCTCATCTTGCATCCAAATCATATCATCGAGTTCGGCCTCCAGAAAATTTTGTATAATAATGTTTTCAACTTCTGGGATAATATTCCCAAAACGGTAGCTCCATTTAAATTATAATAATAAAATATAGGTCCACAATTTTGTTTCGGAAAGTGCCACGTTATTTGCTCCCTGATTTTTTTATTTCTTTCACCGTTCTTTTTCTTTTGTATTTGTTTTCATAAGACCTTCGATTTTTTCTATTAAACACTCCTGTAGTGAAAAAGGATGACTCATTAGTCCATAATATTTTAGTAAAATAATCGGAAACTTTATTCAAATTGTGAATCATATTGCAGCAAAAGTCTAGCCTTTTCCCTTTTTGAGTCTCTCATAAAACTTGTACAGGTAATATTTTATACGGTCTATAATTGCTTTTTTTTAACGTCCGTTGGATTTTGGCATAACTGTTCTCTAATTGAACAGCGGCATTATTTAAGCTACTTTCAGAATTTTCAAAAATCATACATTTTTCAATAACAGGCTACTAGCGAATAAATTACCTTACCTTGGAAATGTGGTGATATATGGGTCATTTTCAATAAGCTTTAACTTTTGGCTTATATTACTTTCAAAAAATATACTTTTACCGATTATACTGTTATACTTTTTGTAGTGATGTTTGAAATGTTTAGAAACTAATTATTAACTTGTAAACCGAAATTTTTACTGGCACTTTTTTATCATTACAATCACGTATTGGCTGTTATGCGAACGTGACGGTAATGTTCGTGACGGTAATGTTTGAACAGTACTAAAACAGTGTTAGAAATGTTACATCTAGAAAGAAATACTTGAGGTTAGGAAATATGAAACTAGTAGTGGTTTAAAATATTGGACAAATGTGATGGTAACGATGACTACTATTAGATGTAAATTGTCCCATGGGACGGTAATGTTAAGAGAAAAAATACGCTGCCTAAAACTTACCCTCTTATAGAAAAAAAAAACCTGTATAATAGCAGTTATTTTGTAAAACACGGACTCGCAACATCCACTTGGCTATAGAAGATCATAAAAGTAAACAATTATTTTTCATTAAATTGACACACCATAACGTAATATACCTAAACAAAAATAGAACGCCCTAATATCATTTTAGATAGGATTGTAGTTATAGGGTATATGTAACGTTAAAGGTTATTGAAAATGACCCATATCTATTTGTTCGTTCTCATTTACTTCAACTAAACGGTGTTTTCTACTAAAACTGGAAGTATTTTTTATCTTTCGGTCAATTCTTTTAAACATGTTTTCTGACGGTGTTGGACGATTTGGATGTAACGCCCTAAATACTCTTTTTGCTGCACGTTTATTTTGTATAATACAGGTAAATATTTGCACTTTTTCATTCTCACTGTAAATCATTTTGATTATTTTATTAAGGAAATGTCATTTATCCAACATAATAATAATAATATTAACTTTTCCACAGTACAGTAACTACGATATTCGAAATTTAATAACTCGAAAACGGTTTAAGATACAGGTATCATATGGTATATTTTTGAAATCAGAAAAAAAAGACATATTCAATAATACATATACAGGTGATTCCATTTATTCTTTTTCTATTTTTTTTATATCGTTGTATCTGCACGCCACTGTTTTTTTGATGGCATGCAAATAGAAGTTGTCCAAGCTGATTTTGAATGTTTATAGTCTACATGACATTTAAAATTTTTATATGGCTTTAGGCTCGTAGTTTCACCCATAAAATAGCTTTACTTTATGAGACTTAGTTGCATTAGTGCATACAAACAATATTACTCTTTGCTTTTCTGTTCTTTTTACCAGCAGCAGTTTTTTCTTCCGCGGAGAGAAGTGTTTTTTCTGATAATTTCTAAGTCTTCTCTCATCAGCATTGTACAGTTCCTTCCATGTCTCACGAAGTTCTTCTATTTTAGTTTTTAACTGTATTTTAAACGGATTCACGAGGTCCGGCTGAGAGGAAAATTTTCTCCTATAAATGTTCAAAAAGCAAATTAGAAACCTCTTTTTAAGCGTTGTAGCCGTCCCTCACTGGCTGTAATTTCTTTATCTTTATCTTTGATTTGTGAATGGATGAGTTTTGCTTTTTGCTTAATTATTTCACGTTACAATATTTTTTTTTATTTCTTTGGTCGTCAATAAATCATCTATACAATATTTTTTCAATTTTGGGGAACTCGAAACTCATTAAAGTTTGTTTCTTACTCCGACGTAAGAATCACTAACAACTGTAGAAATTATTTTCTTTTCTTGTTTTATTTTACAAACTGTAGATTTAGCGGCAACATATTATTGGTTAAATATATACTATGTATATTCAGTTCTTGAATCACAAGAGACTTTGCATGAAGAGTAAGGCACTTTGGTTTTTTAAACGACATTTTATTGATAACTGTCGAAATTATTATATAAACACAAATTACAACCACTAACAACGAACTGCTGCTCAGAGTGAATACACGAAATGAACTTATACAACAGGGGAAGTACCGAATACACATATATATTGCGAATTTACAACCAAATATATACACTTTAGGCCTTGTTTAAGTTGAAGTAAGAACGAACATGCTAGCGAAGTGAAGAAAATTACATATGTTGTTGATTTGAATATAAGTGTTTATATTGGAGTAACAGCGGAACAGCGAAATACATCTGGATTTTGCATATGAAATTCGTTTCCGTATGCGAAGGTAATTGTTTACCGGTATACGGTGGCTTAGCATAATTAATATGTTGTTCACTTTATACGGGATTTCCTTTACACGATGTTCACACTATAGATTGTCTATTTACTTACATTTACAGTATTTGCTATTACTTTCTTATACATAGTATAAGGAAGTATTGTGATGATGAAAATTTTCGACCTCGAGATTTTTGCAGATATCCACGTTTTGAGGTCCCCTGATACCAAAAAGTGGTTTTTAAAAAATGTCTCTCTCTCTCTCTCTCTCTCTCTCTCTCTCTCTCTCTCTCTCTCTCTCTCTGTGTGTGTGTGTGTGTGTGTGTGTCTGTGTGTCTGTGTGTCTCTGTGTGTGTGTGACCACGATAGCGGTCAAACCGCTCTAGATATCAATTCCAAATTTTGTATTTACGAATATAATCTCCCTCTTGAGAACTGATTAGATTTTGAGCAAAATCGGCGAACCGGAAGTAGTAGTTTACTTCAGTGAAAAAATCGAATTTTGCAAATATTTCGTCAATTACTAAGTTTAAACAAATTTATAAAGAATTCAAATGTACTCAAAATTAAATTTGAGAAAAATTCTTTTAATAAAGTTTTTCGAAGTTCCTACCGGAAGTAGGTCTTTTACTCTTATCGAAAATCAGGTTTTTTGCGAATATCTCGCACGTCATGCTTTCTAGGCAGGTACATTACGAGTACAAAAGTATTTAGAACATACTTTTAAATATCTTTTGTATAAAAAAAATTTGAAAATTCAGACCGGAAGTACCACTTTTACTCTTATCGAACAGCGATTTTTTGCAAATATGTCGTAAATTATGCATTCTATATATATTTATGAAGAGTACAAAAGTATTTAGAGTTGGATTTGGAATATTTTTTGTATAAATGAAATTTCAAAATTCGGACCGGAAGTAACACTTTCATACGTATAAGAAAGTCGTGTGGTGGCCACACCTCATTTTTTTTGGTAGAAATAAGCTGAATCCTTTATCATGTTTAATACATTTTCTTCCAATTCTACCTATTTTACTATATTTCGCATTGATGAATATTTTTGGAAGATGACGATTGAGAATCCGTTCACTCTAATAATGCATGCAAGTAATCTTGACAAGCCAGACTGCAATAAAAACCGTGAACCTCCGGGTTGTATAGCGATTAACTTGTGAGAGTAACACACATCTTACTTACATTACAACAATTTTATTGTGTACTAGTAACGGGTGAATATACCACTATTGTTATAACAATTAACAATCCTTATACTAACACTGTCCTTACTTAACCTACTATCGTTATTTATTAAACATGTTATTGTGGACTATTGTACTTAGTACTTTACAAAACACTGCATAAGTAGGTGCGCTAAATATGAGCATATATGCGGCAATTTCCGCATCGTAAACTATTGCCCTCATTACCTATTACAAGACTAATCGGCCTATAATAACAAATCATTGTCAAAGCAGTTTCTTCTGGAACTCATAAAGCTTTAATTTTCATTTGAACACAACCTTGTATCCATAATTTTAATTGCATTGTTTCTTTCTCAAGCGTGCTGAGTAAATTTAATTATTATTCTTTAGAAGAGCTTAAAAACGTCTACTTTTCTAAAAAGGATTTTGACAGTCCAATATTGAAATTTAAACATTCTAAAATAATTGATCATGCCAATAACTGTAAATAACTTGAATATCCGTTTAAATAAATTAATAATTTGATAATTCCGAACACTCAGGTAATATTCGTGTTCGCATTATTTACATCAGAAATAAAGTTAACATTAGAGAATATAATAATCCTTATATTATACAGGGTGTCCCAGAAATAAAAAGACGGAGTAGCAGAAATCGGATTGTGTAAAAACGTACCATCAAAATATCAAGTCTTTATTCGTGCGCAGACGGCAGAAAAAAAATAATAAAGAATTCAATTGGCCTTACGCCGACCCTGGACTAAATATCCACCTGCTTCACTTTCACAATCGTACCTTTTCAGGACCACCATATTACTTGTGTTAAAAAAAAGGAGGAGGAATAGATACTTCATAATAAATATCAAACCATTAATTACTTTAATTTTACACCTGCTAGAAAAAAATAATTACATTCTTGATATTTACTACGATTTATTGTATATTCTAAAATAATAATAATCAGCTGATTCCGACTACAAACACATAAAAGAGCAACAATCTTCCTATTAAAAAAAAAACAATCCTTTATTGTCTGCAATAAAGTGCGTCGCCCATCTGGGCCAACAACCGACTACATAGCTGCGTTATCTAGACGCATGGGGCAAAAAATATGTTTTATATGAATGAGTACGATTTAACGTTTTTTTCTCGTTTTATACAAATAAAAGCGTATTTTTCTATGAATGCGTGTTCGTTTCTATTTACAAATGAGCATTCTTACGTGTGTTTATAAACATACATTCTGTGCCAGGTCCGTAATGTATTTTTTTTATCTAAAAAACAACATAGAAAATTAAATTTTTAATTTCTTCGTAATTGCGGTATATTTGGGCCTGTTTTTGTTGTTTTTGTTCGGACTTTACATACCTGCTACTCCGTCTTTTTATTTCTGGGACACCCTGTATAAAGATAAAATATTGCTACGTACTCCTTTTATCTCTTAGACTGCCGTCTGCTCTGTTGAAGACGGTCGAAGTTCCGAAACGAGTGTAATAATTGGCGCCAGTTGTACGTCAGGTCCGCAAATGTTAAACTTGTATGAGACCATTATGATGAAAAATGAGGTAGGGAAGTAGGGTCAGAAGTCAATTAATAATTGAAAAAATACAAACAAAACACAAAAAGGAAGTCGTACACCATTCAAATTCCAAATAATCACCACGCTTTATTTAAAATGTCTTCCATAGTTATAAATATGCAATAATTAAAAGAAAGTAAAGTTAATATTGTACTTTAGGAACAATAAAAGAATTAAAAGTGTTGACTAGTTACAAACAAGAAAAAGTTAATGAAAATTTGTTTCCTATCACAAAATAACAACTAAACTTTAATTCGATGATCAAAATTAGAGGTTGAAAATTAAATCTTAACACTTCAGCAAGTACCTAAGTGCATAAGATTAAAAAAATATATTAAAAACTGATTGTGTTGAAAGTAAGCTACCATATAAATGAAAACATACCCTGCACCTTCGACATAGAAGGTTGGTGTTATACAAGAGGCGCCAATTAAAAGATATGCAACTTTGCTTAAATATATGGGACCATTATTTGTGACCATCTTTACAACCATATCAGAATCTACTTATCTTCATCTCAAAGTGAATTTATGACTAAACGTTCTACAGTGAACAAGCTGTGTTGTTTTACTCAATATGCTTCGGAGGTCTTGCAGATGTCAAGTTGATGTAATTTAGACTGACTTTCAGAAGGCTTTCGATCAAATTGATCATTTCATTATACAAAGAAGCTATCTGCCACTGGAGTGTCTCTGGCGCTGATACGACTATTTACATTATTAATTGTTCGATAGCAAGCAGTTTGTTGAATATTGTAAAATTCAATCGTCTTCATTTACTCCCACATCAGGTGTACCACAGGAATCTAATCTGGCACCTGTGTGCCAAAGGAATAGATTGTGAGGCGCTTCTCTTTGCTGACAATCTCAAGATCTTCCATGTAGTCGATACAGTGGATCACTGCCTGACACTACAGAGGAACTTGGATTCCGTTGGATTCCATCTACAGGAACTGTCGGGGCTTTAACACTTGATGCCTAAGTATTTTGCATTACACCTATATTATATCGAATTAGAGTCGCTTCACTCTTATAGTGTTCCATCTATCAATCCCACAGTAACAACATAAAAGCAGTCAGATATTTCTAAAATTGTTAATTGATGAGACTGATACATGTTGAAACTCCATATTTAACTGAATAAATAAAATACGTAAACTTAGTTTCAAAAATTATTTGAACGATTCAAGAATTTAACAACTACTAAATTTACTGTAGATGAACAACGCCTGTTGTCTAAAGGTTTTAAACATAACATCAAGCCACACATTAATAAAAAAACTACTAGAAAATTTAGCCGTAGAAACAGAGCTTGCCCTAAGCAAACAAAATGATAGTCTTAGAACCAAATTTATAGCGGAGGATATAATTAAGAACCATTCACTTTCAAACAATGTTAGCTCAGAAGTCAATACAATAAAATCTCTAAAACAAAAATCTTTAGAAAATCCAATTATTTTCACTAGAGCAGATAAAGGTAACACTGTCATTGTAATTTCTGAGCCAGATTATAATAAAAAAGTTATAGATTTCATAGATAATAATTCATTTTCAAAGTTACAATCAGACCCCACAAAAACGTTTCAAAAAGAACTAAAAATGGCTTTAAATGATTCAGATATTCTTTTTAACAATCAACAAAAACAACGTCTTACGATCATGAACCCCCAAGCACCTAAACTTTATGGATTAATTAAATTACACAAACCAGATATGCCCATTAGACCCGTAGTTTCCTTCATTAAAGCCCCGTGTAGTAAACTTTGCAAACAATTAATTCATATTATACTCGAACATACAAAATTTAAATCGGAGTGGTCCATACAAAATTCACAAGAACTTATTAAGAAAATATCCAGTTTAGATATTCCCCATAACAGTAAATTTGTTTCGTTTGATGTTACAAACTTATTCACCAATGTACCCCCTGCAGAGGTAATAGAATTAATATCTTCAATGCTGGACTTAAGACACGTTAACCCGATTACCAAAACCGAGATTTTACATTTTTTAAACATCTGTGTAAGACAGAATTACTGTCAATATAAACAACAGTTCTACACACAAACGACAGGTTTAGCAATGGGAAATCCCTTAAGTCCGCTAATGGCAGAAATATTTATGAACTACATCGAAACACAAATAAGTAAGCACCCCTTATTTAACAATTGTGTTTATTGGTACCGTTATGTTGATGACATATTAGTCTGCTTTAAAGGTACAGTTAGGCAGTTAAAATCGTTTCAAGACCACATTAACACCATACACCCTAATATAAAATTTACAACAGGAATAGAAAAGGATAAATCCATTAATTTTTTAGATTTAACGATTTCGAATAATAAAGGTAGGCATGAATTTGCAATTTTTCACAAACCTACGCACACATATACTACTATACATAAAAGTTCTTTTCACCCATGGTCACAGAAGTTATCAGCGTATGAGTCAATGATACATAGATTAATTAATGTACCGATGAATAAAACTAACTTTGAATTAGAACTAAATAGAATCTACACGATAGCTAACAATAACGGCTATACAGTAAATTTAGTAGACAATATTCTTGCACGAAAACGAAAAAAGCAGGCTTTATCGTTAATTTATCCAAAAATACAAGAAAAGTCAGATAACAAATATAATGCTTTCACCTATATAGGACATACATCAATAAAAATAGGTAAACTAATTAAAAACGTTAAAAATGAGTCAATAGCATTTAAAACTAATAATTCAGTTCAAAAATATATTAGAAATGATAAAGATAAAACGGATAAAAGGTTGAAATCGGGGGTCTATATGTTGACTTGTGAGTGTGATAAGGTATTTGTGGGACAGACAGGCCGTACTTTTGAACAAAGGACCGGGGAACATGAAAAAAGTTATATGGGTAAAAAAACGGGCTCTACCTTCGCAACGCATTGTATAGATGAAGAACACGAATTCAATAGAGATTTCAAAGTTTTACATATACAAGACAAAGGCAGAAACTTAATTTATTAGAAACCTTAGAAATTAATAGATATAGTAAATTAGGTCGTGCTTTAAACGATCAGACTCAGTTCAACTATTCCCCGTTGTTACAATGCTATAGTTTATAAAATACCCCCACTCATATCCCATACTTTTGTGACACTATATATTATGTTGTAATAATTTTGTATATTCAGTTACTCATCACCTGATGAAGCCAAAGTTTGGCGGAACAATATTGTAGTGATATTATTAAATAATTTTTGAAACTAAGTTTACGTATTTTATTTATTCAATTTCTAAAGTTCATGGGCTTTGTGGAAGATGGTGAATATCCTGAAAAGGGCTCAAGAAATGTTTATTCGTTTACTACGCTAAATAATAGAAGAATCAACCTTAGTGTAATCATATAGACTGCGCATGGCTACTGACATCAATATTCCGAGACATACGAATCCTCGTCAATAGAGGAAGTTTTATTATAAGGCTAATAAGGCCAAAATACTAGCTCTATATGTTGTGCAACTTATAACGGAATACACTGGCGGCAACAAATAGGGGATATGTATTAACAATGTATAAAATCGCAATATGCTATACATATGTATATAGTAAGTTTTTGCTTAGTTTGCTTTATCACAAAAACGCAAAAGTTGTAATACAATAATTCGTTCTATGTATTCAGTATTCACTTGGCTTGTGTTGAAGGCAGTTCGACCATCAGTTTTGCACACTAACAATGAATTTGCGGTATCTGAGTGCCGATGAAACTAACAGAGGCATCGGAATGCTTCAGGCCGGTATGCGGCAGGTGGATGTTGCTCGAGAATTAAGAACAACACAAAGCGTGATCAGTAGACTGTGGAACAGATTCCAAGAGACAGGATCGGCTGGTAGAAGACGATGTCAAGGACGGAAAAGATGTACTACTCGGAACCAGGACAGGTATTTAACGGTAAACGCTAGAAGAAGCCGTATTATTCCTGCGACAAGATTGAGACAGCAACTTGAAGCAACCACCGGTGCTCGTATCTCAGTTAGAACTGTGCGAAATCGGTTACACGAAATAGGAGTAAGATCTAGAAGACTATTGAGAGCGGTACCATTGACGGAAAAACATCGTCGTGCAAGACGAGCATGGGCACAAAATAGTAGAAACGGGGACGAGCAATGGCACACAGTTCTTTTCACTGATGAGTCTAGATTTGGGCTACATAGTGATTCTAGAAGAGTTAGCGTGTGGAGAACCTCGCAAGAAGCAAGCCACCGAATTAATGTCCAAGAAGTTTATGCTTTCCGAGGTGGTACTGTTATGGTTTGGGGAGGAATAGCTCTAGGCCGTCGTACACCACTTTACATATGCCAGAATAATATTAATGGAGAATTATACTCTCAGGACATCATTCAGGGCATTGTTGCACCTATGGCGCGAGATGTAAATAGAAATTTAATTCTTTTAGATGATAATGCACTTCCTCATCGCACGGGTCTTGTCCGTAGAACTTTAAATGAAAATCGAATCAGACATCTACCGTTACCAGCACGTTCCCCAGATCTAAATCCTGTGGAGCATGTCTGGGATTTGATGCAAAGACGTCTCGATGACTACCAACCACCCCCCATGAATAGGGCAAATTTAGTAGCAGCGCTTCCCAATATATGGGATAATTTATCGCAGGATATCCTGAATAACCTAATTCTATCTATGCCACGAAGAATTAGGGCAGTTTTGGATTCTAACGGAGGCCTTATTTATTAGGCTTACTTGTAACACTTTCTTCTTTTTTAATTTTAGCTTCATTGTGTTAATTTTTCATTCAAAATGTAACTCCATTTCTGCTTAAATTGGCTAATAAATATCTTTAAACTTCATATGCTAACTTATTCCAACAACATAATTGAGTATTAGTAATATCCTCTATTTGTTGCCGTCAGTGTATGTAATAATTGTATAAAAAATTACATGTTGACAATCATTTCTTAGATTCACTAACTTATAAAAACTTAACTCATAGGCTCTGATATTTTGCGGGTTACTTGATGTCATCATAATGGAACCTAGACGTGTGATAATGGTTCTAACCAATGCTTACAAATCGATTTCGGGTAGATGTGACAACTAGTCCTTGGGAGTGCCAAGTAATATCACTATAATTCTACAAAAATAATAGTTATTTATTATACAAGGGAAAAAGTATTAGATTCTAGCTCGAGGTAAGGTATATAGATAAATTACCGAGAGTTAAAATCTAATTTTTTTCCCGTGTATAATACACTATTTTTTTCTGTGATGGGAATAACGACGATTTAATATTGAAAAAAACACGTAAATACTATACAGGGTGTAACAAAATAAGTGTAAAACATTTCAGGGGTGATTTCTTAGCGGAAAAGAGATAGGGTATTTCATATAAAAAAAACTTCAATGGAGCATCCCTTGTTAAGATACAGCCCCATAAAGGGGGTACATAAAATTTGTTTTACAATTTTTCTCACAAACACTAAAAATGTAATTTATTTCCAATGCAACTTTTTGTCTGATTATTTGTTTACCATTTAAAAATCTATTTCCAATACCTTGTTTCATCCGAAACAAAAAATGTCTCTTGAATTTTTTGCCCAAAAGTAATCAGTTCGCAGCAAAAAATTATTTTACGAACAACCACAGAGATACATCGTCATAAATGCGAACTGGATTAGTATTGTTATGTTGTAGTTACTACCTGCATCAAAATACATATGATTAAAGATGAATAAACAAAACTAATTTATTAATAACAAAACATAAAACATGTAGTAATCATAGTAAATGTTCAATATGTCCACCTTCAGTCATTACACATGCGTCTAGACGTCGGCACATTGAGCCAAGTATTCGCTCAAATATTCCTGGATTCTCTCTAATTACCCTGCACGCATCGATGATGCGGTTTCTTAAGTCCTCTACATCGCGAACAGGAGTAGGCTAAACCAAAGTCTGTAAATGGCCCCAAGTAGAGAAATCGAGAGGATTGAGATCCGGGGATCGAGTGGGCCAATTCTGTGGTCCTCCTCGACCTATCCAATGATTTGGATATGTTTGGGTTAAATGCTGACGTGCTGCTTGACTAAAATGGGCGGGAGCCCCATCATGCATAAAAAACATATCCCTTCTGACGCCCAAAGGAACTTCCTCCAGCAGTACTGGATGCACTTCTCTTAAAAATTGAGTGTATGCCTCACCATTTAATCGAGGAGGTAGAAAATGAGGGCCAATTAAATAATCCCCAATAACTCCGAGCCACACGTTAAGAGAAAAGTGTTCTTGATGGTTAGCTTGTACAATAGCGTGAGGGTTTTCATCAGCCCATATGTGGTTATTATGAAAATTAATTATCTTGTCCCGAGAAAAAGTACATTCGTCTGTGAATTCGATCGTCTTCAGAAAGTCAGGATTTCTTCTAATCATTTCCAGCATCCAATTGGAAAATTCAAGACGGTTCGGAAAATCTCGCTGTAACAGTGCCTGTACTCGTTGCAGATGGTAAGGGTATAGGAGTTGTTCCTTTAAAATTCGAAATACCGTCATATGATCAACATTTAACTCGAAAGCAATCTTTCTAGTACTGCTAGTAGGTTGTTCTTCAACCAAATTAAGTACTGCTTCTTCAAGATGTGTTGTTCTAACTTCTCGATGGCGACCACAATCCTGCGTTCTTTTGTCGAATGAACCATATTCTCGTAATCGTTGATGAAGTCGGGCAAATATTCTATGCGAAGGAAGCTGCCGTTGAGGATACATTTCAGCATATCTTCGAGAAGCTTCTAACCCATTTCCCTGCGACAGGCCGTAAACGTAATGCATATCAGCCATTTCCTCATTTGTGTATGCCATTTTAATAACAAGTGAATTATTAAACTAACAAATTACGAACAAAACAACGACACACAATTAAGTATTAATTCAATTTCAAAAATTTACAAACTGACAGCGTGATACCACTACTAGCGGCCTACTAAATAAATTAGTTTTACATTTTCGTTGTATGACTATGTATCTCTGTAGTTGTTCGTAAAATAATTTTTTGCTGCGAACTGATTACTTTTGGGCAAAAAATTCAAGAGACATTTTTTGTTTCGAATGAAACAAGGTATTGGAAATAGATTTTTAAATGGTAAACAAATAATCAGACAAAAAGTTACATTGGAAATAAATTACATTTTTAGTGTTTGTGAGAAAAATTGTAAAACAAATTTTATGTACCCCCTTTATGGGGCTGTATCTTAACAAGGGATGCTCCATTGAAGTTTTTTTATATGAAAGATCCTATCTCTTTTTCGCTAAGGAATCACCCCCTGAAATGTTTTACACTTATTTTGTTACACCATGTATATTAAAGTCAGAAAATCAATCGATGTGACATTTCAAGTGACATTACACCTGCGTTGCTAAAGGACACCTGTAAAATAATCAAATATCTGTCAATTTAAGCGGGCAAAAAGTGAGCACTTTTTGAAAAGTGAGCACTTTTTAAAAAGAAAAAATGAAAATTATAAGCCCAAAAAATCATTAGTATTTACTCGAGGAAATTATAAAATTCCTTACTGAGGCACCCGACACAAGTTACATTGCAACTAAGGTAGTATGTTTATATATTAATACTTTGAAATTTGATAATTTATATCTCTGTAGACTGCTCTTGTAATTGGTGTTGCTGGTGCATGCCGAAGTGATGAGCTGTGTAGTTTATTAATTTCTGATGTCATCTTGAGAGATAATTTAATTATTATTCACATCCACAATAGCAAAAATGGTACGTCTCAAAAGTTTGTAATAATGGAGCCACTTTGTAGCTAAAGGTTATATCAAAGATTCACTAGTAAATAAAAAAAATATAGCATGTATGTTACAAGATCTACCTACATCTACTTACGCAACCACACCTGCAATAAATGCAGGAATTTTAAATAAACTTTTAAGACGTACCATTTTTGCTATTGTGGATGTGAATAATAATTAAATTATCTCTCAAGATGACATCAGAAATTAATAAACTACACAGCTCATCACTTCGGCATGCACCAGCAACACCAATTACAAGAGCAGTCTACAGAGATATAAATTATCAAATTTCAAAGTATTAATATATAAACATACTACCTTAGTTGCAATGTAACTTGTGTCGGGTGCCTCAGTAAGGAATTTTATAATTCTTTACATCTGTAATAGTTACGTGATATATTGATTCCATATTATACTATCATACATATTTTATGTATTAATAGACAAATGCTGACATTGTGTAATATACAGGGTCCGGCAGAATAATCTCCCACATTTTGCACCGTCACTGTGCCCGCGCCACTGAAGCGATGGAGAGCTTAGTGTTTTCAGTTGGTAGCACATGCCTTGCCATTTTAGTTGTTATCATGATTTGGACGGGCGAACATCGTGCTGTCATTATCGAAACATTTTTGAAAAATGAATCTGTGATTACAACGCAACGAACTTTTCGTACTCACTTCGCACTGGGTAGACATGCACCGGTTCCAGATCGCAAAACTATACTGCTTTGGGTTTCGAATTTTAGAGCCACAGGTTCAGTCTTAAAAAGAAAACCAACCGGTAAACCCAGAAGTATTCCGACACCTGCAAATGTTGCAGCTATTGGAGAAGCTGTGGAGCGTGACATTTTATTACCTGTCAAGAAGGATAAAATGTCAACTTTTTTCCCGTCACAGAAAAATAGTATATTACATACCAAGGTTGAGAAGATGACTATTATTGCCCGAGTGGCGAGATTAAATTCCGAGGCGCGCAGCGCCGAGGAATTTAAGCCACAAGGGCAATAATAGTCTTCTCAACCGTAGTATGTATACTATTTTTTGTACCAGTAGTCTAATTGGACCTTAAAACCTTAATAATTATGAATAAATTTACTCATATATGTAAGAATGCCCTTGTAATAAAACTTCATGTAAACAAATAACTAGGCTATATTTTGATGTAAATTAATGTCTGAAGAGTTTAGATGTACACCACATGCACCGGTTCCAGATCGCAAAACTATACTGCTTTGGGTTTCGAATTTTAGAGCCACAGGTTCAGTCTTAAAAAGAAAACCAACCGGTAAACCCAGAAGTATTCCGACACCTGCAAATGTTGCAGCTATTGGAGAAGCTGTGGAACGGTCTCCTACTCGTTCAGCTGCTAAACATGCCGCTGCTTTGCGTTTATCAGATCGTTCGCTGCGAAGAATTTTACACGCAGACCTACACTTCCACCCATACAAAATGATGATCGCACAAGAGCTGAGTGAACGTGACTGGAAAAATCGTAGAGCATGTTGCAACGATATTCTTCAAAACATCCCACAAAATGGGCTTTTAATAACCAGTGACGAAGTCGATTTCCATTTATCCGGCTGTGTGAACAAGCAAAATTTTCGTTACTGGGCACGAGAAAATCCGCAGCAGCTCCATGAAAGGCCACTTCACAGCCCACACGTTACTGTTTGGTGTGCTGTTGGGTCATTTGGCGTTTGGGGTCCCTATTTTTTTGAAGGTTCCGTAACCGCCAATCGGTATATCGACATGCTACGTAATTTTTTGGACCCAAGACTTAGAGAACTTAACAATGCGAATGTGTGGTTCCAACAGGATGGAGCTACGGCTCATACGGCTAGAAGGTCCATGAACGTTTAAGGGAGATGTTTCCAGGACACGTAATCTCATTACGTGGAGACGTTGGGTGGCCTGCGCGTTCACCCGATCTTGCCCTATGCGAGTTTTTCCTTTTGGGCTACCTGAAAGCGAAGGTCTTTGAACACCATCCCCGAACCATTGATAAATTAAAAGCAGCAATACGTCAAGAAATTGCAGGAATATCGCCTCAAATGACTGCTCAAGTAATGGAAACGTTCAAACATCACCTTCGAATGTGTATCGAAAACAATGGTCGCCACTTGAAGTCTGTAATTTTCAAAACTTAATGAAAACAAATGGCAAACTATACATTTCCATTTAATAAAAAAAAAAATTTAAACAACATTTAAAATGGCATTTTTATTAACGATTAAAATGTGGGAGGTTATTTTGCCGGACCCTGTATGTAATGTAAGTAGGGTAGTTGCTCCAGTAATGGACACCCAAGAGGATATTTCAATTTCAAAAATTCTCGAAAACTATGATATTTTATTGAGACGAATATGAAATATGCTGAAATGTAGTAAATTTTATGTTCTTTATTTTAGTATATGTTTAAGCTTATAACTTAATATGCAAAAATTTGGTTTTTAATAATTTATGAAATATTGTCAAATGTGCCAGTGGTGGACATATTATCATCAATAATGGACATATTTTGGGTGAGTAATGGACACCTTTAAAATTTTGAAACTGACTGCAGGTTTCCATCACGATTTAAGAGGCGTGAATACAGCTACATCTGCCGGTTGCATAATGTGAGTGGTATTTGGCAATAGGGATATGAAAATGATACCATTATCGTCACAAAGTAGGGTTGCTTGTTGAGTTAGGTATAAACGATGTGCATCAACAAAAAGTACAACCGGCCGAACAATATTTGATGATTTCACAAACGGTATAAAATGATTTGTTAGATATTCATAGAACACTTCTGAATGAATCCATCCAGAACCTGACCTGCCAAGCGCCCAATTTTCTGGCACAGATTCAACTATAGCTTTTGGCATCATTTTATATGGAAAGATTAGCATTGGTAGTACTACATGGAACTGTAGTACCACCAATGCTAATCTTTTCATATAAAAAGATGCCAAAAGCTATAGTTGAATCTGTTCCAGAAAATTGGACTCTTAGCTGAAAACGTGGCCATAAGTAATCTGTTCTTTTTCAGAATTGACTTGTTCATAAAAATCTTCTGTCGTTTTGGCTGGTCCTAAAACTATTCCAGTTTTTTGAGCACAAAACAAATTCTGATTGGTCGCCATTGAATATGCGACTAGGGTCCAGAAGAATTTATTCCAGATTGCTTACTGATTCGGCATGTTTCTCTTTTATTTGGGGATGGCGTTTTAGAAAACCTTCCATTGTCTTCTAGAAATTTCATGAGTGATAAAAGAAGATTCTGTTTATGTACTGGAAATCATTTCTTCGGCATGGCAAGACTTCAGGCAACTAACCTATTTTCTTCTATTGCAAATAATTCCGATTGAGGACCAATTTTTCACTAAAGAGGAACAACACTTGACAATGTCCTGATTAGTGTACTTCGGGAAACACCAAACTTTGCTGCTTTCTTTCACCGTTTGCACGGCGTTTTGCATATTCTCATAAGAATATGAAAAAAATATCTTTTAGTTTACTTCTTTGTAGAATTGGGGTGCTTTTTTATTTTTCCTATTGCTCTACAAATCACAAATCTATAATCAACGTTATCATAAAAGTTTTCCATCAAATTAAGTGGCTGTCCATTACTAAATATCATTACTTCAGTAATGGACACCCGCCGGGTCTATTACTGACACAGTGTTGAAATTATTGATTGAGTAATGGTCACCCCCCTAACAAGTCCTCCATAGTTGCAATTATATGGTATTAATTATATACATATATTTTTGACATACTGTATTGAAGTACAAAACGTTACAAAAGCTTGTACTACTGTCTGAACTTGACTTTTTGCAATATTTAACACCACGGTGCACAAACCTTCGGATGACTTTAAACACCTGCTTACAGGACGGCCATTTTAAACAATTTCCCCTACTCATACAAGGCTGAAGTTAGGTACATAAAACTGCAATAGAGACGTGTAGTATGTGCACATGAATAACTGGACTACCAAAACAAAACTCTTTGGCGCTTATTTTAAAAATTATTGGTCATTTTCCATTGAGGGTGTCCATTACTGGTGCAGTGTCCATTACTGGGGCAACTACCCTATATTAGTCCATAAGTCTGCTTACTGGTATTTTCTTTATTAGGTTAAATTTTTTCATGTAAACAACAAAGTATTGTTAGAAAATATAAAATTAGTAGCAATTGCTAAATAAACGTATATTATATTCTGGTATTGTTAACCTAAAATTGTGCTTAAAATACAGTTATTTATTTTGACGGTTGACAACTTGATATACTACTACTACTATGAGTACGAGTGCATGGTTGCGGCATTCGTTTTATCTGTTTTCATTATTTCCCTAGGTCAATAATAGCCTCATTATTTACTGTTATTAGTTCCAGGTCGAGAAATGACATTTCGTGGCGCTTTGTTATGTGTAAAAATGCTATGATTTTTTACTACTGGTACAAAAAATTTATTTTTGAATTTTGCTTTATGAATGACGTAAGTCGACTGTTACAAAATTGACCTATAATAGTCGCCAGAAATTCTTCGTCTAATTTAGTTGTGCATGTTTAAACGGATTTCTTTACTATTACAATATATTACATGATTTGTTAATAGAATGTTTTAAAGATTTCATACTTTTAATATTAAAGTCAGTGAGTACCACTATGTCAAAAGTATCTCACAATAATAAAGTTTTTGAAAGGTAGATGGTTTTAATAGCTCTTCCTAAGGATTGACCACATCTGCTTCATAAGCGAATATTTTTTTTACTTATTACTTGATCGATTATCTGATGGTGATGGTGAAAGTTTAATTTTAAAGTCAAATTCTCTCTCGTTTTTTTTTTCCAGCTGAACGTTTTGCAATTAGAAGGCAGCGATCTCGAAAGCGAATGCAGCGTATTCGATGTCAGGACGGCAACCAGAGAAGTCAGTAGAAGAGCGTCGACCAACAATAACACCGAAACGATCGAACCAGCGCCCGCTACTCCGAAAGCCGTCAGATCCAGTTCCGAAAACACCGACTCCTGCGAAAAGACGTGCATCACGACAATGTCCGGCAGTTCAATAGCATAATATCCGCAGAGGATGCTTAGGAATATCGTCTTGAACCTCTGCAGCTTTGCTTAGAATTGTTACGGAATGAAAGGGAGAAACAGCCACGGGAGTAATCTGCATTACTGGCCTGAAGGTTTCTGGCTGTCACTCGAAATGCTTAATGGGAAAAGTTGTTTTTTAAAAGGTGAAATTGTTTGTTAAAGATGTCTCATAGGGAGATGTTTTTGCGAGGTATTAGTTGGGGATTAGCTAGAAGAAAAAGGAATCCTAATGAACTTATGTTATTAATAAAAGAAGTCGCGTGTTTTTTGTCATTTGTTTTGGACAATACACAATCGGTTGTTCACTTTCTTATGCTAGTATGTAATATAAAGAATTATGAACTTTATAAAACCTGACACTATATTTTCTTTATATAATGAGTTTGGAAAGAAAAGGAAATATTTTATGTGCATTTAGTATAGTGTATAACATTTCATTTTGTGATCATCTGAGTTTTCATCTTTTAGAATTTCTCAGAGACCTCAAATACCGTTTGACTGAAATAAAAGTAGATATAGGGAAACACAGACACGCACACATGTGCATGCAAACATGAAATGGAGGAGTACGGTAGTAGGGGAGTACAGATGAGTTCATATCGGGACCGGGTACCGAGGCTTCAGTGCGAAACGTTGAAAGCAATTATGCAGACGTTTGCTTTAAGGAATTGCTTCGCGATTTACGGCTTTTGTATAATATTTTGGTAACTGATGTATAATGTATTAACATTGAACTGAAACAAAACTCTATAAAATTTGTAACTAAAATTCTCACATTTAAAACGAAACAAAATATTATACTTAATGAACTATACAAAATTTAATGTTGAAGATGTTCGAATGTCTGTCCCTCTTGCATCAAGCAGTACCCTAAACGATTATAAAACCCATTTCGTACATTCGATAGCATTTCAGACAGAGGGAGATGGACGATTTTCATACGCCGCAACAAATAAATTTTGCACGTCTTTGTACGAATTATCCTTCGCATACCATAACACAATCTGTATTTTTTCCTCGACAGTTAAGGGCATTTTATTTTAATATTTGCGAGTTTGCTCAGACAGAATGGAGGTTCACGCTCTAAAGATACGGAACGAGTGCCATGTGCGCATGGTGTCCGCGCTTTCGGTGTCCCCACACCACCGGTCTTATGGTGGTGTGGGTAAATCGAGAGCCACATTCTTGAAGTGTTGTATGCATACATACATAGGTACATGTTTATGTGTGTGTATTTGAAGATGCATATTAACTTTTAAATACGCCAATCTGTATATACTTAATACAATTCCAACTGGAAAATCGCTTTCATGTATATTACATTTTTTTTGATTCATCGTACATAACAGGAAAAATACATTTTTGCGCGATCAATCTTTTTTGATTATTTACTAGGCATGTTTCCATGACAGTAAGTGGTTCTTACTGTTTGTTGTACCTAACAAAACGGTAAGTAATTCACTTACCGTTCAGCTGAACGGTAAGTAATTGTGACTTTTAAGAATTAGAGAATGAAGATGATATACGGACAGAAATTGTTTAGTTCATTTATTTGTTGCTATTAAAATTAAAGGTGCAATTATGAATACTACAATTATGAATATCAGTGGCGGCTCGTGATTTTTTGGGACGGGAGGGCATCGGGGGGTCTGAGTGTTTAATATCAAAAATTAAGTACAGACAAAAAATAAACTCAATATGCTATTTAATTAACTTGTTTGAAAATGAAATCCATCCGCCGTTCCTTACGATCAGCAAAATGATTAATAACTCATTCATTGAAGTTTGGTATTGATGTCAGTAATTGTTTTTCAATGGAACACATTGCTAAGGCTCATAGTCTGCTTTCCCGCATGGTATTTCTAGAAAATGTTTTTATTCTCATCAAAGTAGAAAAACACCGTTCACTTTCAGCTGTTGTCATCGGTATGGTGCAAATTATTTTCAATAGTTTCACAGATTCGGCAAATGTAGTTGTTAATTTATTTTCATAGAAACATTACAGTAATGTTAGAGCAGATGAAGCAGTTCCAAAATCTGATCTATTATACAAAACTACCAATTCGTATCGAACTATGAAAGCTAACTGGGAAAATGTAGCCGAATCTGTCGTCTCGTCTGCTTGTATAGCGATATAATGGGCTTTGTTAATTTCGTCTAGAATCAAAGTTCGAGAAACTTCGTAGATACTGTCCAGCAATTTATTTTGAATGGTTTTTGACAAACCCATAAAAACTCTATTATTAGACTTGTGGGTGCTGTCAATTCCTACCAATAAATTAACCAATCCACGAAAAATCCCCGGATTCGCACTATGTTTCGTCATGGCCCATTAAAGCAATTTCAAACATGACACAAAACTTAATGCAGTCTATTAATTTTCCAAGAGTATGCCTGTTTTTACTGACGTTTTCATTGTACTGAATTTTATTTAATCTATCTATATGCAGTGTTCAGCTGGCACATTATAGGTACTTACCTTTCCCAAAACTGAATATTCTATCATGTTACTAAGATGTTTTTCACTTACTTTATGTCTTTTTACTTTCTCACCAAAGTGTTTTAAATTCCTACTACCATTAGAAGTCCAGACAGGGTCGCTTTGTAGAGAATTCCTAATTAAGCATACATGCAAAAAAATAGTATATTGAACTACAAGTTTCATAACACACGATTTTTGCGCACGCGTTTAAGTTGAGAACAAGAACAAGTGTGCAAAATGTGTTATGAAACGTGTATTTTATACTATTTTTTCTATTTTGGTTATTAAAAGTTCAAAAAAGCTTAAAATGAGAGATATGTTTCGTTCGAACATTTTAAATATTAGAATATATGTAATTATGATTAAAATTCAGACTAATTTATGCAATAAATTATTTCAAATTATCAACAAAAAGGACGAAATAAATAATTGCACGCCCCTAGACATTCGCAAAATAGCAGAAGACAATTTACAAAATCTTTCGCCAACATAGTCTCGACATATTATCAAAAACAAACTTTTATAACAGTTGTACTATTCAACATTGGAAGTAAATTTCAATATTAGCATCAGAAAACTTATCATCAACTCTGCTTAACAATTTATATTGTTAATTAGTAAATAAAATGTTAGCATGTGTGCTTTTTATCCTTTGTACAACTTCTATTGCACATGTTTGTTACATTAAAGGCTTACATTTTGACATTTAAATATAATTTGGTTCCATTTTTTTTTTTGTTACCCACGTCAAAACAACAAAATTAGCGTGCGATAAAGTAATACTTTTGCAACCAAAACGGGTGTCGTAAAGTGAACTTTATAGCACCGAAATAGAAACAAGAAGTATGAGTGTGCTTAAAACCACACGACAGAAGTGAAAACTTCATCAAGGCGCGAATACACGCGTATAATATTCAGTAACGTATTAAATAAAACGTATTCGCACATTTATTACATTTACACATGTACACACGCGTATAATATTCAGTTACGTATTAAATAAAACGTAAACCTCAACCATCTCCGTATCTAAAATTTCACATTCATACGTCAATTATCAAAAAAGTCTTCCGCCATTTGTTTTTTTTTGACATTTTGACTTTGGATTCGTGATCGGCGATCTAAGACACACCGTATCTAAAATTTCACATTCATACGTTAATTTTCAAAAAACTCGTCCGCCATTTTGTTTTTTTTTGACATTTTGACTTTAGATTTGTGATCGGCGACCTAAGACACCCCCGTATCTAAAATTTCACATTCATACGTCAATTTTAAAAAAATTCTTCCCCCATTTTGTTTTTTTGACATTTTGACTTTGGAATTGTGATCGGCGACCCCCCAAAACCCCCGCATCTAAAATTTCACATCCATACGTCAATTTTCAAAACTCTCGTCCGCCATTTTTTTTTTTTAACATTTTGACTTTGGATTTGTGATCGGCGACCTAAGACACCCCCGTATCTAAAATTTCACATTCATACGTCAATTTTCAAAAAACTCTTCCGTGATTTCGTTTTTTTTTTGACATTTTGACTATGGAATGGTGATCGGCGACCTAAGACACCCCCGTATCTAAAATTTCACTTTCATACGTCAATTTTCAATAATACGAAATACACGCGTATAATATTCAGTAACGTATTAAATAAAACATATTCGCACATTTAATTATTACATTTACGCGAGCGGCCATTTCGATTGGTCGGTTCGGACGTATGTGTATGTATAAATAGACGATATAAATAGGTACTCGCTTTCGGTCCCGCGCTTGGTCTGATGGTAACGTGTCGGCTTCATAGTACTTCATACCCGTGCGGCTCGGGATCGAATCTGTTCTGGAACATGAATATATTTATTCATTTAAGTTTCAATTTAATTGAAATTAAATACCTCTATATGATATATTTCTTTATCTTGTTCCCTTAGCCGACTTTACCCGAACGAACGTTACATATCCGAGCGTTGCAGTCAGTCTTGTTCAGTGCCTACAATCAGCGCAACGCGCCTAAAGAAGTTCACACTTCAAAAAGCATTTTGCACATTACACCCACTGATAAACTGTAAGAGCTTCTGTTGAATTTTCGCGTCACGGTTTTATTAGTTTTCTATCTTAATGTCATAGCTCAGTGTGTTATTTTCTATCATTTCAATTATGTTACTAACGCAATTCATAGTTGCATTTGCATCGACGGAAACTACAACATACACTCACCGCTATACAGATCGTTGCATCGCAAGTGCCGTCAAAATATTATATCGATAGTTGAACGGTATGTCTTAGTTAAGTCCATATGCCGCGCCGGCGCCGATACATGTTGCAGAGAATACGTATGAATATTTGGATATTTGCAGTCTCCAGTTAGTCATTGTAGAAGGTAGTTGTCTCATATGTTCTAGCGCTTTGCGATATTTTATTACATTTTCATTTTTTTATTATTCTTGTTGAAACAATATTCTTTGCTTTGAGGCGACCGGAAGACGTTTCGAGCATTTAATGCATTAGAAAAGTGGTCGCTTTTATATTAACTTATAAAATAATAATTTATGACTAATAATAGATTCCTTCTGTTGTAACATATGCATATTTTTTTAACGTTTATTCCTGCAAATATGAGAATATTCATTTTTTATTTAGCTACTAATTACAGAATTTAAATTTCATTATTTTACTGTGAATTGTTGTGATAATAAATAGTATTACTATTCTCCACATTGCTTTAATATTTTCCATTTTTCATTCGTCATAAACATCTTCTTACAATACATATTCTGTGCACAAGTTTGCTATTCTTGTTATAACTACATATTTAGTTTTTATGAGGATAAAAACAGCGGGGACATTGTGCACGTTAAAGAAAATTTTATCATATATGAGTCTACCTACATTACGTATAATTCATACCACCGGCGCAGCTATGCACGTACATACATACTACAACGCTAAGACCTGCTCAACGAAGTAACACGTCAATCGGAGCGAGCGTTTGACGGCACTTGCGATGCAACGATCTGTATATTACATACTGGACAGCCACGCGGCACCATAGAGGAGTGCCCCACCGCTGACGTATATCTGCGCGCTACCCGCGCCAGTTTCATCGCTCGATTTCCAATACAGACGGGGCCTCACGGGGCAGTCGCGCGAGATGCCCCGGAGCCTACGTCAGACTGCGATTTTTAAACGCGCTGAAAAGACGGACTGTTACTTCCGAAAACATATTAT
This sequence comes from Amphimallon solstitiale, assembly GCA_963170755.1. Taxonomy (NCBI): domain Eukaryota; kingdom Metazoa; phylum Arthropoda; class Insecta; order Coleoptera; family Scarabaeidae; genus Amphimallon; species Amphimallon solstitiale. The sequence continues at coordinate 100,096,340 of OY720677.1, read as the reverse complement.
TTGTTATCAAACAAATCAGAAAAATTACATACAAATTAGGTATTTATAATTAATTTATCTGTTAAAAGAAATTTGTCATGGGGGAAATTTGTCACAGGGGGCAGTGCCCCGTTGCCCTCCCTGCAGCAGCTGCCACTGATGAATATACAATGGCAAAGAATTAATTTCACTGTTTCTTGTATTCGTAGAAACTGCTGCATAAGAAATAGTATCAGTAGACACTTGTTGTGCACCATCAGGAATACTGAAGGATGGGTCTCTAACATCATACAATATTTTTTCTGCAAATTGTATTTTATTTTGAAGTGAATCTTCAACGTAACTGTCGGCCACACTAGAAGATTTCCATCCTCCATGCCGCTTCAATCCTAGAATATCCACCCCTTTATTGGCCAACAATGTTGCTGATGTACGTCGAAATGAATGGCCGGTGTAGCTAGCTGGATTCGATAATTTTAAATATTCTGCAATTTTGGACGGCCACCTTCCAATTGTTCCTTTCCCCACTACTTCGTTTCTACATTTACCATTGTGGAAAGCCAGAAACAGACGTTCGGATTTAGCATTGCTTGGTCGAAGTTGAATATACCTCCGAAAAATGTCCAAATAATGAATTTTTTCATTTTGGTTTACAAGAGTGAAGATCCGTTCAATATTGGTTTTTGTTTGCGGAATTTTTACAATAATCAACTCACCATTAACATACAGTTTGAAAATAGGTATTTCTAATTTACCTACCTTATGAATAAGAAATGTTTGATCTGAAGCTTCAACTAAAAACCGGTTCATGTCTTCCCTAGTGAAAACGCTTGCTTTTTTGGGTCTGTATCCTACGTTTTTCCTTTTCAAAAATGCAGTCGTAAATTGCGAAATTTTAATCGCATCATGAAGAAAAATTGTTGATTTCAGCATGAAATATTCAGCCTATAAACTGCCAGGTGCCTTTAACTTCTCTCTTCTTTGTACAAAATAAGCCAACATAATTTTTTCATCCATACCGCTCATTTTCTTTGTTTCACACCATTGCTTGAAAGCTCGGTATGTATTTTCGTAACGTTCCCGCGATTTTTCGGGTATTACGGCGGAACATCCGGCAGCCCATACTTCTTCCAAATCGCTATCAAAATTGTTTTCAATGTGTTGAGTCGGAATCGGTCATAATTTCTTCTCTTATTTCAATTACTTCACGGAAAACACAAACTGATGCTAATTGTAAAACAGAATGTTTGAAAAAACGTCATAGAAACTGTTTTGTTTTTATAATAGCCTATTTCAATTAATTAATTATTGTCAAGTATTTTCGATAATTCTGTGTAGTGAAATGAATTGAAATTTAGTTTTGATTGCGCAAAAAACGTTATAAGCATGTCGAACGGTAAGGTTTACCGTTCTCAGACAATAATTGAAATCGTCGCTTCGCTCCTCCTCCAAACAATTGTTTTCGAACGGTAAACATCCCTTACCGTTCTCCATACTTAATATACTATTGGAACATATGGCGTTCCTGTTTTTTTATCTCCAATTTGTTCAGTGGTATACTTTCGTCAATTTTCTATCTCATCTATAAAAATTTCTTTTATTTGAATCACTTGCTACAGAAACAACAAACATTTTGAACATTGGGTATAGCAATTCTTTCTGCAAAATCATCCTTAGCGTTGAATATTGTATACGGGGTTGTGGGGCAGGTTGTTTCATTTTTGACAATATCTTTTTCTTCCAATTTATTATATTTACCTCCAATAATAAAGAAAAACAATTTACGAATTTTTTAACTAAATAATATACATGGGCGAGATAGGGCAATACGGTTCAGTTTCACTCAGACTAGACCGACTTGTGTTTTGTCTGCTCTCGGGCACCGTATTACCAATCGGTTTTCCCGAGAGCCGACACAACACGAGTCAGTCTAGTCTGAGTGAAACTGAACCGTATTCCCCTATCTCGCCCATGTATACTAAATAATACAGACAAGATGTTACCTTATGTGAAATGTGTTGTTACATTTTAAGTAATCTTCACAAAATATATAAGAACTGTATTTTTAAATAGTATGATTACTATGTAATAATTTTTTCAGTAATTGTTTACACATTTAGTAAATTATCTTACCGAATTACATTCAAACTTTCTTTTTATTTCCAAATAAATTTTCTATTTTTAAACTCAAATTTAGTTGCTAAATGGTAACTGAACTCAACAAATTGCCTCTTCGATAAAACGACTCGTGCCCTTCGGACTCATCGTTTTACCAGGCAATTTGTTCCGTACAGTTACCTAGCAACAAAAATTTTCGTTAAAAAGTGAAAATTTATCCGGAAAAAAGAAAGCTCTCGTGTAATTATATGTGATAAAAATTTCGGTAAAAGTTTTAACATATTGAGTTGTCAGATTTGTGATGTTCTAGCGTAAACGTCAAATGAATATACGTAAGTTGTTTTCGGTGAATAGATTATAAAATAAAAGTTTAGTAGTAAAGCCTTCAAGGACTGCACTCCACTTGAACTGAGGGAAACTGTCCTCCCGTAGCAATCCAGATATCTTGGTTCGAATGGAGAAGGACAAGAAATCACTATTTCATAATATCAGCAATAGCAAGGCGGGCTATCTACATGGATTCAAGTTTCCAATAATTCAGATTGTGCTTCTCCATTCGAGCCAAGATATCTGGATTGCTACGGTAGGACAGTTTCCCTCAGTTCAAGTGGAGTGCAGTCCTTGAAGGCTTTACTACTCAACATTTCTTTTATAATCTATTCACCGAAAAAAAACTACTACGTAGCTCTTCGAAGGTTTGTAGACATTGGGGTGCTAATAGATAACTATTAGTGTCGTTTCATGAAATTCCATGACCAGTTTTTGATGCCATTTTATCGTTCTTCCAAGCTTCGGGTATTTTATTTTTGTTGGCAACAACTAAGTCATTAGCCAACTTCCGTAGTTAGTCCATAATATATCATTACATATTTAGCCACGTCCTCCTAAAACTTTTATTTTAATCATAAAGTATGGAGCAACTTGTTACATGTAACAATGTGCCTCCATGTGCAATTGATAGGTTAGGTTTTAGTTTTAGGAAAGCCGCTAGTGTTACATCAAAAATATTCCACTTCACTGACAGATGACTCGCCGTTTCGTTGCTAAAAAAAAAAATTGTACATAAATGAAGCAGCGCCGAAATGTAGTGATATCAATATTTTGGTTGATGCGTAACATAGCAGTATAATATTTGAGCGATAGGTGACTCATGATTTTTCGTTATAATATTGTATGTTTGCATGAAACATTACAAATGGCATATGCAATGTAACAGTTTGCCCCATGTAACAACCTGCTCCACTCTCCCCTAGTCTGTGATTCACCTCCTTTATGTTGCTCGAAATCTTCAGAAAAAGAAAGACATTTTCAACAGGTCTCCTCAGATTCTTACTTCTCCTGCTTGAATGCATTTAATTTTTCGCTAATCTTTTTTTCTAGCTATAGAGGCATTTAATATGAAATTAGGACGCCATTTTGAATTTTACAACTATGATTTTAAGACAATATTAGTTCTTCTCGATGGTTAAAACCTTGTTGAGAAGGATTAATAAGAGTTTATTGCTGCATGTAAGTTAAAGAATACCTCGTTCTATATAGTTAATAGCTACAGATCGCCTAAAGATAGAGCTTTATGAACCAAATGCCATCTATGAAAATCACGATAAAGTAATATCTAGGCACTAATTTCATCTTATAAAGGAAATATAGAAAGAAGGTTTATTAATATAATTATTTGATCATTTGAATTTATGTATAATGAATTATTTCATATTGAAATATTATAAAAAGTGAACTACCCCTCCCTAAATTATACACATAAGTAATAATTTTAATAGACTTGTTCTATTTAAAGTTTTAATTTTACAAAAAATCAAATTAAATCTTTCGACTATTGAGATGACTTCTCGACTTTGAAAATAAATGAGGGGGGAACATCATACATAGTCTTCGACTGGCAGCTTCAATCACTAAAAAATAAAACAAAATATCTCAATGAGGTAAATAAAGTTATTAAATCAAACACAACAAAATTTATTATACGTACCTATTATATATACATACACATATTTAAAAAATAATTATTATAAAAAAATCATTAGACAATTTTGTTTGTTTTTCGTAATATATTGTAATAACCCAAACAGATGAAGTTATCTACAAATAAAACCTAACAGACAAAGATGAAAAACAAGCTGTGTAAATATATCGCTATTATCGGTCTCATCTTTGCAATTTATCGATTACAATAAGCTTTTGGAGTACATGAATTTTTCGACAGTCTTTGAGGGTTTCTTCTTGAATGTTTTTGTCGTATTTCAAAATGTTGACAATGTAAATAGACGAGAGCAACGTGAAAATAATGTCTGCATTATTTCCACATTATTCATGCTTATATATCAATCACTCTGTACATTACAGACGCGCGCAGAAGGTATTTTATTTTTTCGATATAGGGTTATTTAAACGAAAGTTACATTTTTATACTGACATTGATAAACAAATGTCAATTTTTGTCTATGACGTAGAGGAAGTTGGGGTAAGCTGATGATGTTAATAAAAAAAATCAGTTTTGGATATGAACAGTTGATATAATTAAAAGATTATGTTGATTCCCTATGACATTAAACTAATAATCATTTTTAATGTCACAATAAAAAGAAACAGACAGTGTCATTTTTTTTAGTGCAGGTAGGTCCAATGTCATACTGTTACCTTTTGATTTTTTTTTACTGTCGGTAGACCACGGCGTAGTCTCTCAAGACTAACAAAATTTAAGGGGTTAAATAGAATTAATTTATTTCTTTATTAATAAGTAAATAGAAAAATGATATCATGTTAACATTTGACAAAAAAAATTTCACTTGACAGAAGGCAAAACACCTTTTGACAACTGAAATTTTATCTGGAGATCGTGTTGAACAGCGTCGTTCTATGTTTGTGAGGGATCTATGGTAATAATACCAATTTCTTGTATTTTACTTTTTACTGAATTTTAAACAGATCCAGTTCTGGTTGAGAGGATAATTTTCCCCTAGGAATGTTCAAATAACGAGTTCGAAACTGCCATCTAGCATTAGCTGTATATTATTTATCATTTTTTCTGATTTGTGATTGAGTTTTGCTTTTTACTTAATTATTTCTCCGGTTGCAATAAAATTTATTTTTTTTTCTACAGGAAACCATTTATACAATAATTTGCAGTTTTGGGGAACTCGGAAATCATTTTCTGTTTTTGCTTTGTTTTACAATTTGTACATTTTGCGACGCCATATTTTTTGACTGAATATGTTACACTCTGTGTATTTTGTGTTCTTTGATTTTTTAACATTATATAACTTAGTTGACTGGAGAAGTACCGAATATATTTGTATATCGGTGAATCACAGACAAATATATTGGGAATTTACAATTTAGGCCGTGTTTATTTGCAAGAGCGATGGTGATATTGAAGCGAAGAAAATTACATATGTTGTTGATTTGAATTCAAGGATTTATATCGAAGTAACAGCGCAACAGACAAATACATGCGATTTTACTAACGAAATTCGTTTATATAAGCGAAGGTACAGTTTGTTAAAGGTATACGGTGGCCTACCGTAATTAATATGTTGTTCACCTTATGCGTAGTTTCCATTACGCAATGTCCACACCAGTAAGTGTCTACTTACTGGTGTGTGGACTAGATGGCAGGGAAAGTATAATTTTTTAAATATTTGTCGATGGAATGTAGAAAGTCTTTCGTCATCTTACCTCAACTTTCCCAATATTAATTTTATAGAAAGCATAAACACATTTATTTTAATAAAAGAAGTGAAGTTAACTCTAATTGCGTCTGAATTTTAATAAAACGATTTTTCTGTTTATATTTTAAAGTATATTTCACATCCACTACGTTCCTTCTTGTACCATATCCGTTACTAAAGTTTTGTAATTTTCTGAGTATTTGATTTCCAAATAACTTGCAAGAACTTGTACCATGCATACCTTACCATAGTTTTCCAAGCAAACACAAAATATATTGTAAGTATGGGATATCGGTTATATCCGAGTTCATCTGCAATGATATCAATTCTAAACGTAACTTTGGTTTTGAGTGAACCCTATTTTGAACAACAGACCTAATCAACATGACCGTTTTAAAATTAGCTAAATATACATTGAAATGATTGAATAACAAGGAGAAAACTGTTATATATTATATATTTACTAAACTTAGACTTGCTCAAGGTAATAATAATTCGTAGTTAAATTTGTTTTACTTCTTTTTAACTATTTCCAAGTAAAATAAGTGAAATATCATTTGTTATTTTAGCTTAATACTTGTTACTAAACACTTTTTTATTGGACATAAATGCAATTGAAAATAAAAACGCTACATTGGACTTTGCCTGGTTTAAAATTCATGAACATAAACTAGCGGATAAAAAATATATTGTAAATATCAAATTTATAGTTCATATTATTGACGTTTGATATGTCAAATGTGTGAGGGCATATTTCGAAAAATCGTGGATGTCACTACTTCAATAAAGATTATAATATCGGTTCATTTTTATATTTATAATCGTATTTTTAACATCACATTTAAAAATTAATACAAAAAATATATATATAAACGATATTTTTCATATACACTAATAATAGGAACATACTGTATATACAGCAGAAAAAGAAATGAAAAAAGTCCACGATTTTTTTAGACGTGCATGAACTTCTACGGGGCTGTAGGTGTTTCACGTGCAATGGGATGAGTAATATAAGTGACATTTAGATTTAAAGGGTTAAGTAAAGTCATGCATCCAATAAAGAAAACGTCAGAACATGAACAGCCCCGTAAACGTAATCTATAATAATACTTATAAATAATTGAAAATTGCCGGCCATATTACATTTTACAAGTACATATTTATATAAATATTAAAGAAAAATAAAATTAGTATTGTTATATAACTAAGAAACATTAAAATATATGCATAGTTAATGGAAAATATTGCTATGAGTATGATGGACGAAGAAGACTAAAATGGATCTTATTTTATTCAATCAAACGATAGTGTTTGCAATACATACGTACATAAATAGCGTATTTAATAGATGATTGAAAACATTACGTAAAACATGTCCGAAATTCAAATACAAAGAGAGCATGGAGGTATTGTAATTTGCTACGAAATATACCTGCTGGTTTATATTTAATATTTTTGTTGTCGTTGTTGTTGTTTTTTCAAAGTGTTTTTGAAATTTTGTGAAATGTGTAGCAAAATGTATAGAGCTGGCGATTATTCTCGTATTCGGTGAATATAATATTTGTAAAGTTATCACAATAAATAGTTTGGTCTAATTTGACGTGTACGCCGTGTCCAAAGTTAAGTTTTCACCTTGTATATATTTACATGTCCTGAAAGCAAAAAATAGTGTTTTGAACAACATATCACCAATACCAAATATTATACTAGTATATATACAGGATGCAGCAAAATTCCCTTTCTAATTTAAAAGTTCATTAAGAAGCAGATGATACAAAGTAGAGAAAATAAAATCTGCACAATGGAATATTACGTATGTTCCATATTTTGAACAGTATGTCGCTCACTCCAATTCCAGATTAAGGGCTGCAGTATGTTTACGAGTGGATCGCTTCTATTCTGTCTCAATGTTTTCTGGAGTTCGACCGCTGCGTGGCCTTCCTCCGCCTGTTTTCAACACGGAAGCAGTTGTTCTAAAGTTTTATGTCCATAAAGTTATGCTTTTACTTCCTTATACGTAGTATATAGAAGTATTGTGATGACGCACATGTCCTATCTCGATATTTTTGCCGATGTCCACATTTTAAAGTCCCATCACGTTTCTCTCTTACTCTCTTCCCCTAACCACGATAGCGGTTAAACGGCTAACGCTATTAACACCAAACTTTATATTTACAAATATAATCTTCGTTTTGAGATCTGATTAGGTATTCAGTGAAATCGATAAACTGGCAGTACTAATTTATTTCAAAGAAAGAAACAATATTACCAATATCTCGTCAACTAATAAGTTTAGACAAATATTTAAAGAATAGAAACAATTGTATAAGAAACGTTATTCAACATTCCTACTCTTATTGAAAGACCGATACTAATTATAAAGTTACTAATAATATGGACATATTTAGAACTTCATTTGGAACAAATTTATAGAAAAGTATTTGCAATATTCGGACCAGAAATCTCTTTTAGTTTTATTTAAAAGCAGCTTTTACAAGTAGTTCGCATATCATTCTATGCAGATTTATTAAGACTATTATTTAGAGCTTGATTTTGAACAAGTTTGTATAAACCATATATCGAACCAGAAGTAGTACTTTTACTCATCAAACAGCATTTTTTGCAAACATCTGGCAAAATTTGCATTCTATAGAAATTTATTAAGAGGATAAAAATATTTGCAACAGGTTTTGTATACCAAAATTTCAAATTTCGAACCGGAAGTAACGCTATCACATTTATGAAGAAGCAGTTTTTTTTTTGTAAATATCTTGCAAATTATGCATTCTGCAAAGATTTATTGAGAGAATTAAGAAGAACTGCCACACGAGACACAAGCGGGAATCATGTGGGAAAAGCACGCTGGGCAGCAAAAATGGATTTACCATTTTTGCAAAATGGAAATCAAACTTTCGCCTTCTAGCGGCTTCTCCAACCGGTACTCCCTCCCTAGTACCAATACTCGCCTTTTTACCAGAGAAATGGAAAAGGGGAAAACGTACTTTGAAGATTGCGCATCCAATTTTAAGCAAACGCTGTTGTGATCGCCATTTTGAAGGTCAGTTGTCACTTGTGCTGTTGTAATTGTCAAGCTTCAATGTACATTTTTAATTAATTGCATTAGGAAGGATTATGTGCATTCCCAAATGTTTATACAAAAATTGTTCAAAATTAAATTTAAAATTCGGAATTTTGTTAATAAAATAAATCTCTGAGCAAAAGTGTTACTTCAGTCCGAATTTTTAATTTTTTGTTGTGGAGAAATTATCCCAAATCTAGCTCGAAATTTAATTTTTATTTTTTTTATTTTCTTAATAAATTTCTATACAATGAATAATTTGAGAAATATTTGTAAAAAGCTGCGATCCGATAAGAGTAAATATTACTCTCGGTATGAATCTTGTAATTTCTTATATACAAAAATCGTCCATCTGGAGTTCTAAATACGAAAATTTCGTATTTTTAATAAATCGATATAGAACACAAAATTTTGCAAAAAAAAACTGCTATTTGGTAAGAGTAGAAGTATTGCTTCCGGTCAGAATTTTAAGTTTCTTTATACAAAATTTGTTCCAAATCTAGCTCTAAATACTTTTGTATTTTTGATAAATCTGTATAGAATGCATAATTTGTAAGATATCTGTAAGAAATGTTTTTTGATAAGAAATTCCGGTTGGAATTTCAAAAAACTGTTTTTAAATAATCTTTCTAAAATTCACTTTCTATAGTCCGTCTCAACCCTATTATGCAGTACAGGCCTTATGGCAATTGATTTCATGGTTGCCAAATCGTCTCATTGTATAATGTCGTTACAGTTCCGGTTCAATATCTGACATTTTTTGTAATCAAAACATAACCTATACGACTGTTTGTCATTCAATTGATGCATACAAAAAATTAGTAGTAATTTGAAACACTAAAAGGGGAGAATATATGGGAAGATGAATTAGTTAAAATATTTGTAATAATATAATCCTATGGGATTGTTCTGTAGAAAATTATTTAAAATCTAACTGAATATAGTAAGCCAGAGTAAATAAATTAATATTTCAAAGAAACACTTAAGGTATACAATTTTCTTCGTTACTGAATATTGACATCTTAATCAACTATCCCCTATAAATTCAGACCAAGACAAAGTTAATCACAAATTTATTTTTCATAAAAAGACTTTTATATTTATAAAAACAACTTAAATAATACATATTTATGAAAAGCATAACAATAACCCCACATACACATGTACTTTTATTTTTTAATATGTTACATGACTTATATAGTCTTATTGAATATTAATATGTTAATCTACATTCCGTTATACACATTTAAGGACACAAATTCCTCACAAATTCATTTTGCAAAAACATACTTTCCCATTTATAAGAACAAGTTAATAATACATGATAACATTTATGAAAAACCTAACCATGACCATACAAAGGAGTAGTACACAGTAGTACACAAGTAGTACACATATTGTTTTATTTTTCTTCAATCACTTAAAGAATCTTGATCTGATGATGGATGTGTGATGTTAACTATAAACTCTTCACATCGTCTTGCAAGTTGGCAAGGTGGCCAATGTAATTCTGCCAGTTGTTCACTGTTACATTCTGATAACACTCCACAATTAATTGTTCAATATCTCTTTGTTTGAATGTCGTATTGTGCATTTCAACGTAGTGCTTAACTTGTGCCCACACCATTTCAATTGGGTTTAATTCACAATGATAAGGTGGAAGCCGAAGAACATAATGCCCTTTATTCTTTGCAAATTCATCAATTTTATTTCTGTCATACTGAGACCTAACCTCTGACACACAAGCCAGTAAATCTCTTTTTAACATGTCATTATCAAGTGGTATATTCTTCTCAGTAAGCCATTCAATAATTTGGTCTTCTCCGTGCTACTGCTGGAAACTTTTCTAATTTTCTCGTGCGATATGAGGCATTATCGAAGCCAACAATGGAGTTCTCTGGTATATTTGGAAGCAATTTATTCTTGAACCAATCTCCATATGTATCTGCATCCATTTCGCTATGAACATCACCAGTATTTTTCTTACAAAGAAATGTACATTCAGCACCAACAACAAAACCTTGCTCGCCTCCAGCATGAATTAATGGAAATCGAGGCCCAAGACCACTTGGTGATTTTAAACCAGTGCTGAGTCCTTGTGTAAAAGCTTGTCGACTGCTTTGAACAGTAGCGTCAGTCCACTTTTTATTTACCGAGTGTCCCGCATTCACTCATGATTCATCAATATATATTATAGTTCTACCTAAAAATAAAACAATCACAAGCAAATAATAAATTGCGTAATGAACATAAAAGTATAACAAATTAAATGATAAACTATACCTTCGTCTCTGAATTTTCTGATGTCTCGTAAGTATTTATGTCTCCACCTAGTGATGTCATCTGTTTCAATAAGAATACTCTTTCGTCCCACTTTTTAAAATTCAAAACCCATATCATGTAGCAATCTGTAAAAAGTATTTGTATATGTATACCGATAGGTCCAGCCCGAGACGGGCCATACATAGGCAACAATATACGTATGGAACGTGCTATGTGGCAATGTGTGTACGATACCACTCCGCGTGCTCCTATTTTGAGTGACTTTCTTAAAATTTGAATTTATTTTGTAGAATTATTGATTTTTTTAATTTTATCTTTTAGAAAACGTTATTGTTTTTTTATTACTTAAAATTACTTTTCCGTAGCAGCTAAGAATACAATAATAATAATAAATTGGACCTTATTATGTCTGAAACAAATGGGCAAATTACGTATACAGAACGAATATGCAAACGACTATATCCTTACGCGGTTTAAGTCTTACTAAATTCTTAATTGCAATGTGCAGAATGTGCTGCTGCTGCGGGTAGAGAGGTTTCGGTGTTGCCACTCATTGCTGAGTATGGCCCGTTCCGAACTGGACCTATCGGTATAGGTGATCACGTTTATCAGAATTATAGATATAGGTAGGCATACTTACTTTTAAATGCTTGAAAAAGATAATATGCTTGCTAAAAAGAACGATTTAACAGAAATTATAAGATAAATTAAAGACAATATAAAAGTTTACACACTACGGCAAAAACTGACATTTGACAGTAACGATTACTCATGACATATACCCATATACTTTGCATAATAGAACTTGCAACAAGGCAGCCGGATATAAAGATGGCGTTATTAGGAGACTACTAAAGATAATAAGAGATGCAATATCCCTATTAAACCTGTACTGCATAATGGGGTTGAGACGAACTATAGTACTTTTATACTTAATAATCGACGAAGGAGATACATGTTGAAACTCCATTATATATATATAATAATAATAATAATAATATTATACTTTTTAGAAATTTGTCTTAACTTAGTAGTTGACGAAATATTAGTAAATTTTGATTTTTTTGTTAAAGTAAACAACTATTTCTGGTCAATGATTTTACTGGAAATCTAATCAGATCTCAAGAGAAATATTATACTCGTAAAGCTATCAATGCCAAACTTTATTGATATTGATACCTATAGCCGTTTGGCCGTTATCGCTGTCACACACACAAGATACTTAAAGACAGAGAGAAATAGAGCAAAAAACAATTTTTTGGTATCATGAGACGTCTAAACTTGGACATCTGCAAAAATATCGATGTCGAAAATTGTTAATACTTCCTTATATTGCATATAAAAAAGTAAAAGACTAGTTTCATTGATTATTTCAATACGAGGAGCAGGCTTCTTACTTTTTTTTAACCACAGCGGTTGCTCAACTTGTTTATGGTAAAGCGACAATATGTTTTCAAATATGAATGATCATTTATCAGAATCACCAGTACTTGTGAACCATCGGCATATTTTCATAAAGACAATTGTTTATAACTTTTCCATTATAAGATTTTTCAACCTCGGAAAATGATCACTTTAGTTTACAAGAACCGCTACATCGACAAATGTTAAATAATTAACTTAATTGTTCAGTGTCATTTATTTGTGTCCTTTGGTTTAATATTTTTTATTTTTACTTTATCATTTATTCGCTTTTGTATTTCAAACTATCGCTTTTGAGGAGCCATCGAAATGGCGGATTTCAACTTTACATGGTTCGCGCATCTCGAGGTGCATTGTCCCTTTCACAATTTCTCCGTTTCTACACGTCAACTGAACGAGGGAAAGAGCATTAGCCGCACCCTGCATATGGCGATCTGTAGTTTCATTTGTGAAATATAGATGAAAATACCGGCGTGCAAACTTCTATTTTGTGACTTTATAGCGATAACAACGTATACCAGTCTTACAATTATATTACTATTCAACATAATATTCTGCTTCTTCTTTATCTCAGCCCATTTTTAACATAGCTAACTACTGAGCAGCCTATATATTATATGTGCACGGAATCGAATATGGGAATTAGCAGTGCAATTGGTGAAATAAAGTTGCCAGCTCTTCTAACTATATGTATCATTGTGCTTTAAAATTTGAAATAACAATGACAAAATAAAAGAAAAAAACCATCACTTTGGAAATTTACTTTGTAACTCAGTAATATTATGACATATCACTTATGATTATAAAGCTGTTGATTGGCTTTCATTCAATACGACTATTTACGCAATATGATAAAATAGAATTTTAACAAAAATTTCAATGTAGTCCGTCTGTCTGTCGAGATTCTTTGTTTTAAATATTACATTTTAACTTGGGAGAGAGTTTTGTGCAATTATTTCGAAAAATGACGTTAGAAAAGAATGGTGTTTGCCGTGAGTGTATAGCCGAATATTGTTTTTTAATGTATATTACTTTGAGGTGGGCTAACTAAGCCTGTTTATTGTCACTGCTATAAATACGAAAAAATATTTATAACAAAAATTATTTGGAGTAATAAATTGCATGTTTTAAAATTATTTTCAACGACGACGGAATTCTGGTTATAGAGGAAATACCTATTTAATTTTAAACATTAAATTATTCGTTATTGAAACATAACAACAACATAACAAATAGAAAAGCAGCCTGTCAATTGTAGCTTCTAACGGAAGATTCTCTATTTATCGAGGGCAACAATCGACATCACCACATACGATTATCTACCATGTGCTAGAAGCCAGAAGCTACAATTGATCGGTTGCTTTCCTATACATATAAAAACTATCTCAAAAAAGCCGAGTCCATAACTCGGTCTATGAATGATCTATCCGCTGATTGCTGACACTGGCATCGCAGAAAACTTCATCGCAGTATCGACGGGTGAACCGTTTTGACATAATAAATAATAACCAAGTTTCTTTTATTAAGAGCTCTAACATGTAAACGAGCAGAAGAAATAGAAATAGTAGTTAAATGGTCAGAAGGTCTACCCTTTGTACAGTTTATGAAAAACCATGCGTTTCATTCAGGCATAAAGCAAACTCCATGGCTATGTTTGGCATCGAGTCTAGGGTTGGGTTTTGTACATCGTCTTTGCCTATTTACATTATTTCCTCTCTAGAGAGGGAAGAAGATTTGGAAAATATTATTGGTGACCTCAAAATTAACACGGCGGAAATAAATTCAAATGTTGATGACGACAAGATAATAGCATAAAGTCAACTTTTTAAGGCAAATCATGCATCATGTATTAATAGACTAGGAATTAAGTCATTACCTGCAGCTAGATCATCAGCTTGCTGCGGGTGATGACTTAATTCCTAGTCTACTAATGCATGACGCAAGATCTACCTCCGCGAAATCCTTGACCTTAAAAATAAATCTCTCCATCAAAACTGCAAAATTTTCTTGTCGATGGCGCCGACCAGGGTAGAAAATTATCGACCAATATCTATTCTCTGCAACTTTGCCAAAGTACTTGAAAACGTAATTTATTCAGTGATGTACCTTAATACTAAATCATTGATTTCTCCACATCAACACTGTTTCATGCGCGTTCGATCAACAACTACTAATAATAATATCTCTAACTCAAGCGATCTCTCGTGAATTGGACGATCAAGGTCAAGTTGATGTGCTTATATGGATTTCAGCCGTGCTTTTGATACGATAGATGATGTACCATTTGAAAAACTTTCTGCGCTCGGATTTACTGTGTCTTTGCATAAACTTTTACACTGCTATTTGATTATGTTTTTTAAAATGGTTTTGGATCCTGTGAGTTCTTTCCATCTTCCGATGTTCCGCAAGGATCCAATTTAGGACCACTACTTTTCAATTTATTTGTAAACGATTTGCTTGGTTACTTGACGTGTCCTGTACTTGCGTACGCTGATGTCTTCAAAATCTATAATCTATAGTTATTAGTTAGTATTTTAGTTTTGTTGTAAGCAAAATGGCCTCTGCTTTGCAGGTTTGGTCTTCGCAGTATATTTACTTGCAGCTATTCATTGAAAAAATTCAGCGGTGATTTCTGAAGTATTTCTCCTTCAAGAATACCG
This sequence comes from Amphimallon solstitiale, assembly GCA_963170755.1. Classification (NCBI taxonomy): domain Eukaryota; kingdom Metazoa; phylum Arthropoda; class Insecta; order Coleoptera; family Scarabaeidae; genus Amphimallon; species Amphimallon solstitiale. The sequence goes on along the minus strand of OY720677.1, from coordinate 100,081,110 downwards.
GAACCGTATCATCTGCGAGGTGTTGACTACGCGTTGCTATTGGAGGCTCATGGCCTTAAGCCTTTGAAATGCTGACGCCATATTCATTGAGCGTTGTTTATAAGAAAGCTGTGCAACGGACGATTGGATTGCTCAGTTTTCCTCTCTGAACTTTCTCACCCCTAGTCTACCCTCCCGCTCTTCATCCATATTCCTAATTCCCTTCGCCAGAACGAACTTACTACATGGATCTCCACTCGCAAGAATGTGTCGTTTTTCAAACTTCCACTATGAAGACATTTTCTTTACCAGTGGCTAATTAAATAATGCTTTTTTCCTCTTTTTTTGTATACAGGGTTGCGATTATGTATAGATACAGCTAAATATTTTGAAAACGGTTTATTAAAACTTGCTGAAATTTGGCACACTGTTAGATGGATTTTGACTATGTTATTTGAGATGTTCTCCAGTTTTACATCGCCGTTTGTTACCGATGTGCAAGGCTAGCTTGATGTTTTTTTAAATAGCACGGGGGGTGAAATGTAACATTTTTGAAAAGAGTGTTCTTTTCTCTATTCAGCGATGTAATACATGCCTGCCTTAATGTTCATAAAAACCGTTTTTTGTTTTGTTTTTACGAATTCGAATTTGAAGAAAAGTAAATGTAAGTTAGCTTTTGAAATGATGTTTTTAATCTGTCTTCAACTGTTAACAACCTCACTTCGACCAAAAATAATAAAAACAACGCATTTTATTAAAATTGAGCTCATACATTTTAAGAATAATGAAAAAAATATGCTTGACAGTAATGAATTGGATGGAGAAAATTCTGCAAGGTGTCAATCACAGTATGAGGAGAAATCATGGCAATCTCATTTCCTATTCGTTCTTGCAAATCTGCGATAATTAATGGTCTGTTTAAATAAACTTGATTTTTTAAATGAGCCCACAAGAAAAAATCAAGTGGGATCAAATCAGGTAACCTGGTTGGCCATTCAATTGTTCCCCTCTGTCCTATCCATCTATCAGGAAACTTTTGCGGCGGTGCTCCGTCTTCTTGAAACCATATGGTGTCTGCTGGTATATTTCATTTACTGTAGTTTGGGAAGATTTCTCTAAGCCGGGGAACAATGTTTTGTTGTAAAAGTTGTAAGTATCTTTGAGAAGTTAAATTACCATTAATTAAAAAGGAGCAATAATATTCGGACCAATAATTCCACACCAAATATGAATTTTTTGGGGATACTGCGCATGAACTTGCTCCATCCAGTTCGGATTTATGTCAGACCAATACCTAGAGTTATGGCGGCTAACATTCCCATTTAAACAAAAAGTTGATTCATCCAAGAAAAGAATGTGATTGATAAAGTTACCATTTTGATTTATTTTGCTCATCATTATTTCGCAAAATTCGATTCGCGGTCAAAATCATCTTCACTCAGTATCTGTAACAGGTGGATTTTGTAGGGATGATATTTTTCACGTTTCATTATATTGTATATAGATCTTATACTCATATTATGATTCAGAGCCAACTGGTGTAAAGAAGTTTTTGGATTTTCTTCCACATCTAATATAACATTCAAAGAATCTTCTTCGTTTGTAACAGCTTTCGTTCGTCCGGGTTTTACACGATTTTATGTGCTTCCAGTTTCATTTAATCTGCTTAAAGTTTTTGAAACCGTTGTTCTAGAGATCAACTGTCGGTTGGGATGTATTCCATTAAAAAGAGTTACGACCTCAGCACAACTTCGTTTTCTATCGCCATATCCAACCATCATCAGGATTTCTATACGCTCCCTTTCACTTAAATGCACCATTTTTAAGAGGGGCGTTTACCAACAAATAGAAACTTATGCAACTTAAATTACTAGCGGGACGAGTAGACGCAAGGGGGTGTGGAGCTAGACGATATTCGGTTTCGATGACAGCGCTTCGTTTTATACACAGATTATGTCGTGGGTTGAAAATTTTAATATATACATAAAATGAATCGTCAAATATTTAAATTCTGAAATCTACTCGCATATTGGTATTATGTACTTAGTTAAACTAAATGGAATTAACAAATATCAAAATAATGGAAATAAAATTGCAGACTAAAAATTATTTACCTCGTATTTTGATTTTTCATACGATTTGCATGTTACTTCTTTGTTTTGTTGATGTTTTATAATAAGCCAATTTTCGCTTGCCCATAACTGTTATATTATTATACAGTCGAATATTATAGGTATATATGACATTTCTTTTTAATTACAAACTGTCACTCGGATTTAAGTCTGCAATAGCCGACCGATTCCTATAGATTTTCGTCTTCGCTAGGACCAGTAGAGATACCGTAAAGTGGAGATAGACGACGCGATAGCTTCGAAAAACCTCGTGTGAAATGTGTGTGACAATGTTTACTATTTAATGTTTTTTATGTTCAAAAAGAATTACATAAAATTATTTTTTTTATATTTTACATCAAATGTGCTACTGACGCGTAGAGGTTGTCTTTTTCTTTTGTGTACCAGCCTTAGTTAGTAGACATTAATCAAATGTATGCATTTTTGTGGTTACTTCTAAGATACATAATTTTATTACGATAATAAATTCATGCACAAACTGACCTTGACATTATAAATAAGAGTTTTGCATCGCTGACCCAAATTTGAGATTCTAAAATTACAAAATAAATTTAAAAAACGCAAAACGGCGATGCCTTGCAGGGCCATAGTTTTCGATAGGTAAAAGCTCCTCTTAAACTAATTATATGACATAAGCATATTTTTTGAATATAATGCAAATGACAGAAAGCTAATGGCAGCATTTTCAAAGCTAACTTACTTTTACTTTTCTTCAAATTCGAATTCGTAAAAACAAAAAAGCTGTTTTTATGCAAATTAAGGCAGGCATGTGTTACATCGCTGAGAAAAGAGCACTCTTTTCAAAAATGTTACATTTGACCCCCCCGTGCTATTTTAAAAACATCAAGTTAGCCTTGTATCTACAAAACGAATTACCATATAAAACTGGAGAACATCTCAAATAATGTAGTCTAAATCTTTCTGACAGTGTGCCAAATTTAAACGAGTTCTAATAAACCGTTTTCAAAATATTTAGCTGTATCCATACATAATCGCAACCCTGTATGTATGTACTTTGAATACCGTTGTACTTTAAATGTAAGCGATGGGTAAATAAAGTTATTATTATTATTATTATTATTATTATTATATCCAATGATTTAGTTAAAATATATTTTTCCTATTTATGACAGCAAAAGAGCCCAGCATAGGCTTCACTAACCTAGCCAGCCTATTAATAACACATAATATAAAACGTCTCAATGTATCAAAAATTGATAGCGTTATTTTCCTATCTAACATTAAAAATTAGTTTTGCCATTCGTGTCGGAGTTCGGATGCAACCTAATTCTTTTGTAAATATTAAAATAGCTTTGAAAATTACAAACGTATTTAATTAATATGCAATTTTTTGTTTCTCGTATTTTATCTAAAATAATTTGCCACCCTAAAAAACAACACACAATATTTTATAAATAGTTATGTGTAACTAATGAACAGATGTTATAAAACGGCAGTCAACTTCCTAATCCAATAGACAGGTGATATACACACCTGTCCCCTTCCTGCAATTGAACAAGCACCATTTTTTTCCCAATACTAACGTTCTGTATCTCCTCAAAGCGTGAACTAAAATTTAGTATAAATTATATATAAAAATATAAATATACTTAAATAATATATACATAAATTTAAAAACAAAGGAAATATGATGTAAATATAAACTTAAATGTATAAAAATGAATATTATATATAAGGCAGTTATAAGTATTGTCTATTTTAAATAATTCGTTTGTATCAAATAATTGATATAATTATTAATTCCTAATTATTATTATTATTATACTGTGGATATTATGGATGCAATTTATTATTATTATTATTATTATTATACAGCTATGTACTATATATAATATAATATATAAATATATAAATAAATATGTTAGCGTTATGTGTTATTTATTTATTTTATATATGAAAAATGAAAATAATTTTTTGACATAGTTATATGTAATTGCTTGTAAATAAATTGTGATAAACAGATTTGCACAATATAATCAGTTGTTTTATTTTATCCATTCTCATTTTCCAAAAATTATTGAATAATGATTTAACATTAGACAATGACGATAGGCTTATAAAAGTATTTATTTCAGAAAAATTAGCTGCAGTACAAGAAATAGTATATAGTGGAATTAATAACACGTAATATAAAAATAAACCTGTAAATTGAAATTTATTATACAGGCTGATTTACTTCAGTTGAACGTCACAGGGGCCGCCATCATGTAAAGGACGCTGTAGCAGGGTCTCAGCAAATCAGGAAGGGGTATCCAGAGAGTTTTGCGGAATTAACAACGAATAAGGTTGGGTGGTTGAATTGTTTTGTATATATTTACCCAATACCGAGATCATACTATTATCAACATGTTTATCAAATATCAAATAGGTATCTCATATATATTCTTCACGTTTTTTTAGTAAACTTTTACATAACGCTTACACAAAGGAAAAAAGCCCCTACAATGACTGATATTCGAAATATTGTTTCGTGCTTTTCATAGTTTCATAGTTAAGCTAAATCCCATAGGGAGCTCTATTTTTGCAGGTGCGTCGTATAAGCATTGAGAAATCTTGCATCTAAACCAATTTCTTAGTATTGTTTTGATAGGTTGAGATCTTAGAATTTTCTAGGTCTAGACTGAGGTGTCGATTGTCGAATGATATTAATAGAAACTACTGACAGCTTTCTGATGTTCTGAGGTATTTAGACTTTTAAATGATAGCATCTTAAACACATTTAATATCTTTCTTTAAATATGTAAATTATAAAAAATTATAATTTATATATTTAAAGATTTTGATTTAAATTTATATAATACAATAATTCAGTAATATTTTCAACATAAAGCTCTAGAGAACATTAACGCGAGAAGCGAAAGGATAACTAAATCGACATAAGCGGTCTTATTAGAGCAGTTTATTCAAACTAGTAAAACCTATCAATAACTGCACAAGTACAGTGCCTGACATAATTAATATCTCCCCCAGTAAACACGTAAGTATCAAAACTACCTACCGTCTTTCTGCCGTGCAACGTCATTTTCAGTTATAAGAAAAGGGGGTATAATGTGGGCATTGTAGTCTTTGAATGTAAATAAAGTAAATATAAACAAGTTCCAATATTTCCAAGATAAATATATGAGGACTACCATTATTCTTCTTTTAACGTTTTAAATATTTAAACAGAATTTTAAATCTTGTTTAAAAAGACTTTTATTCAAGTAAAATTACAATTATATCAAACACAATAAATATTCATAGATTTTAAAGATGATTTAATGTACCTATGCAACGAATACATACACTATATACTAGTCTATAATAATTGATATAATGCCTAGTAAATGAAAAGATAAAACGTTTTACTTGTAATGGGACAATGTTTGATGTATTTATTATAGGTAGGTATAATAACCATTGTTATTTTCTGTTTCTGTGATTCACCGTTTTATGTAAATAAAATGCTTAGATTTATAATTTCTATTAAGGGAATGAATGGAAAGTATAACATTGGAAACATAGGCTTTGGAAAATTATGAAATAAACCTCCGTCTGTTTATGGTTTATGGTGTTGTTATTGCTTCTACACTTCTGTGGTCTTGATTTTGTTAATATATAAGTCCTTATAGAAAATTGACAATAATGCCTCGACGACAGCACCAAAAAGACTCTACCTTGGAAGTAAGACAAAAGATAATCGCAATGAGAGTCCTCGGAGAAACAAAACGGTTTTCAAAGTCTATTTACAATAGCGAGCAAATATTTTATTTCGATTCGTAATAACGGTTTGAATCAATTTTTCTTAGGTTCTTTTGTTATATTAACGCATTTTTTCTTTTTTCATTTATCTGTATGTTTCTGTGTTAATGGGATCTTTGCTATGGATAGTTATTTTTTGTCAAACGTGTGCTATAAAGGGGAAAAATACTTCTTAACATATATACAGGATGAGTCATTAGTAGCCGCTTCTTCGATTGCTCTTTTGTGTTTTAAATAGAGGAAAAACAATTAGTGGAAGATTCGTGGTTACTTGTGGCACATATTGTAAAAATACTTAAAGCCCTGACGCGCTTTCGGTTTGACCGGAAAAGCACGGAACTTAATTTTTTTAAATGAGACCCTATATATTTTTGGATTTTCTAGTACTGCTTTAAATTGTCTATTTAACTGTTTTTTCTTTTTCAAAATTGAGCCAATAGTTTTCGAGTTATTAATTTTTTTTGAAAATATTTGACCAAAACACGTGTTCAGAAAAATTCATTTTCACATTGTTTTTAAAAGTAGAAACATTAACTTTGCTTTGCTTGTAGCCAAGAAAATTCTGCATTATTTGGTATAAGTTGCACTCGACAATACTTCATAAAACTTTGTTTTTTCAAAACCTACTTCTCGAAATTTTCACATACCAAAAACTTATTTTTTTAAAATGGAACACGCCGTATTTTATTGAGGCATTTTGTTCCTTTTTATATTCTCTTTCATTTTTGTTAACAATGTCCTATACTTGTCTTTTGTAATTTCTGAGACAATCACTATAGGAGCAATTAGCGGTCAATTAAGTGCTGTTGTTCTATGCACGCAAATATTCGTTCAACCAATTGAAGGCAGGAATGGGACCCGACTTCCTTAGTCAACTGTCAAACAAAGTATAGGTTAAATATAACTATCCCAAAGGTAATAATTTTACAGAATGAAGAGCATCGCATTTCAATTTTTAATTCCGGCAATGTCAAATTGCAGTATTTTTTTTTACGCTGTTGGTTAACAACGATATAAAATAAAGGTTATGTTTACTGACATACTTGAAGATGCCGCTCCACTAAAAGGTGCATGAAACAATGCTGTTATCGTCAATTTAATTTGCCTAATTGCTCTTATTCTTTCATTTACCACCTAAACTAAAATAAAGGAACTGCTACAACTAGAATGTTCGTCAAGGACGATTATTAGAGCTTTTCACAAAAATGGAATACATTGCAGAAAACCTGCAAGAAAAGTTGGCATTTCAGAACAACACGCTGCTGTTCGCCTAAATTTCACCAATGGAAATATTAAAAAAAATTGAGAAAATGTTTTTTTCGTAGACAAAAAACTATTTACTACTTCTGATAATTCAATAAAAGTGCTTTGGCGGCCAAACAATACTAGGTATGATGGGTAACATGTCCAAGGTACAAGAAGAAGTGGCAGAATAAGTTGCGTCTTTTGGGGATGGATGTACGCAAGTATTCCTGGAGAAATTGTTCCAATTCCGGGACGATTAACTGGTGAAGATTACAGAGATATTCTCGAAAGCATAATATTCCTGGCCAGGGTGCGTATATTATTTCCAGATGATCCAATTTAGCTCGTTCACGATAACTCGCCTGTTCATACATCGAAAACAGTACGCAATTGGATAGAAATAATTCCGAAGTAATATAATTCCGTGGCCCCCTAAATCAGCAGATCTCAATGTTATAGAAAATCTGTGGGCGCTAATGGTTCGTAAATGGAACGAAAGAATAATAGATAATATTCGCACTGTAGACATTCAAGTCAAAATGTATGCAATGTGTGGTAGTTACGTGGTGGTCAATATTGTGAAAAACTTTTGCATTCATTGCCCGTCAGACTGAGATTGTATAACCGCTAAAGGATATTTCATAAAATATAAGCTTTCTTATTCTCTTCTTGGTTTCCAGACTGGGACCCCGTCGTGATGGCTTACTCTACCGACGTCTCGTCATCAATCATATGGGACACCGCCAGGGTCTCCTTTTGTTACTACTGCATCTGCTGCTACATTGTGACTGCCCTATATAAACCCTCCCAAAGCAGATAGTTCCATAGTATTGGTGACGAAACGTCGATAGACGAAACCATGCAGTCCGGAAACTAAAAAAAGAACATGGAGAAAGACCGCGGAAGCCAGATTTATTTTGTTTTCTTATTTATTTATATGATGTATTTTTTGAAGTGGTTTACTTAATCATTTTTGGTATATATTTGTTTCATTCTTATTTTTTAGAATATATTATTTATTAGTTGTATTTCTTTAGTTCGTTATTATTAGAACTGTTTCTTGTGTTTTCGATTTTTTAAATACATTTTTCATTTTATTGTAATATTTGAGTTTTTATCGCACATACTTTCTTAATTTGACACTTATATGTATTCATTGCATCGAACAAAACAGTGAGAACTTGTTACATTTGAAATCTTATAATTTTAAAAAGCCTACTAATTAAGAAGAATGACAATGATTATTATAGCTATAATAAATAAAACAACTATAATATTTGAAACATTGAAATAAGAATAATTAAAGTTTATTATGCGTTTATTATCTATTGATATCAACCCACATATCCACTATTCGTGTAAAATTCTAAAATAGTTTTTCATATACTTGCAGATATTGAAAGCTGTTTACTTTTCTTGTCATATTTACATTCAAAGATTACAAGGCGTATGTATATTATGCTCCTTTTTCGCATAACTGAAAAATACCGATAGGTAGTTTTGATATTTACGTCTTTAATGGGGGAGATATTAATTCTCTCAGGCACTGTACATACAATCCAATACATGACATTTTTCAAATTCATTTAGGTAACTTTAAAACATGGTTTGAATTACAATATTCTCTAAAAACAAAAAGCACACCAGATTTTTTTTTAAGTTAGATAAACAACACTGCCGAGTTGTTTTAGAGCGTATTATTGAAATAATAAATTACTTAGCAAAGCTTCTAGAGGAAATGCCGATAATTTGTTTGTTAAAAAAAGTGATAATTTTTTTGCTGCTCTTGCAACTTAGCATTAGAAAACAAACGTGTACATTAATTTCGCAAAGATGCACAGAATGAAATTATTGCTTTAGTAGCTAATATTATTAAAGAAAGCAATTGGTGTTCTATTCGAAAGGAGAAATATTTTTCAGTTGTATTGGACCGATAGCCAAATTGAGCAAATGAGCGTAATAATATGCATCGACTGAAAATAAACAAGTTTTATTAACATTACAAAATCATCCGGTAAGGGTTTATCAAAACACTTAATATAAAAAATCAAGGAATTTAATTTAGTTATTAGAAATTTGCGTGGTCAAAATTATAATAATGCTGGGAACATTAAAGGAAAAAATGGTTTACAAGGACATATCCTACATATTATTAATCCTATAGCAACGGTTCTCCAACGGACCTCTACACAACTCATATTATGAAGAAAATGTAATGTATAACTTTGAAATTAGGTAGGTACATTATGTATCTAGGAACACAAAAAATTGATAATATTTTTAGTAAAATATTTATTGAAATTTTACATTCAGTAGTTAAAAAGAAAACATTTAACACTTATTAATGGGAAAGCTGATGTATGTTGCTGACAAGCTTACTTATGTTTGGTGCAAAATTTTGGATAACTCCTGATGGTCATTTCGTACACTTAACCAGAAATTTGGAAGGGGTCATTTGATTAAACTGCAGTTTTATTGCGCTATCTGTCGATATTTCTATCAAACTATTTTCTGCTGATGTAGTTCGTAAATATTTCTTGTAAATAGATCTCTTATCCAATTTTTGTGTGCATCTGGTACTGTCTAATGAAAATTTACATGTAAATTTTCATTAGATAGGTTTTCTCAGTAGTTGCAAGAAAACATTTGAGATTTAGAAATGAATCTGGATTTGATAAACGGTGACCCCACAACTCTATTTTTTTTAACATAGCATCAACTTTATCATCGATACGAAAATTATTATATTTACTCCTTGAAGGCTTAAATAGAGAGTGTTTGAATGAGAAAATATATCTCACAAGTATGCAATTTACATTACCTGGAAAAATTATGAAGACGTTCACTTAATGAATGTGCAGGGGAGTGTTCTATGAAAAATTTTTTTATCTAATTTCTCAAAAAATTGAGATAAAACTTTTCTCCGAGATAACCTATCTTAATAAACCCGATTAAGATTTAAAAATATGAGTTACCTTGACTTAATTACATATACCATAATTAAAATTAATCGAAAAGAGTTACTTCTAATATTTTCTTTTTACAAATAAGTAATTTTTATTCAAATTTTAAAACTCATAAAATGAAAAGTTCATGAATTAACAATAGTTAAAATATCCCAGTCGCTCTGTGTCATAAATTTGTTTATCGTCAAACTTAGACTAAATTTTAAAGTACTTTAAAATTAAAGAAGTCATACTTAGATTTATAACTTCACTTGAAAAGCAAAGCGTCAATACAAGTATTTAAATATGCGTTATTGAAAACTTCTATAACTTTCGCAATATCTTGAAGAACATATAAGTTACTCTTTTCAAGCATCGCAGTAATTATAAGTTATCATATAACAAATTAAAAATCTTTTTTGAGGTTTTCTTAATACAGTTTCATCAATGACTCCAGAAACTTTACGCACGCTTGTACGAGGATTTTCATTAACGCATAACAAAAGAAACTTTTGTGCATTTGTGTTTTCTACGGCAGCAGTAACACGGCTCCTTTTTCATACGGAATACTGCCAGTAAATAGTTAACAATGTCTGAAAAGCACTCATCGATGGCAGTCCCATATTAGGATATTTTTGGTTGTATACCTTTGTGCCAGCATCAGACAATCACTTTCCCCCAAAACATAGATCATATCTATTAATTCCAATTTAAAATATTTTATTTCCCACAGCGTCTGCGATATTTTTTATGTTATTGCCTTCCAAACTTTTCATGAGTTTTAAAATTTTAACAAAAGTTACTTATTTGCAGAAGGAAAATAGAAGTAACTCTTTTCGATTCATTTTAGTTACAGTAGTAGTGCAAGTCATGGCAACTCACATTTTTAAGTCGTAATCGGGTTTATTCAGATATAATCTCCTATAACTTTTGCAATATCGCCCACAAGCACTAGAAAGTATATATTTTTATTTAGTAAATTTAAGTACTTTATAAATAAATATACAGGAGGTTCCATTTCATTTTTTTTTAGAATTTTGAACTTTAGCGATTGGTATGTAATTCTAAATAACATGCGTAGATATGTCGAAATAAACATTAATTACGTACTGAAAAGATATCTCTACCAATTGAGCTCATATTAGGTATTTTATCATCAATCGTTATTTCATAGCAACTTTTCAAATGTTGTACAATATTTAACGAATAATCGCCATATCTCAGAAACAGTTGAAAAACGACAAATACATGTTGATGTCAGTTTAATTCGCCGTTTCAGGGCTATAATAAAATGTAAAATAAAGCACAGCATTCCATTTAAAAAAACAAAATTTGTGTTGGTTCGGCGGTGTCGAACACTCTGTATAAATAAAAATATTTTCAAATTGTAGAGCTTATGATTACCTATAAAATATGTTGTGCTTTTCCACAACGTGTGACGTAGGACCCAAATATCTAATTGCTGAAAAAATGAAGACAGTTTGGGCAATTTTTTTAAAACATTCTCCTCTTTCTGTTTTTTTTAAAGCTCTACTTTCTTTCACTCATTTCTTGCACAAAAATAAATTTAATAATGCACAAATAATCACAACATTTACATTGTTAATGAATTACATGAACAGATTGAAGTAAACATGTAAAGAGTGTTACATCACTCATTCACCTAAACAAATAAAGGGACCTTCCCTTGCAGCAGAGACATTATTTCAAATTATATCTGCCGCCGGAGAAAATCCCGCAAAGGATGAATTTGTGTTAGTTGCCATAGACTAAAAACTATCATTATTTTCATATTTTCATTATTTATTTCTTATGGGCCTCTTGTCAATAATATTTTGAGATTGTGGATAACATTTTTCAAGAATGTTTGCTTACACACATCAGGGCCTCTGTAGCTCGGGAGCCCCGTATCCTGGATACGGCTCATACGACGGTAACCTGCTGGGGGGGGGGGGATGCCAAAGGTGCGAGCGCCGCCCCTGTACACATGACACCAATTATTATTATTACTAACTATTATTCTGGAAAAACAGTAATCAAAATAAAATGAAAGCTAATTATCCTTGAAATTATCGAATATTATGTTACTGCATATTAGCAAACAACGCTAATATCCCTATTTTGGATGTATCGAATATCTTTTCGTATTATCGTATAATCTTCCTAACTACTTAATCAAATAAAACCGTACACGTTTGATTGTTTTAAAAGTATGCACGTTATCTGTATCATATTATCAATAATGTGCAGTGCAGTTTTCGAATATCAACCTTCTACCGTCCTCACGGTAATATCACTACTTGGTACCTGCAGCAATATACATATGCCCGGCATAATTAACCTTTGCAAAAGGGTGAATCGAAGACGGCAAAATTTGGAACCGGTTTGCAGGTACGGTATAAAAACACGTAGTTATTTTATTATAACGGTGATCTCGATTTCAATTAGAGAGAGATGCAATTGAAAAGGAGATTTGTAAAATATATAAACCTAGATATCTGTAAATTTATCATTTTTTCAGTTGTATATTTAGTGATATACAGGATGATTCAGCATACATAACGTGTGCGTATAAAAAATTATGAAATTATTTTTATTGTTGCAGATACAAAGCTATTATATGCACGACATAAAATTATTCTTAACTATACAGAGTGTTCGATAATAGAGGTACTCTGTGTCTAAAATCTATCATTCTTAAGATATTTAATTTTCCAAAGTTAGTGTGTAAAAATCAATTAAAGCATGCTTGACTAGGTAGCATGTAAAACACTCAAATATCTTCAACATGCAGATAAAGGGTTAGACTATTAAATGACTTTAATGGTAAAACTATACCTAGTGTTTAGAAACTCACATTTAAATTTGGTAATGTTCTCAGATAAGTCAGAAAACGATCAAGCCAAAAGTAAACATTTTACAAATCCATTCCTATCAACAAAAACACATGTTCAAAAGTTCTCTGTCTCTTTGAGTACACTATCGAAGTCTCTAAAATTCAACAGAATTTTTGGAATTATTGCTTATTTTAAGAAAATTAAAGAATGCTCTTTCACTTACACTTCGTCTTCTTTATTCGTTTCGTTCCTCCATGATTTTCCTAATTGTTTCTCTTATTCTTTTCTGCAGACTTGTCATTAAAATATAATTAAGCGTGACTTAATCCAGCAGCCAATCGATTATGAGATGTGGGATATTTAGCGCAGTTGTAGTCTAGTTTGTCCGGTATTGAACAGTAAATTTGTTGTTAGAGAAACCAAATAGCTTACCATTTCTTGGTAAAATTCTACATCTCTGGATAATAAATAATGATACTGCCATATTGCTTATGCACCCTTATTTTGCCGTACTAAATTTGCCTACCCAAGAACTAATGAAATCTTTTGAAAATAACAGTGAAAGAAGCAATAATGACCCACTTATTTTATAGTCTGTTAAAAGGAATTTACTGTAAACTGTAAATTCAGTCCGATTAAATTCGTACCCATCTCTAATTTTCAGGAATAACACCTCCACACATATAATGTGGATGTTGTGCCTTATATATATACATTTATACGTAAAACGTATATGCATATATGCATGTGTTTGAGATACACACATACACTAAGTGCCATTAACACGCAAAAATGACATAAGCAGCTTTTTAAGTCTTAAAGCCATTGTTGACAATCTCCACGTACACTGACGAGACCTCATAGGTCGAAACACCGGTGTCTGTGCGATCGATTGTCGGCAATGGCACTTAATGTATGTGTGTATCTCAAACACATGCATATATGCATATACGTTTTACGTATACATGTATATATGTAAGTCACAGTATTTATTTACTGCTTGATGTTAGTCTTAACATCCATGTGTTTACACTATTCATTTTCGTTTTGATAGGTGACGCCACATAAGGCTCTATTACACGAGATACACTATTAACATACAGGCCTCTGTATAGCAGAACATGCCGTCAGAGGCCATCGCTTCTTCTGTGTCATCTTTTGGGTGCTAGATGTCGCTGTGATACTCTCACTACATTTAACACGCAAAAATGACATAAGCAGCCTTTTAAGTCTTAAAGCCATTGTCGATAATCTCCACGTACACTGACGAGACCTCATAGGTGTGATACTCTCACTACATTTAACACGCAAAAATGACATAAGCAGCTTTTTAAGTCTTAAAGCCATTGTCGACAATCTCCACGTACACTGACGAGACCTCATAGGTCGAAACACCGGTGTCTGTGCGTTCGATTATCGGCAATGGCACTTAATGTATGTGTGTATCTCAAACACATGCATATATGCATATACGTTTTACGTATAAATGTATATATGTAAGTCACAGTATTTATTTACTGCTTGATGTTAGTTTTAACATCCATGTGTTTACACTATTCATTTTCGTTTTGATAGGTGACGCCACATAAGGCTCTATTACACGAGATACACTATTAACATACAGGCCTCTGTATAGCAGAACATGCCGTCAGAAGCCATCGCTTTTTCTGTGTCATCTTTTGGGTGTTAGATGTCGCTGTGATACTCTCACTACATGTAACACGCAAAAATGACATAAGCAGCTTTTTAAGTCTTAAAGCCATTGTCGATAATCTCCACGTACACTGACGAGACCTCATAGGTCGAAACACCGGTGTCTGTGCGTTCGATTGTCGGCAATGGCACTTAATGTATGTGTGTATTTCAAACACATGCATATACGTTTTACGTATAAATGTATATATGTAAGTCACTGTATTTATTAAAAAATAATATAACAAAACAAAAGATAATAAAAAAGTAAAGAAACAATAAATTTAAAGTTTAAAATATATAAAATAATTAATAGTATGTCCACCCTCCATAATTTTTGGTTACTTTTGCTAAAAGAGACGGCAAGCTGTCGACAAGTTTCTGGCTATTGGCCGTGGACTATTGTCCACGGTGACATTTTCCCAGGCAGTTTCAATTTGATTCCATAAAAGATTTGAATTGTTGTATACATTATCAGAGATTCTCTTTTTCATAAATCCCCTGAGATTTTCCAGAGGATTTAAATCTGGACTTTTAGGGGGCCAGGGTAGAGTTTCAATTCATAATACAGTACAACATGGTTATAGCGTCACCATCGGGACCGATACTTTTTGACGTTATAACAGAGTGACGCTATTCACGATATAGGCAAGTTTCGAAAATCTGTAGTTTAACAAATTATTGTATAACTAATCCGATACGTCACATGCTTTATTACCTATTTTACATTACAACAAATGCAAAACTGCACAAAAATCACTTTACGAATTTCTTTGGTAGCGGTTTATGAACCACATATTCAGTGCAGTTTATAAATCGCCTATTCAGTCAAACTGTAAGTTACATAGTACTGTATCGTTAGATGGTTTATAAATTAAGAGAGAAAATGAGATCATTTTTATTTTCTACAAAGTACCTTTGTAAATATCGAAATTCCTATACATACATATACATTTCAATTAACGTTAAACCCGAGGTTCACCAGAATTTGAGGCCGTTATATGCAATGTTTTTTAGGCTGTCTACTATAGGTAATTCCAGGACCAAGACGATTATGACGCTATACCCGAGTTGTCGCTATAACCGATGACGTTATACACAAGTTGTGCTTTATCTAGTAATACTTCTTCTCATTATTTAGCGACAGAAAATCTTAGGTTTTACTTTGTAAAAATATTTAAATTATTTTTACGATCATATTACGTTGCTTTTACTCTGTAATTGTTCTTATTTTTATAATTCACTGTTTTTAGGCGACTTGTTGCTCCCTTGGTGTCTACGTGATGTTTCGCAAGATATCGGTCTGACATCATGACATATAGGTACACTACGAATATTATTTAAATCTTTTAAAATGAATAAATTATGCATTTTCTTTGATTAATATAGCTCACATCATTGAATAATCTTTAACAATTTTGAAAATACAATACATAACAGAGGCATGCCTTTATTTCTCGACATGTTAATCTAAGCGGATTTAAATTTAATTTAAAATTTAGAATAAGTTTTATATTTTAATTGAAGACCTCTGTAATGTTTAGTTTAAATTAAAATCTATACTTTACTTGCTTGTCTGTAACATCCTAAATTCTTATATTGTGTTTACTTTAACTTGAATTAGTTAGTGTTCAGCGTAAGAAACATCTACCATGTTTAGGTTTCATTATAATTCATATATTATAATTACATAATCTACGTAAAATTTTGGCGCAATATTTGAAATACTCTGTCTTATTCTGAGACGAGGTAGTAAACTTATTTTAATTCTTATTAGTAGATAGCCAACGTGTCAGGTTTAAATTACGACGGAGCAAAGAAATAATGTAAACAACACGGAGTTACTGAATATGGTGTACTGCAACATCTGTTATTGTCAAAAAATCGTCTTTCCTCGTAAAATTCGTTTCTTCATCGGCATAGCTAGTAGCTTGAGGGGTTTTTAAAATGTATTATATTTACCTTATATTTCGCATGATAAATAAAGTTATATAAGTATATAACTATTGATACTTTCGTTATTTCTGTTTTTTCATTGTTTTGACTGTTAATTACGTACTTTTGTAATAGTTCCTGTTTAATACCGTTTCATTGAATATATTTCTCCCAATTATCTCGACGTAAGTATGCATTGGATTTTGTTAAGTTTCAATAACATACGCATACATGTTTAGTTATCATTTATTTAGATCTAGAATATAGAAGTTGGATTAAGGGTCATACTGATTGTATGTCCTCCATTGTCAGTGATTCCGAAATTTATTGCATAGTCTGTAAAATATCGTTACAGAACGCCCAAAAAAGACATGTACAACGTCACTTAGCATCGCTAAAACACACAGAAATTGGACCCGTTGAAGGCTGACAATTTTAACAAAGAACTTTGTGAAGCTTTAATGGCGGCTAATATATCCCATTAAAGAAACTTGACAATCCCACTTTCAAAACATTTCTTCAAAAATATGCTGGTCGAAATGTTCCTAATGAATCCACCTTACGCAAATATTATGTTTCTAAGCGCTTCACGAAAACAGCATTAGAAGACATCCTTCAAATCAGTACCTATGGATAAGTGCCGAGGAAACTGTCGATATATTAGACGCTGTGTGGTAAATGTTGTAGCTGGTGTACTACATCCAACTATTCCATATAACATATATGTAATAGCATCTAAAGTTATAAATGCAGTTGATGCGGAAACAGTTGCTAAAACCGTTGACGAGAATTTGCACAAAATGCTTCATTCGGACGACAGGTACAGGAAAAAATACTTTTATTTGTTAGTGACAGTGCCGCATATATGTTAAAAACAGGAAGACTATTAAAGGAACATATCTTTATATGCTGCACATATTACTTGCGGAGCACATGCTCTCCACAGAATCTGTGAATATAGCAGAGACAGGTATCCGGAAATTGATAGACTTGTATCCGCTTTTAAAAAAGTTTTCAGAAAAGCACCGAGAGTAGCTCTTTACAGGGAAAAACTTTCATCTTCGTCACTGCCTCCCTCGCCAGTAATAACTAGATGGGGAACATGGTTGGAAGCTACTGGTTTTTATGCAAAGAATTTCGATAGTTTACAAAATTTAAATGACGATGCTCGAAGTATTTCTGACTGTAAGGAACTAACACAAATCCCAAATTTAAAAAATCAGTTGTTATTCCTTCAGGAATACTTTGGAAATTAGCCTAAACTAATCACATATTTTGAAAATCGAAATCTCAAATTAAAAGATGGATTAACCACATTAGATGTGGCTATTAATAATTTCCAAAGTATTCCAAGTGACTTCGGATGTGGCCTTCGGCAAAAGTTAGACGCAATTTTTAATAGAAATCCAGATTTAATAACATTGTGGCAATTATGTATGGGGACAATGACACAAACTCTAACTGCTAAATACACTGAAATAAAAGAATATTTCCAGTACGCACCTATAACCAGTTGCGATGTGGAAAGGACGTTTTCTATCTACAAGGATGTACTTCGTCCAAAGAGAACAAATCTTACAGAAGAGAACTTTGCTAGTAAATAATAACACTCCTTTACTCGACTTGAACTACAAAATGAACAAATACTAAGGTATTTTGTATTTTAAAGATCACCAGCCACTTGTTATCCAATTATATAAATAAAATTAAAACCTCTTTAAAAATACATTTCAATAGTACGCCCATGGGCAATGAATCATCAATCTGTCGTGTCCGCTCCCTACTTATTAGTTATGATGGGTTAACTTTCAGTGCATGGTAGTTACTCTTTACGTAATTTGAATAAATTAAGACTTCATCAAGAAAATTAACACGCCTGTTATATGTATGTATAAAAAAATCGTAAGTATAATAAATACAGCAATAGTTAATGCGCAAATATTATGTAACTAATATCAATTAGTTATATCAACAATAATACCTGAACCAACAACGTCAGGCTATTATAACCTTCGATATCGAAGATTATTATTTTTTATACCGTACCCCGAATTCGTCTCTTCTTTCAAGCATATTAAGGGAAGTCATGTGTTCGAAAGCACGTGCCTTATTTTTGTATACAATTACCTACCTATGCCGGGGCATATACATATTTTGTTTGTATTCAAGTCCTCGGCGATACAGAACATAACAAACACACATCTTGAATCTTGAAATACAATTTATTTACCGCATTCATTAGCGCATCAGCATTGACCGGTGAAATATTGACGTACTTATATAATATCGTTCGCGGATGTTCAAACTAAATGTGTGAAATTTTTTGATTTTTTTTCACGAATTTTCGCTATGATACCACCTTCGACTGTCGAGCTTACCAGAGTACACTATTACGATCCCGGCAGGAAAGACAGGAACGTCGAGATTCCGACGATATCGAAAGAGGTCTTCCGATATGATCTGAGCAAAAATACCATCATCAAGAGAAATATTTTTGGGCACAAATGGGTGTTGAAGATTAACGAGGACCAAAACGATGAAAAAGAGAAATGTTCGGGAAAAGTTATAGTGTATATTTGGGTGTTCTGTTGTATAATTGTTGCTGTAAGTTTTGGAATATATTTTTCAATAGGTGAGTTGAATTGTTGCTATTCAGAAATTTTACTTTATTGAAATAGATAAAAAATAGCATAAATAAATCATGTTACAAATGTAATTAAGTACGAGTTAAATAATTTTTAAAACACAGTTTGATTTTTAAACTACGAGGGTTGTTCTCTTTCCGCTGAGCCTGGTAACACAATTTATTTACAAAAGACATTTATTTACAATTTTTCTTCTAGCCGTAGTTTGTTTATTTCATTTTTAAAGACATCAACCGCTTCTTCGGCCGATGTAAAACAAAGCCCCGCATGTTATACTCTACCTGCGGAAATAATAAGAATTCATTAAATGCTATGTCTTGACTATACGGTGAATGCCCCATTATTTCTATGTTTTGGGCATTCGAATGATCAGTTGTTCGAGCGGTAGTTTGGACCCGAGAGTTATCTTGATGCAAGATGATTGAATGTCTTTCGCAAACATTTTGGAGAACCTGAGGCAATCAAACTGTAGTATGCTATTCTGAATTAATTGTACGTCTATCCTCCAATACTACAGTGGAAACATGCCCAAACTGTCGATTGTTGCTCTTTTTGGGATCATAGCAGTACACCCATGTTTCATCACCTGTGATGATGTTGTACACCAAATGAGAATATCCACGGTTAAAGCAGTCTAGTGCAGATCTGCACCACCGCACACGGTGTTCTTTTTGAATTAAATCAAGTTGTGGGGAATCCACCGAGAACAAAACTTACGTACCTTCAAATGTGTAAAATAATGTTAATTGCTTTCACACCAATCTTTAAGGTTGTTTGAACGCTTCTGACAGTAGTAAGCCGGTCTTCTACAATAATGTTCCCCATAAGACCAATATTTTTTTCTGTAACTGCCATTTTTGACTTAGGATCACGAAAACTTGAAATTCATTGTACCACTGCTTTACGGTAGCGAAGCAATACGACTTGTCACCAAACACTCGATTGATTTCCTCAAAACCTTCTTTACGGCTTCAGCCACGCTTGAAATTGTACAAATTCACCGCTCGAGAATGTTCCTTGTTCAGTTCCATGATTTATTAGCGAAAGGAATACTTTAAACTAATGTCCCTTACAATCAGGTATATTTGACAATGTCAGTATAAAAAGGACAAATCCCTTACCACAAAAAATATATAAAAAATCTATATACGTATTTCGGCAACTAAGTTGCCATCTTCAGTAGAAATCTGTATAAAACAAAAAAGAGTGTTTAATGTAGTTTTTTGGCTGAGGTGTAACCTTAGAAGATATGCTCTTCACTAAATCACCAGTGGGATAACACTGATTTCTTAACAAGTGACATCCCTATATATACTACCTAAATCTAACGGGACACAGGCATGCCGTGGCCTGTGTCAAAAATATGTCGAGCAACACTTGAATTTTCCGGTCTTTTGTATCTGAAATGCGCAATGTGTTCTTTGTAACGAGTTGAAATTAAACGTCTAGTTTGCCCTACATATTTGTAATTACAATCTTTACAGGTTATTTCATAAATACCAGATTTTTGATCTACCTCAATTTTATCTTTAGTGTTCCCTAAGAGTGATTTTAATGAATTGCCTGATTTAAACACGACTTGAAGATCCTGTTCTTTAAAAATGCGGTTGAAATTTCGTGTGACTGAATGATACGGCAAAGAAACAAACTTATTGCCAGGAGTTTTTTTTAGGTGCAAACATGTAGTATCCTGAATTTGTCTCTTAAATTTATGTCTCCTAATAACTATTTCTGATCGAAACCATTGTACTTCGCGATCTTTTTCATTAAACTAAGTTCTCTTTCATAACTATCTATAATGTAATAATATACAGGCCGTTCCATTTAAAAAAAAACTATAAGTATGGTCAGCCATCAAGTTATGGAATACTTACTCTGTAAATATAATACAAAATAAATTTAAAAGGTGCTCCTAATGAGTGGTTATCATAAAGTCACTATCATCAGCCTTCCCCAGGAAGATGACTCGCCTTGTATATATTATTGTTCAAAAATATTATTTTGTAGATTTGTAAAATTACTTATTACAAAAATATTGTCTTATTGTCTGCCCTATGAAGCTCAATGAAGTGATATATGCTAAAAAATATTTAATAGAATGCTAAAACACGGATAAAGTTACGCTATTTGCAAATCTCAATTGTCAATTTTGACAGCTCACGCAGAAACTGTTGAGCGTTGGTAGATTCTTTGATTACCAAATTATTTTTTGAACCTATAGTTAAATAAAACGAATTTCGATTGTTTGTATATTTTCTATCTCTTTTTAACTAGTATAGAGTGTTTAGATCACATACTTGTTCATACGCTAAATAGACAAATGTCTTTAATTTGGAGGACAGATTGATAGATTAGCTACAAGCGAGTTTATACATGTTTCAACACATTCGTGAATAGAATTTTGACTTGTAGAAACAAATATTTTATCAGTTTTTACAAATTACAATAAATTTAAAAAGTGTATTAAATTTTTTTATAAAAATTAATACTTTATGATTTTTTCGAAAAAAATATGATTTTTATCAATATTAGCATCTCATCAAAGTGTCATTGTCAAATAGAGTCTATATTGTGAAATAGTATTATCTAGTCCCGTTCACTGAAGATATATTTGAAAGAATGTTAAACATCGATATTTATAACGGTTTCTTCCCCCACCAGCGTCAACATTTTGAAAAGAAGCCAAAAACACTATGAAAGAGGAATACAAGTACCATTTCAAAATAATTCCAGAAGTTTTTAAACTTTAGAATTATTATAAACTATGATTTTTTTTAATAAGTATTATCTGCAATTTTTTGCATTAACATCAATTAACGAAATGTGAAATTTATACAGACAATTAACTAATCATTTGAATGTTGTCCTTGTAGTTTTACAATAGAATTACTATCTCTTATAACTATCACTTAATAAAACAAACATTACGAATTCACGCAGGAAATGATCTAGTCTTTCCTGATATATAATATTTACATATTTACCTTGAAGATGTTTTTCAATTTTAATGTCATAATGGGTAATACCGCGCGATCATTTAAATTCTAAATTAGAGTAGGTTGTGAAATTTAAATTAAGTTGGTATATAAGTACTAATTTACAATTTGAATTGTCAAAGTGACGTTTCAAAATGTTTGATTAAGAACATAAAACTTTTCTTACTGAAAGTTATTTTAAAAACGCCGAACGACAAGAGAATAGTGAATGGACATATTCAGTACCACATTGCATCAATGATTTTCAAAATGCCTTTCTTAATTTTCCTGCGGATTATCAAAAATTAGTCCAAGAAATTTACACATGTGTGGCGAAATTTCGTAATGTTGGAACTGTAGGTAGGAAAGCTGGTAGTGGCGCGCCAAAAAAAAGGACTCCTGAGATTGTGGCAGATGTTGCAGAAAGAATGGAACAGTCTCCCAAAAAATCTCTTCGCAGATTTGCCCAAGAAATAAACCTTTCATTTGGAACTTGTCAAAAAATTTTAAAAGAAAATTTAAATTTTTATCCCTATAAGATTAACGTCGTTCAAGGGCTATTCCCTCAAGATTTTCCTGTACGAATAGAATACTGTCAGTGGTTTTTGAATAATTTAAATAACAACAACACTTTGGATTTAACACTTTGAACACCTTTTGTAATTCACAATAAAACTATTTTATCTTGTAATGCTTCCATTTCCATTAAATTTAAATCGATTACACATAAGATTCACAAATGTCACAAAGTATAACATAACCGCAAATTTCAATTAATAAATAATTGACATTCTGGACAACCTAATAAAAAAAATCCCGCCTGCTATAATTTAGAATTTAAATAATCGCGTGGTACTAGTCATTAAGAAAAAAGGAGTTTTCCACTAAAATAGCGAGAACTTTGCTAAATGACTTAAAAAAAATGACCAAACCGAACTCACAAATTCACCGTTAATAAATCCTAGCATTGTAAAAACGGTCTTTCCACGTAAGTCATGACCTTTTTCGTAATTTTCTATTTTATTATATTTATATTTTTGTTTGAAGTAGTTACAGTATATTGAATTTTTAGTTTAGTTTCTCTAGAACTCCTGACGATGCCGCAAGGCGAAATGTACATTGAGTGTGTAATTATATATATTTGTGAAACAATACCAAGAGTTTTATTTGTTATTACTTGCTTATATACAAAAGTTGTTCTAAATTAAGTTATAAATACTTTTATCTTCTGAAAAAAACAAATCTGTGAGTAAGTGTTATTTGAAGTCCGAATTCTTTTACAAAAATTATTCGAAATAAAGCTCTAAATACTTGTGTACTCTTGATTTATACTGTGTGTCCAAAAAGTCTGGAAACACCCAAATAAAATCGAAACTGATGATTTTTGAGAAAAATGCAAAAACAAGTTAATTAGTATTTTCAAAAAACTACTGGCTGATGGTATCTGTTTGGAATTTTTGATGACCTTGAATGGCAACGTCGCATTTTTAATTTTATTTTTGATAGATCTTTTAATTGTCTAAACGACAGTCAACAAATTTTTCATTCTAATTAAGAAAAATTTTGAAAAAAAATCATTATAGAAAACAAAGAAAATTTTAATCGTAGAAATCAGCAAAAACTCTTACAATAAATGTTCAAAATGTTGTCCTTCAGCATCTTGGCAGTACCCTAAACGATAATAAAATTCATTTTGAACGTTTTCTATCATTTCAGGAGTGATCCTTCGTACTTCAATCTCAATCCGTTGACGCAAGTCTTCCAAGTTTTCAGGTTTAGTTGCGTATATATACAATTAAAAGATCTATCAAAAATAAAATTAAAAATGCGACGTTGTCATTTAAATTTTTTTTTGATGACATCATAACTTTTTCAAGGTCATCAAAAATTCCAAACAGATACCATCAGCCAGTAGTTTTTTGAAAATACTAATTGACCTGTTTTTGCATGTTTCTCAAAAATCATCCGTTTCGATTTTATTTGGGTGTTTCCAGACTTTTTAGATACACAGTATATAAAGAACGCATAATTTACGATATATTTGCAAAAAATCGCTATTCAGTAAGAGAAAAGTGGCACTTCTAGTCTAAATTCCGAAAAAAAATTATATATACATAAAGTATAGAAAATCAATCTTTAAAAGCTTTTATACTCGTAATGTATCTGTCTAGAAACCATGACTTGCGAGATATTCGTAAAAAACTGATTTTCGTTATGAGTAAAAGACTTCCGGTAGAAATTTCGAAAAACTTTTTCATTAAAGTGTTTCCAAATTCACTTTCGGTTTCTTTATAAATTTGTTTAAACTTTGTAATTGACTAAATATTGGTAAAAGTCGAACTTTTGACTGAAGTAAACTACTACTACCGATCTACTGATTTTATGGACAATTTAATCAGATCTCAAGAGGGAAATTATACTGGTAAATATAAATACGGAAATGACAGCTTTAGCCGTTTGACGGTTATAGTGGTCACACACAGAGAGGGAAATAGAGAGAGAGATTTTGTAAATAACATTTTTCTGTATCAGAGGACATCTGCAAAAATCTCGAAATCGAAAATGTTCGTCATTACAATACCTCCTTATACTACGTATAAGAAAGTAATAAAAGGATACTTTTTTTCCTTTACAGTGTTGTCGAAATGTTTACAAACTAACCAGTTTAAACTTGCTAATATACTAGCTCAAAGTATTGATTTAAATATTTTCAAATAATACCTATCATATTTTCATACCCTCACTATAAAATTGTATATGGCGAGATATTGTAATTAAAATTTAATTATTGGATACAGCTTTTATTTATTTCAAATAAATACTATCCAACTATTGTTTTGTTAGATTCAATCTGATTGTATTTTTTCCAGAATCGAAGTTTTTCAATAGTAGAAAAACTGACACTACTTCCAATGTGTTGCCTAATCAAACCTGGACAAGTACGGAATCTCCAAATCTAGAATATATCGAACAAGATGAAAATATTCGGAAAGTGCTAGTTTTTAATGTACCTGTCACCGAAGCACATGAAGAAAAGACGAAAAAGCGGAATGGAAATAATTCTACTTTATCATCTCAGGTATTTTAATATTTTATAGTAATTTTATGTGCTATATTTATGAACTTTTAGGTTATCAATATATATTCCTACTATTACCTTAATAGTGGGATATTTCAAAAGCCTCAGTTTGACGATTGTGCCAATAATTAAATGATAAAAGTCATTTATTCAAACATATATTTTTTATTTTCAATAACATATTTTAAAAACACTAATTATTTAGTCAAGCTTCTTGAACAAACAAAAAGTCAGCAAATGAAGAAATGTTCCAATTTAAAAAACACTTGCTGTAATAGCAGTAAATTATAATAATAAAAAGTAATATAATAAAATACAACTTTAGAGAGAGAAAATCTGTTACATCTCTAACAAGATAAAAAAGAACGCACTGACACTTATGCCTTTAATGACTATAGACTAAATGCAAACACTAATTTAGATATTTATGGGAATACCTGAACAAAATAACGAAGTGAAGAGTTTCTATTCAAATTTCTAATTTGAACATATTTGAATTTTTAAAAAGTGACTATTTAAGAGAAAACAAGCTTTTTAATCTGCAATGAATCTACTTTATAATATATTGGCACTGTAAGTGAGAAATTTTATTTACATTTTATTTATGAGATACTTAACGGGAAAGTTAAAAGATGTACAATAAAACACAAAAAATTACTACCACAATTTTATAATCAGCTGACTAAAGGCAACCTACCCCTTTTTAATGTTAGCATCACTATCCCTTTGTCTACACTTCATCCATTTACAAAGTATTATACAGCACGTGTCAATTTTCATTAGCCATGGGCGATTAATTCATGCAATACGTGACAACATGGCACCCCACCTTTCCTCTTCAATGCGAGCGCGACCGATACAAGCTCAAGTTAGCAGTACTTAGCAGTAGCTGTTGGACTATTGACTAGGGTGTTTGTACTGCGCTCAGAAATAATATTTACGCATTGCAAGGATTTTTCTTTTTCCTTTCAGTAAATGCAGAGAATTATTAAGCTGCGTTCACGCTGCATGTCACAAACAAAAGCGTAATTCTAATAAAATTAAAAATAAGGTAAATAAAAAAGGATTCTGAAAATAATAATAAACTACTAGATCGCGGTGGCCATTTGATGATGACGGCTTTTATTGCAGACTAGATCGCAACGTGTTCGCAGCTAAACATTTAATGTAGAAGTGGGAAGATCGGAGAAAGTCGTTGTGATGTCGATTGCTGTCGGGATTGGTGACGGATAGTAGGGGTGACACACGTTGCCACATATTATTTGTATACGTATAAATCGCATGTAAACATTGAATCCATATACCTAATGAAAATTGACACATACGGATACGGTATAAGATCAATGGTTGAAATTGGTCGACAACATTTCAGTGTTCAGCGTTCTCATTTATGTGATCACCTTCCATTTCGTACTTTTCACTGCTGCCTGATGTTAGAATTATACAAAGTAATCCGAATAAACAATAATAATAAATTGTTTTTCTGCATTAAGCTTGGGCGCAGTTTTTAGTGTAAGCGCCGGTTTTTTCAATCCTGATTAAAATACTCGGTTATCTCCATTATTATAAATACATTTATTTCTGCACAATAGATTTAGTTTGTTCATCTACTTTTCTAGTAACTCTATTATTATTATTATATAATAACGTAAATTGTTTGTTACGTTGATGTTGGAATGCATTAATGGCGCATGCGGACAGGATACGCTTACTAAGTGAGCGTAGAATTTTTTCGCTCGCAAAAATTGCGACCGTTCCACAACATGTTCACAGTGAGAGTTCGTTATCTGAATCCAATCACTGAACAGTTGCGCAACTGTTGTGTCTGGTGAGGGTGGCCATTGATTGTGCTAACCTCAAAATATCGTCACCATGTAGCGCCATCTAGTGCTATAATAATAAACCCAAAAAGAAGGATTTGTGAATTTTTATTGAAAGATTAAATAATGACCGTCATGTTTCTTCTATAAATTTAACCCTTTCAACATTAACTTTACAACTTAATTAATATTAATAATATTAAAATAATGAAATAAAATTAAATTGAATTTTAATAAACACGATTGGTGATATATTATTGCATCACTTTCTCTGAGATCCTATTGGCTTTTATTATTATAACAGCTTTTACTATAAGAAATTTAGCGAGGAAAATACAAGAATAGACACTTCGTAATGACAAACCCTTCTGGTGGCCACTTTCACAAACTAATCTTAACTCAATATCTAGAGAATACATAACAAAACATTCTGATTTAGTTTAGGACTTTCTGATTGATAACAATTAATAATTGCAGGAAGATGATGACTTGTCCGAGAACAAAATATCATTTTGTACCCAGTGCATCACCAGTGAAGAAATATGCTTAAAAACAGACGAATTCCATACACCGATCTGTGTAAAGATACATGATCCTAGAGATCCCAGTGGATGTGGAGGTCTTTGCGAAGTGAACGTACAACATTGTAGGCGTTTGCATTCCAAAATGGATGTGTTTCAGTGCGTCAAAAACAAGAACATTCTTCGATGTCCACCGCACACTTTCAACTGTGGTAACATGTGCATTTCCAACATACAACGTTGTGACGGAGTGATTCATTGTAGCAATATGGCCGACGAAAATAACTGCGGTAATAAAATTAACCTATAATATAATTTTGGAATCTTTAAATACTGGCAAAATTTGATTATTTGTAAAATTGAAATTTTTGCACGGTGACCCTGACAATCTACGTGAAACACAGGTAAACTCTCTCCTATGTTCATCCCGTATATCAACACGCATCCGCCGGTAACTTTTATTATATGTATATAGTGATGGGAAAACCGAATTATTTTAATAACCGATTGCTAACTACATGGGTGATCTTAATAATCCGATTATCACTCGAGTAGCTGTCACTCGAATCATTGCAGATGTAATATTATTAAAAATTGGTTTACAAAAGCAAAAGGAAAATTATAAATATACATTTTCATATAATTCTTTAATTAACAAAACAATACTAATTCTCTCAGTTTTATTTCGTATATTTCAAGTACCGCGCGATCATTTAAATTCTAAATTAGAGCAGGCTGTGAAATTTAAATTAAGTTGGTATATAAGTACTAATTTACAATTTGAATTGTCAAAGTGACGTTTCACAATGTTAATTAATCAATAATTGACATTCTGGACAACCTAATAAAAAAAATCCCGCCTGCTATAATTTAGAATTTAAATGATCGCGTGGTACTTGCTGTCAGTCATAGATTTAAATTTCGAACTACATACATCATTAGCCGCATTTCATCACTCGCGCCGCCGCCTGGTACTCGTCACTTGCATTAAAACACCGATTCCGAGTTCCAAGTAGTAATGCTACAACTCGAGGGAAAAATAACCGAGTAAGGTGTTTTTTCAATGCAAGTGACGTGTGAATTGTGATGAAGTACGATTAATAAACGTCACAGTATAGTACAATCCAATAAATCCACGCCCTTAAAAATCGTGTTCTACTCCCTCTGTAAATTACATGTACGTGGCATACTTCGCTGTAACACAGCTAAACTCCGATTGATCTATTTCTCTGGTAGAGCACACGATTAATTCTTTGTTTCTATTTTACATTCACTTCCACTTCCCCTATCTGCCGCAGCTTACTGTGCAGCAGTGGTGCCAGTAGTATAGAGTTGAAAATCCCCAGAAGCCATTCTAAAAATTCCCTAGATTTCCCTAGATCATTGATCTATAAGAAGATAGTCCAAGTCCATTGAGTATCAAAATAGTTACAAATGTCAGCGGAAGATGTCGCCTAACTATCCAAACATGAAAAATTGCAATTTCGCGCGTGACTGCATTCAAGTTTAAAACCAAGGCACATTGCGCTATCTACGGAAGAATAGTTCTTGTGGCTGTTGTAAACTCTTGCGTAAATAAACCAAAAGCAGAGAGCAATGTAACCAACACCTATTTTTTCTTGGATATGTATTTAATAATATGATTAATATATACCTATGATATATACATACACATAACACATAATATACGAACGGGCGAATGAAGAGATGTATTGTATGAACCCGGTTTATTTATTTCTTCTTTCTCTCTTTCTCTCTATATTTGAATAAAGAAGGTCAATTTTTCTTTTTTCTGGATTTAAAATCTAATAAAATGCTATACAAAAATAGTCAGTAAGAATAACATAGACCATAAAAAGATACTCAAGATACGATCTTAGATAAGTATACCTTCAAGGTTACATCTTTATTTTTCTATAAATATACTGAGAAGCATTTTAAAGTAATTTTACATTATGGTACATTTTTAATTCTTATATTTATACTAAACACCTAGTAATGTCAAAGTACCTATGCAAAACACTATAAATAATGTGAAGAAAATTTGTTCCTAGATTTATTTAACACCAATTTGACAAACAAAGAATACGTTTACTGTAAGTGAATGAATTAGGCAGTAATTGTGGAGGAACGGGGTAATACTGTCTTTTTTGTTATCTCGGACAAAAAATGCCGAATACACTTTTGAATTCCTTATAAAATTTCTTTGGAATAATGTGCCCAGCATACTTTAACGCCATTTAAAATATGGAAGTGTATAACAGCAGTTCTTATCTTTGAACGATAAATTTTTAAGCATGTATTAGCGCTCAAAATTGTATTCAAACACAAACACAAAATGTGATAAGAGGAAAAAGGATCAGTTTATGAAATAATGTTGCTTTTGTATTACGCAGATCGATGTTACTAATTATAATACAAAAAAATGAGGTGTGGCCACCACACGACTTTCTTATACGTATGAGCGCTTCAAATTATAGAATTTTAAGAATTTTTTTACACAAATTATTCAAAATCCTATTCTAAGTATACTTCTATTCTCTTAATAAATCTCTATAGAATGCATAGGTACTTTGCAAGATATTATCAAAAAAGTGCTCCTCACTGCTACTTCCGGTCTGAATTTTGAAATTTCATATGTACAAAAACTATTGCAAATCCAGTTTTAAATACTTTTGTACTCTTGATAAATTTATATAGAATGCATCACTTACGACATATTTGCAAAAAAATCGCTATTCGATAAGAGTAAAAGTGGTACTTCCGGTCTGAATTTTGAAATTTTTTTTATACAAAAGATATTGAAAATTATGTTTTAAATACTTTTATACCCGTAACGTACTTGTCTAAAAAGCATGACTTGCGAAATATTCGCAAGAAACTGATTTTTGATAAGAGTAAAAGACCTACTTCCGGTAGGAATTTCGGAAAACTTTTTAAATGAAATTATTCTTAATTTTAATTTTAAGTATATATGAATTCTTTATAAATTTGTTTAAACTTAGTAGTTGACGAAATATTGGCAAAAATTCCATTTTTTCGCTGAAGTAAACTGCTACTTCCGGTCTACCGATTTTCTGAAAAACTAATCAGATCTCAAGAGGGAGAGTATACACGTAAATACAAAATTTGGAATTGATATCTACAGCGGTTTGACCGCTATCGTGGTCACACACACACACACACAGACATACAGAAATTTTTTTAAAAACCACTTTTTTGGTATCAGGGGACTTCAAAACGTGAACATCTGCAAAAATCTCGAGGTCGAAAATTTTCATCATCACAATACTTCCTTATACTACGTATAAGAAAGTAAAAGAAGGTTGTGTATTGAGAACGATTCATTTTAGCTCTGTCAAGTTGCCGCCCCCCCGCAATTTCAATTTATACAGTATAAAATGCGTATCAATTGTGCTCCATTTGTGCTCAATGTGCCGTTATTAGTGTAATTTGTGCTCTTCTGTCATTTAAGATTTTTAAAAAAAAATCGAAGGGGGGGCCGAACTTGACGATTGCCCCCAAAAATTTGAAATTCTTTTTAAAACATGAAGCCTTGGCAAAGCACTCCAATTATGCTCAGTTGTACCGTATAGCATTTTCCCGCCAACCACTCACTTTTGAAGTTATACCAAAAAGAAGTTCTGAAACTGACGAAAGTCTACTGTCCTGCCGCACCTTTGTTATAACTTGTATAGTATAAAATCTTTATCAAATGTGCTCCATTTGCACTCAATTGTTGTTAGTTTCATTTGGACTCAGCTATACTGTTTAAGGAAATTAGAAAAAAGATCGAAAGTGAATATCATTCAACAACAGTAGTAGAACGATGTGATAATTTTATGGAGCACATTCGTCTTGAGAATAATTACTTATCAAAAAAGTGCTTGGGTTATTACAATTTTAATAAAAGATTATTTTGTTAAGATTTATTTACTTTTATTTATGTTCTATATAATATTGCATGAGGATACACCATCTCACTATCATTGCAGTCTACTTTGCGTTGCAGTAAATCATCGTAGACTTCCCATTTTTCGTTAATTCTGAAAGAGAATGCTTTAAAATGGCCACTGACGTTCTGCTCGACGACTCCAAGGGGCCCAGAGTAAGCGATGAGGCCACCTAGGTCATATCTAATGTCATCAGTAGTAATGGTCTTTGGTACATTATTATCAGAAGCATAATGTTATTTCGTATAGTTACTTCTATCAACATGTACTGCTTGTTGTATTCAATTTTTGTTGTTGTCGCACTTACAAATTCAGTTTTTACGCAGATGTTGCGTCTGTCAGTTCTATAAAAGTACTTTGTTAATACTGCCTGCAATTCTAGATGTGACGCACTGTTTTTTTAAATATAACTTCGAAAGTGAGTGGTTGGCAAAAAAATGGTATACGGCACAATTGAGCACAATTGGAGTGCTTTGCGATGGCACGAAAAAGAATTTCAAAATTTTGGGGGGACCAATCGTCAAGTTACCCCCCCTTCGATTTTTTTAAAAATCTCTGAAAACAGACGAGCACAAGTAAAATTAATAATGGCATAATTGAGCACAAATGGAGCACAATTGACACACATTTTATACAATGTAAATTGTAACTCGGGGACGCCAAGTTGACAGAGCTCAATTTAGATACTGACACTTATTCCCTGACATAATTTACTTTACTGATTTTACTTGTTGAAATAACGAATTATTTTAGGCTACTAAATGGAATTTTAAAAACATGGATATACGAGGGTGGGTCAATATGTCCGTGACTTTTTGAATTTCCCGCCTCTTAACTGAAAGGGCAACACTGCTCCTGTCAAGAGACATCTGTCAGTTGACTCCTGTGAAAATTTGAACAAGCCGCGTCATTTCGTTTGTGTTTGACAACCATTAATAGCAGACTACAGCGTGATTTAAGGAGAAAATGGAAAAATGTGAATTTCGCGTGCTCATTAAGCATTATTTTTTTGCGGAAAAAACCATCACTCAAACCAAGCTTGATAAATACTATGGGAACTCTGCACCATCAATTTCAATGGTAGAAAAGTGGTTTACTGAATTTCGTTGTGGCCGTACAAGCACGGAAGATACCGAACATTCTGGACGCCCAGTAGAGGTCTCTACACCCGAAACAATTAAAAAAATTCACGATATGATGTTGGCCGATCGGAGATTGAAAGTGCGAGAGATTGTGGAAGCCATAGGCATATCACATGACTCGGTGGTTTCAATTTTGAATAATGACTTAGGTATGAGAAAGCTTTCCGCAAGATGGGTGTCACGTTTGCTCACAATCGACCACAAACGCAATCGTGTGACAACTTCGCAGGAGTGTTTGGCGTTGTTTAACCGCAATATGGACGAGTTTTTGCACCGTTTCGTAACCGTGGACGAAACGTGGATCCACCACAACACACCAGAGACAAAACAGGAGTCAAAACAGTGGGTTTCTCGGGATGAATCGGCGCCAAAGAAGGCCAAGGTGGGTTTGTCAGCCAATAAAGTCAAGGCGACCGTTTTTGGGATGCACGCGGTATAATCCACATTGACTACCTTCAAAAGGGTAAAACAATCAATGGCGAATATTATGCCAACTTATTGAGTCGATTTAATGACAATTTGAAAATTAACCACCGCATTTGGCCAAGAAAAAAGTTATATTCCGCCAGAACAATGCAAGGGCGCACACATGTGCAGTTTCCATGGCAAAAATCCCTGAATTAGGCTACGAATTGCTCCCTCATCCGCCTCATTCTCCGGATTTAGTCCCGAGTGACTATTTCTTGTTTCCAAACCTAAAGAAATGGCTCGGCGGAAAGAGATGTGACTCCAACGATAAAATCATCTCACAAACAAATACCTATTTTGATGACCTCGGCAAATCTTATTTTTTGGAAAGGATAACAAAATTAGAGAAACGTTGGACAAAGTGTAGAGAGCTCAAAGGAGACTATGTTGTAAAATAGAATGATTTTTTATCCAAAAACCTGTGTTTCATTCAAAAAGTCACGGACATATTGACCCGCCCTCGTATATACGAAATTTAATCTATGGCGGTTTTCATAGTTTTGGAGTACAGTACTTTATAGAAATCTAAAATTTACAAGGCACAATAGGAATATTTAATAGTCAATGCTATAGAATAGGGTTATACGTTACAAGGTATTACTATTATCTAAATTTTATCTATAACGATTTTCATATACATAGGTAACATTGTTTTTGTGTACTATGAATGAAGCAAGACCTTTATTATTAGTTGGACAATGTATTTTATACAAATATATCTATAATGCATAAAACGAATATTCGTAGTATAAGGGAAAGCGTCTTCACAAAGAATCAATTGTAGACAAATATCCATTTGCGAAAAACAAACAGTATTTGAAATAATGTGCTGATTATAAGAAACACAAATAAAGTAATAATAGATACAAAAAACATATTTATAAATACGTGATATGTTAGAATAGAATAGAATAGAATTTTTATATTCCTAAATGACAAAATAAATGAACAAATGTTAAGAGCCAATATATAATACTGTAAGTGAAGACAAACGCCTATCAGTCTTCCAAATATTTACAGACGATTCCGTGAGAATTTGGTATATTGTCAGTGTACTTATATACATAACGAAAAAAAATACAAATAAAAGTATTATATCTATGCCTTCTTTCTTCGGCAAAGCCCGACTCCCACGTTTTCAGATATATGTATATTCATTGTGTTTATAAATGGCTTTTGTGGTAGAGTGGAACATAAATAAAATATTTTTTAATACTATTAGTATAAGTATACACATTTTATTAATGACACTACGCAGTATATGATCAGAACTATTATTATTACCTATATAAGAATTAAATTAAATTTATTTACTTTATTTTACAGCGTCATCTGTTTACTGAAAAGCCAAAACTACGAATTTATTATGTTGGTTAACGGTTTAAATCTCAACTACCTTGAAAACTACCCCCACCACATGTGGACAATTTGACGACTAGCGCCCCACTGGTGGTGACATCCAAAATGTTGATTTTAGGCGCAACCTTTTTCTTATGGACTTGGACTATCTTCTTATACATAATCAATGCCCTAGATATTTTCTTTCTACTCACTAGTGAGACCTTTAGCGGGGGGGGGGGGCGCATTAATATAAAGTAGATACCTCTCGACCGATAATACCCTTATAATTATGCAAAAGTTATAGTTATATAATCATTAATTGTTTATTTTATTGTATGTAATAAGTCATAATATCCTCCTACGTATGGTAAAGAGATTTAATTTACACAAATTTTTTTATAAAATTTTGATTGCAAATTTATCAAAAGAACCCCTTGAACTTATGACGCGTGTTTCGTAGAAGAGAAATATAACAAAAATTTTGACAATGATGTATTAGTTTGGATTATATGTATATTTTAAATAATAGATAAAGAACGGCCATATTTGTACACACATATAGACACAACCTTGGAGGATTCCCTAAGAGAGGGCGCGAATATAATTCAATTTTCCATGGCCAACTGAATGTCGCGATATCTGAATTTAGCAATATACTCTCGTATACAATTTTGGCGATGGAAATATTGACATCTAATAGAGAACGGGGCGTGGGGGCGGCTGTAATTCACGGTAATCATGTCGATAGTCGCTCCCTTTGACAAAAAAAAGTAACAAACACGAATACGAGATGCCCTATTGTGCAAACATTCCATGAATACCTTTTATTCTATGTCCATGTTTCTATTTGAAAAAATTACCCGCTCCTTGCTAACTTGTTAGTTAGTTAGTTACCTACCTTAATAATAATAATAATAATAATAATATGCTTTATTTCAAGATACATACAATATATTCACATATAACACACACACATATACCGTTTGACTGAAATAAAAGTAGATATAGGGAAATACAGACACGCACACTTGTGCATGCAAACATGAAATGGAGGGGTACGATAGTAGGGGAGTACAGATGAGTTCATATCGGGACACCGGGGTACCCAGGCTTTAGTGCAAAACGTTGAAAGTTAGTATGTAGACGTTTGCTTTAAGGAATTGCTACGCTCTTTACGGCTTTTGTATAATATTTTGGTAACTGATGTATAATGTATTAACATTGAACTAAAACAAAACTCTATAAAATTTGTAACTAAAATAAAATTCTTATAAAAAATTAAATAAAATTCTCACATTTAAAACGAAACAAAATATTAAATGAACTATACAAAATTTAATGTTGAAGATGTTCAAATGTCTGTCCCTCTTGCATCAAGCAGTACCCTAAACGATTATAAAACCCATTTCGTACATTCGATAGCATTTCAGGAGTAATCATTTGTATGGCGTTAAGAATTTGTGAAGTATTTGCGAGTTTGCTCAGATACAATGTATGTACGTTCACGCTCTAAAGTTATGGAACGAATGTGTTGTCCCCGCTCTCGATCTCCCCACACCACCGGTCTTATACATAGGTACATGTTTATGTGTGTGTATTTGAAGATGCATATTAACTTTTAACTACGACAATCTGTATATTAATACATATATGTATATATCAAAAACAAACGAAATATGTAACTGAAACCCTAAGGCGTGGTTCAGATGGATGGAGAAATTTTCCATCCCCTGTTCTTACACCAAAACCTTAACATTAAGACAAGACATATAACAAAGTTTGCCTATACTAACTTAATACTAATATTCTGCTATGATTACGTAGTCGTATGTGAATTAAGGTGGCACGCAAGTAACTGTATGCAAAAAAAAAAAGAAAATGTATAAACATATAGAAAAGAAAATAATTTACAAGTAACGACTGAGAACCACTACTGACATTCAAAGAGATACTGCACAATTTGACGTTTAAACGCCCCTGGCTCCAAGGATTTGTAATGAACAGGAATAATATTGTATAGTTGATAAATGTTGTATGTGAAGGATCTTTCGAAAATTGCCAGTCTATGTTTTGGGGGTCTAATCAAGTTCGTGTTGCGAAGATTTATATTATGAACATCTGATCGAAAACGTATTTTTGATGTTAGATATGACGGAGTTTGAGAAACAAGAATTTTATGATAGAGGCATAGAGCATGTAATCTTCTCCTATTAGCCATGTTCAACCAACGCAACTCAATAAGTTTATGCGTAATATGATCAAACTTACGTATGCCAAAAATATAGCGCATACAAGCATTCTGTACCTTTTGGATACGAGATCGATCCGCATTATCTAAGCAGGGACCGTAAACTGGGGAAGCATAATTAAAGTGTGATAAAACAAGACTTTCGCACAGCATAGTCTTAGTACGAACGTCAAAAATTAATCGGTAAGGATATAGTGTTTTCAGATTGGCGTAGGCTAACTGTATAATTTTTGAAATGTGTTCCTTAAATCTGAAGCTGTTATCAATCATCAGACCAAGATTTCTCGCGGACTGAACCAACGGTATCTCCGTATCATTGACATTTATTTTAATCCGTTCTTTAGTGTTCTGAATTAAAGAGGGATTGCCAAACAGGACAGCAGTGGTTTTCTCAGGATTAATTTTCAGGGCATGATGCCGCGAAAACGACTGTATGCGCTGCAAGTCTCGATTAATACAATCCACAGCCATCTGTACATCGTGTTTTGAAAAATCCATGTAAACTTGTGTATCATCGGCATACATCTGCAATTGACAGTGTTGTACACATTTGTTTAAATGACTAGTGTAAAGGGAGAAAAAAAGAGGGCCAAGGATGGATCCCTGGGGAACACCTCTAGTCAAGGCCAAAGCTGATGAGACATCACCGTGCAGCTTCACGCACTGGTACCTTTCGGAAAAATATGAATGCACGAGACTCACAGCGCTGCCACTGAAACCCAGATGGTGTAGGACAGCCAACAAGATATCATAGTTAACAGTGTCGAAAGCCTTACTGTAATCCAGCAAGACCAATAGAGACATGGAGTTATTATCTCTAGATCTAAGAATATCATCCGTAACCTTCAGGAGTGTAGTAGTGCAACTGTGGTTACGTCGAAAACCCGACTGACATTGGGGAGCAAATCAAATGCCTCCAAATGTTCATGAATTTGAAAACCTAATATCTTTTCCAGAACTTTGCTCAGGCCAGGCAACAAACTAATAGGGCGAAGGTCACCAATGTTAACAGGATTTGCTTTTTTAGGTATAGGAATTACCAGTGATGTTTTCCAAGATGCAGTAAAAGTGCTCTCTGCTATGCAACAGTTCACCAGGTGGGTTATGTATGGAAGGACA
Source organism: Amphimallon solstitiale (assembly GCA_963170755.1). Taxonomy (NCBI): domain Eukaryota; kingdom Metazoa; phylum Arthropoda; class Insecta; order Coleoptera; family Scarabaeidae; genus Amphimallon; species Amphimallon solstitiale. The sequence continues at coordinate 100,043,272 of OY720677.1, read as the reverse complement.
TGTGGTAGAAGCAGTCTAAGCATATGAATGCTAATACCATCAATGCCAACAGCAGCACTACCAATGCTCAAGATAAAACGAAAAACAGTATCCTCATCAACAGTGCGAAATGCAAAAACATTCGCTAGATCCTCCCGGGTATTTTCCATATAGTTACGAATACACCCCGCAAAATCTCCAGAAACGACAGGTATGTTGCTAATAAAACTGGAGTTGATAAGGTTCGAGTCAGAAAACCCACAAGGAATCCCACTTCGCTTCTTTTTCCCAATATTTAAACTATTAAGTTCACGCCAAATTAGTTTGCTGTTTTTGTTGTACGATAAATAACGAAAATAAGCTGACTTTTCATTTCGAATCGCCAATGTAGTGAAATTTCGAAGCTGTTTATAATAAATCCAATGCGCCTCCAATTTGGTTCTCCTAAACCTACTCTTAGCATTATTACGCAATTTCTGGAGAAGTTTCATATTTTCAGTTATCCACGGTTTACGGGGTTTACTAATTTTGACAGTTTTTAGAGGAGCATGAACGTTGAATAAATTAAGAATCACAGAATTGAAAAATTCCAATTGCGCGTTTAATGTCATAAAAAACATCTGATTAAATGGAATAACTGTTAAATCTTTCATAAAGAGGTCGTAGTCAAAACCCGAGTAATCTCTGAAGGTGTGCAGTTTTGGTGTTGTTGCGATTTTGGGCACGGATAACCTACAATAGGGTATATCGTGGTCAGACAAATCACATGATATTACACCACTTTCGACAACGTCAGTCTCATCAGAAAGAACAATTATGTCAATCAAGGTAGCAGTAGTAAGAGTTATTCGAGTTGGCTCCGTTATTACTTGCCTCATACTTAAGGACTCAAACATATGTGAAACCCGTTGTTTCAAAGGTGAATTTGCATCCAGAAGATCAACATTAATATCACCCAAGCAATAGACGGATGCAGCACTAAGTTTACTCGTGATCAGCTGATTCTCAAATTCATCAAAAAAAATAGATGAACAAAAGGTAGGTGGTCGGTATACACATCCGATAACCGAAAGCTCATTGTTAATGTTGCATGATGACCAAATATTTTCAATCTTTGATGTGTAATTAATAACATTGCAGTGAATACTTTCCCTAATATAAATGCCCACGCCACCACCAAGGCGGCCCACGCGATCACGCCTGTAAAAATTATAATTATTTATTTTGAGTTTGTCATCAGGGATCCTTGGAGACAGCCATGTCTCAGTCAGACACAGAACATCAATAGAATTCTCAGTCAACACCTCGGCCACACAATTAAACTTAGGGACCAATGATTGAATATTAAGGTGTGCAAAAGTGAGGCCTATGAAAGACATTCTCCTTTCTTTTTTCCTCCCCCTGTTTCCCACGAAAGTACCAGCTAAATATACAGACAATTAATCATTTCAAAATATTGAAAAAAAAAAAAAAACACAAATATTCTACATTTCCTATAACAATATCACAATATCAATAATATGCAAGAACACATGTGAAAGTACCAGCTAAATATACAGACAATTAATTATTTAAAAATATTAAAAAGAAACACAAATATTCTACATTTCCTATAACAATATCATAATATCAATTATATGCACGAACACATGTGAAAGATCTGTTTTATAAAAATGGTCCAAAAAAGGAAGTAAGTATAGAGTAAATAAATCTCTACACGAAAATACAAGTTACAAAAACAAGATATAGCAAGAAACAAGTACACAAACCAACCATTTTGATACTCCATGCAAATCTAACATTATGATACACTAGATAGCACTGAGCGGAGGAACCATCGTCCTACAGACCCATTTGTCTCTTGGACGTTGAAGGTAAGCTATTTGAGCAACTTATACTCAAAAGGTTGAAGGAAGAATTGGAGAGGACTTGCGGATTGGCGGACAGGCAATATGGATTCAGAGAGGGACGACAGACTGCAGATGCCATAAACGACGTAGTCAACTTAGCTAGAGCGGCCGGAAATTTCTCTTGGAAATACCGCAGGCTTTGCGTTGTTATAACGCTCGGTGTGCAGAACACTTTTAATAGCGCTTCATGGGGTATTATTTTGAATGAGCTGCGCAACAGAGGCATAGAAAAGAGCCTATGGAATCTAATAGCGTCGTATCTTAAGGGCCGGACCCTTATTATAGGGGCAGCAGGGGAGGAGAAGACTATAGAGATCACTAGCGGTGTCCCTCAAGGGTCAGTATTGGGCCCAACACTTTGGAATGTGCTCTATGATGGACTTCTTAGGATTCAGTTACCGGAAGAAACCACACTTATTGGCTTTGCAGACGACATCGCAATGGTGGTGACCTCCATAAGAGAGGATGGGTTAATGGAAAATGCAGACGCAGCACTGAAGCTAGTATCAGTGTGGCTACAAAACCACGGACTCCGACTGGCAACAGAGAAAACGGAAGCAGTACTCCTAACTAAAAAGAGGAAAATAGCGCCAGTAGTCTTTAATGTCCATCGAATGCAGGTTGCTCGCAGCAGATCAATAAAATACCTGGGAGTTTGGATGGACAAGAGGCTTACTTTCGGTGACCATATTCAAAAGACGGTGGGAAAAGGCTTATGCCAAACGTGGGGGGGGCGCAATCTTCTAAGAGGAGAGTACTCGCGAGTGTCATGAATTCGCAGGCATTGTACGCCGCACCGGTGTGGCACACAGCCATGGAAAATAAAACGCTGGTGGGTAAGCTGGGCAGAGTGCAACGTCACATGTCGATTCGTATCTGCAGTGCGTACAAGACCATATCAGGAGAGGCAGTGAATGTAATTGCGGGAACACCGCCCCTGCAGCTACTTATCAGGGAACGGGCGGATAAGTATAACGGCAAAGACTAAACAGGCAAGAACTCAACTGATGGAAGAGTGGCAGTGAACTTGGGCAAATGGCACTTACGGGCGATGGACGTTCAGACTGATTCCGCAACTAGACATATGGATAAACCGTGACCATGGTAAGGTGGATTATTACCTGACCCAAGCTTTGTCAGGACACGGATGCTTCAGGGACTATTTGCACAAACGAAAGAAGGCGGAAAACAACGAATGCCTATACTGCGGCCAGGTAGATGACGTGGGACACACCCTGTTTAGTTGCAATAGATGGGAAGGTGCAAGGGAGTCATACACAAACATAGCCGGCAAAATCTTTGATGAGAAAAATATGATGGAAGACCTGTTAACATCCGAAGAAACATGGACAAGAACCTATAGTCTTATAAGAGAGATCGTAGAAACAAAGGAGATTGATGAAAGACACATGGTGCAGCTAAGATGAGAATGAGGCAGCCTTCACACTGAAGTAATGCGAGAGCGGTTTCCGGTGTGAAGGTAAAGACGAGAGAGGGGGGGGGGGGTTAGTCGGTAAGAATCCGACACTACACACTACCCGCGCACAAGACCAAAGCGGGTGTCTTATGCAAGATTTTCTTCCTCGCCAAAAAAAAAAAAGATAGCACTGAGCACAATAGTAGATAAGTACGAAAAATCGAAAAATTTAGATAGAATACAACTTGAGCAATATTTTTTATTTTCCTTAAAATTTGTCCAAAATTCCCTAAATTTTGAGTAAAATTCTCTTTTTCCCTATTTGATCAAGAAATCCCTAGCTCTAGGGACAAATTCCCTAACTAGACACCACTGCTGTGCAGTCGTCCTAAAAAGAGAACTCGTACGCGAACATCAAAGGGACCGCCGCGGACTGAACATACTGCTGCTATACTGTGTAAACGTGTAATAAACTAACTTGCGGCAGTGTCGGTAAACCCGTCATTCGTATTCAAAAACCGAATTACACAGATTTTTTGATTAATCGGGAACCAGGTTAATTTTCAGTCGAATTTTCCCAAACACTACATATACGTATAGTTACTACAAAAAGTTTCTAGATTTCTGTGAACTAAATTTTAATAAGTTGTAAATAAATAAAGAATAAGTATGTTTGAGTTTATAATAGATAGTACTACTACAGTATTAAATTAAATGATATGATTAATCAAATTATATTTTAAATGAAAAAACAAACTGAATACTTAGGATTAACTATACAGCGTTACTAAATTTCAAAAAATTTACTTCTCAAATAACAAAAGTTACGCGATGTTCCAAGACTTTATATTCAGCTGTATATTACAATAAAACATGTTTTATTTCTTTTAATGATAACATAGACATTCTGCGATTAATTTCTTGGATTTATTTCGTTATAAATCTATCTACAACATTTACAACAAAGCATCGCTAGCATTATTTATGTTTTTTTATTTGCAGACTGCGATATGAACAGGAATTTCCATTGTGGAAATAGAACGTCTTGCATAGAAAACGCAAAGAAATGCAACGGAATCATCGACTGCTGGGATAAATCTGATGAAACAAATTGCATTAGAGGTACTATATGTATTACTCAATATTATTAAGTAAACAAATAATAGAAGTAGTAATCTTTATTAAACATCAATCTACAAAGGTGGTTCGATATATTTGGTAATTTTTTTGGGGTCTTCAATAATTTTATTTTTTTTATTAAAACCCAACACACACTGATAAAAACTAATGAGTCTGAAACGCATGTCTGTGGTTACCCTACTCAATCGTTCATTTATTATTAATGCATTTTGCGATATCTTCTTCCTAGAGTCACTTTTTGTACAACAACACCCAAGTTGACAATGTATATGTGATGGTGACGTTGGTTGTTCTGAAAATTAAGAATCAACTGTCAAAACTTCCGAATAAATACAAATATATTAAAACCTAGTAGATATAGACAAATATTATTTTGCATTTTATAGGTTGTTGGTGGTTGCTCGGAACAGACAATAATTTTAAGCGGTGGAACTTATTATAATTTCCATACGCGTGCTTAAGAATTAAATTATATTTTAAAATATCACATGCACAAAGACAAACTTTCTCAAGGAAAATTCCTTTCCTTGTATTAAAGTGGCGGTAGTGCAATAACAACCTTACATTTTTCCCAACTATTTACAAGATATTTCACACAAAAATATAGTTTTAGATATCTTATTTACGATCTTAAATATTTAATATTTCTACTTATTTTACTGCGCCTTTTTCCTCTGACTCTGACCGTCTACCCTGTGTCTCTCAGATATCTATAACAAAACATCTTCTTTACGAACTCTCTCACTACTATCTCATCTCACTACCATCTCACGACTCTCGTAGTTGTGCGATACTCTTTATCTAGTGCCCGATAGTGTTCATTATCGACATCCGCCCGGGGTTATCTGTCCATATTCACACGCTAAGTATATCATATAGTGTGATGCCTTTTACATTTAAGAGGGGCATTTACCAACAGCATCTGGGCAAATCGAAACTTATGCAACTTGTATTACTAGTACAAGCGGGACGGTAGACGCAAGGGGGTGTGAGTAGGTGGAGCTAGACGATTTTCTGGTTTCGATCACTTGCCCATCTACATATACACACTCCTATATTAGGTAGGTACTGCATTTCTTTTTTATTGCAAAAACTGTCTGTCGTTCGGATTCAAGCCTGCAATGTATTATATTATATTATATTATATTATTATATTATATTATATTATGGTATTATGTACTTAGTTAAACTAAATTCAATTAACAAATATCAAAATAATGTAAATTAAATTGTAGACTAAAAATTACTTATGCCGTATTTTGATTTTTCATTCGGCTTGCATATTTACTTTTTTTGCTTCGTTGATTTTTTATAATAATTCAATTTCCGCTTGCCCATCTGTTATATATACCCCAATATTAATAGGTACTGCATTTCTTTCTAATTGCAAAAACTATCTGTTTTTCGGATTCAAGTCTGCAATAGCCGACCGATTCCGATAGATTTGCGTCTTTGCTAGGCCCGGTAGAGATACCGTAAAGTGGGGATAGACGATGGGATCGCTTCGAAAAACACTTGCGTGAAATGTGTGTGACAATGTTTACTATTTCAAATTTTTTATCTTCAAATATAATTGAATTACTGATTTCAGAAAGGATATATGTGTTAGAGGATGAGTTTTGAGAAAAATACAAAAAACTGTTTTTCGCTTTCCACGCGTCAAAAGTAAAGCATGTTAAGAGTTGTATCAAAAATATTTCTAGATTTGAACAAGTTTTGAAAAGTTTTATCATATAATATTTGTGAAGAGCATGTAAAAACGGCATTAGAATTCATTGCACATATACCCTTTCTGCACTATTATTTTTTAGAAAAGAAAAGTACGATGTAACTCATAAATTATGTTTATTTAATACAAAAATCCAAAAACATAGTACCTACACAAACCACAACTGAAACTATATTACATATTTTTGCAATATACATATCTAACACAGTCAATTAGTTGTAGGCCATTCGAAGATTGAATTCCAAAACTCTTCTACGTTCTCAGAATCTTCCACGAATTTAGCAGACTTCTTAATATGGTCCATTTTTTCTGTAGTAATAGGAATTTTTCCTTCAGGGTAGGCTTTTCCAAGAGGTTCACTTAGATTTTCCGATAGAGATAATACAAAAGTGTGTGTTACAAACAAATTAATAAAGGGTCTGGCCACCACTACTCCTTTACCATCTTTGATATGGTAGCTAAAATGATGGAAAGTGCTGATATTGAATGGAATTCGTTTATCCTTAGGGGCTTTTGTAGTTTCAACAGAAACTGCTGTAGATTTGTAGATATGACGCCACCAGTCTTTAAAGTTTATGATATCATTGCCCTCAACAACATGTATTGTAGCCTTATGTTTGCTCTTTGCAGATGCTATTAGTTCAATGTATTGATGTAAAGTATGTACACGATCAAACTTTCTGAGTTTGCGTTTGAGGTGACTGAAATCTCTGTCGCAGGGCACAAATGAGTGACCTCTTATTGGAAAATATTGATCTATTGAATCAAATCTACCGGAGTCTTTCAAAAAGAGACACATTCTGGATACAGTGTTATTTTTATTTTGCCCTGGACAATTGTCGCAGAATAAGTGAAGTTCCTTTACATGATTCGGTATATACTGCTGTATGTATCGGTAAATATAAGAACAAACTTCATTAGGGCCTTTTTTAGCATTGCCTTCGTGGTGAATGAAGTAAACTACTTCATCGGTTTTCATATTATGAATACAAAATACATTCACTGTAAGTTGTAAATAAAATAAATCCTGCACTGGAATTTTAGGCAGCTGTAAGTTTTGCATGTAATCGAATGCTAAGCCAACGACGTTATCGTTTTCCTTGCATTTCTTTTGTACGTCCTGCAAAGTCCTGTAAAAGTTTTTGCTACGCCTCTTATGCACTATCATTTCGGCGGCAGCTACCCTTTTAGCATTCTCGTTGAGGTTTTTACTCTTAATTTTTATATTCAGTGCTTCGCATGTACAGCAAGTATCCACCTGCTGCCTTCCAAATTTAAGATTAAAATCTTCACGAAATATTTTATTATAATATTCGTAAGTTATTCTGGAATTTGGGAACTTTTCCTTAAATAAGGTGTACATTATCTTTACTGTTAAACTCGAGTCTAAGTAGCGATAGTCCTTTGAGGCGTAATGAGCTTCTCTTACCGGAAAAAGAGCTATGTGTTCATGCACACGTATTTTTTCAGTGCCTTCCATTATATTTGCGCTAATATTATGTCCCCTCTTATCATGAGGAGTGATACCTGCAGCCAGTAGCTGCTGAATTCGTTGCAATCTTTTGTTACTTATGGCATGCATGTTAATAAAAGCTTTTTTACAAATAACCTTTCTTTCACTGTTGACTAAAACACAGTAGCTAAATGAACAATTTCGCTTACTACCTATAAACTATTCTGTTTGTTTTCTGCGTCGTTTTACTGGACGAAAACTTAACAAACCTTGCAAGTAAATGTCTTGCTCGTCCTTACTCGCTAAACCATACAATCTATTAAACACAGTCAATCTATCTGCTTCCACAATCTTCTAGAAACATTTGCGCTTGCATTTACAATTTTCTCCAACTGACTTTGCACGTACAACGTTTCCTTTACCTATAATTGATATATTCCTGGCCCTTTACTCTAAAAATACAAACACAACAAAATGTAGTAGATAGGTACATAATATGTCTGTATGTGCAGTAAGTAAAATTGTTACCTTACCTGCTGCGCTTTATCACGCTTCTCTGATAATCTTCAGGGTGTACCATACCTCTTTTACGTGTCTTACGATGTTCGTCCTCCATCGTGACTTACAAAATGATAATTTTTGTTATAAACACCTACCTACACATAAGCTTAGCCGGCCATTTGTAAATAATATATTTGACATATACTAGCGACACCTAACGTTGACTGCAGAAAGGGTACAAGAGCGTAACATATACCATTTCTGCATTCAATAACAATGCGGATGCTTATTAATAAATAGTATATTATGCAATGAGCATTTAATGATAGCTATTAAGACACGAGTAAGAGAATTACAATACGAGGCGAAGCCGAGTATTGTAATGAATACGAGTGTCTTAATAGCCATTAAATGCGAGTTGCATACACTATTTTTTCTACGACCCCATAATAAAACATATTTTTTGAACAATCCATTTCATAAATTGAGGTTAAAATTTTCCGCACGTTTTTGTGAATTTGGCTGGTAATAAATTGTTCGTGGCTACTAAGGCTTGTTCCATAATTTCTGGTGGAGTCAATTATTACATTTCACTGTCATTATCCCTCATTTTTACCGTTTATATTTTCAAAAAAGCACAAATTTTAAGTACTTACTTGTAAATTGCAGAGAACTGTCACATTTATTTAATTTGTATATCTGTCAGATATGCAGTCGCCATATTGAATATTGTTTGAATATTGAAATGTCGCATTCCTATTGGATATAAACTTGTATCGTAATGAAAAATCTGTATTCCTATTGGATATAAACTTGTAACATAATGAAAATCTGTATCGTAATGAACACCATTATAGTACAGGTTCGGCATATCTAATAATACAATTAAAGTATGGGAGTAGAAAAACACACTTTCGAAATGCAAATTGACTTCTTTCTGCACTCAATCGCTTGGTATTCATCTAAAGAACTTGAATTCGCATTAAACCCAATTTCGACTAAAATGGCGCTTAGACCCTTTCTGCAATCATTGATTCAATTACATTTTTTTTTTATATCTTTCATCAAATGTCGAGCTGACGCGTAGATGTTGTTTTTTTCTTTTGTGTACCAGCTTTAGTTAGTAGACATTAATCAAATTATGCATTTTTGTGGTTATTTCTAAAACACAACTTTTTTAAGAAAATAAATTAATACAAAAACTGACCTTGACATTATAAATTTATGGCTTTTTCATCGCTAACCCAAATTTGAGATTCTAAAATCACAAAATAAATTTAAAAAACGCAAAACGGCGATGCCTTACGGGGTCATAGTTTTCGATAGGTAAACGATCCTCTGAATTTAGATAGTTTGGTGTCCCTTAATAGAATATTTTCCTGCCTTATGATATTCCTCTCTATTTAAACATTAATTTTCTTTTTATTTCCTTAGATAAAAACTTTAAAGAAAACCTTGTTGGTTTTTTATTAATACTTTCTCTTAGATTCTGGACGAAATTAGGAAATTAATGTTTCTTCAAAATCAATCATTGTTCACTCTACAAACAATTGTGACAATACTGAATTTTAACAAATTACGGCCTAGCGTAATAACGACCTGTAACAATTTGGCGCCCAACGAGCTTATGAATACAAAAAAGTAGTTTTAATATTTTTTTGTATTCCGCAGCAATGGAAATATGTATCGAAAAATGCAGCATTAATACAGCATACACTCGATAGTGTGGGCCGAATAAAACAACAGTTGTTCATATTATCGACTTATTCACGTTGACAAAAGTTGTATATAATACGTAATACACATATAAAATATAATACTAGTAATTAAAAAATAGTAACAAAGAAAAAAACAGCAATAACAAATTATTTTTTGCCCGAAACGTTAGAATTGTCTGTTTGTTTCTGGTGATTTTTATTTTTGGCATAATAACATTTTCTCTTTATAAAATCGGTAATATACACTTTTGTTTCATGTACTAATTCTGTGTCACAGTGATTCCACTCCGAAACATCAGATTCCTCCGCCTTTGTTTACATACAATCGGTACAAGTTTGCCTATGTATTGTGAAGATGGGACTAACCAGGACTAACCCGAGGTGCGTGACAAAATACAAAGACATTCAAAGGATTTGAACTCTGAATTCTCAATGTTCCACTGACGTTTCAAAATAGGGAGTGGCACAGTTTCGTATTTGAAACTCCATCTAAAATGTTCCTTTAACACTTTTTCTTTAAATTTCGGGATTAAGATTACTTCAACTGCCACTAAATTGAGTACTGCGTCTCTAATATTCGACTTTTTCAAGGTATCGGAAATATTTATGTCATTATCTATTACAGGAGATATCAGACTGTTTCTGGAGTACAATTTTGTTTATAGTCCACAAAACATTTGAAATGACCTTGCGTTTGCAGCTTTACCAATAACCAATAGAAACTTTATGAGTAGCATTAGTGCATGCCAAAATATTATTTTCTGCTTTTCTACCAGCAGTAGTTTTTTCTTCCGCCGAGACAAATGTATTGTTTGATAGGAGTATCCAATAGAGTCCTTCCTCATCGGCATTGCACATTGTAGATTATATAACATTTTCTCTGATTTGTGAATAAATTAGTTTTGCTTTTTGCTTAATTATTTCAACAGTTACAATAAAAAAAATATATCTTTGGTTAATAAACAATCTATACCATATTTTTTCTATTTTGGTAGGCTCGGAGCTGTTTAAAGTCCGCGTCTTGCCTGGTCCAACATAAGTTTCTCCAACAGTTATAGAAATCATTTTGGATTTTTGTTTTATTTTAAAAATTGTTTTATTTTCCGATTTCACACCATATTTTTTGGCCAAATACTTTGTGTATTCAATTCTTGAATCACAAGCAACTTTTCATGAAGAGTAAGGCACTTTGTTTTTTTAAACAATTTATTAATAAGTACCGGAATTATTATGCAAACACAAATAACATCCACTATCAACGAACTGGTTACAGTGAATATACGAAATAAAGTACGTAAAACTTACACGACTGAAAAAATACCGAATACATATATACCGGGTGTCCCAGCGTAGAGGTAAAGTCCATTATTGGTATCTAATAATGTAGATAGCGAATAATTTTTAAAATAAAAATTGTAGATAATCATAAGCTCTACAATTTAAAAATATTTTCATTTATACAGAGTGTTCGACAACGACGAAACAACGCAAACTCATGTTTTTTTTTAATGGAATGCTATGCATTTCTTTACATTTTATGATAGCCCTTGAAGGGCTGATTAAACTGACATCAACTTGTATTTGTCGATTTTCAATTGTTTCTGAGATATGGCAATTTTTCGTTAAAAATTGTACAACATTTGAAAAGTTGCTATGAAATAACGATTGATGATGAAATACCTATTATGAGCTCAATGGGTAGAAATGCCTTTTCAGTACGTGAAATTAATGTTTATTTCGACATATCCGGACTTGAACCCCATTGAAAATATGTGGGGTTTGACAGTAAAAAAAAATTAATAGAGGTAATAATTTTCGCCCACAAAATGTAGAACAGTTATGGGAAAGAATTCAAGAAGCATGGATCGAATTAACTCCAAATTATACTGCAGAATTAGTAGCATAAATGCCCAGAAGGTTAAAGAATGTTATTGAAAAAAATGGAGCTGCTACAAAATATTAATTTTTTATATCATTTGTTTATGTTTTTCGTTTCTAAAATAAACATCAAAATTTTCAATTCAATTTAAGAACAATAATATGGTTGGTCAAAACCAAACTAATTTCAGTTAAAAGACAACACTTTTTAAGGTAATGACTATTGATTATTGAAATAACCATCACATGATGGCTCATGCCCTAAGTGCGTATCCAGAGTAACGTAGATTGTAGCAAAGCCCGATTTACCAAATTTCATGAAAAAGTCATGAAATGTCAAATCACTGCCCAGATTATATTGGCCGCAACGGTACATGCATTTACGTTAAGTGCGAAATGAAATATTTAAAATTGGAATTAATAGATATGGTCAGTGTTTTGGGGGAAAATAATTGTTTGCTAGCACAAAGATATACAACCAAACAATTATGGGACTGCCACCGATAAGTGCTTTTCACAAATAGTTAACGATTTGAGGAAACTGGCAGTATTCTGTATGAAAAGGGAACCGTCTTACTGCTGCAATAGAAAACGCAGATACACAAAAGTTTTTTGTTGTGTTCAAGAAAATTCTCAAACAAGCGTGCGTAAACTTTCTAGAGTCCATGATGTTAGCAAAAACATTATTAAGACAAGCTTAAAGACGATTTTTTAATTTGTTAAATGACTTATAATTACTGTAATGCTTGAAAATAATAACTCATATGTTCTTCAAGATACTGCGAAAGTTATAGAAGTTTTCAATGACGCACATTAAAATACTTGTATTCACGGTTTGCTTTTCAAGTGAGGTTATAAATCTAATTATTTTCTTCTTTACTTTTAAAGTAATTAAAATTAAGTATAACGATAAACAATTTTATGACAGAGCGACTGCGATATTTTAACTATTGTTTATTCATAAACTTCCAAACCTTTCATTTTATGAGTTTAAAATTTTAATAAAATCTACTTATTTGTAAAATTAGAAGTAACTATTTTCGATTAATTTTAATTATGCTATGTGTAATTAAGTCAAGGCAACTCATATTTTTAAATCGTAATGGGATTTATTCAGATATAATATCCTATAACTTTTGCAATATCGCCCACAGACACTAGAAAGTATACATTTTTAATTAGTAAATTTTAAGTACTTTTCAATAACATATAAATATACAGGCTGTTCCATTTATTTATTTTTAGAATTTTTAACTTTAGCGAATGGTATGTAATTCTAAAGAACATGCGTAGATATGTCGAAATAAACATTAATTTCACATACAGAAAAGATATTTCTACTAATTGAGCCCATACTAGGTATTTCATCATCAATCGTTATTTCATAGCAAGTTTCCAAATGTACAATTTTTAACGAAAAATCGCCATATCTCAGAAACTGTTGAAAATCGACAAATACAAGTTGATGTCAGTTTAATCAGCCCTTCACGGCTATCATTAAAAAAACATAAGTTTGTGTTGGTTCGTCGTTGTCGAACACTCTGTATAAATGAAAATATTTCTAAATTGTAGAGCTTATAACTACCTACAATTCTTGTATTAAAAAGTATTCGCTATCTACATTATTGATACCAATAATGGACTTTACCGCTACGCTGGGAGACCGGTATATGAAGGATTTACAGTTCTGGTCGTCTTTATGTTAAACTTAAAGCCATGAGGCTAGCGAAGCGAAGAAAATTACATATTGCTGTGACTCTTACAAATTGAGGTACATGTAAAATAAATTTAAATTATTCAATTAATGTGTAAGTAAGAATCAAGCACGCATCCTAGTGCTAGGCCTTATGCTAGACTAAGATACAACAAATTTTCTGCTGAATAGTAGGTTAAGCAAAATTTTTTTACATACAACTAGCTCAGTTTTAAAATAAATAATTCTCTCAGGGGCAGAAAATATGAATAGATTCTCCAATCGATTTTGAATGCTCTTTAATTATCTCCAGGTCAGGTAAAGAAAATAAAATGCAAAATAAATCTTATCACCTAATTTATTAAAATAAATATCAACGAATTCAAAATTTCAAATTATACAGATATATATATATATATATTTACAGACATAGAATCAATATCTCAAACATCATCCAAATCTATACATCATAATCAACAAAACATTATAAGAAATAAAGTAAATGAAAGTATAACGTCGTGAAAAACTTATGTTTTAAAAATGTGAACGTGATTATTATGATTTATATTTGCCATAGATACATGTAAACAATCAACATCTTTAAATAAAATAAAATTTTATTACACATGATGAATTGTACTGGAATATAAATAACCAAAATTTTACACGATTTACCATTTGCGAACAAAATATAAACATTAAGGGAATGGCTTTGCCCTAATTAGTCCTGTCCGGCGCCTTTTCTCGCTCCCAACACAGTACCATCAGATAGCAAATTCACACAGATGGGTACCCCAAAGTTCCATCCTACGAGTATGTCTTTTAACTCGTCGGACACAACCCGAACATACACCACAATGTGCTCACTCCTTAAGGTATATACAGTAATGCGCACACTGCTACGTTAATATACGGAATGGGGAATATGGGTGGGGTATGCCTAGCGTAGCCGCATACTATAACACCCTGGCTAGCGAGAAAGTGCGGTGAACGTATTCACATACAACGCAAAACATTTGTCATGTGAATTCTTCAATGTTATTTTTATTTGTCCCTATTTCCTAACATCAAAGTAAATAAAATACAATGTAAATAGGATATTTTAAATGAAACGAATATTTAGGAAAGGAGAATAATATTAAATATCTCTAAAATAATCCCAAAAATAAATAAAACTAAAGCGGCGAATTGTATCAATACAACAGGCCGATTTTCAAAATTATTTCTAAAAAGGCCTCTAATGGATAGAGTCGAGTGACCTTGATGATACCACTTTACGATTTGTACTTTTTCCGCTAATGAATACTCCATCCTGTTCTGCGCTCTCCCACAGGTTATATGCAACTGATTCCTCTTAGGTTCGTCGCTGTCTGCTGATGTACACCCCCCACTTATATTCTCCTCTCTATATATTAACGTAGCCTTGTGAGCACTACTGTATATATAAATTTTAAATTAAATAAATAAAATAAAGTCTTTGCGTATTCAATTAATTAACTCAGCCCTGATTAGTTCTGCCTGGTGCCTTTTCTCGCTCCCAAACACAGTACCACCAAGACTAATTCGTGTCTTTGAGATTCACCAGGACTCCATGCTATGAATTAAATAACGACTTAATTCATTTCACACATCCCTGATGTATTACCCAACACGTTAACATTGAACACACAAGTACTACAAAATATACTTGATATACATACAAGAAAAATATATACATTAAAAATAAACTTTACCTTCTTGTGAAATTCCAATACAAAACACCACTACAAACAAAAAATTTGGTACACCACTATACACACATTTATAACAAATATTATCAAATCACCTTAACTCTTCGTACATAACTTCAAATACATCCATGATAAAAACCAAACGCTGTTCACTTACGTATTCTATATATACATAAAACAAAATTATTAATTTCAAATCCGTTTGTATGATAAATAAAGTTGTAAAGAAAAGAATTATACTAAAATAAAATCATTATGCTATCCGACTTAGTCATTACAATCACTAGAATGTTTTATCATAATGTATGGCGTAGTACCCCTACATGCAAAACAAAACACTCTAGAAAAAGAAAATAAAATGAAATTAAATAAATTCAAAGTCCTAATTTGAAAATAAAATTATCCCGTACATAAATAATTATTTTAAAATATTTACAAATCTCAATGTAAAACGTGCTGCATGACTATTACGAAAAATATTACAAGTTTGAATCTTGTTGAAAATTTTTATAAGTATCGAAAAATCTCAAAAATATTCTAAGTTCAGATTCAAGAACAATCTTTTTAAAAGAGGAGGGAGTGGTTTATCACCTACTTCCAAGGTTTCTAAGGCAGCGGTTTTCACCAGCTGTCCGTCCAAATTCTGTCCGCCAGCCCTTTTATGCATAATTTTCTTTACAAAAACGTACGGTAACTCTCGGCAGATACCGATGCCACTTCCAAAACTGCATATCGATGGTGCTGCTCTTATCGGTCACTCGACGTACTTTACATTGCTGCAGTGCTGCACCACTCAGGAAAGCAGCGTATTAACGATCTTTGAAAAGGTAAACAAATATGTAAATATAAACTTGTTTACATATCCATGACTCATCCAATGCATCTGGCGAATAATATTGTTTTCGCCGGCCATACGGTCGACCTCTGCCGGTGCCAGTATTCTCCGTGCGGGAAAACACTTTCTCCTTCTTCTTCACGTAACATTTAATGCGTAATTTAATATTATGACTTTTATAAAATTTATACTAAGATTCTTTTATTATTTTACTTAAATAAAATTTAAATTTTGGCTAATTATTGACATAGTGAATATTTATATACACATCATGATAAAAATAAATAAAATAAAAATTAATTTAAATAAAATCTTGAAGTGATCTTGATTATACTTATTTATAATTTACAACCCAACTCAAGATCACTGCAATATGTTGTTAATATGAAGACAAGTTTTTTTTATCGGAGTAACAGCGAATAGGGAAATACATGTGGATTTTGCAAAATGAAATTCGTTTCCATAAGCGAAGATACAGTTTGTTCACGGTATACTAGCGTAATTAATATGTTGTTCACATCATGTGAGGTTACCGTTACGTGATGTTCACACTATATTATTGTCTACTGTATTACACTCTGTATATATCAAGTATAATAGCCTTGATGATTAGTCTCCATCATGGTTCCTAACATACTTTCTTTTTCTCTCTGTGCCAAACTTATGAAACCTCCATCGTATACTTACCTGTTAATAGCATCTTCGAGAATTAAAGAATTATATTAATTTTTTGTTTTCAGAATGCAAGCCAGACGAAGACCCTTGCTTAAACGGTGAATGTATCAAAAAGGAACACTTCTGCGACGGCATCGTTCACTGCAGCGATAAAAGTGACGAACCTCAGGGTTGTTAGTCACTATCTTCCTAAAGGTATTAAATTCCACGCGAGAAGAAAACTACAATTTTCGCTTTTATAAACAGTATTATTTATTAAGAAAGAACATTATAAATAAACTATACTTGTATAAAAAGAAACCGACTTATTTTATATTACAACATATTATATACACAAAGAAAACTTATAAAGAACGAGCAATAAAACCTAAGAAATATAAAAATAATATTCGTTAGTCTCGTCTGTATATATAAAAAAAAGAAACAAGAAAGACAAAATTAATAAGCACGTAAGAAAATACAAATTTTAAAATTCCATGTCGGTACAAAACGACGACATGAAATCCAATAGATAACTGAACTGGCGTATTTTTGGTCCTTTGGCTTTGATTCCGTCAATTATATCTTGGAAACATGTTGAAAGATGTTTTAGTGTAATCTGAAACAATATACAAAGGTGATGGTATTATTGGCTGCAGTGTATCGATTTATGGTTAAAACTACAAAAATAACGATAGAAAGTATCGCAAATGTTGATGAAGAAATAATTCAATCGCAAAAAAAACTCATATATATACATATATTAATATTTATAAATTTCCATGTAGTGTCAATGGTTTCTACATCAGGTATATAATAATGACAAATTTCTACTTTTTTCGACTCAATCAGATATCTTTATTTGATGAAATAATCGATACCAATATGGTCATTGTATAAATCAGGTACCGACAAGAACGTAAGTATCGCACCTGTAATTAAGAAGGTGCCATTACACAAAAGCAAAAAGATATTTGAAATTCGCAACTAATTCAAAGAAAAGAAAATTTAAATTATAAAAGACATAAATTGATCTTTGTCGAGTAGGTATCTAAAAGACATCTTCATGGGTGCTTTTGCAATTTCCTGAAAGAGCCCTGAAAATGTTCCGTTTTTTTTTTTTACCTTATTCCACTCCTTCTGATATATTGCTATGCACTGCGCTTCGAAAGCTTCACCACTCAACAGTTCCACCTCCAACAATGTAATGATACATTTGGCCAAGTAAGACCAGGATTTCGATGCGTCCTTGGACTGGGCGATCAGCATTACGTTCCTCGGACATATCAAAGATTTGAACAGATCGTCGCCGATTCTGGAGAATTTTTTCCAGTGTCTAACGAAAAACGGAAGATTCTCGTCGAAACTATCCATTTTGTGAGTTACTGAAATCATATAATCCGAGTTTAGACAAACGGTTTTAGTCAAGAAAGCGTGTGACTAACACATAAGCAACATAACATCGACCAACGTCCGATTTATCATCGATAACATCTGATCGTTAACGTCGCATCTTTCTGAAATACTTTTCTCAGCCGCACCGAACCAATCGTGGATGTAGGCACTGGTCAGCGGCTTTGATTCTAGTATATCTATACTTATGTTCTGAAAATAAAAAATTGTAGTAAATACCTTGTCAGTTCAAAAAAAAATATCCGAACATTTTAAATTACACACCAACGGACAGATTTAATCCAGGTTTCTCCATTCTCAATTAAAATACTTGGTTTACTAATCACTGATTAAGTTTAACCGGTGTCTTTCAATATAAAGAAATACATTGTTTAAGTAATCAGTGAATAGGATTTATTGTACAAATTTGACAACATACTGTTAGGATTATTTGAACAGACCCCGTATATTGTCAAAATTGATTATATTTATGACACAATAGAATGTGCTATTGGTTTGTGGTACTACCGCCATCTAACGGTGATTTTTCGTACTTGGTGCAGTTGTTTAAAATGTGTTAGAATGTTCGAATATTATTTAAATTTACTCTTTTGTTGAAGCGGAATTTGTTTTCATGTAATGTTAAAAATCAATTTTGTCTTGTTTGGGTAATTTTAGAAAATTGTTTTATTGATCTTCATGGTTGTTATTAAGTTGTTAGGTAGGGTTAAATTAAACTTTCTTCTGTTGGCAATAGTTAGTTCGTAGCACGTTTTACTGACGCGTGTGTGATTTGATTTATTCCATTTTGTAGATATCGATACATATACAGCGGAAATATAATAATATCTTCGAATTGTCTAAAAGAATTATCGTGCATCATTACCTTAAGTGTGTGTATAATTAAGCAGAACTAAATATTATGGTTATTGTTTCATAGTTATCTTCTGATTGAAGGATATCTTTTTACAATACAAGATTAAATTCAGGTAAACCTTTGTTCGTTTCTTTTGTCTTTTAAATCTATTGTTAACGCTAATTATGAAATATTCTTTTGCTTCTGTAGCGCCACGTATACACTGAAGTGTACGAGCTGAAATTTTGCAAGATTTAATTCAGGCGGAAAAGTATGAGATCTCAAACCATTTTTGACCACTATTTGTGTGAGTTACTAATTTGCGCTATTTCAATTTTGATTTCTTGAACAGGGTGTTGCGAATGTATGCACACTTGCTGTGTAATGTTGATTTGAATTTGTTATTGTTTTTTATTTTTTCTATTTTTCTCTATGTGTAACTTTGTCCTTCAAGCTACCTTAACTTTTAGTTGGTGACAACATAATTTTAGATTAGTTTGCGTTCGTTAAATTTTGAGTTGTCATTCATTTAATTTTCACAGTCTTTTAGTAGCACTAGACTTCTAATTATTATAATTAGAGCTAATTTTGATACCAGTTATAATTTTGCCTTGATATTCATTTTATATTACCAATTTATTTTCATTTTTTTAACATCGTGTTTCATATTAACCCATATGGATTATACCCATATACAGGGTTAAATAAATTGATATTGTTGTTTTAATTCGTGAGTTTGTTTCTTGACTTCAATTTTCCTCAATGCTTTCTTACTTGTTTATCTCCTGAATCAAGATAACTATTTGACGGGCGTCAGTACACAGAGGTGGAGTCCTTATATATCCATCAGCTTGTTTAGTGTAGCAACTCACGCCCAATATACGACTAAAGCTGGAGGTAAACATGCCTTTAATATTTTCCAACAGTATTTGGGCTAGTGACAGGTAAGACCTATTGTGTGTGTAGGTTAGATTAGGGTTTAAGCAAACGAGTTTTGGTCCTTGGTGTTACATGCGACGAAACAGAAGTTTAGAGTAAAATGCAACAAAGTAATTCTGGGAGAATAAGCTCTCACACTATTAAATCACTCAAGTATACATATACAACTTACTTCGTATATGAATAAATGTGTGAATGCACATCTACACCAAGCTGGCATTGCAAACAACAACGTACAGACAGCTGTTTTGATCTTACATAGATCTCATCAGTGTACGAGCGTGCTGTTCACAATGCCTTACAAACTTAGACTACCTGCAAAAATAGCACTGCAAGCTAGGATCTGTTCAATATTCTTGATACATTCAACTGCGTTGATGTATGTACTGATGGAGCTCGCTCCATGCTCGGCTGCTATGGAGGATTACAGGCACTTATTCGAAACAAATCAGCATTGTGGACCCACTGCATTATTCATAGAGTAGCGCTTGCGTCAAACATATGAGTCCTACACTAAATCAGGTGTTAGAATGTGTAGTGAATGTGGTAAATTTTATAAACATCGTCCATTGAACGCAAGGTTTTTAAAAAAAAACTGTGGATATATGGGAGACGAACACCCGTGTTGGCTGTACTTTACTATAGCAATGCATGATGGCACTCTTGTGGTAATGTTTTATCACGTACCTTTGAATTGCGAAATTTTTATTTTTCTCAAAGAGAATAGATACAGATGCAGATGCAGAAGATTATGCTGATGCCGATTTTTACTTTCTTATACGTAGTATAAGGAAGTATTGTGATGATGAAAATTTTCGACCTCGAGATTTTTGCAGATGTCCACGTTTTGAGGTCCCCTGATACCAAAAAAGTGGTTTTTAAAAAATGTCTGTGTGTGTGTCTGTCTGTCTGTGTGTGACCACGATAGCGGTCAAACCGCTGGAGATATCAATTCCAAATTATGTATTTACGTGTATAATCTCCCTCTTGAGATCTGATTAGTTTTTCAGTAAAATCGGTAGACCGGAAGTAGCAGTTTACTTCAGTGAAAAAATCGAATTTTGCCAATATTTCGTCAAATACTACGTTTATACAAATTTATAAAGAATTCATATGTACTTAAAATTAAAATTGAGAACAATTTTATTTAAAAAGTTTTTCGAAATTCCTACCGGAAGTAGGTCTTTTACTCTTATCGAAAATCGGTTTTTTGCGAATATTTCGCAAGTCAAGCTTTTTAGACAGGTACGTTACGTGTATAAAAGTATTTAAAACATAGTTTTCGATATTTTTTGTATAAAAAAGATTTCAAAATTCGGACCGGAAGTAACACTTTTACTCTTACCGAATAGCGATTTTTTGCAAATATGTCCTAAGTTATGCATTCTATATATATTTATCAAGAGTATAAAAGTATTTAAAACTAGATTTGCAATTTTTTTTGTATATATGAAATTTCAAAATTCGTACCGGAAGTAGCACTTTTACTCTTAGCGAGGAGCACTTTTTTGATAATATCTTGCAAAGTATGCATTCTATAGAGATTTATTAAGAGAATAGAAGTACTTAGAATAGGATTTTGAATAATTTTTGTAAAAGAAATTCTTAAAATTCTATAATTTGAAACGCTCATACGTATAAGAAAGTGGTGTGGTGGCCACACCTCATTTTTTAATAAAAGTATCATATTTATGTGAAATTTTTGAAAAGCTGGATTTATACAGGCTGTCCCAGAAATAAAAAGGCGGAGTAGCAAAAATCGGAAGCTAGATTGTGTAAAAACGTACCCTCAAAATATCAAGTCTTTATTCGTGCGCAGACGGCAGAAAAAAAATATTAAAGTATTCAATTGGCCTCACGCCGACCCTGGACTAAATATCCACCTGCTTCACTTTCACAATCGGTCCTTTTCAGGACCACCATATTACTTGTGTTAAAAAAAAGAGGAGGAATAGATACTTCATAATAAATATCACACCATTAATTACTTTTTACACCTGCTAGAAAAAAATAATTACATTTTGATATTTACTACGATTTATTGAATATTCTAAAATAATAATAATAATCACCTGTTTCCGACTACAAACACATTAAAGGGCAACAATCTTTTATTGTCTGCAATAAAGTGAATCAGTCGCCCATCTGCGTCAACAATCGAATACATAGCTGCGTTATTTAGACGCATCCGGCAAAAAATATGTTTTATTATGAATGAGTATGATTTAACATTTTTTTCCCGTTTTATACAAATAAAAGCGTATTTTTCTTTGAATGCGTGTTCGTTTCTATTTACAAATGAGCATTCTTACGTGTACCAGGTCCGTAATGTAATTTTTTTATTTAAAAAAATAACATAGAAGATTAAATTTTTAATTTCTTCGTTATTGCGGCATATTTGGGTCTGTTTCTGTTCGGACTTTACATACCTGCTACTCCGTCTTTTTATTTCTGGGACAGCCTGTATATTATATAAAAACCATGTTTGAAGGGCACTTATTATCTGGTTTGAGAAATACTTTCAAAATGAAAATTTCGTTAGGTTTGCGTGGATTCAAGGATCCATTTAACACTAGGGCCTCCATCTGAATTTACTTCTATAGAGAAAGAGAATCTTATTAAGTTATGGTGTAACAACAGTTTGAAAGCAAAATTTGGAAGCATGGAATTGACATAATTTTGGATTTCAATATAAGATTATTTTCCCCGTCTAAGTGATAAGGCTCAGCAGATTTTAATTTCATTTTCGACATCGTGTTTGAAAAGCTGGGTTTCCGGCGGTCGCTCTAATAAAAATCATACAGAGAAAATATCAAGGAAAAGGAAACGATAGTGGGAGTGTACGGTTTAATTCCACGATTTGAGAAAATGTGTAGTGATTTGTTGGCTCATTCATCACATTAATTATTAATTTAATATTAATAAGGCAAAAAAAATAAATAATGAAAATACACGAGTCATACTTTTACTTAGCGTAGGGCGCCATGGAGAAATTTTAACTGAAAAAAGCGCCGCAACTCGGAAAAGTTTGGGAACTACTACCTTAAACTATTGTTGTTTTCGTATCCTAACTTCAAATTATATGTTTAATTATATTGTTTATTTTTTTGATAAGCCTTTTAGATAAAGTAATGGTATATATTGTTTTGTTTGATGATGTTTTTTATAGGTGACTTTGGATAGTTATTTTGTTCGAAAGTGACAATGAAATTTTTCAAAATTTGAAGTCTAAACTAGGGACTGGTCAACCCAAAAGAACGGTATACAACTGAGGATGGCCTAACCCCGCATATTTTTTGCAGTATGCATCCTCGCGATGACGTCACACGTCGACACAATGATGATCGTGATATGGAAGCGCATATGGTATCACAAAGTTTAACATTTTAGAACTGGGAGACCTGAAATGTTTCCGGAATCGGCAAGAGATGCCGCACGAAGGTTGAAGTGGATTCATTGGTCGGCAAGGGCAATCCTTTTTATAGCAACTGTCAAAATTTCAGACGTCTACTGTCAATAGTTGTTATTTAAGTGTGTGTTTTGTGTACCAAGTCAGGCGGTTTCGCAAAAATAGATAAAATCGAATTTCGTGCAGTGATAACACACTTCTGGATGGATGGCTCGGTAAACGGCCACGGAAATTTGTATATTTTGCTAGAGGTTCATGGCGGATCTACTCCCAAAATCATTTTCGCCCATCAGCTTCTGGGTGAGTGAGTTCAAACGTGGCCCCACAAGCACAAGTGATGAACCACGCAGTGGACGCCCAAAAACCGCTACCAACGATGAAATGGTCGACAAGATTCATGATGTCGTGTTAGTCGATCGCCGATTGAAGCTTAAAGAGATAGCAGAGACAACAGGCATCTCCGAAGAACGCGTTTGCCATATCCTACACGAAATTTTGAGAATAAAAAAGCTTTCTGCGCGATGGGTACCGCGTTTGCTCACACCAGAGCAAAAACGAAATCGGGTGACCATTTCGGAGGAGTGTCTGGCCAGGATTCAACGCAATCCAAGAGATTCATGCGTTTCGTAACCATGGATGAGACTTGGATCCACCACTACATACCGGAAACCAAGGAATAATCAAAGCAGTGGACTTCTCCGGGGGAATCAGCTACGAAGAAAGCAAAGACCGTTCCATCGGCCGGAAAAGTCATGGCGACCATTTTTTGGGATTCCCAAGGTGTGATCCTCATCGACTATCTGCAGAAGGGAAAGACGATCACGGGGCAATACTACAGCGATTTATTGACCCGATTCGATGTGGTATTGAAGGAGAAACGGCCACATTTGCAGCGGAAAAAAGTGCTTTTTCACCAGGACAATGCACCGGCTCATTCATCCCGCATCGTCTTTTCCAAATTGAACGAGTTGCGCTACGAATTAGTTTCTCATTCTCCATATTCACCGGACCTAGCCCCCAGCGACTTTTCCTATTCCCAAACCTGACAAAATCGTTGACAGGAAAAAGATTTGCCTCAAATGAAGAGGTCATCGCCGCTACAGATGGCTATTTTGCAGACCTCGAAACATCCTACTTTTCCGACGGCTTGAAGAGACTGGAGCACCGTTTGAAAAAGTGTACTGATCTTCGAGGAGACTACATAGAAAAATAAAAATAAAAAATCACACCAATACCCTGTTTTTCTTGTCGATTCCGGAAACATTTCAGGTCGCCCTAGTATTTGACCAATCTGACGCGAAGTACATTTTCATGAACATGTTTCTGTACAGTTTCGTGGATATAAAAGTTTAGAATTTTCCACTTTAGGCGGGTTTATCGCGATAACGTCGCCTTTGTGTGGCGCAATTTATGCGAGTAAATACGTAGCTACATTATTCTGCACAAAATTAATTTTTAATGCAATTTATGGAAGATGAATACTATTTGTTCAGGATAATATTCATAAGAATAAATAAAATACCTACATTATTTTGCGTCCCGTCAGGCTAGCGTTATTCGTATTGAGAGTTATGAGATTTTAACTTAAATTTGTACTGAGAAAGTGAACATGCGTAAAATGTAGTTCATTCCAGACATAAGTATATATATATTAATTTAATATGTGCTTAATATGTATTAAACACATATATATCAAATTCTTAGCCGTATTTGTTAATACACATAAATCGTACACACGTATATCTATATACATGCGCACAGATTTCTTGAAATTAGCGGCTTATATGAAATTTAAAAATTACTTGCTTTTTATGTTAATTAATGAACTTAGGGAAAAGAGTAATTTCATTATCGAAGACTAACATGTTAGTTTCGCCAACGCTCATCAGTCCGATAATGAAACCAGACCTTCCCTCTAATTTTTCGATTCGTCTATTTATACAAACCGAAGTGATCTTTGCAAGCGTGAGTGATTAATTTCTTAATACTCTCTATGATACAGAAGGAAACATAATGTACATGTTTAACCTCCTACCGACTTGAAACACATATTGTGTACGTAACGTAGGTAAAAATGAAAAATCCTTATTTCATTCAGGATAATTGTATTAATTTAATATGTTTTATATATATAATGTTGGATAAAAATTATTCCGTTTATATGTTTAGTAAAAAATATAAAATAATAATCAACGCAAAATTGAATATCGCTCTAGGTTTCTAAGGGGCAGGTTTCATAAGATTTAAAAATTGTTACGCGGGCCGGATTAAATCAAGCTGCGGGTCGTACGTTGCACATGCCTGATTTACAAAAAGATTTGATGACTTCTATAGGTACAGTTTCTCTCTTGGCGATTGAAAGGTAATTAACCAATTTAGGAAAATCACCATAAAATTTCTCGAAATATCAGTTCCATTTTGTATTGTCTGTACCCACTCATTTATAGGTTTTATTAATCCTCCATAAGATAACTGCTGCACCCATGAAGGTAAGTTATACGAGTGACCAGTTTTAATTCTATATTATATATGTGTAATTTCCTAAATGAGAATGTGTTTTTAAACTGTTTTGCTGAGTAACCCGCAATATATTTCAGCAGAAGGAGCCAAATAATTAATAATGCAAGTTAAAAAAAAAGTTTGGTTATTTCCTGACCTTGTATTTAAATATTTTACAATTACGTACCCTTATTATTTGGAGAACCTCAACAATGTTCATAGTATCGCTGTTGTGGCTGACATTCCTACCGCTAGGTGGCAGTACAAACGCCGGTTTATCTTTGACCTCTTTATCGGGACAAACCAGCATTCTTTGAGCTTCTATGTTTAAAGATTTGCTGAACAATCCTGAAAAGAATAATTTCCTGATTCACATTAATAAACAGTAAAAATAAACTAAGTGTGTACCTATGTTAACGTGAGAATTTATCCATTGCTGCACCCTCTCCACACATAACCTCTTCGTTATGGCCGAACAAGTGTCTTTAGTCTGTTCGATTTCGTCTACAGCCAGCAACGCGTCAATAGATGCTGGTATACGTTGATTCGTCAACTTCTCAGTTTCATCGGCGCAAATTTGTTGTAGTTCTTTCAAATATTCCGCGCATAATTCGTTAGTTTTAGTTTTTAACACGGACTGTAACATACACATGAATGAAGGTAATATAGATATCTACCATACATTTCTTTCCATTAGGGAAGAGATACTCGCCTCCAATTGTCTAGTTTCAATATCACAGCTGTTTATAAGCTCTTCCAAGACGATTTTGGCTTTCGCCATGGAGGATTTTTTAAAGTCAGGCACCACTATATTACAGATATGCTTGACACAAGACGACGCCACTCGTTCGCTGACGAATTCAACTGTCTTCCTGACGGAGATTGCTTGGCCATTGAAGAAAGCTTCCTCTAACTGAGACTAAATAGAAATTATTGCTTAGTTTTACATAAAAAATACTAATAGAAACATTCAAGAAGTGTTCCAGAATATTCTATACAGGTAATATCTCAATTATTTGAGTAAATAGAATGATGAAACGAAAACTGTTCCCGATTCCGCGACGACTTGTTTGCACTGAACAACAACTGTGTCTCGCACAAGGTATCAATTTGGCCGTCTGTGATGTGCTTTATAAAAAAAAAGAATTATTTGCAAGACAGCACTACCTCAGACTCAGCTGATACTATAAATGAACTAGCTGTGACTGCTGATTATATGAATGACAGCGATGATGATGACAATTTAGAAGACTTAGACAGTCCAGAATCTGGTTTAATCTTAATGTCACAAAATGAACTCGTGCGAGGATACATACCAGATTTAACAAAATATGAAAACAGTAATGAGCTGATAAAGAAAATCCGCAAAGTTGTAGTGTATTTCTACAGGTCACCATTGAAAAATGAAACAATACTTCAAAAATATGTGAAGATTGAACATGAAAGAGAGCTGTCACTTCCTTTGGACTGTAAACAGGTGGAATAGTCATTTAACTATGCTGAAACGATTTTTCTCTTTTAAAAACCTGCATTCAAAAAGCTCTTGTAGATCTCAATCATCCAATCCGTTTAGAAGATGCTGATTTTAACTTGGTAAATAATATTGTTGATGTGCTGACCCCAATTAAATTATTATCAGTAGAAGCAATCCGTCGGCGAGATGCTAATTTATGCAAAGCTTTGAAATTCTTATAAAACAATTGTCCATCAAAAACTCAGCACTCGCCAATAAAATGAAAATATGCTTAGTGGAACGTATAAAGCAACGACGAAGTGATGATTTAACTCAGTTCCTACACAGGCTATACTGAAGAAGCAAATAAAGAGTATTGTTAAAAGACAAATAGTCGAGATGACAGGGATTCTCGAAATTCAAAATAGTTTTTGTATTGTCTTTTTTGTTCCTTATTTTAGTATAATGTGTATTGTGTTGTGCAACAATATTTATAAATAATTTTAAATTTTTTTTTCATTTGAGCCCAATTAGAAACCACATAGTGTAATCCCGGGATCCCGGGATTACGTATCAAAAATCCCGTAATCCCGGAATTGAAAAACATGCTCGGGATTGTATTCTCTAGTTGTGTAGTAATTGTAGTAATTAATAAAAGTAATATGTGCCAGCACAAGCAATTGTCGGGAGCTGAGAAGCGAAAACGAAAAAAAAATTGAACAACTTTCTTATACGTAGTATAAGGAAGTAAGTATTGTGATGATGAAAATTTTCGACCTCGAGATTTTTGCAGATGTCCACGTTTTGAAGTCCCCTGATACCGAAAAAGTGGTTTTTAAAAAATCTCTCTCTCTCTCTCTCTCTCTCTCTCTCTTTCTCTCTCTCTCTCTCTCTCTCTCTCTCTCTCTCTCTCGCTCTCGCTCTCGCTCTCGCTCTCTCTCTCTCTCTCGCTCTCTCTCTCTCTCTCTCTCTCTCTCTCTCTCTCTCTCTCTCTCTCTCTCTCTCTCGCTCTCTCTCTCTCTCTCTCTCTCTCTCTCTCTCTCTCTCTCTCTCTCTCTCTCTCTCTCTCTCTCTCTCTCTCTCTCTCTCTGTGTGTGTGTGTGACCACGATAGCGGCCAAACCGCTGTAGATATCAATTCCAAATTTTGTATTTACGTGTATAACCTCCCTCTTGAGATCTGATTAGTTTTTCAGTAAAATCGGTAGACCGGAAGTAGCAGTTTACTTCAGCGAAAAAATCGAATTTTGCCAATATTTCGTCAACTACTAAGTTTAAACAAATTTATAAAGAATTCATACGTACTTAAAATTAAAATTGAGAACAATTTTATTTAAAAAGTTTTTCGAAATTCCTACCGGAAGTAGGTCTTTTACTCCTATCGAAAATCATTTTGCGAATTTTTCGCAAATCATGCTTTTTAGACAGATACTTTACGAGTATAAAAGTATTTAAAATATAATTTTCAATACCATTTGTATTAAAAAAAATTTCAAAATTCAGACCGGAAGTACCACTTTTACTCTTATCGAATAGCGATTTTTTGCAAATATGTCGTAAGTTATGCATTCTATATATATTTATCAAGAGTACAAAAGTATTTAATTCTAGGTTTGCAATATTTTTCGTATATATGAAATTTTAAAATTCGGACCGGAAGTAACACTTTTACTCTTAGGGAATAGCACTTTTTTTCGAATACCTTGCAAAGTATGTATTCTATAGCGATTTATTAAGAGAATAGAAGTACTTAGAATAGTATTTTGAATAATTTTTGTGTAAAAAAATTCTTAAAATTGTATAGTTTGAAATGCTCATACGTATAAGAAAGTCGTGTGGTGGCCACACCTCATTTTTTAAATAAGTTTTAAAGAGCTCGCAGACATTTTTTTACAACAGTTTGAGACTGATTACTTCTCATGGCACATTTAAAGGAATTATGGACCGTATACAATCCACAAATTTCCAATTCTAGAATGGATGGACCGTCAGGCGTTTCTAGCTCCATTTTAAGGTCATTGAGAAGTTTGAAGTTCACATTTGGGCCATCCATAGAGAGTTGAAAAAAATTTAGCATATTGAAGTCTTTTAAGGCGTTTTTCAAAGCTTCTAGAAGATCTGCAGCAGTCGTATGGCCCAGAAAGGATGATGTTAAATATTTCGTCGATGTTTTGATCAAGTTCTTTGTCGTCTATTTTAATTAATTTTCCTTGACTTATTTCGTAAATCAAGCAAATTCCCTTACTTTTCCCTGTTTCCAGAATTAGAATGTAATTTCCTGATTTTTCCAGGTTTTCCAGGAAGTATACAGCCTGATAATGACAGTTATTATTCCCGAGAGCCGAATTTACGAACGGAGCCGCGAAGCGGCGAGGGAGTAACTCTGCTCGAAGCTGAAGACATGTTGGAACAATTATTATTGTGTCATCAAAACAATAGTTTGAAATTTGAAAAACTACGAGCTCAAAGTTACGATGGAGCAGCTAACATGAGTGGCATTTACAGTGGTCTGCTAGCAAAGATTTTGGAGAAACAATGCAATGCGTTGTATATCTGGTTATCAAAGACTGTAAAAATTTCAAGAAAATTACAGAATTTCTACCACGTTGTGGAAAGTCTGCATGCATTTTCTTGCACACAGCATAAAACGATGGGTAATACTGACCTAAACATTCGAATCCAAGAAGCACACATTAAAACGACTGTGTCCCATGAGATGGTCGTCTCGTTATGACTCTCTTCATAGCTTGAGGTTTCACTATCGGGAAAGCCCTAAAGCAACCGATCAAAATGAAGCACTTGGATTAAAGAAAAAAATAGAACATTTTGAAACACTTGTAATGATAGTGATGGAATATGAAATGTTGGGCATCACAAAACTTGTATCTAATGCACTGCAAAGTAAGAACCAAGATATTCAAAAAGCGTCAAAACTTTTGGAAACTGCTAAGAGAAATATTGTAGAGATCAGGAGAGGTTTCGAGGAAGTTGTAAATGAAGCAGCTGATTTAGCTCGTGGTTGGGGAATTGATCCAAGTTTCAAAAGTCACAGAATCCGCAAAATGAAAAAACAGTTCGATGAGTTGTCATGTGACAAAAGACTATCCAACTCCAAAGAAAACTTCCGTGTGTCTGCATTTAATCTAACGTTGAACGTTATTATATCACAACTATAAATTCAAAGTGCTAAATAGCGTAGTTGGAAGATTTGAAGTACTTTTTCCTTCGGTACTGAGAGATTACTATGACGCCGATTTGGTACTCCTAGTTGAAAATCTGATCAACTTTTATCCCAACGATTTATCGGATTCTTTATCGTAAGAAATTCTGTCATTCAGGCACATTTATAAAAATTAAATCATTGCAGACATTTCGAGTAATGACTTGGCAACATTAGTTATTTGCTGTGCCTTAATCTTTCTTTCTAACGATTCCCATATCGGTAGCCACTTCGTAGAGATCATTTTCAGTCTTAAAGTTGATTAAAAATTATTTGAGGAATGAAATGTCGAAAAGCAGATTTTCTAATTTGGAAACTTTATCAATAGAAAACAGGACAGCCAGAACCCTAGATCTTAATAAAATATTTTTTTTTGTTTGCTATGCAAAAGACAAAAGTAGATTACTTTTCACGTTATTAATTAGGACTAGTTTTGTATTTGTGTTATTTTCTGTGAAATAAACGAATGTTTTATTTTAAATTGTTTCTTTTTAATGATGAAGGGAGCCCATTGTGGTCTAGCACCAGGGTATACGTGCCTGCGCTGTATAGAATCGGGCCGTACCATTCAGTAAATATAAAATATAAAATTAAGATTCTGTAACATTTTATCAAAAATATCGCATTACCTTCAATTTTAAATCTAAACCACAAAATTTCATTGACGTTAACTGCATTCGCTGCATACGTATGCTTAAACGATTGAAGAAATCCTAAACAATAATTCTCCTATTTAAAAATCAAAATAAAAAGTTTATCTAAAAAATGAGGTATGATCACCACAAGACTTTCTTATGCGTTTTTTAAAAACTAATTTTTCGGTATCAGGGGATTTCAAAACATTTATTTAATGATACACACTATACTACAAAATACTTACTCTAATTTTCTTCTCAGACAGGTCAACTGATGATTCCACGGATGACAACGGCGTTATATGTTTGACAAAATCACTTGTATTGGAGGAACTGTTGGCTAATAACTTGCGAAAGGTCTCCAAATAAGGACATACGGTATACAAAATTCCTTGATCGACAAAATCCAATTCATCCAGAGAAAACCCAGTTGTCTTTTGACCAGTTACAATGGAATTTTTGCACTCGTGAAATTTATGAATAGACAGTCGATTTAATGTTGAAAGTACTTTAGAGTTATCAGTATTGGGTAATACAGAAAGTGACTTGAAATACAATTCACTGGGAAAGTGCGGTAGCTCAAATAGCCAACCCAGGCATAGTCTGATCAGCATTCTATTATAGAATGGCCCCAAAAACTTCGTTGAAGGACCGCGTTGAATGCAAAATAGTATCTCTACAATTTTCGTGAAGCAAGGCAATCTCAAGGTAACGTAGTCCAACATTGAAAGATATTCGCAAATCCAAGGTATCATCAAAATTAAGTTTTTAACTTTCAGAGATTCTAACACGATTGCTTCTAAATCGAAATGGGGTTGGAGCCATTGGCGTGTTTCGATTTCCGCTTTCAAAACTTTATCGGAAATAATTTTCGGATCGGTCTTATAAGGAAGTGATTCCAAAAAGCCTAAAAATTTCGCCAAAACCCGTAAACATTTCAATGATGTGAAATAATGATTCCTAAGCCTGGCGTCGATGCAATAATCGCTTTGATCACTTTCCAAAAATCCATCGAAAGTACAGTTGTTGGTCAGATGATTTATCTCGAAAATTAAGGAATCCTTGAGATGCTGGTAGAAAATATGCGAGCCGCTTGCTAACAAAAAATCCTTATAGAACTCTTGAACACCTGTGAAGGTGGGTTTTGAACTCATATCAGTGCTGTCCTCTTTGGTGATCAACCTATTCTTCAAGCGATGTAGCTTGTCTGCATCCAGCTTTGGTAATGAAGCAAAGATTGAAGCTTGTTGCTCAGAAATTGCTTCATCCTAAGGGCAATGAAAAAACATAAAAATAGAAATTACTTATACAAGTATTTCCTCAATAATTTCTTATTTAATTATAGGTAAATATGTCAATCTATTTGTATATGAATAAACTAACGCAGAAGAGTTAAAGGCTAATACATTAATGAAATTAAATACAAGTTCCAAATTATAAAGCGTCCAAACAAATAGCAGTAAATGTGACAATGATTCTTGATTTAAGAAAGAATCATTTGTCCTTGCAATACACTCACAAAATTTAAATCATAATTTTCAATATGACAATTCAACGGTTTTAGATTTCGAATCACACCATAAAAAAAGGTTATTTCTAGAAATCCACATTAATAAAGACATTGATGCTATTAATTTTAAATATGATATTAACCAGGTGAATAACAGTTGGTGTATTATCTTAAATATTTCAAATTAATATTTGTTTTAGATGCTTTATTTTTTGAAGGTCCTTTCATTTACTTTATATTTTTAATATTTTTTATTTTATTCGTAATTTTAATAAGAAATCTTTTGTATCTCTGTTATAAATTATTTTTTACACAACCACGATGATTTGATTTATACTTTGTATGATGTTTTTAACAGTAGTTGCCAAAAACTGTATTATGTTTTTGACTTAAGCTGTCAATTTTAATTTATAGTTTTAAGTCTGACAACATTTTCTGTAATTATATTTCTTCATTTATGTGATTTTTTAAGTAATAAATATTGAGCCTTTGAAGAAATTATTTTTTTAAAGAACAGACCAAACACCCAAGAAATTGTGTTACTCTTAAACGGATTAGGGTCGATATATTCCCCTTATTATACCGGGTGTCCCAGCGGAGCGTTAAAGTCCATTATTGGTATCTAATAATGTAGATAGAAAATAATTTTTAAACAAAAATTGTAGATAATCATAAGCTCTACAATTTAAAAATATTTTCATTTATACAGAGTGTTCGACAACGACGAACCAACACAAAATTATGTTTTTTTAAATGGAATGTTATGCATTTTTTCACATTTTACGATAGCCCTTGAAGTTGAAGGGCTGATTAAACTGACACCAACTTGTATTTGTCGATTTTCAATTGTTTCTGAGATATGGCGATTTTTCGTTAAAAATTGTACAACATTTGAAAAGTTGCTATGAAATAACTGAAATACCTATTATGGGCTCAATTAGTAGAGATATCCTTCAGTACGTGAAATTGATGTTTATTTCGGCATATATACCCATGTTCTTTAGAATTACAGACCATTCGCTAAAGTTAAAAATTCAACAACAAAAATGGAACACCCTGTATATTTATGTCATTAAACAGTACTTAAAATTTACTAATTAAAAATATCTAATTTCTTCCACCTGTGGGTAATACTGCAAAAGTTATAGGATATTATATGTGAATAAACCCGATTATGACTTAAAAATATGAGTTGCCATGACTTGGACTACGGCTATATCTAAAAATAATTATTTTAGTTTGTGATATTATTAGAGTATTGGTATGATTCGGTTCCTCAAACTTATTTTTATTTTTTTTACACTTGTTTTTATTCACACTCATTATATCAATTTTTTAATAGTCAAAGTAAACAGCTTTATGTATGTGATTAAACATTTAAATTTCTTTAGTGGTGGTTTATTGTTTTAGAAATTACTTCAGTTACTACCATGTTCTTGAGTCTAGCAAGTGATTCTTTCTGTGAGAATAAAGTGCATGTAGTGGTACAGATATAGGAACTTGCGACCATGTGAACAGTTAATTTATAATTATCATATATTCGTAGACAAACTGACTTATTTGTTAAACTTAGACAATCTAGTATTTAATATTATGTAAACTAAACTTATAATCTTTGATTCGATGGGTCCCCCTTAAGAAAAATAAAGGGATTCTATGATATTAATATATTAGATATCCGAACAATCTATTATATATACAGGGTGTCCAGAAACTCTCCTGACAAACGAAGACCGGAGATTCCTCAGATAATTTTAAGACAATTTAACCCAATTCACCCTAGTCCGAAAATGCTTCCTAAGGGAGCTAGAGCTCTTTGAAGATGGCGCCTTGTAATTAGTTTTTTTTTAATATCTCCCGAACGCTTCTATTTAGAAAAACAAAAACTGGTATGCGTATTTATCCTCAGAGATGAATCGATTCCATCAATTGCGAATTTCTAGTACCGGTCATAGGCGTCCGTTTTGGGTAGGTAAACGGTTATTTTAACGCATAACTCTTTTGTCTTTAACTTTTAAGCATTTGTGACACTAGATTATTAAATTTTCAGGTATTCTAGTACTAAAAGGTACTCTTACTTTAAGTCGGTAGGATACACCGTTTTCTAGAAAAATGGATTTGAAAATTTTTCGTTTTTTCGTCATTAAAATTCAATTTACTATTTTTGCACTAGTTCGCTCTGAACTGCCTACGTTTTTAATTGTCAAATTGTTGTCAGTTCGCGAAGTTTATCTTTTAATTTTTTACTTTGTAGCATTCAAACACGATTTCAATTTAAAAAAAATGGTTTTTACTAATGAAGAATACGCCGATATGCATTTAGTTTATGGCGAAATGAGGTGTAACGCTCGAGCAGCGCAACGTAGATACGCTGAAAAATTTCCCACTCGTCAGCATCCCACTCACTCAACATTTACAGCTCTTCATCAACGATTAAGAGAAACAGGTTCAGTGGTCCCAAAAAAAAAATGAAACGGAGACATAATGATGTAACAGCAGAACATGAAGATGTTATTTTAATGGAAGTTGAGGAAAATCCAGAAATTAGCGTTCGAAGACTATCTGCCATGTACCCCACAATTTCAAAATCTTCCGTAGGAAATATCTTACACAAAGAAAATTTATATCCTTTTCATTTTACAAAGGTGCAAGCACTGCTAGAAGGAGATTTTCCTGCTCGTGTAGAATTCGCTAGATGGTTACAAAATCAGATAAATCAAGATGAAGATTTTTTCAGGTACATTTTGTTTGGTGACGAAGCTTCATTCTCAAAAAATGGAATTTTTAATGTACATAATGCACACTATTATTCGTACGTTGGTGACAATCCCCACGTTGTTCAAGAATTTAAGCATCAGCATAGGTTTAGCATAAACGTCTGGATTGGAGTAGTTGACGATTATCTACTTGGACCTGTGGAATTACCTGCTCGTTTAAATGGTGTTGATTACTTACATTTCCTGCAAAATATTTTACCTGATTTGTTAGATGAGGTGCGTTTAAATATTCTGCAAAACTTATGGTTTCTACAGGACGGCTGTCCGGCCCACTTTAGCAGGAATGTACGAGACTTTCTAGATAATAACTACGAAGACCATTGGATTGGAAGAGGCGGTCCAGTTGCTTGGCCAGCAAGGTCGCCGGATTTGAATCCTTGCGATTATTGTGTTTGGGGATACATAAAAGCATTTGTTTATTCCGTTCCGATACAAAATCGTGCACAACTCTGGCTAAGGATACAAGATGCTTGCAACGAATTTAGAAATAACTTTGGAATTTTTGCAAGAATTCGGCGTTCTCTAAGCAAAAGGGTAAATTTATGCATAGAGACTAATGGTCATCACATCGAGCATCTTTTGTAACTATCTACCTTTGATACTTGTTCTTTTTTTGTTAGTTTCGTTCCATTGTAATAAATACTTTGTTTTTAAAAACCGTCAGCTAAAATGTTGTTCCAAATTGATTTTTGCTTCTTTTCCCAAACTTTTTTTTACGAATTGTGTGCTGCATTTATTGAAACAACAGATGATTTATTAAATTAATTTTCATCCATGCCTTGATAGTCCTAGCCAACTTCGTCGCTAAAAATAAGTAGGTACCTACATAATAAATTGAATTTTAATGACGAAAAAACGAAAAATTTTCAAATCGATTTTTCTAGAAAACGGTGTATCCTACCGACTTAAAGTAAGAGTACCTTTTAGTACTAGAATACCTGAAAATTTAATAATCTAGTGTCACAAATGCTTAAAAGTTAAAGACAAAAAAGTTATGCGCTAAAATAACCGTTTACCTACCCAAAACGGACGCCTATGACCGGTACTAGAAATTCGCAATTGATGGAATCTATTCATCTCTGGAGGATAAATAAGCATACCAGTTTTTGTTTTTCTAAACAGAAGCGTTCGGGAGATATTAAAAAAAACTAATTACAAGGCGCCATCTTCAAAGAGCTCTAGCTCCCTTAGGAAGCATTTTCGGACTAGGGTGAATTGGGTTAAATTGTCTTAAAACTATCTGAGGAATCTCCGGTGTTCGTTTGTCAGGAGAGTTCCTGGACACCCTGTATATACCAGGTGTCTGTTTAAGCTCGGCCACCGGCCATATCTCGGCAACCGTTTATCGTACAACCTGGCGGAAAAATCTTTATAGTAAAATAGACCATAGGAATTTCAACCAAAATATTTTTAAGTTTCCAAAATGATTGCAAGGGGGCGCAATTTTCAAGATGAATAAAAAATTCGATAATTTTTCATTAAATTCTAGATTAAGATAGATTAAAATTTTTACTAGCAACATTTTTAGACGTTTTTATACAATTTTCATTCAAAAGTTTTTGATCTAAGTCCCATACGAAGGGGAGGGTGGAGAGGGGTATGTCTGCGTACAAAAGTAGGTATAGTTTAGGTTTGCCCGAACGGATTTTAATATTTCTGGGCTCAATAGAAAGAGAATTTTACAAGGAATTGAAAAATATGTAGTACAGAATTACGTGGTTGTCAAAAAAGGTAACAGGGGCGCTGTTCTCAATTTATGTATATTACTTGTTTTTTCTATAACATTTTAAATGGAAGGGTATATTTTTAATATCGTAATATTGAAGCACATAAAAAACCGAAGAGAATGATGAACACCGGAAGTTACTACCTCTTTTCTTGACGAAGATGTAGTCATACGAAGATAATCCAGAAAAATAAAAAAATTAAAATATAAATTTATTTATTTATTGGGAGTAATAATTTTATTTTAATTTTAAGAGGGTTTCTAGACAATGTATTGTTCGTTTTCACTTGAATTTTCATCATACTCTTCCATAAATATATTAATTTCAATCTTCTCACCGATTTTTTAAATTTCATGTCTTATCTTTTTAGACATTGAAATAAAATAATAACAATAATAATAATAATAGTATATCTTTATTACCCAACAGATATACATCTAATTATAGGTAAACAACAAAAATAATTTCCATAACTCATGAACTAAGTAGACAAAAACGAGAAAAAACAATATAATATTATGCACTAGTTATAAACAAATCATTTACTTATTAGTAACGAAAGGGTACAAAAATTGATATCTAATTCGTCCCCGCCTATAACATGAAAGTAAGTAAAATAACCTATTATTATACCTACCTAAACA
The DNA here is from genome assembly GCA_963170755.1 of Amphimallon solstitiale. Classification (NCBI taxonomy): domain Eukaryota; kingdom Metazoa; phylum Arthropoda; class Insecta; order Coleoptera; family Scarabaeidae; genus Amphimallon; species Amphimallon solstitiale. Next base: position 100,005,575 of record OY720677.1, on the reverse strand, counting down.
AAAATAAGAAAATATATTGAACAAGAAATATAAACGAAAAAAAAAAAAATATTTAAATCAGAAAGTACAAAAAATAAAACTTCAACTTAACATATGTGTTACCATTATTTTTAATACACATGTTTGGGTAATGATCATAATTTTATATTTGATTTTTCTCGCGCCATATATACTTGGTGAGTGCGCATGTGCGGGTTGCGTGCACACATATAGAAATAAGTAAAAACATATGCACACTGCGTGCGCATATAATAGATACAAGTAAGAAAGCATGTGATGCACGCTGTGCACGTACACAATTGTAATACAGTCCACAATTAAAGTTATTCAAAATACAAGTTTATAAATAGTGTTTCATTCTGTTGTCAACAAACCCAAAGAATAACACAAGTTTACAACAACACATGTACACTTGTCGATTAGTAGAGAGAACAGTTACTTCAATTTCGGAGGCAGCAATTGTAAATTGTAATCGGCTTTTTGTGAACTATGTCTTTTATTCTGCCCCATAAATAAAAATCAAGACTATCTCGCAAGGCGAATAAAAACTCAGTAATGTCTTCCTTCCGGATATTTAGGGAATATTGCCGGGAAGCAAGAATGCATTTAGAGAGCATTGAAAATACATTCTGATCATATCATAAGCTTCAACGTTAGAATATGATATTTTACAAACTTAATAATTACGTGCAGGTATCCAAAAACGCTTAATTTGCTAAATACGTACAAAAATTTAACTACAAGTGATACTAATATTTGTACATTTTGATTTTCATGGCCCACCTTGGAAGTCTCATAATAATGTAAATTAGTTTCACGGTGCATGCGATGCTGTATGTTGAAAATTAAAAGAAAAAAGCATACTACACTGTTCAGTATTATTATTATTTTATTTCAATGTTGGAAAGGACAAGACATGATATTTAAAAAATGATGGCTAGAGAATTTGAAAACATTTAATAGGAGAATCTAACGTAACATATGCAATGAATTAAAAAATCGATATAAAGATTGAAATGAATACATTTATGGAAGAGTATGATGAAAATTTAAGTGAAAACGGACTATACACTGTCTAGACATTCTCTTAAAATTAAAATAAAATTATTACTCCCAATAAATAAATAAATTTATATTTAAACATTTTTATTTTTCTGGATTGTCTTCGTACGACTATATCTTCGTCAAGAAAAGAGGTAGCAACTTCCGGTTTTCATCACTCTGTTCAGTTTTTTATGTGCTTCAATATTACGATATTAAAAATATACCGTTCCATTTAAAATTTTAAAGAAAAAACACGTAATTTCGTACTACATATCCTTCAATTCCTTGTAAAATTCTCTATCTAATGAGCCCAGAAACATTCAAATCCGTTGGGGCAAACCGAAATTATACCTACTTTTGTACGCAGACATACCCCCCCCCCCTTCGTATGGGACTTAGATCAAAAAGTTTCTAATGAAAGTTGTATAAAAATGTCTAAAAATGTTGCTAGTAAAAACATGAATGTATCTTAATCTAGAATTTAATAGAAAATTATCGAATTTTTAATTAATCTTGAGAATTGCACCCCCTTGCGATAATTTTGGAAACTTATAAATATTTTTGTTGAATTTTTGTAGTCCATTTTATTATCAAGATTTTTTCCGCGAGGTTGTACGATAAACGGTTGTCGAGATATGACCGGTGGCCGAGCTTAAACAGACACCCGGTATATATATATTAGCACCAGCATATTATGTCATGAAAATGATAACAAATTGCAAGTTAATGTGACCCCCAGCACTTGTATGACAGAAAACATTCAAAGTCCGATTGATGTAAGTACCAAATCATGTAGGGTTCACTATTCAAATGACCAAAAAGGCTTCAATTTTTAATACTCACCATAAGGGATTAAAAGAGTGTACTACTTCACAGATTAAAAATAATCTTAAAAAAATATATTGAGCATAATCTTTTACTTTAAATGAATATGTATAAATGAAAAGAAAAGGAGCTGGCTTTGAACACTGAAAATGTATTATAATATATTTGTTTAAATCCATTATGATCGCTGATTTTATAGTTATGTATTACATATTTATTAATGTGCGTGCATTTGATGTACAGTCGAAAGCAAAAAAAAGTAGACAAAAATATGAGTAACGGTTTCAAAATACGTGAAATTGCGGAAAGAAATAATATAAATAAAAGCACAGCTTTTAAAATTATTAAAAAATTGCGAGATCACCATAGAATTTGTAGAATTTCGGGTTCTGGCCGCAAAAGAATATCAACAGCTGAGCAAGACCGCCATCTCATATATGTGCTTATTGAAAATCCCTTTTCTTCAGTAGTGTTTGCAGCTGATGTAAGTAACTTTCCGGGTTCTGTTTTTACTTAACTTACAGTGCTTTTCATTTGCTTTTCCTGTTTTGTCAATTGTGTTTCACTATTTTTCAAATGAATTTCCCCCATTCTGTTAGTAGTTGCTATGCATGTCAAATAATTTCCTCATATGTCAAATATATATCACTTTTTGTCAATTCAGTTTCACACATTCAGTTGTAAACAACATGAATGGTGAAAGACGAAGAAAAGCTGTAATAAGTGATGAGGTGCGTTCTCTTATTATTAGAGGTATGAATAGCGGGCATTCGTCAACCTTTATAGGGCAACAGTTTAGTGTACGACCCAATACGGTACGAAAAATGTATGCCAATTATCGAAAAACAAATCAAATTAAAAAGAAAAGTGGCGGTCATCGGCCAAAAAAATTAACTATAGAGCAAATGGAAGCTCTTTGCAATTGGATTGATGAAGATTGTTCCCTAACACTTCAAAAGTTAAGAACTAAATTATTAGAAGAAAATCCTCAATTGCAAGTTTGCATATCCACCATAAGTAGGGCTTTCAGGGAATTTCACTATTCCATGAAACGAATTTCATTTGTACCAGAAAGACGCAACACACCGGAAACTATTCAAGCAAGATTTGATTATGCTGTTCAGTACAACAGAATAATGGTTGAACGAGAAAAAATATTTTTTATCGATGAATGTGGAGTTCAGTATATTCGCGAATGGCATATGGTAGATCAGAGAAAAATACCAGAGCAACGAAAGTCAAAGCCCAGATAAGAGGAAGAAATTATTCTATTGCTGCAGCAATGAATAGTTCTTCACTGTACTTATTTCAAATACAGGACAGACCCTATAATGCAGAACATTTTGGAGAATTTTTAACTAATTTAATAAATCATTTACAAGAAGATGATATCCAAGGCGCTCATTTCGTCATGGATAATGTTAGATTTCATCGAACCGAAGAAATCTTGCAACTAATAAGAGCCCACGGACATTTTTCAATATTTCTTCCCCCATACAGTCCATTCTTAAATCCCATCGAAGAATTATTTAATCAGTGGAAATGTTTAGTTAAAAGAAGAGAACCGAACAAGGAAGATGAACTATACAACGCGGTACATAACGCATCAGAAGCAATAAATGAACAAAATTGCAGTTTGAATGCTATCCACAAAGGAACTCGTGTCGGATATGCACTTGAACATTTGGTAAATAACAGGCACTTTTGGGAAACTGTAATTTTTACAGATGAAAAATTATTTCAAAGCAAGAAAAATGGACCGATTCATGTGATAGGGACCAAGAGGTACCCGATTTGACGAAAACTTTATTAATAATGTGTATCCAGAAAATTTCAAAGTAAACTTTTGGGGTTGGATTTCAATTCATTGGACTGGTATGTTATGGGAAATAGAAGAACACTTAAATTCAGAGACTTTATATCAACATTCTAAGTAATGTGATGTTGCCTTCAGTGGAGCTATTTTTTCCAAATCGCAATTTTATAATACAACAGGATAACTGCCCCATCCATACATCGGATAGAGTGAAAACATGGTTTAGAGAAAATAACATCAATGTGTTGGATTTTTCGCCAAAATTCCTGATTTAAATATTATCGAAAATATGTGGAGGTTGATGATCGAAAAAATAAAGAACCTCAAAATAGACAAGAACTGATAGAAATAGTTCACACAGCATGGGAGAATGTGGATCAAAATATTTGTACTTCTTAATGATGTTTTTTAATTATTATTTTGATTCGTATTAATCCAATAGAAGATGTTTTGATAATTATTTGGTATTCCATAGAATAATGACTCGACAGTAATGACAAGTAAATAAAGCCAGGTTTACAAAGTATCAGATCTCTTGTCTACTTTTTTTTTTTGCTTTAGACTCTACGTGCCAATTATTAATAACAGCTTGTATTAAAAATCCTTGTTTTATTTACCCGGCTTATCAGAAATATCCATACCAAAATTTAGAAAAATGTATTTCTTCTAAACTTCTTCATTACTTTTTAAATCCTGTCGCAATTTTGGTGGTTAGACGCAAATGCAGTAACATTTAAATGTTCTTTACGATTGATATTTGTTTACATTACTTTGGTGTTTTTTAATAATTTTATAACTAATGTTGAACTCATTAAATGTCATTAATTCAATTGTCAATTTCGCGCCAAATATCATATCACTACACGGTGTTCTAATAAATATTGCGTGGAATTTTGTATACTACATGTATATGTTTAAGAAAAGGATCTTTATCTTTAATATTACTGAACAAACATCTTAAACTATTCTGATTTTTATGCACAACAATCAGAATTTAAGATTTTTTGCAAAGGTCGCTGTATTATGTAACTAAATATCAGAGCAGACCGAGCATGATTAAGTACCTTTCATGGTCTTATGTATGTATTTAAAACTTGATAAAATTTATGTAACATCACTTATAATATTATATCAAAATCGATGTTTTTGAAAAACAATTGATATTAAAAATTGATGAAGAATTAGATTTGTTGAATAGGTATAATACTGATTAGATATCAATTTATAATATTTATTCAAAAGATTAAATTGGTCCACCAGTCCAAATATTTTAATAATGCATTAATTAAATTTGCAGATATTGACAGCAATCACACACGACTTATCTTGCTATGCACGTCATCGTTCATCAATTTTTTGACCGTTACCAAGTTTCCACTTTTTGCTAAACGTCACCAGTAATAATATTTAAAGGTTAAGTAATTATATGTGTGCATTGTATATAATACTACTATATCGCGTGTAGACAAGGAAAACTTCGCTCCAACATTGTGAAATAAAACATATCGTGCTATGCCGTTTAAGAGTCGCATTGTCCAAACTGCGCATGCGTTATAAATAATTTTTCAAATTTAGGTCTGTTTGTTTATCACATAGATTTATTACTATAAATATTTGATTAAAGTTTGTATATCGTCAAACAAGCATAAATAGTTTTAAAATCGACAAACCTCTTTATAATTAATAATTGTGCCTTGTTAGATGTGGAAAAACAATTTAATTTCCCTTAATGAATGAAGAAATATCGTCGTGGCATCATGGGCAAATCATAGACAAACAAACGATCATACCGCAGAAATATATTTGTCAAAAATTGTACGAATTGTGGTTATGTTATAGCAAAAATTGTAAACTAATTAATAAAACTCGCAGTCAGTTCAATTGCATTGCAATTGTGTTTCTTTGAAGATAGAAAGAAAAACACCTCTATATGTACAATAATTTGTGATATAATAACAGCACTAAAATTATTCAACTCAATATGCAAGAATAATAAAGAATTAGATTATGTGGTATTCTTGTATTCTAGAATTACTCTCATCTACATCGGAGAAATGTACGCAAATAACACAGTAAATTGTACTTGAATTAGGTAATTGTATTACTATGTTACATACTGAAATATTTGAATTGCTTATATGTAATAAATAGGCTTTTATTAAACCTTACAGAGTTGCACACCCATGTTTTTGCCATGACCTTCTAATTTTTTTGGTATATGTCTAATAGAACATACATGTGTTCATAGAAAGTTGAAGAATTTTGATATGTCCACCACGGAATCCACAGATCCCATATGATATGAGATAATAATATGCCGAAATTGGGTATTTTGGGCCGGTTATTGGAATTTATGCTATATTGCATCACTGATTGTGAAAATAACTTGAAGGATGAACATATTATTTATAAGATAGTGAAGTGATTTTTTTTAATTTGTACTTTGCTGAATATGTATCGTAATTTCTGTCACTAAATTATAATCAAGCACATATAAGATGTATATTATATTTAAATTTACAATAAAATATGTTTTAGTTTAAAACAACTTGTAGATGGTACAGTATAAAGATAATATTCATTTTGGAATTTGCCAAGACAATGTGTGATGAGTTCTTCATCTGAACTTTTCCCAACATTGTGGAAGTAAATACTGCAGTGTTATGCGGCATCAAACGATATTCCTGTTTTTCTGATATTGTTACATTCTCTAAATCTTTTTTATCATTTTATAAATTTGTATGTATCTATTAATTCATACAAATATTTATATTTCATAATAATTTTTTGTTGTTTTAATTCCAAGAAAGTATAAACAAAATAAATTTGCGAACATAAATAAAATAAAATTTAATTTTTTACTTCGTAAGTAGAAATTGTACTTTGATGTAATTATTGAATCAAATACAACATCAACATACCTTTTTTACAAGCAATAACATAAATTATTTGCAAGAGTCATTTCTACTCATCTCAGTCTATGAGACATAGACATCAAGAAAAATGTATTGATTATTAATGTGCTATTAGATACACTACAGAAATTCAAGTGTATCAGAGTAATTGTTTGTTTATATTCTTTGCTACCATATGGGCGTAAATTAGGCTTCATCACGTTTTTATTTTCATGAATGGTTTAATCATTCTAAATTAAAAAAAAAAAGTTAACAACAATAAAAATTATATTCAATCACAAAAATGTAATGCTGATTAATTTCACAACTTTTTCTAAAACATTCATGTTTCAGTGTACATCTCGACACACAATTAAATAAAGGAACACAACAGGAATTTAATTAGTTCTTTACATTGTTGATTACGCGACATTAATTGAATAATGTAGGTACGTAGACAAATATAAAATGTTTTATTCTTATATATAGCCAAAATACTAAATACAGTAATTTAAGTAATTTTATTTGCATTCTTAAGCTTAAAATACATAGCAAAACTATATGTTGAAATATAATACAATCTGACTTATATAACATACCTGAATCTATTCGATTGTGTATGTAAAACATTAATTTATGCGTTTTCTGTAAATCAAAGTGAAACAAGCAGTATTTATATTCAATAATTTCACATACACCAATAAGCATACACAAATCAATGTACACAAGATTTTCTGTTCAAAATCTTTTCAATAAGACGAAATGAAACGATCGGTATTTATATTTAATAATATAATTTCACATATACTAATAAACATGTACAAATCAATGTATTAGTTGTAAGTTCACAAGTTTTTCTGTTCAAAATCTTTTCTGTTAATCAAAATGAAACGATCGGTATTTACATTTAATAATATAATTTCACATATTCCAGTAAGCACGTATAAATCAACGCAGAAGTTATAACTTCACAAGTTTTTCTGTTAATAATTCACTGGAATCAGGCTTCATATCGTTTATTTATTCTACCGCGTATTTTCTGGGTAATTCTACAAATTCACCGATGAAATAAACTTGCACAAAACTGAATTCAATAAAAAAAAAACAACCTTGCGTATGCTTTCAGTAATATATAGTTATAGATGTCAATTTAAATCAGAGGTTATAATTATGTTTTCTGTTTATCTGTCATTTCAAAAAATTCAAAATGGACAATTTTAGTCGACGCATGCGCAGAACACGCAAGGCGGCCAATTCTATCTCTCTTAGTTGGGACGAAAAATTACACATTATCAAGATACAACACACGAAATATAGTAGTATTATATATATGTATGTGTGCTACGAGTAAAGAATAGAACAGGAGAGATAATAACGTGGTGGGGGAATAGGTATTTTTTAGACGGAATTACTACTTTAAGGAAGGTCAGTTATATCCTGTTATGTCAAAAAAGACGTTTTAGTGTTTCTATAATGGTGAATTGTGTGGCTTGTGGTCTCTCTAAAACGGCAAGAACTTAGAATATCACTTTTTCTCTTCATCGGTAAGTTATTTCATTGGCATTCAACATAGGCAATAATAATTTAAAAAAAGTTATTTTAAATAACTTGTAATATATCTAACATGTCTGATTATGTGTTCAGTGGCGTAACATACATATCCAAGTCATTTAATATTTGTTATATTTTTGACGCAGATTTCCTTTAAACCCGTTTTAACATATTAAAAAGAAGAAAAGAATTGAAAACATAATACACTCACGAAAATTCTTTAATTATTTTTGGACTAACCACCTATTTTAAATGATTATCGAGAAAAAAGGAAGTGTACATATACCCTATACAAAATATTTATGCACGCCTATGCATTACGGCGGCCATATTGAGTTACCACTATGGACAAATATTATTTTTAAGATTATTTTTAAGGTGACTCTCTCCTGTTCTATTCTTTACTTGTAGTATGTGTGCCATAAATTTAGTATATTCCGTGTTGACATAACAACCTCCGGCAAAACAGTAAAATTTTGAGGTATGCCATCATCATAAAATATAAATATCTGAGTTTATTATGAGATGTAAAATAAAAGAAAGTATAGAGGAAACGGGTTACATTCAATTGTACGTCATAGTAGATCCATGACGTCTCGTCTTGTTTATGTTGCCGAATCTACTTTTACTTCTGTCACTGACATTTGATATAACCAAAGAAAAAACTTATTCACAATACAATAACAATAACGTAATATATTTAGTAATTGAAATACTCTAAGACTTCAGCCTTTCTCAACTTATTTTAATGATTATTGATATAGATTGTCGGAAAACCATGAATATTTCATAACATATCCATAATAAAATTTAAAATAACTAATGGTTACCCTATTCTCTTAGGGCCGGTTTTTCCAACTCCGATTAAAACGCCGGTTAGCGTAATCATTGATTAAAACATCGGTTAGGACAAATTTGCGTTTTTCCAACGCCGGTTAACTCTAATCGTTGATTAAGAACGTCGTTAATCGACCAAATTTTAACCGGCGAAAGAAATACCTGATAAAATATTAAACAGTGATTAGGCCTATATATTCTATGCCTATATACACATGCGCATAACCTAGAAGATTTGAATTTCTGTCATTATTTCTGTTATTATTGACAGCTGTTGTTTTCATATGCATTTGTTTTATTGTATAAAAGTATTTTTTGGAATTAATTAATAATTATTTACATCAGTGATTTAGTAATGGTATTGTTTCTTCTATAAATGTAATGAACAGTATAAAAATAGCATAATATTAAATATGTGTAACTTTTAGCTTACTACAGAAATTTAATTAATTAATAACTACGAATACATTCTTTTCTCTGATGAGGATGATACAGCTTTGGAAGTTTTTCTATTCTACTACAATTGTGGGACTTAATTCGTGTGGATTCTAAGATCCTGTGGCAATTTATGCTTGCATTTGCTCATTCCCTTTTTTGTAATTGCTTTTAATAGCACCTTGTGAAAATATCATTTTAGTCGAACATATTTTAGACTTACTTTAGATATGTCATTAACATATTAAACTATACTGAAAATTACAAATGAACTTGAAAATATGGAAGAAATTCTAGAGAAGCTGGCAGGTTTACGTTGAGATTATATGCAGACACTTTAAATTCTTTTAGCTGAACTGGGTTTGGATGAATAATGTACATGCCTGTAAAGTTGACGTGCAGTTTATTTCTGCACTAATAATTATTACAGGCACTGTCAAGTTCACACCGATTCCTCCAGAACATAACATTTATTATGTTGAAATCATGTAAACCAATTTGGAAACAAGATTTTCTCAATAAACCTTCTTTGATTAATGGACATAATATTAGTTAGAATGCATTGTTCTTAATAAACAGCTGATGTTCATGATCTTTCAGTAAAAATATCTGGCTTTATTCACCCCACAGGAATTTGGTGAAAGTTAAATTATCTCAGATATGGCAATGCAAAGTACAATATTTTATATCATTATAGTGTGACTGATAATCCAGCTTAAGACCCTAGATGTAGACTTTTCTTTTTCAGCAAACTTCCTATTTTTATGATTTTGTTACATATCATATATTTTACATCATTTTGGTAACTGTTAATTTCATATCGTGGGGTTAGAACAGAACTATCCCAAGTCCAATTTTATCGAAATTGAGTTAAGCTAAGTGCTCACTATCTGGACACTCAAAAAATTGTCCGCAGAAGTACTGTAAGTCCACGGTTTGAATTTACCGCCTAAATTGTTGAAAAACTGTTGGTATCCTAAATACAAATCGTTTCAAATATTGAGAGCAGAACTGTCGTATCTACGATAATTTCAAAATATGTTGGTGCAGAAGTATCCTATATCACTTGTAGTGAGACTTGGGTTACTTCTGCTGTTAAAAATTATACGCAAATTTGATTTCATTTTCATTTTTTGTGTGAGTTGACAGTTTAAAAGAGAAACAACAGCATGTCGCGAAGTGCAAAAATATTGGAATTAGCTCGAAAAGAGTTTGATGAATCAGGTAAGAACATCATTTTTATTTTTATCGGTAACATTATAGTTTTGATCAATTACTAATAAAGCGTACTATGTAGTGTTAATTAATTAAATTGGAGGTTATGTTTTGGGGGATTCCCTAAAAATATGCTTTGGGTGAAAGACATAAAAACTGTCAATAGCAAGGAATATTGGGCGGTTAATCATAAAAACTGTTCTATAAACTTCATTTTGCTGGTGGGTTACTAATAAAGAACTAACCTTAATTTTTGCAGAAGCACCATTTCTTGATGTCGGACAAGAAGGGACTAACAATACAGATAATATAACTATTTTTGATGGATTGGTGATACCAAACCAAACCGTAATTGAAAGTACGACACTTTTGAATTCAGACTTTATTGAATGTCAATTTCTAAATAGTCATGAGCCCGATCAAATAGATGATGCACTAGTTTTCACAAAACCAAGACAAACAGTAGGTACGTTAAATTACTTGAGTTTGTACTAGTCATTTTGACAAAAATAATAATACTTACCTATTTTACAGCAGAGAAAAACATTGAAAATGTAGAAAAAATGGAGTGTATAGAAGCTGAAAAGAATAAAAATTTATCATCATCAGGGATTCAGAAAACAGTAGGTGAGAGTATTTTTTAAAGGTGTTAATCACTTGTTTTACCAATAAAATCTAATTTACAATAGAAAACGAAAATTCAAATTTTGAAGATATGGAATCTGCAGAAACTGAAAGTTTTGAAGCTAAAAATAATACTGAGAATTTTGAGACTCTGAATTTAACATCAGAAAATGAGAAAACTGGAAACGATGAAAATGATGACAAGAAAAGAACAAGAAAAAGAATTAGAAATGAATCACAATGGCGCAGAAACAAAATTCGCATAAAAAGAAATAAAGGAGAATCATACATCAATTGGAAAAATAAAGAAGTACAAAAGCGAACATTGCGGAAGGGTTGTATAGAATGCCGACTCAACTGCCACACAAAATTTTCCAATGATCATCGAATGTCTATACTTCAAAATTACTGGGATATGGGTGATGTAGATCGACAAAGAGATTTTATTTATAGACACATAAAAGTAAAAACGCCACGTCGGAGAAGACCAAGAAAGTCAAATGATAAAGTTGATAATCCCAATCAAGCTGCAGCGACCAAAGATTGTAGAAGAGAGCATGCTGTGTCTTATTTTTTACCTTCTGACGACGATTTAGAAGAGACTAGGGTATGTCAAAGATTCTTTCTCGACACACTTTCTATATCAAACCAAGTGATTAAAACGACCATTAAAAAATCTGATCCAGCGGTTGGCTCAGTAAAACAAGATATGAGAGGTAAAAATATTTGTACAACTAAACTACCAAAAGCTGTTGAAGAATCAGTAATTGCTCATATTAAAAGTTTCGAAAAGGTAGAAAGTCATTATTGCCGCAGAGATTCGACAAAACAGTATTTGCCTTCCACTCTCAACATTAAAAAAATGTATCTGCTTTATTTAGAATTCTGTAAAGAAAGGCAGATAAAAACAACAGCCAAGGAGTCAATGTATCGGCACATATTTTGCACCAAATTTAATTTGTCTTTCTTCAAACCAAAAAAGGATCTGTGTTCACTTTGTGATAAGTTTAAGAACGCTAGTGTACTTGAAGCACAAAGTATGCAAACCGAGATGGACACACATATTTCTAATAAAAATGCAGCACGCAGCCTTAAAAACGAACATAAAGAGAGAGCCAAAAATGATCCTGCATTCTGCGCAGCGGTATACGATTTACAACAAGTCTTGCAGTGTCCAAAAACTGAAAATTCATTGCTGTTTTATAAGAGCAAATTGGCGGCGTATAATCTCACTGTCTATGAATTAGGGAGCAACACCGGTCACTGCTACATGTGGTACGAAACTGTTGGGAATAGGGGATGTGCTGAGATAGGAACCTGTGTTCTAAAGTTTATTGAAATGAAAAAGGATCAAGGTGTGACAGAATTCTCTTTTTTTTCTGACAACTGCTGTGGTCAAAACAGGAACCAATTTATTTTTGGTATGTATTTGTACTGTGCTGAGAACTGGAATGTTAAAATTTCTCACACGTTCTTAGAAAAAGGGCATACCCAAAATGAGGGTGACTCTGTACATAGTTCTATCGAAAGACACAGTATGCACATTCCTATCTACATTCCTAGTCAGTGGTATACCATCGCAAGAGCTGCTTGCCGGAAAAAACCTTATGCTGTAACAGAACTCACAAATTTTTATAACTTAAAAAAGCTAACTACGGAAACTACAAACATGGCAAAAATTAAGTTGAGTCAAGTTAAATCTATAAAACTAGAAGAAACGAAACCAATTAAGGTAAAATATGATTTTTCCAAAGATTTTGAAGAAATAGAGGTCTTAGGAAAAAGGAAGAAATCACAAATTAAAGGATATGAACTCTCTGATTTATATGACGAAAAACTTCCTATTTCTACAAAAAAATTTAATGGGTTGAAGTACCTTTGCCAACAAAAGGCAATTCCTGAAGAATACCACGAGTTTTTCTTAAATTTAAAACATAGTGTGAGAAATTCCGATGAGGATTAATAAAAAATATTATTTTATTGCTGGATTTCTTCTAATCCTCAACGGAATTGTAGAAAACTTGTTCATTTATTAATGTTTGTTATTTTCACGTTTTCATTTGTTTATAATGTTTATTAAATAAACTGTAATAAAAATATTTTTTTTCAATTAAAAAATTAAAGTAGTTTCAGATAATAAAAAAGAATGAATTATTCAGTGCAGCACTAGCCGTAAATACATTATTGGACAGATAGAATAAATCTGCTCCAACTTACTTAGTACAGTTCTAGCCTAAGTCCGGTAATCTTTAATTTATAATTAATTTTGTTAAGAATCGCTACAGATGCCTGTCTTTTAACATTGCATTCAACAATATTAAATGTACCTAAAGTATAATGCTAAAAAGCTAATGGGCAGGTTTATTACTAGACCAAATAATATTATTTACAACTTTAAAATAGCTCTACTGATTATTCAACTATTTGGACTTGGGATAGTTCTGTTCTAACCCCACGATATATGTACATATATTGTATTAGTTTTTTCTTTTTTACAAACTTTTTGTATTTTTCAATAGCAATAAGTAATCAATAAATTTATTTCAGTTTCAAGTTTGTGGCATTTGTTTTTTATTGAATAATAGAAATTTTAAATATGTGCTATGTACAGAGAAATTCTCATGCAATATTCACAAAATAAGTACTTAAACCTTATTTACTAAAATGAAATTTCTAATTACATATAAAGAATATAATCTTTAAAAAAAATAAAGGCAAAAAGCACAAAGAACAAATTCAAATATAGGAAATAGCGCCAATATTATTATAACAAATATGCTAATTTAGATCAAATGTACGAGCATTTTTGTTACCAACCTTCTAAAATAAACTCTTAATCACTGATCAGATAACCGGCGTATTTCTTGGCGTTGAAAAACGCCGGTTAGAGATAATCAACGATTAAGCGTAATCAATGATTAGTTAACCGGATACTTTAACCGGTGTTGGAAAAACCGGCCCTTAATCAGATAATTATAGAAAAAAGTTTGTAAAAAGGTTCGACTGCTTACAGAAACTTTTCGGCATTATATTCGAAGGACGCAAATAGATAATCAACAGGATGTACAGTTTTAAGAAGAACTGTTTTTATACAATTTATATCAAAGCAAAAATAAACACAAATTTGACAGGCAAAATATACACAACATACGCGTTTTTGACAGATATGATTTATCTGACAATACCGAATTGAACTATTAAAAATATGTAAGAGAGAAATTTATTATTGAAACGGAAATTATGTGTTTATTTGCTATGAATGCGTATATTACAACCAATGTATACATTTTCTCTCTAAATTAATGAAATAAAAGCCCTCAAATATAATTTAACAATGTAACTTTTTTAGTTTTACTAATACAGTTATGACAACATGTGAATGTCATCAATGACGTGCAACTGAATATAACGCGTATCCTCTATAGATGTATGTTATAATAAAGATACACTTTATTACTGATAATTAAGAGAATTATTATAAACATAACTAATAGATTAATTAACGATGTTGAGTAGTAGTGAGTAAGGCATTTCGATTTTAATAGGTGGCAGGTACATATTTTGAAATAATTTCGCAATTCGTTACGTAATTATGACGTGCTTTGCCAGATATATGCCAGATAAAAAATCTCAATTACAAATCAAAGGTCGTATTCCGCAGACGGATCGGGAACCGTTCCCACTCCAACTGTTCACTTGACGACAGTTGAGTTTTCGCTGGACAGGACCGTTCACCTTTATGTGATCACCTTCCATTTGATACTTTTCACTGCTGCCATATGTTAGAATCATACAGATTAAACCAAATAAACAATAACAATATACTGTTTTTCTGCATTAAGTTTCGGCGTAGGTTTTAGTGTAAGAGCCGGTTTTTCCAACCCCGGTTAAAATACTCGGTTAAGGCTGGGGTTCGCCCGTGTTATATGTCCATAAGGAATATCGGTACCATTTTAACGAAAAGTTGTAAATCAAGAATAATGAAATTTTCACACAGTAAATGTTAAAACACACTCAACAGGTTGAGTTATTTTGAAAATCCTGGTGCCCTTGTTCTTTCAAAAAAAAATAATAAAAAAAAATAAATAATAAAATTAGTAAATTTGGAAGAAACAGAATGAACTTAGCTCAATTTATAAAAGGCTCTATGCTGATGTCGAATCCAAAAAAAAATGAATTTTGATTTTTAGTTTCGCCTAAAATGGTACCGAAAAAATCCATTAGATGGGTGTTTTAATTCGAATTTAGTAAAGAATTTAGGAACACTTTCTGTATTAATTTTTGTTGTATTACTATCTTTATTATAAATATTTCTCTGTTTGTTTCTCTATTGATCAAGGGTTATAATAAAAACTGCAAAAAATCCATATGCAATCACAGCTCCATCTATGGACCCCCGTTAGTGTTAGGCATGGAAGACCGCACCGTTAACAACCAATATTATAAAACATTCCTTTCTGCACAATATCTTAAATTTGCTTATCTTACTTTTCTAGTAACTCTCTTCAAGATTGTGTTACGTTGGTGAATTTTTCAGCTCGCAAAAATGGCGACCGCTCCACAAGAGTGAGCGTAAATTATCTGAATGCGGTCACTGAACAGTTGCGAAACTGTTATGAGTATGACTGCCGAATGTGACCAATCATACAACACTCAGTACTATAGTCTATTTTTAAAGTAGCGAGACGAATTTCTGAACATACCCCTGTCCCAAATTACATGCACGAAAATCTTAAAAACAGTATATCGTGTATATCTGATAACTATTACTGTCGAGCTCTGAAAAGAACTGGCAAAGTATATAATGAAATAATGGAGAAATAATAGAAACAACAACAAGGCTTAACCATAAACAATGTCAGTTGACAGAATTTGAGCAAGATTGATACGGTGTCAGTTGGCCTTGCTTTCAACCAATGAGATTTCAGTGTCAAAGTGGTCTGTTCAGAAATTCGACTCGCTACTTTAAAAATAGACTATAATTTAAGTTGGCAAGACTGTTTAAAACTTAAACAAAATTACAAGTCCGGGTTTTAACGACTGGTACGCCATCTTTTGAAATATTTTTGAACAGCTAGGATTAGAAATGCTTGAACGTTTAACAAGTTGTCGTCAATATATTTAATTATGTTTTACATAAAATAAAT
Source organism: Amphimallon solstitiale (assembly GCA_963170755.1). Taxonomy (NCBI): domain Eukaryota; kingdom Metazoa; phylum Arthropoda; class Insecta; order Coleoptera; family Scarabaeidae; genus Amphimallon; species Amphimallon solstitiale. The sequence continues at coordinate 99,989,187 of OY720677.1, read as the reverse complement.
AATAAACCAAATGCCCAGTTTACAGAAGACCAAAAAGAAGAAGAAGGTAAATGATGACCTTTAAAGGTACTTTAATCTAAGTATTAAAATCTACACTAACATAAAAACACCAACATGAAATACTAAAATCATTTTCGTACTTAAATTACAAACTAATTAAATAATTTGCAAAACAGTTCAAACTTACATTATTCATTTGTCTACACGTGGTCAAAAGTTGCATTTTAAATAGCCTGGCAAAATGCCTGTAATTCACCGGATCATGATGGAGATTCAACAAGCTCCTGATTTTTCCACCCAAAGCCATTCCAAAGTTCCATTCTGGAATGTAATGATTCTGTTCCCAAATCCTCAAGATTTCATAAAATAAATCCCTCTGCTTTCTGAATGCATGGAATGAGGCATCTGTGGTAAAATTTTCTCTGTTGTCAGTGTCAGATATAAAACAGACATTAGTTTGTATCATTTCAGCTCGTTCCTTCAACTGTTCCCGCTTATTGTTATAGATTGTTGATAATGTTAAACTAAATTCTGGTGAAAATAATTTGATCCGTTCATTTTCATATAGCAACTTCAGTGTAACACGATCTAGACACTTTAAAATTTCTATTTGAGTTTTGAGAACGTTAACAGCAAAATAAACACAGTTGTGTATTGTTTTAAACATGTTCTTGTGATTTACGACATTATCTAATTCTTGAATATCCCCATCACTACTGTTTAATTTACTATCAGTAGTGAAGTATTGTTTAGTCAGTAACAAAGATATTAGAAAGTGGACTTCACTAGTCAAGTTTAAACTGTAATTATTGTGTAAAAAATATTCAAAGATTTCTATTAATATATCTAGTTGGTTTGGAAATGTAACTTTTTCATGACATGCAATTATTTCCATCTTACTGGCAAATGTTTGTAATTTCACAACATTTGAGGATTTAATTAAATCATCTATATTATCTTTTATCTTTAAACGCTCTTCTGCTAATAAATTTCTTTGCTCATTCATATTATCCACAGACAGTTCAATAAAACTATTTTTAAAATTGAAACTGTTTTCTGATCCTTTGAAACTAGTGTTGAACTTTCTTTCGCTTAAATTTGTTGGCTTTATTCTGCGGCATTTCTTGTACCCAATTATATTATTATCTTGTGTGTCTGATACTTCACACAGATTTCTTTGGACTTTCTTTTTTGATGAATTTTTTCTGTGCACGATAAAATCACCCAAACACAAATTCTTGTCACCACTTTTACCAACTGAATTTCGACTTTTCGGTGTGGTCAAGCTGGTACGTGTATACAATGGCGAAACGGGACTAGCATAACTGTTATCTAAAATGTTATCTGAATGTATTCTCATTAACTTAGGCGTATTAATTTCGTTATTTTTGGTATCACCGCCCGTATTTTCTTTATTTATATCATAAGAACATTTAGTTGGAATCACAGGTGATGAATGAGAATGAGATACTGGTATTTCACTTTTAAGATCAGGAAATAATGCTAATCTTCTTTTAATCACTTTATGCTCACTTTTATTACTTTTATCGTCCGCATTTTTAATTGATTTTGGTGTAAAAGTGATCTTATTTGTATTATCTGTATTAAAGCTGGAAATAAATTGTTTGAAATCGATGTATGATAAATATATTTAAAACCCTAAAATACCTGGAAGCATCCTCGTGAATATAATTTAAAAAATAAAATATAAACTCGTCAGTAGTGCAAATAAATTGGGAAAATTCCTTATTTTGTTTGGCCTAAAACCAGAAAGTAAGGTTAGGAATAAATAAATTAAAATGCACAGCGACTTACTTGATGATTCTTCTGGGAGAGCCATTTAAATAATTTCTCCGTACAAATTTCACGTTGCAAAATACTTTTTAGCAAATTTTCTGCCATTTTTGATTGAAAGTTTTTGAAAAACTTAAATAGGTAATAAACTTAAATATAGGATACGTTCATAAATTATGTCTATGACCCAAATTATGAAGCTGCGGTCTGACAGCGTATTTTATGTTATAAAGGGATATCAATTAATTTAAAAAAATTCTAGTTCCCTCTAGATTTGATACCTTGTTTCATATTAGCATATAATTTTGAAAAGTATAATTTTAATAAATTTACTATATAAGTAAAAAAGTTAGTATCCATTAGAAAATATAATTATTACATGCAAAATATATAACCATGTCGGATTATACTGAAAAATTATATAACAAAATAAATGTTATAAACATAAAGTACAATAACCTATTTGAATTTCGCACCTCCCGCAAATTTGCAAATAGATAGGTAATTAATCTGTCAAGCAGATATCGCGTGATGCCGGTAAGCACTTACAGCCACTTTTATATAGGTGTCGCTGCCATACAAATCATTCCTTCTCCGTACCAACATTGATATGACTACCGATATTTAATCCTAAGTCTGGCACTCTGGATTCTCTTCAATGCGAATAAATCTTTCGCCTTTTACTAAAGATTTCCGTGGAGAGGATCAACTCAAATGAGTCTGAACTAATTTTTTGTGTGCCTGGTATTTGAAATACCGGGTCAATTAATAAAAATCGAATCATAATACCCGATAATACCGCGCGATCATTTAATTCTAAATTAGAACAGGCTGTGAAATTTAAATTAAGTTGGTATATAAGTACTAATTTACAATTTGAATTGTCAAAGTGACGTTTCAAAATGTTAATTAATCAATAATTGATATTCTGGACAACCTAATAAAAAAAATCCCGCCTGCTATAATTTAGAATTTAAATGATCGCGTGGTATTTACGCTGCGTAAGTAATATGTATTATCTGGTAATATGATTGGTTGTATTAATTAAAGTTACGTATGAGCAATACCATTTACTTCTTGTGAAAGCCGGAAAAAATATACGCATGTTCCATTCCATGTTGGACAAAAAACAAAAGGATGTTTAATGTTTAATTAGTTCCCAATTTGTGTTGTTTACTATTGATAATTTAATGTATAATTCTAAGTAATTGAATTTTATTAACCAGGCCATTTTTGTGGGTGAGAGATATTTTTATTTACAATGCGGTATTAGAGTTACTAAGTGGGAGTTAGACGAAATTCAAGTCCCCATATTGTCTTATCTTTTTATCCATTCATTATTGTCTACATTCTTTTATGATTGTTACTTTCTTATACGTAGTAAGAAAATTTTCGATCTCAAGACTTTTACAGATGTACACATTTTGAAGTCCCCTGATACCAAAAAAGTGGTTTTTTAAAAATTCCTCTGTGTGTGATCTCACTCTTGAGATCTGAATAGATTTTCAGTAAAATCGGCAGACCGGAAGTAGTAGTTTACTTCAGTGAAAAAATCGAATTTTGCCAATATTTTGTCAGCTACTAACTTTAAACAAATTTATCAAGAATTCATATATATTCAGAATTAAATTAGAGAAGCATTTTATTATGAAAGTTTTTCGAAATTCCTACCGGAAGTAGGTCTTTTACTCTTATCGAAAATCAGTTTTTTGTCAATATTTTGCAAGTCATGCCTTTCAGACAGATACGCTACGAGTATAAAAGTATTTAGAACTTAATTCTCAATACCCTTTATGTAAAGAAAATTTAAAATTCGGATCGGAAGTAAGACTTTTACTCTTATCGAATAACGATTTTTTGCAAATACATATATCGTAAATTATGCATTCTATATATATTTATCAACAGCATAAAAGTCTTGAGAGCTGGATTTGGAATATTTCTTGTATTAACGAAATTTCAAAATTCGCACCGGAAGTAACCCTTTTACTCTTTGAAACGCTCATCGTATAAGAAAGTCGTGTGGTGGCCACACCTCTTAATTGTAAATATTACTTTCTTATACATAGTATAAGGAAGATGTGCAATATTTTTTGTATAAATGAAATTTCAAAATTCGGACCGGACACTTTAGGATTATCCAGTGTATTTTTACTTTCTTATACGTAGACAAATTATCTTAAAAAAGTTTTTCGAAATTCCAACCGGAAGTAGGTCTTTTACTCTTATCGAAAATCAGTTTTTTGCGAATATCTCATTTTGTATAAAAAAAATTTCAAAATTCAGACCGGAAGTGCCACTTTTACTCTTATCGAATAGCGATTGTTTGCAAATATGTCGTAAGTTATGCATTCTATATATATTTATCAAGAGTACAAAAGTTTTTAGAACTGGATTTGCAATATTTTTTGTATAAATGAAATTTCAAAATTCGGACAGGAAGTAGCACTTTTACTCTTAGCGAGTAGCACTTTTTTGATAATATCTTGCAAAGTATGCATTCTATAGCGATTTATTAAGAGAATGAAAGTATTTAGAATAGGATTTAAGTTTTGTATAAAATTTTTTTTAAAATTGTATAGTTAGAAACGCTCATACGTATAAGAAAGTCGTGTGGTGGCCACACCTCATTTTTTTATGTTGTATCTGTAAAAAAGCACATGTCAGAATACATATATGAACAAACAATTTTATATTCATCTATACAACAACCACGTTTCTTTTCCCACTTGCCATCTACACGAACTATACCTACATACAGTGTGATTTTAATATATCCGAAGCACTTTTGAATTTACAACGACAGAACATTTTTTAACAGTATTGAAATTGAAACTTTACATAATTCGAACAGATAAACACCACATTAAGGATTATAATTTATTTAAGTTCATAAAAAAATAATGTAATACATTTTTACTAAATGTTATATACTTGTTTGAAGTTCTTTTCATATCAATTGTCATTGCATTACTGTAATAAATTACTACCTATCTATGTTTAGATTTGAAGCATACCTACCTAACCCTAAGCTATCGTATAGAAATTGATGTATGATGTAATGTACCTACTGTATTTCTCCGAAATGAAATATACCATTATTTCGTTAAGCTCTTGACTTAAATACTTACGTCAGCCAGAACAATGTTCACACAATAAACAAGTTTGCTTATGGAGAAAAGAATTCCCCATATCTAATATGGACGATTTTCAAAATGACATTTAGAACGAAATTACGTTTCATACTCAATTACATTTCATAATGTAAATATCTTTAGATCTAGAAAGTTGTAGAAATTACTAAAATATTCCACTCCAGAAATGCGAATACATTAGCAATAATGCTTTTTATATAAATAGGAGGATATTTATTTTCGTTTTGTTTTGAAAACAGGCAATTCATGTACGAATTAGAACATGTATATACCTATACATACATATATTAAAAATGCGCTCTTTTCTTTGCCGTGTAATAAAAATAGTTTCCTTTCTTGGTTTAGCAAATGTAAACTCAACGCAAAACAAAATAAAAAATTAAAACGTTTCCATAATATAGATATTATCTTTGTCAATTATTTAACATAAACTAGCATTAACAACTATTAATAAAACTATAACATATATCTGACAAATATTTCTTTGACAAATATATTAGCAGCAAATACAGAAAAAATAACATTTAAACAAATTTTTGGTTGCGCTTTGAGATCTCCAATTTCAAGTTCCGTTGCACAGTTAGTATTAGAAGATTTAGAAAAAAATATTTTTTCCAACATTGATTTCATACCAGTTTTTTACAAACGTTATGTAGATTACTGTATTTTATGTTTACCAGTAAACAAAGCTGAAAATATTTTATAACAATTTAACACATCATCAAAAACTTCAATTTACATTAGAAAAAGAAACAAACAATGAAATAAACTTTTTAGATTTAACATTAATTCGAGAAAATAATAAAATTTTAACAAAATTATATCAAAAACAAACTTCTTCAGGTAGATATTTAAATTATAATTCTTACCAATCAATGTCAATTAATAAAAGCGTTGATATTTTAGAAATAGGCAGAACAATCAAACTAACAAGATTGATTTCATACCAGTTTTTTACAAACGTTATGTAGATTACTGTATTTTATGTTTACCAGCAAGCAAAGCTGAAAATATTTTATAACAATTTAACACATCATCAAAAACTTCAATTTACATTAGAAAAAGAAACAAACAATGAAATAAACTTTTTAGATTTAACATTAATTCGAGAAAATAATAAAATTTTAACAAAATTATATCAAAAACAAACTTCTTTAGGTAGATATTTAAATTATAATTCTTACCAATCCATGTCAATTAAAAAAAAGCGTTGATATTTTACAAATAGGCAAACTAACAAGTTCTAATTATAGACAAAAAATCCTACAACAAATGAAGGATATATTAATTAATAACAATTATCCTTTGAACATTATAAATTCTATTATTAAAAATAGAATAAATAAATTCTATAATAATAATACAAATAGTAATCATTCAAAATCAACAGATATACAGAAATATGCAGCCATTCCTTATGTGAAATCAAAATAATTTAAGATTTTTGTCCAGTAATATTAAAGATAAAGATCCGTTTCGTAAACAAACACATGTAATATACAAAATTCCATGTGGAGATTGTAATAGCATATATATATAGGTCAAACAATGCAATATTTATCAGACAGACTAAATGGCCACAAATATGCAAAAAACATTACCGCTTTAAAAAAGCATATCAACAATACAAAACAGAAGTTTAAATTGTGATAAAGTTGATGAAACCAAAATTTTATGTGAAGAACATAATAACAAAACTAGGAACTTTCTAGAACTTATACAAATAAAGAAGTATGATAATGCTGTAAATGACCGAAGCGAAATTCAAAATTTGGCAATAGCATATCATTCTACTACTAAGTTTAAACAAATTTATAAAGAATTTATATGTGCTCAACATTAAATTTGAAAAGATTTTATTATGAAAGTTTTTCGAAATTCTTATCGGAAGTTGGTCTTTTACTCTGATCGAAGTCGTGTCGTGACCACACCTCATTATTTACTTTCTTATAAGTAGTATAAGGAAGTATTATGATGATGAAAATTTACGACTTCGAGATTTTTGCAGATGTCTACGTTTTGATGTTTCCTGATACCGAAACAATGGTTTTTAAAAAATGTTCGTGTGTGTGTGTGTGACCATGATAGCGGTCAAACGGCCATAGCTATCAATTCCAAATTTTGCATTTACGAGTATAATCTCCCTCTTGTGATCTGATAAGATTTTCAGTAAAATCAGTAGACCGGAAGTAGTAGTTCACTTGAGTGAAAACATCGAATTTTGCCAATATTTCGCCAACTACTAAGTTTAAACTAATTTATAAAGAATTTTAATGCACTCTAAATTAAATCTGAGAAAATTTTTCTTAAAAGTTTTTCTAGATTCCTATCGGAAGTAGGTCTTTTACTCTTATCGAAAATTGTTTTTTGCGAATATCTCGCAAGTCTTGCTTTCTAGACAAGTACATTACGACTATAAAAGTATTTAAAACATAAGTCTCAATACCTTATGAATAAAAAAAATTCAAAATTCTGACCGGAAGTCACACTTTTACTCTTCTCGAATATCGATTTTTCGCAAATATGTCGTAAATTATGCATTATATATATTTTTTTTAAGAGTACAAAAATATTTAGAGCTGGATTTTTTGTATACATAAAATGTCAAAATTCGAATATCTTGCAAAGTGTGAATTCTTAGCGATTTATTTAGAGAATAGAAGTATGTTCTTAGAATAGGATTTCGAGTAATTTTTGTATATGAAATTCTTAAAATTGTATAATTTGAAACACTCATGCGTATAAGAGAGTCGTGTTGTGGCCACACCTAATTTTTTCTTTCATATTTGCAGCATGTTCATAACCTTGACCACGCAGATTTTTAATGTTTATATTAAGTTTTTTGATTTTATCAATTAAACTATTTGTTAAACCCTCAATCGTTGATTCTGTAATGTTCGTAAAACCTAAAAACTTTCCTTTATCTCTGATTTTTTACTTTCAGTTGATACATATCTTATAATTATGCTCATTTGCTCAAATTTGCTAATATGTGGTGTGTAGTCGAATTTAATAAAAAAATATTATGCTCTTCGCATAGAACATAAAATGTTTTAATTGTTTTTTTAATGTTATTAGGTAATAAAGCAATAATTTCATTCTGTGTATCTTTGCTCAAATAATGCACGTGTTTGTTCTATAATACTTTTTGTATGTGAGATGCCATTATAATATCAAATTTTGCAAAAAAATTAAAGAACCACAAAAAATATTATTTTTAACAGACAAATTATCCGATTTTCCTCTTACGGAAAAATATTGCTTTACACATATTTCAACAATACGCACTAAAATATCTCGCCGGTGCTGTTTAATTCAAATAATTGTTCAAGTTGTTTGTCTATTGTGCTTTTAGCTCAATAGACAGTTCTAAAGTTATTTAAATGCGTTAGAGAACCTTTGTGTGCGTGTAAAGTTTTTGATAGGGTTTGCCGGTTTCAGTAAGCCATTACAATAAGAACTGATTATTAATTTCGACTGATCACACAGAGAAAACTGTCTAATACAATCTAGATTATAAAAAATATATAATACCGGTTATAATAAGTTTTATTAACAATTAATCCAGTTAATTGGCTCTATAATACAAGTATAATACAATGTGTATAATATAAATATAATACAATATCTTTAACATTTACTAAACAATAAAGTTTTGGCCTGTATAAAAATTTAAGTGCTTTCAAATTTCAAATATATTGAAAAAGACAATAATCCATACAATGAAAAGGAATATCTACAGAAAAATAAAACCTCAAAAATTGCTTTAAACACTAACCTTCCCACAAACAGTGACGGTTCGGACGCAGCTCTTTTTTTGGCGTTGAAAGTTTGGATATACGAGTAGGCGCCATAAATTCTCGGTCTGACCGGCTTACACAGGCTCAAACGTGTTCAAACTCTGTCACATCATGCATGCACATACGCGAGGTGTACACTATAAATATGACGGTTCGAAGCCTAGTAGTTTTTAGTAACCAGCCAACCAACGTAACTAGCGCACGAAAATGTCTGAAGTAACGAAAATTGAGTACCACGCGGTCATTGAATTTTTAACAAAAGAAGGGCATACACCTTATCACATTAATCAACGTTTAGACGACGTTTACGGTGATTCATCTCCTTCGTATTCAACTGTAAAAAAGTGGGCAAAATGTTTCCGTTTGAGACAAGAATCCCTGGAAGATGCTAATCGGTCGGGTCGACCAATTGAATTGATAACGCCTCAACAAATTTCAATTATTGAACATTTAGTGCTAGAAGATCGCCGTTTGAAAGTGAAGGAGTTAGCAGTGATAACAAACATTTCCGAAACAAGTGTTCGCCGAATTCTCCATGGCCATTTGGGTTTTTAAACATGTGTGGAGGCGACCCAGAACCGATTTTGGAGTCTATTTTCACAGGGGATGAAACAATGGTCCAGGCTTTTGCTTGAGGTGTCATGGGGACTGCAGTCGTTCATCGCTGGCAATTGAAGCTGAACTTTAAATTCGTCCCTCATTCTGGACATGCGTTCCTCAAATTTCTGTTCTACGGCTTCGATGGCCTCCGAAAATTCCTGTCTCATCTTCTATACATTCTTCTGAATGTCAACCTTAAAAGTAGTCTCGAGTTGTTTTGAATTATTTGCCATTCCATCTTTTAGAGCTTTTGAATTATCTGCAATTTCATTTTTTAGAGTCTCCATAGTAGTCTCGAATTGTTTTGAATTATTTGCAATTTCTTTTAGAATTAAAAAAATTGTTTGGGCTATTTCCATCGAAACATGGAAATAGCCCAAACAATTTTTTTAACTCAAGTTATCCATCGTCAACAATTTCACGTCATGAGTTTCTTTTAAAGTCTCCATAGTTAAGCTTGAATCAGCCTGTACTTGAAACAAATATTTTTCGTGATCCTTACCTTCATTTATTAACATGTCACGAAGCCGGTCCTGGAGAATTATATTTTTTCCAGACGTATCTGCGTCTCTTTCTTCTAATTCTGCCCTTAACTCGGGGACCTTTAATTCTTCCAAACGTTTGGTAGCCATTTTTTTTGCACTTATTGTTCAACCCACACTGACACCAAATTGTAGCGTTTTCGGGGTCGAAATAAACAGCTCGTGCAAATGTTTTAAAACTGTCTGTATATTTACACACTTAAATCTAATCACAATATAGAAATATAAAATAAATGTATCGCACTTAAAACTACTACAAATAAATTAACACACGTATTTATTTCTATCACTACTATTTATGTCAGTAATATTTATGTATTTTGTGAACTATAATAAAACTGCACTACTCACATTATTTATGTTTATTTGAACTGTTCAATAAATTCCGCGCGCGACTACTATTGAATGAATTCCTTATCCCACCGGCGGCATTTATATGTGCAGACAAAAGGTCTAGCAAATTCTGGTTATCATATTCCAGACTTTCTGTCGCTGACGCAGTATATGAGTGCAGTTGATTTATGACTTATTTACGATGCGTCGCGCCGATGTTTACTTTTCTTTTGTGGACTTATTTCGTTACAATATTCTGGGATTGTGAGGGCATTTGGTAATTCACTTTAAAGAGCGCAATACAAGTGTGAACGGCACATACTATGCGTCATTATTGCATAAATTAAGCGAAAGTATTCGTGCAAAACGTCGCGGAAAATTGACAAAAGGTGTGCGATTATTGTACGACAATAAAAATTGTTATATTGTTCCAAGTTTCTTTTTTGTATATCAGGCCGAGAACTTATGGCGCTGACCTCGTAACAATCGAAATATGATGTAGTGCACCTATAGTTTTCTAAATTGTTTTATTTTGTGGATGACCACTCAATATTCGTTTATTTTGTATATACATACACAACTTTGCCGATGGCGATTAAATCAATCTGCAGATGACAACGGCGTAATTAAAGAAAATCGGGTAATTTTTTTAATATTGTGAAGTATTTTTTTGTATATAGGCTGAACCAGTCGGGACAACTATACAGGCTGTGCTAATTATCTTACTTCCTGTTAATTTAACTGAAAAATATTTTAAGTAAAAAAGAAGACGAATAATTAATAGTATTATACCTTATAATAATCCGTCTTAACAGATTCATATTAAATTTGTGTGATATTGTATATTAAATTTTTTTGCTCTCTCTCTATACGTAATACAAAATTTAATACCTACTATTATATTTCTAATAGCCTGTATTATACAGTTTTGTCTGTGCATGAAACAAAAGTAAATAATTTGCTAGGAAAACAATATACACTATTAGATTTATGTGAATAAACTATAAATTTCTAAGCAAATTTGGCATTTGATGTTAATAATATGTGAGGGCGAAATTTTTACGTTTATCATCCAGAAGATAAATTTTCGCTAGTGGTTCAATTTCTGATTTTATCGTTTACTTCAGGTTAAGTTGACGGACCATCAAGTTTACTCAAAAAGGAAGATGTTGATGCTTCATATGGGGTACTATAGTCTATTTATATTTTGAAAAAAATTAATTTAGTTCATGCATTTTTGATAGATAATGATATTACATATAATGTTTTATGTTTGACGGAGCATTGGCTATCTGAACGAAACTATGATTTGGTGGGTTTTGAAAATTATAGACTTGCAGACATTTTCTTTAGATCTAAACATAGGGGGGGGGCAATGATATTTGTTCGTAATAATATAAAATTTAAAGTAGAACAAAAGATTATTCGATTGTCTAGTGAGATGCATTGTGAGATGGCCGCAGTGTTTCTGGCGGAGTATGAAGTAGTAGTAATTTGTGTTTATAGGCCCCCGGGTGGTAGCTTTAATGTGTTTTTGCGGACCATGGATTCTGTGTTGCACTTTTGTATTGATAAACGCGTACTAATTTGTGGGGATTTTAATGCTAAATTCAATTCCGATGATTGTTGTGCTAAGGCGCTGTGTGATGCAATGGGCTCTTTCGGTTTTATTCAGACTATTCATGAAAATACGAGATTTAATAATTGTATAGATAATGTTTTCATAAATTTTGGAGTAGATAAATATATGGCTATGATTGTAGAACCTGGTCTGAGCGATCATTCGGGTCAGTGTTTGCGAATACATGTGAATAAAAACAACGATTCAAGGGTTTCATTAAAATGTAGACCGATGACACGGAGAGGGAAAATATCATTCTTTAATATAGTAAGTAATTTGGATTGGGCGTTCATAGGTGATGCTCATATGGGTTTTATTAAAAAATTTGCAACCTTTCATAGTAATATAATCGATGCTTTTGAGCTTGCCTTTCCTATTAAACTAGTCAAGCAAAAGCCTGCTCGGGAATCATGGTATTCTGACGCTCTAAGTGATATGCGAGACAACTTAAAATAAAATTGTTAGTCGATATGAATAAGGTTCATCGCACCGAACAGTTAAAAACAAAAGTCAAAAATTATAAGAAGCAATATTTAAGTGCAATCAATGAGGCGAAAAGAAACGCTAATGATTTATTTGTATTGAATGCTTCTAACAAGGTCAAAGCAATGTGGTTGCTTATCAATTCAAACCGTAAACATATAGATAGAAAAAATGAATGCCCATTGACTGCGGACACCTTTAACAATTTCTTTCGCGACGTGCCGTTTTCTATTGCTGAGCAGTTGCCTGCGTCTAGTGCCAGTGAATCTATTTCAATAAATTCTGTGTTTGGTGATCCATTTGGATTAGTTGACGTTTCGTATATACAATGAAGTGCGCAATGTGATTGATTCCCTGAAGCCATCTGATACAAGAGATGTGTACGGTCTAAATACAAATATATTAAAATTAGTAAAAAACGAGATTATTATACCTATTGCCAATTTGATTAATTTGAGCTTCCGGTCAGGTAGTTTTCCAGATGAATTAAAACTTGCATCTGTTATTCCGCTGCATAAGGGAGGAGATATAAATGAAGTTTCGAATTATAGACCCATTTCTATTCTCCCGGTACTATCAAAGATATTTGAGAAAATAATTAAAAACAAAATCGTGTCTTATTTTGAAAAAAACTCATTGTTCTGCGCGAACCAGTTCGGTTTCAGGCACGGGAAATCCACAACTGCAGCAGTATTAGATTTTGTGGATTTTACTTTATCATGTTTTGAAAATGGAGAATACTGTGCAGCTACCTTTTGTGATATTAGTAAAGCGTTCGATTGTGTCGATCACAATGTTTTAATGAATAAGCTTAAACTACTTAATTTAGATGATTTATCTTTGAGGTATCTCAGGTCGTACCTAAATAACAGACGTCACATAGTTAGAGTGGGGGGTAGAGCTTCTGCAGAGCTAAAAATAAACTCAGGTGTGCCACAAGGTTCCATATTGGGGCCATTTTTATTTCTGATCTATATTAATGACTTTGCAAGCAATGTTAAGACTGACAAGACTATACTTTTCGCGGATGATGCTGCATTACTGGTTAAGTCCGCGGATAGTGCGGATGTTGTATCTAAGAACACGGTGGCTCGTAAAGATGCGGAAGCTTGGTTTACGCAAAATAAGTTATTGCTTAATAGTAGTAAGACAGTTACGATGACGTTTACCGTGCGAAGTGGCGTCGAGATTGATGTTGTGGGCGAAGTCAGGTATTTGGGTTTTGTACTGGATCCTAAACTTAAGTGGGGACCACACTGCGAGCATGTGGCAAATAAACTGGTGAAAGTAATATTTGTTTTAAGAAATCTGTCTTTGTCAGTATCTCGGGACATTGTTAGGGTAGCGTACTACTCATTGTTTCATTCGGTAATGTCCTACGGCATTGTGTTGTGGGGCCACAGTTCGTCGCGGCATAGAATCTTTGGTATGCAGCGTAGGGCGGTGAGGGTATTGAATGAGTTGCCATACCGTGCTGACAGTCGCCAGGCATTTGTGAATTCAAGAATCTTGGCATTTCCTAGTTTGTATATTCTTGAATGCTTATTGTACGTAAAAGCTAATATTTCGTCTTTTAATACTTGTGCCACTTTTCACAAGTACGATACTAGAAACAAGAATGATCTTTGTGTTGAATATACTCGATTGAGTAGTACACAAAAGGCATATTGTCAGAGGGGTGTAAAATTATACAATGCTCTTCCTCAAAATATTAGAGAATTGGATTTTAGTAATTTTAAAAATGCCTTAAAGAAAGTTTTTGTTGAACAAGCATTTTTTGTTGAAGATGAATATTTCAGGTATTTCAAGTTTTGTGAGGATAGGTGATGGCCGAATTCTATGTCATGGTATGTGTACTGTTTGTGATAATACTTGTTATAAAACTGGAAATTTGACAATTCATTGTTCCTTAGGAACCATGGAGAATTATAAATATAAGTATTGCAGTGTATCGTGTTATACCTTATTATATTTTTAATTGTATATGTGTATATTTACATTCATTTGAAAATGACAATGTCCTATGTTGTTGTAACAACTCTCGACAATAAACTATGATTTGATTTGATTTGATTTTTTTAAACGACGGAGTGACGTAAATAATGAGAGGAGCAAACCATATTCACACAACACCAACGCCATCCATGTGATATAGTTCACATTATAAAGAGAAAACCATATACATACTTTAAAATTCTAAATATATAATCAAAATTATCTTTTCGGAAGCAATTATTGCAAACATTTTAAAAATTGATTTCAATATAATATAATTTCATACGATGAAACTATAAAAAATATATATTCGCATAAAATATGAATCATACGTCAAACGTTGAAGTGTCGTTTGACGTGTTGTTGTGCTGGACTTGTCTTTATAGCGGTATTTTCGAATTGAGCCAATAACGGAACAATTACGTCACATTTTCATTTTTTTGTTACTCCGTAGAATTAATAACAGAGTATAGGTTATGATAAAGGAACATTAAAAAGTTCACGATGTGCTGTTTAAAAAACTCAACTTCTTGAACTTCAGCTAATTCTTCTTGACTTGCTGAAATATCATCATTTGCGTATTTTTTTTGGGCTGACTATTGTTCTTCAATTTTTTCACATAAGTACGTCAAAATCTCTTGAAGTCGTAGCATCACCGTATGATGTGTGTGAAGTGTTTTACGTTTGCGATTTTGAGATCGGGATAACTTTTTTCTCAACAACACTGGATGACTGTATTATATAACTTTAAATCAAAAATAATTTATAAAAGTTTATAATTTATATATTTAAAGATATTAAATATGTGTAAGATGCTGTCTTGTGAAACTTTAAATACATAGTAGGGACATAAATACTTTACGCAATAAAATAAAAAGTACAAATCAATGTATGGTCAAATTTTATTAGTTTATTAGCAGACATAAATAATATATAAAAGATGAAATATAATTCAAAATGACCGCCTTTAGCCTTAATGCAAGCCCTTAAGTCGCACCGGCCAAGCATTAATCGCTGCACGCGCCTCCTTCATCGGCAAGGTAGTCACAGCTCGGATCAAGGCCTATTTCAAGGAGTCAATATTTCTGTATCTTTTGTGGCATACCATGTCCTCCAGAACGGCCCATAATTTGTAATCTAAAGGGTTCAGGTCCGGACTTCCCGATGGCCAATCTTCGGTACTTATAAAATCCAGCAAATTGTTTTGGGCCAAGTCTGGGTAGCTTTAGCCTTATGATCTGGTGCAGAATCTTGCTTGAACGTCCACGGCTGATTTTGGAAGAGGGATCGGTTTAGTGGCTTCACAACGGTTTCCAGGACAGATTCCTGATACACTTTGGCAAATGTTTTGACGCCCTTTTCACAGAAATGCAAATTGGTAACACCATAGTAGGAAACACCCCACCAAACCATAACTGACGCTGGGTGGTGACCTCTTGCAACCCGTGAGACCACTTCAGTGGCTTCTTTAGATGAACGTACATAAACCCTGTCATTCTGCGTATTGAATTTTTCCTGAACAGAAAAGATTTTTCCATCGGTAAAAAGAATTTTTTTTAACGATCATACGCGTACTACGCTAAGAGCCGGTTTGATTTTACGACACTATTTTTCTTAAGAGTCGCAGTCAACAATTGCCCTATACGTTTGAAGGCCCCAAGTCCTAAGTGTTTTTTGATAATACGACTGATTGACTTTCGAGTCATATTCATTTCGCAAGTCATAATTTTTTGCTTCCGGAGCGGATTCCGTTTAATTCTGGCCTTAACTGCTTTAATGGCATGCGGCGTACCTACCCTACGAGGACGTCCGGATCGCAAGCGGTCTTTGATGTCGCCAGTCTCCATAAACAACTTAATGCACCGATAAACAAACATTGGGCTTATCCCGAGTTGTCGAGGCGTCTCAAAAATATCTCCTTTTCTCATATTGCATTTATACAACGCTATAACTGCGATGCGATTTTCTTTATTGGACCATTACATAGCAACAACAAACACAAATGTTAATTATAATTATTTGCGCATATAACTAAGCTATAGTTGGCTGTCAGGAATCATGTGTTTTTAAAAAGAGGCGTTCAGTTAACTACTGTGACGGGGTGCGTTCAAAGTTGTAACAGTATTTAAGTCCCTACTAGGTACATCAGAACATCAGAAAGCTGTCCGTATTTTCTATTAAAGTGGCCATCTCGCCCATCTCAATTACATTGCAAACATGCTGCTAACATATCGCACGAGAATCCGTTAATAAGCAACAAAATGATATAAAAAAAATACTGGCATAATCTGCAAACATATCTCTAGGGGACTGGGTAGTTTTAATAACTGAAATTTTTTCGATTAATGTGGAAAAAAATGTTAAAAAACAGGGAGTTTTTGTATCAAAAATCTGCTACTTTATTTCGTAATTACTTCGAATATATAAATAATTTCAAGATATTGGGTAGCTTAGCCCCTGAAGAAATAAATTCTCTTTCTTTTGATGCTTGATATAAAGCAATTAAGCGTATTTTATAGCTGTCTTGTGCTTTTAATTGTTTTTACCCAACACTCCGATTAAACAAGCCATATGTTAAGAGAAAACTAGATTCCATTTATCATAATCAGGGTGATGGGTGCAGTAATTCTTAAACAAAGGGCGCTGGCAACAATAATATTAGTTCTTAAAATTAATCGGAGCGCTCTCTAGTTGAATGTAGCAAAACTTGAATGCAAATATAGGGTCGACGTACGTCTTATATGGCTTTCTCAGTCGTTTAATTACGTTATATATGTCTTTCTGTCTGCCATTAAAAGAGTAACCCCTAAAAAAAATCACATATTTACAAATAAAATGAAATTGTAATGATATGATACTATTTGTTGAATTCAAACAAATATTCATGGATGTTTTTTATTATTTGCTTCTCAATTACAAAAAGCCGAAAATAGAAGGTATCGGATTCTTATTTAATAATATATATATATATACCGAAAATATCCAGCCAAGAGATTATTTCAAGTATTGTTCAACCATATTTTACGAAAAATATTTATGTTTTGGTGATCATATAGACAGAGTGTTTCAAATTAAATGCGAATCTGAAAATACTTTCGGATTTAATTTCCATTTAATTTGCAATTGATTTCCATAAATTTGCTTTTAATTTGCAACATAGCGTACATTAGGGTGGTCGTTATTTTTCAAATTTGAGATGTATTTCGGGTACCCCCTAATGTTTTCCTTTAAATGTAAAAACATACTACATAAAATATCTACTTATTTGATTAATATTAACGGGCTCCGCAGAGGGGTTAAAGTCGCTTCTGGAAAAAATCAACTTTTTCTTTTTTTCTTCTGTTGAATTAAAGTGGAACTTATTATACATAAATGGATAGGATTTGAAATTCAAAGTAAAAAAGTACATACCTTAATTTTTTCTCGAATAGCAATAGTTAATGAGTAAAACGTTTAACAAATTCGCAGTCTTACGTTTAGCTGCGGCTCAGTAGTTGTGCTAACAGTCGATTTGTATTCGTCCGGAAATTCTTTTCGATATTGACTACTTGTAGGATATATTGCTGTTGTAATTCATCTTTCGACAAAACATTAGCAGTCGGTAATCAACTTTATGCCACGTTCGGCTACGTCATTTACTGCACGTAAATTTTGCAGCAGACCAAAACGTAGATTCAACTCTTAAGAAATCGCAATTAATCTTGAAGGTATTGAAAAAGTTTAAGGCACATTTTTACTTCATTCATCTTTACAGTAATACGCTTTACAGGAGTATCCTCTGCATCATAATCCTAGTCTTCCTCGTCTATAAACATGAGAACTTTTTCACTCATCTTCGTTTTAATTGAAAGGGGAACTGCCGGGCCAAGAAAGGAAAATGCAACTAGTTCAGGCGACGGATACCAAAGGTGATCGAAAAACTTGTTTACGGCTGCCTCGCTAATTTTTACATCGATGCTTTTGTAATCAAACAACGATTTCAAAAATAGAAAGTCTTGATATGGTGATTGAATTGCCAGTGGAGCCTCAAACCACGCTTTTACATACACTTGCGCTAAGAACAGTGTCAGAGATGTAATGATGACTTTTCATTATTTTTTTCTTAGCGTTTCCTTAATAAAAATTGTAAAAATTGGAAATTGTTTGATTACCTTTTCCTATAGAATTAATTAAACTGAATCAGAAGAAATAGTGGGATCACAGGAGTTATTTTTATAGTATTATAATCGTCGGACACTAGCGGCCTCTAAATTATCCAGGTCGTGAGAGACGGAATCTGGTTTTCTGCTTAAAAGATGCCTTGTTAAATCGGAATGCTGGGTGGAGACAATTAAATGCAAAAGGCAGCTAAGCAAATACGCTTAATTGCTTTGGATCAAGCACCAAAAGAAAGAGCATTTTTTCTCCATAAGGTAAGCTACCTAATATCTTAGAATTATGTAATATATTCGAAGTATTTACGAGATAAGGTAGCACATTTTTGGTACAAAAACTTCCTGTTCTTTAACAACTTTTTTCATATTATTCGGACAAACTTCAGTTGTTATAACCACCCAGTCCCCTGGAGATAAGTTTGCAGATTATGCCGGAATTTTTTTGGTATGGCTTTGTTGCTTACTAACGGATTCTGGTGCCATATGATAGCAGCATGTTTGCAATATAATTGAAATTGGCCAGGTAGCCACCTTAATATGACAAAATATATTCTTTTAGTTTTTATATGAAAACTAGCATACTGTTTCATTTTTGTGAAATCCTAATAAAATTGAAATGAATAAAATGAATAAATAATAGAACTGTCTATATATTAATACGTGACGAAAAAACTTTGCACCCCTTTTTAAGCATATTGTGCGCAAGGATTAGTGTGAGATTTGGCATAGTTACAGTTCATATGGAGAAGGAGTGCAGAAAGATAAAATGTATGTATAATATGTGTTACAAATACCTTAATTAATTAACTCGAAAATTAATGATAACGACGTATTTCTACAGGCTGGCAGCTGACGTAATAGACAATTCAAAAAAATTATATGCAATGGTTATAGAAGTATACTCTTTGACAAAATAACCACAATAACTCAAACTTAAAACCTATACAAAATTTTTAAACTATTTTCTTCAATTCTGTAATAAAAATTACTTACATAGGCATGTAAGAAATTTAATTTTTTTAATATTCTTCAGATCTTGTTTTTAATTATATTTAATAATTTATTATTAACGTGCGAAATCCACACTGTCGGATAACTTTCAGGGCGGTCTTTCAAATTTTTTTCCATTTGAATTGGTCATTCTAATAGTTGATACGGTATCAGAAGTTAATAAAACACTTGATGACAAGGAAGGCATTTTATAATATCCAAGACTACTGTCTGAGCACACATGTATATTTAACTTATTTAATTAGACTGTTGTAGGTATATGAAATATATTGATTGTTTCTCTTTTTCTTACTTTTACACACATTATAGGCCTAGTGTTTCTTACACTAACAGGTTCACTACTTACGGGTTTTCTTGAACAAAGAGTTCTGTTATTTTTATTATTAATGGCCAAAAAAAGAATTTGAATAAATACTTCCATAAAAGTATGTATAAGAATAAAAATGTACTGGCTCTGTGAAATTAGATTTTTTTATGCAAAAGTTGTTCCAAACTTACTTCTGAATACTTTTGTATCCATTACACATTTTGAAAAAACTAACCATTGACAACATACTCGGTAACTATGTATTTCGCGCTCAAGTGTTTCTTCTCATCTGCCAATCTAATTCTTCCAACTAAGACTTTGCACATGCTCGAGTTACATAACAAAACACAAAATTTACCAACTTTGCCAAACTCAAACCTACTCTCTATTCCAAATAATACGCAAAATACCCATGGTGACCGTCAAAATTGAATCACCCTATATATTCCTTTTTCAAAAATGCAATAATCACTAAAAAAATACCTGTTTATTATCTAAATCAAATAGATGAAGGACATAGATCTACATTGGTATTTACAAAACAAACTTTATATGTAACAGTATGTTCCTATTATTCTTGTAAGGACGTTATTTGCATTTTTACAATTTAGGGTAAATATCGATGATTTCAAAATAGACACATATTCTATTAAATCGTGTATGAGACAAAAACTCTGTTTTTTGTCTCATTTATCCAATAAATTTGTTTTACAAATAATATCGCTGCTCGTAGCAACCAGATGGCTAATTAAAATACAGTCACGTATGCAACACATAATACACGCCTAATGGTTAGAAAAAGACAGAGCAATGTGACGATTCTCTTTCTATTAGATGGCCACCTTAATATCATTCAACAATCGACACCCCACCCTAGACCCAGAGGAAAGAACGGGGGATATATCGGCTGAAGGTTCACACGTGCGCAAAACTCGAACCCAAACGATCAAAATAATACTTAGAAGTCGGTCTAGACCAGTGGTTCCCAAACTTATTTTGCCTACTGCCCACTTTGAGAATAAATTATTTTTTAGCGCCCCCATTTTTTCACCTACTCAAAAACCACTATAACTTCAAATTAAATTAATTATTGTGAGCTATATTAGCGGAGATTAAACATTCATTCTAAACGAGACTTTTACTATGGGTTATAGTAAAAGTCTCGTTTAGAATGAATGAG
Source organism: Amphimallon solstitiale (assembly GCA_963170755.1). Classification (NCBI taxonomy): domain Eukaryota; kingdom Metazoa; phylum Arthropoda; class Insecta; order Coleoptera; family Scarabaeidae; genus Amphimallon; species Amphimallon solstitiale. The sequence continues at coordinate 99,968,212 of OY720677.1, read as the reverse complement.
TTAACTTGAGACCTGAGCGTAGTAGGTAGTACACAACGGCGCTCAGGTCTCAAGTTAACTTTTACGGGCTACACCTGCCAATGAGAATGATTATTGAAACGCAACTTTATAGTATTCAGACAAAGTATCTTTTATTCAAAATTCAAAATAAAACAAACATAATCGATTCTAATATAAAAACTAATGTGAAGGATGAATCTGATGCTGTTTAATAAGTTTGTTGATATCAGGTTCCAATTTACTCAAGAACAGCCGCAAGTCACCACGTTCGGTAACATGCAAACGATTTCTCTTTTTAGTAAGCAGCGTTACTACAGCACTAAATCCACGTTCACACAAATATGACGATGGGAATGCTATCAAGAATCGTTGAATGATTGACCACAATCCAGGGTACAATTGCGGGATCGGTTTTTGTAGCCAAAATTCTTGGTAGCCATTTTTGAACTTGATTTTTATTTCCTCGTTCGTTGTCAATTCTATAAGTTCTTCTTCCAGATGTGGTGATATTGCTGTGTTGACATTTGAAAACGGATCCAACACCCAGTCTGGTATTTCCAAGTTCAAAATATCCTGGTATCGTTCGGTGAAGTCAATGTGGAGCTTTTCCAAATGTTGGCAGTAGGCAAACAAGTCGTCGTTACTGCAGGATACTGATAAATTCGGAAAATTATGAAACTCACGTCTGCCCATATTCTTTTTGTGTAGAAGCAGTTTGGCTGCGAAAGCAGCAACGACATTTTTTGTTTTAATTAAATTTAGTTCATCGCCTTGCAGTTGGAGATTCATGTTGTTGAACAATTTATACAGGTCTGTCATGTAAGCTATATCATTTTTTGATGTAATGAGCTTGTTGCGCAATTCTGTATCTTTAGTTTCCAAAAACTCTATCACAGAGTCAAACAGGTTGTAAAATCGAGTCAGACAATTGCCTCTTGATAGCCAACGAACTTCGGTATGAAACAACAAACGGTTGAAATCTTCGTCATTAGTAACACAAAGCTGATGAAATAATCTATCATTCAAAGAGCAGTTACGGATTTTATTGACTGCTTTGATGACATATTGCAGTGATTGAAATAGTCGTTCACTTAAATTTCTAGCAACCAAATGTTGTCTATGAATAACGCAATGTACAGCAAGGACATCTGGAATTTTATTTTTTACGTACGCTATGAAGCCTTTATGGCACCCTGTCATAGCCGGAGCGCCATCCGTAGCAACTGATATAATATTTTGCAAGGGAATCTCTTTCTCATCACAAAACTTTTCCAATGTATTGAATATGGTTTCGCCTTTTGTATCGGTCTCTAAATTTCTAGCAAACAATAGTTCTTCACATATTTTCTCATCTTTAATAAACCTCACGTAAGACAGCAACAATGCTTCATTAGTTGGTAAAGTGGACTCATCGAGCTGAATTGAGAATTGACTAGTCCTCAGATGATTGCACAATGATTCTTCTATGTTTCCGGCCATTTCATCAATTCGTCTTTGCACAGAATTATTACTCAAAGGAATTTTTCCGATAATATCTGCGGCCGGTTTATGAAGCACAGTAGTTATTACTTCCTTTATTGCTGGCAAAATTAACACTTCTCCGATGTTGTGTGGTTTGCCTTTTTGAGCAATTAACAAAGAGATGTTGTACGAAGCTCGAAGTCCGTCGTCATCTTGCTTAGCAGCCGCCGAAAAGAGTTTTGCTACACTTGGCCGAGTATTATACTTCTTCTCTAGGTCTTGAAAATATGCTACATTCTTGTCTTTCTTATCTGGATGCATTTTATTCAAATGATCTTGAAGTCTTGAAGGCTTCATTGCTTCATTCGAAAATGTTTTTAGGCATAGAAGGCACAAAGGCGACGATGGGTTTGTAGGATTTTCAATGAATCCGAATTTAATATATTCCGCACAGTATTGCCGTCTCTTCTTTTTTACTTCCGACATTGTTTTGTTTTGAGAAATACGTAAGTATAAGTGTTGAACTTATGTACTGCTTATCTATTACGCGCGAAACCGCAAATGAAAATAAAATAAATATTACGTTGTTTATATAGGATTGCATAAGCAGCACGCACCGACAGGAATAAGACAAACATGCATAAACTCGTTTATCTCATTCGACGCTCAATCGTACTCAACAAGTAAGAACAAGTATTCTATGAACCAGCCGATTGATACAGTTGCCTTTTTATTTGTTTGTTTGTGTCTCTTTTCGTTTCGAAACGGAGCGACCGATTGATATGTTTTTTATTTTATTTATTCAATAAAACAGGACAGATATATGAACTACTCGGAGAGAAATATCGAACCGAGTTGGTTTGAGCAATCTCTTAATTAATATTAGTTGATGTTCACAAGCTGTAGTCGAGAGTAGGGATGGGACATCGGTGGGTAAACATCGATATCAAACATCGATGTTAACATCGTTGATCAACATCGATGGTTGCAAAATATCGACTACCAAACATCGATGTTTTTAAACATCGATAATTATATTTATAGATTTATTTTTTGGCAGTTTAACAAAAACTTTATTATAACTTAATTAATTTACGTCCTTAACAAAATGATATAAAAGATATCACTATTCAAAAAAAATAATAAAAGAAATATATACATTTATAATATGTAGTTAACTTTAGAAACTACTCAAAAAAAACTATATAAAAAAACAATATTATGCAATTACGCATGAAACAACCACATGACTTAAATCGTCTGATACTTAAAAAATATATACATTTACGTGTATCAAAGCTTTTTAAGAGAACGATTTTTATTTGGGATTTTATAGTCTTGCATTTTTTTTTGACTACGCTGGCAAATACCGAGATACATATGGATATGGTTTTATATTTCTGATGTGTCATCTTGCATTTAATACGTGTATCGTCGTGTATGATTGTACGCACTAGGGAATTTCCCGAAGAAGTATACATCGGTAATGTCTATCTCCCTTCTTTTTCTATGAAAATACGTTTACCTCCTTCACTTATTCTGCATGCATACATAATTTAACTTTTATTCTGCACATTAAAAGTACTATAAATTTATGTATTTAATTATATATTATTTAAATATTTATACTGAGTAATATTTAAAAGAGCCTAAAATGAAATATTCGAATTTATATGATATAGCACTGTGAAATTTAAATACTTCTTTTATTCGTAGACAATTTTACATCCTCGTAGCCTGTATGTGAGCTGTTAATTTGGAAACATTTTTATATTTGTCAACAGAGGACGCTGTTTTATTTTGTGATTAGTGCAAATACATTTTGTCAAGCTTAAAAGTTCGATGTTCACTATATTTCTTCTAACATCGATAGTTTATCGATAAATCTAAATTGCAAACATCGATGCAAAAACATCGAACATCGATCCTAAAATATCGATGTTCAATGAACATCGATGTTTATCGCCCATCCCTAGTCGAGAGTCGAGAGCTCAGTCGGTGTCTAAGAGTCCTCCTAGATTCTAGATGAAATTACAAATCGCCCCCTAAGCCTTTACACAACGCCCCCATTTTTTTTCTGGGTCTCTTACCGCCCCCCTTTAGACCTGCAGCGCCCACAAGGGGGCGTTATCGCCCACTTTGGGAACCTATGGTCTAGACCAAGGATTGTATAAGAACATAGGATAGCCAGATCCCTATACCGGCAGTGTTGTTCGCATCGAGCCGTGACTCCGCCTCCTGTGACGTCACAAACGGACCAGTCGCACCTTAAAGTAAAGTGTTTTAATTTAGTTTTCGCCGTTACCCTTTGTAAATTAGCGACTGAAATGCCGGGACGTCGTTGTGCGGTAGTTGACTGTAATAACAGTCGTATTTCTACGAAAATTACCAATAGAGAAATCGTTTATCACAACTTTCCAAAGGCGACAAACTTCGTATCCGATACTGTCCGTAAAGAATGGATAAGGCGCTGCAAACGAGCAGATAAGTGGAATCCAAATACTAGCCAAATTTGCTCAATCCACTTTAATGCAAACGATTATGAACGTGATATGCGCAACGAATTATTAGGTAATAAATGTATTTATACGTTATGAGATAAATTATTCTAATACATAGTAATTATTGCTAGGGTTACCTGTACGAAAACAGCTTAAATACACTGCTGTGCCTAATGTAAAGCTTCCACAAATGTCCAAAAATACAAAGAAAGTTGCGACAAGAGGGGAAGCATATTTAAAAAGAAAAAAGGAAAATGAAAGGAAAGAAGAAGTAAATAGATTGATTGCCGAACAATCGATAGCTTCATGTTTAGCGGCAAGTGAGCTGTCAACAGCGTCTTCAACAGCAGAATTTAAAACCGATAAGCCTCCCAGCAGAAAATATATTATCTAAACAATATGCGGAGCTTCGTGAAAGTCACACTAAATTATCTACAGAGATGGAAATTATGAAACGCAAATTGAATTTGCAGAGAAAATAACTTTTATACTATAGAAGAAAGAACAAGCAAGATAAACCTGCACAAAAACAGGAAACGGTAAAAATACTGAGAAAACTCTTAACAGAAAATCAAATTTCTATTCTTCTAAACAAAAAGAAACGCGTTAATTGGACTACTGAAGAGATTGCAGTTGCTTTTACTATTCGTTACCTCAGCAAGAAATGCTATATATTTTTGCGAACTAAACTTAATTTTCCGTTGCCAGCGTTGTCATCTTTGAGAAAGTGGGCATCAAAAATCAGAATAACGCCGGGAGTTTTAGAAGATGTACTAACTTTTCTAAAGGTAGCAGGAGAAAATATGTGTGCACGAGAGAAAACTGTAGTCATTTCTTTTGATGAAGTCAAAGTTAAAACCACTTTAGAGTATTGTGTTGGTGAAGATCAGGTGCTAGGTCCTTACAATTTAATGCAAGTCTGTATGGTTAGAAGCTTATTTTCTACTTGGAAACAGCCTATCTATCTAGACTTTGACAAAAAGATGACAAAGGATGTGTTAATGGATCTGATCACCCGATTGCATAAAATATCATATAACTGTGTTGCAATTGTAAGTGATTGCGGAAGCAGTAATGTTGGTCTCTGGAAAGCGTTGTCCGTTGACATAAATAAGACCTATTTCGAGCATCCGCAAACCAAGAAAAATGTTTATGTTTTCGCAGATGCTCCCCATTTACTGAAACTTCTCCGTAATTGGTTTTTGGACACAGGATTTATATTGAGAAGTGCTGGAAACAAAGAGATAAGAAAAGAACCTTTAGAAAGTTTGATAGAATTAACCAATGTAGAAGTAAATTCCTGTTACAAAATTTCTGAAAAGCATATTGCAGTTGAAAAGAGTAAAAGACAAAATGTAAGACTAGCGGCTGAATTGTTATCACATAAGACCGCCCAGGCATTATTACGATACAAACCAGGCCCTGATAAAAAACTTGCTGAAGATGTCGGAATGTTCATAGACAATATTAATTCTTGGTTTGATATTTTTAATAGCCATGTGAGTAAATCTCCTGGCCCTGACCCTATGAAAGCCCCTTTTGGAATTTATTTACAGGACCAAGAACAACACTTAAATAAAGTTAGAGATTTAATATTTGACATGAGAGCTGAAGGAAAAAACACTTTGCAAATTTTTCAGAAAGGAATAATAATTTCTATAGAATCGTTGAAACTACTTTTACGAGATATGAAGACCGAATTTGAAGATGTACATTATATATGTACTCATAAACTTAATCAGGATTGTTTGGAGAATTTTTTCTTCCAGCTTAGATGTCGAGGGCCGAATGAACATCCATCTCCATTGGAAGCCATCAAAAGAATAAGAATGATTATTCTTGGGAAGAATCCTGGTATTTTAGAAGCACAGGTACATAAAATGTGTTTATTAATTCTTTACATATTCCTAGTATTACATAGGTACCTATCTACATAGCTATACTTTTTTTAAAGGTGAACACACAAGAAGCTGTTCCTGAAGAATATATAGTGGCCACAGTTTTGGAACAAGCGAAAGTTTCACTTGGATTACCGGAAGAGAAGTTTGACAGCAATGCAACTCAAAGTAGCAATGGAAGCTCGTTTTCATCATCAGGGATTTCTGAAATATCTGATGCAAAATCACCAGAAACAACGGACGATGCATTTGAGTACATTGCTGGTTTTATAGCGAAGAAATTTAAAAACAGTCATCCCCAACTCGGCGATTATACTTATAAAATTAAAGCCGATCACGCCTACAATTTACCCTCATGGGTACAACAGCTCTCCTTTGGTGGTCTTATTAAGCCCTCAACAGATTTCTTAAGTACCATTAAACAGTGGAACAAATATTTTGAGATATATCATGGCGATAATAAACTACGGAAAGAAACACAGGTTGTTAAAAGACTAGCTTTAAAAATTAAAAAGCGAGAAAATTTTTGCTTTGTTATTATAAAATTATTTTGTAAATTAAGAACTGTTATCCGTATGAATTATTTAAATACAAAAAGAGCTCTTGACAATGCTAAAAAATCGAGTAAACGTAAGCTTTCTACTAGTACACCGTCAGACACTCAACGAACACTAGCTAAAAAAATGCGAAAAACCACTACTTGATTCGTTTTTATTTAATTACTGCGTAATAAAACATTGCTATATACTGACTCTTTTAATTGAAAAATATATATTTTTTGCTTTGTATAGAGAATACATGCTCATCGGCTTTCTTTATTTATGTTTATGTAGGTACCTAATAAATGTGTTTATTTGAAGTTGGAAAAGTTTTTTTTTAAATTATAACCCAAAGTATAACCTTATGGCAATAAAAACGTGTATTATATTTATAACAGTACACTGACGGATATGTTATTATCTAATGAAATATTATATGCCATAATAATAGCACTAATATAACTCGATAATTAATTGTTGTAGTAGCTAAACACATTTTATAAGGTGCTTTACAGTAGTGAACGCGTTCAACCTGGTCCGTTTGTGACGTCATGGCTCCCCACTACGCGGCGAAAATATTGCGGGATCGAGCAATCCTATGTTCTTATACAATCCTTGGGTCTAGACGCAAGAATTCTGAATTCTTATTCGACACGCTTGCGTAAACTGGAGTCGCCAATAGAATTAATCTAATTCTAAACTATAAAGCTATAAGCAAGAAATGCTATTTTAAATAACAGTCACTGTGGTGCTACTTACCTTTTATGTAAGCATTTTGTAGAAGTTTCGTAAAAAACGTAGAGAAATATCTGTGAAATACGTATTTGATATTTGATGTCTATTTTGATAATACTAAGATGTGGGTATTGAGTAAAGACGTACCTTTTACATTTCAACCATCCAGCTTTATCCGTTTAATGTGATATTTCGTTTCTTAGGAAATGAACTACATTTACTTGGCCGAAGCGCTACTGATACAGTATATCTATCCAATTATAGTTAAAAATATTGTCTATTTACAGACACACACTAAAGTAAATTCAATAATGACGTGTTTGCTTGTAATTTTCATAATTGTATTTATATTTGTTTTACCGACAATAGAAGTTATTTTCGTAAATGTTTGCAAGAATAGTTCTGAAGTATGGAAGAGAAAAATCCTTCTATATAATTTTAACGATCTTCCATTCTATTAATTAGGATAATGTATCTTACTTTTTGTATTCCAAAAGCTAAAACCTTGTCCTATGACGCTCACAGAGTTTACTTATCTTGTATGTGAGGACTAATTAAAATAATATTTTGGATAAATATGACGAATTGTTTGCTTAATTCGTAAGCAGGTTTATGGTCTTTCCTATCCACCTGCTTACGCTAGTTTAGACGTACGTACGTATATATTTGATTATGCCGACAATATTTGTTTTGTGTATTTGAAGTTAGAGAGGTCTTTAAGATTTTAAAGTGCCAGACCTCGTACTAAATTCACAATTTCCTACCGTAATTTGTTCATCGTCATTGAAAATCTGATTCGGTATTGTTGTCCAAACAAGAAATAATTTATTTCGTGATGGAAATTGGCGGCCTCCGATTTATGATATATGAAATACAATCAAATCGGTTACGAAAACCAGAAGAAAACATATCTTTTCAATTCACTTTAATTATTCCGATTTATACTGTTCATGATGTATCGTTTCCGTAAAGATTCTAACGTTATTTTCAAATATCGCGGAAGCAATTAAAAGACAAGGTTTCGCTATTATTTTTTAAACATCATTTCTTGTCCTTTCCAACATTGAAATAAAATAATAATAATACTAAACAGTGTAGTTTGCTTTTTTTTTTTAAATTTTCATCATACAACATCGCATGCGCCGTGATACTAAATTACATTATTATGAGATTTCCAAGGTGGGCCATGAAAATTAAAATGTAAAAATATTAGTGTCACTTGTAGTTCAACTTTTTATATCTATTTAGCAAATTAAGCCTTTTTGGACTCCAGCACATAATTATTGAGTTTGTAAAATGTCATATTCTAACGTTGAAGCTTATGACGTGATCAGAATGTATTTTCAATGCTTTGAAAATGAATTCTTGCTTCCCGGCAATATCCTCTAAATTATCGGGAAAAAAGACATTATTGAGTTTTTATTTTTGAGGCAGAATAAAAGGCATAGATTATCACAAACAGCCGATTACAACAATTGCTGCCTCCGAAATTGAAGTAAATGTGCTCTCTACTAATCGACAAGTAAACATTTGTTAAGTTGAAGTTTTTTTGTTTTATTTTTTGTACTTTCTGATTTAATTACATTTTCAGTCTGGCTGCAACCTCGGTACAGTACAGACATAACTGCGACATGCTATCCGACAGCGACAGCGACGGCGGCGACGACGAAGTAGAAAGAAATAAAAATGGGGCTTTACGCTACATATACAGCAAAATGAACAATCCAAACACCACCCAAGAAGAATTGAAAGAGCTAATGATGCAATTAACGGCATCTCTTCAACAACAAGGCGTTAATACGGTATTGCCTCAACAATCAACACAGAAAATACCATCACCGACACTGCAACTACCACCTCTACCAATAACACCTCCACCGGTAGCTCCACTAATGAAATTAAAACATTTGTTAGTGCAGGGTCTACCAACCAAAGAAAAAATGGACAGCGAGGGGTTTAGAACCCCGAAAAACCCGCTGAAAAGAACAAAAACGGACCATTCAAACAAGAAAATCGAAATAAAAAATCGTTTCGAACCACTACAAACTGACAACATGGAAACAGAAGACACAACAATAAATACAGAAGAAACCAGCACATCTACCGCAAATCCATCAACTACTGATGGCACAAAACAAGAAAATACCACAAACAAGCAACGCATAACACCAATTATAGCTACCGCTGCGAACGAATGGCCGCAGCTGCGACATTTAATCACGGCGAACAACATAAAAATCACCCATTCGAAACTAGTACGTTCGGGTTACCGAATTGAACCATCGACGGAGGTAGACTACCACAAACTACAAGAAGTATTCCAGACAAATAACATCGACTTTTATACATTTAAACTGAACTATGTAAAACCAATGAAAGTAATTCTACGGGGAGTTCCGGTGGAACTAACAATCGACACAATCAAAGAAGATCTGGCTACAATTGGATATCAAACACATAGAGTTACCAGAATGACGGGCAGGGGCAACCGCCCTGCGCCCCTAGTTCTGGTCAGCTTGAATCAAGAACATAAAAATATCTACAAACTAAAAGAGTGCTGCGGAATCCAAATAACAGTCGAATCGCTGAAGAGAAAAACACGCATTATCCAGTGTCATAAATGCCAGCGTTATGGACACATCCAGGAAAACTGCCACATTCCATTCACTTGCATGAAGTGCGGAGAAGGGCATTCCACCCACCTCTGCGACAAAACAAAAGAAACTCCAGCTAAATGCGCAAACTGCGCAGGAAACCACACGGCTGCTTGGATAAACTGCCCGAAGAATCCTAACAGATCCCGCATAAAACCAAGATATGTGGATGCACCACTTCCAACCCAAAATCCATGGATACAACGCAGACAACAGGCCACAGAAAGGACTAACACAGATACACAATCATCCCCCATACAGAAAAATACAGAAAACGAAGAATTGGCACTCACGCTGGGTAACATGATCATTACGTTACACAGTACAAACGCAACCGAAATCCAAATAGCAGATTTTATCCGCCAAACAGCAAAGATAGTAGCACTATTTAACAAGAAGAATTAAATCCTACAGAAACTTCAAAACCGAAAGCAGCCCCAACAACAATATCATCAGAAGCGCCCAAGGCTCTACCTATAACAAGAAAGCTCCCATGAGTAGCACATAGCATCCAACACTTCATCGCCAGATCCACATTTTATCAGATTAAAAGTAAAAGGCAACAGCCTAACTTGATCATCACCAAAAGAAGACGAAGACGAATTACATTTTGTTTGTTTGTTGTTGGTCAATATATTTTCTTATTTGTGTTTAGGTATAATAATAGGTTCTTTTACTTACTTTCATGTTATAGGCGGGGATGAATTAGATATCAATTTTTGTACCCTTTCGTTACTAATAAGTAAATGATTTGTTTATAACTAGTGTATTATATTATTTTTTTTTCTCGTTATTGTCTACTTAGTTCATGAGTTATGGAAATTATTTTTGCTGTTTACCTATAATTAGATGTATATCTGTTGGGTAATAAAGATATATTATTATTATTATTATTATTGTTATTAGTTTATTTTAATGTCTAAAAAGACAAGACATGAAATTTAAAAATAGCTAGAGAATTTGAAAACATTTAAAAGGAGAATCTGACGTAACATATGCAATGAATTAAAAAATCGGGAAGAAGATTGAAATGAATACATTTATCGAAGAGTATGATGAAAATTCAAGTGAAAACGAACTATACACTGTCTAGGAACTCTCTTAAAATTAAAATTAAATTATTACTCTCAATAAATAAATAAATTTATATTTAAACATTTTTATGTTTCTGGCTTGTCTTAGTATGACTATATCTTCGTCAAGAAAAGAGGTAGCAACTTCCGGTTTTCATCGCCCTCTTCAGTTTTTTATGTGCCTCAATATTACGATATTAAAAATATACAGTTCAATTTAAAATTTTATAGAAAAAACAAGTAATATACATAAATTGAGAACAGCGCCCCCTTTTACTTTTTTTGACAACCACGTAATTTCGTGCTACATACTTAAAAATTGCGCCCCTTGCGATCATTTTGGAAACTTAAAAATATTTTGTTTGAAATTCCTATGGTCCGTTTTACTATCAAGATCTTTTCCGCCAGGTTGTACGATAAACGGTACGAGATATGGCCGGTGGCCGAGCTTAAACAGACACCCGGTATATATGTGTCCACCATACGATTTTCTTATACGTAAGTGCGATCAGAGTTTTTTATATAAAGTTGTTCCGAATTAAGTTTCAAAAAACTGCTATTAAATAAGAGTGTAAGTTCTACTTCCGGTCCGAATTTTGAAATATATTTGATACAATTTTTTTTTTAAATCAAAGCTTTAAATACTTTTTTTACTCTTAAATATATCTGTTTAAAAAGCATAACTTGTGATATTCGCAAAAACCTATTTTTCGATAAATGACCAGAAGGAATTTCGAAAATCTTTTTAGTACCTGAGGCAATATTGGTAAAATTTGATTTCCGGTTACCGATTTTATTGAAAATCTGATCAGATCTCAACAGAACGATTATACTCATAAATATAAAGTTTGTCTTAATATCTCTAGCCGTTTGGCCGCCATCGTGGTGAGAGAGAGAGAGAGAGAGAGAGAGAGAGAGAGAGAGAGAGAGAGAGAGAGAGAGAGAGAGAGAGAGAGAGAGAGAGATTTTAAAAATCACTCTTTCGGTATCAGGTAAAAACCTGGATATCTGCAAAAATCTCGAGGTCGAAAATGTTTGTCATCACAATACTTCTTTATACTAAGAAAGTAATAAAAGGATATAAGGAAGTAAAAGTATCTTTAAACTTGAATAGATAGAATCGGAGAATTTATTATTCAATACCGGTATTTATGCTCAATACGCATTATTATCGGAGACGATATATTGCAAAACCTTGTGCAGTATGTGATGAGTGAGTATTTCTCCTGTGTAATTTCATCATGTCACCTAATAAGTCGACATACTTATTCTCTGCCTATAGTGGAGGCAATCCTTAAACCGTTGCACGTCATTACTCGTTAATGACGTCATATACTGCAGCGTAGTCAAGTCTGTTTGAAAAATCATATGATTTGCACGCCATTTTTATTTAAACAAATTTGACATATAAATATCTGAAAAATATAATTGTGTATTGTAAATTTTATAATTTTTTGGGTGGTACGGTTTTTAAAAAATGAATGACGTGCAACGGTTTAAGGATTGCCTCCACTATAGCTGATGTTTTCCACTTTCAATTTGAATTTCATACAGAATTAGTGAGAAAAACGCGCGTATTTTATAGCTTCTTTGCAATATAGTGGGTTTTGAACATTTCTTCTCTCTGTCTGACCACGATAGCGGTCAAACGGCTAAACTTATCAGTCGTATTTACAAATCTCCTTTAAAGAATACAAGAGTATTCAAAAGAAAATTTGAAGCATTTTTCATAAAATTTTTCGAAATTTCTACCCGAAATACGTTTTTTATTCTTATTGAAAAATAGATTTTTTTGGGAATATCTCACAAATTATACGTTCTACAGAGATTTATCAAGAGTACAAAAGTATTTATAGCTCGATTTAGAATAGTTTCTATAAAACAAAATTTCAAAATTCGGACCGGAAGCACCACTTTCAGGCTCACTAATAGCAATTTTTTGCAAACATCTCGCTAATTATGCATTCTGTACAGATTTATTAAAGTATAAAAGTATTTAGAATTGAATTTGTTGAAATGATAGTCTAAAAACTATTTCAAAATTCGGACTGGGAGTGCCTCTTTTAAGAAGATAAAAGTATTTGAAGCAATTTTTATATAAAAATAATCAGGTGTGGCCACCACACGACTTTCTTATACGTATGAGTGTTTCAAATTATACAATTTTAAGAATTTTTTTATATAAAAATTATTCAAAATCTTATTCTAAATAGTTCCATTCCTCTAATAAATCACGATGGAATGCATACTTTGCAAGATAAATGTTACTTCTGATTTGAATTTTAATATTTCATGTATACAAAAAATATGGCAAATCCAGCTCTAAAGACTTTTGTACTCTTGATAAATATATATAGAATGCATAATTTACGACATATTTGCAAAAAAATGTCGCTATTCGATAAGAGTAAAAGTGTTACATCCGGCAGGAATTTCGAAGAACGTTTTTAATAAAAATTTTCTCAAATATGATTTTGAGTACATTTGAATTCTTTATAAATTTGTTTAAACATAGTAACCGACGAAATATTGGCAAAATTCGATTTTTTCACTATAGTAAACTACTGATAAGAATAAAAGGCCTACTTCCGGTAAGAATTTCGAAAAATTTTTTGATAAAATTTTTCTCAAATTTAATTTTGACTACGTTTGAATTCTTTATAAATTTGTTCAAACATAGTAGTTGACGAAATATTGGCAGAATTCGATTTTTTCACTGAAGTAAACTACTACTTCCGGTCTACCGACTTAACTGAAAATCTAATCAGATTTCAAGAGGGAGATTATACTGGCAAATATATAATTTAGAATTGATGGCTATTGCCGTTTGACCGCTACCGGTCACACACACACACACACTGACAGACAGGCAGAGAGAGATAGATACAGACACACACAGAGAGAGGGAGAGAGGGGTAAGAGAGGGGGAGAGAGAGAGATCTTTTAAGAAGCACTTTTTCGGTATCGGGTTTTCAAAACATGGACATCTGCAAAAATGTCGAGGCCAAAAGTATTCATCATCACAATACTTCCTTAAGGCCCCTACACACGGACGTAGATGACTTAATACATGCACGTACATACATCAGCGTGCAACCAAAAATTGCGCTACGCTTTGCCTACACACGCACGCACATGATCATAGTTTTAGTTCAGTAATAATCGACGAAGGCAGGGTGTTCGGACGATGTTTATGGAAGACGATGATTTGGCTATAGTGGCAGTGGCGTGCGCTTATGTCCTCGAACAGAAAACCCAAAAAGTGAAAAATCGTCGCCGCATGTGGTCTAAGGGGTGGCTCCTGAAACGACAAACGTTTTCACACATTAACCTATTAGAAGAATTGAGATTAGAACCCGATGATTGGCGCAATTATCTTAGGATGGATGAAGATACCTATTTAAAACTCTTGAACATGGTCACTCCATTAATAAAACGGCAAGACACAATAATGAGAGCGTCCATAACTGCACACGAACGGTTAACTGCAACGCTCAGATATTTGGCCACCGGAAGGAATTACCAAGACTTAAAATTTACTACTATTATATCTCCGCAAGCCTTAAGTAAAATTATTCCCGAAACATGTCAAGTCATCTACCAAGTCTTACAAAAGGAATACATGAAGGTAAGAAAAACTTTTATTGAACAAAATACATATTATTTTTAAACGAAACAACGCAGAACAGGAAATAATGATTATTATAACAAAACACTATATTATGTGGAGAAACCTTAAATTAATGGTCAGTGTTATAAGCATCATGTAAGGGATTAAAGGAAGCATAATAATTAGAAGTAGAATTACTTGGGGATGAACGGTCCACAGAAGTAAGTGACTGATAATTATTGGATGCTGATGATCGGTCCCACCCAGAATTGAATTGTGTATGATGAAACATGCTGTTGTTGTTTGGAATTTCTGATGTAATTATTCTCGTATGTTCAGTGATCTTTCCTAGCTCTGCTTGGAATAATAAGTCGTTAATTAATTTTTCCGTGTAAATTTTGGTCTCCTTTGGTAATCGCCTCAGCTTAAGTTCAACATTTTTTCCAATAAGAGCAAACTCATCCACGGGAGTATTAAGTCTTGCACTAACAACGTCCAATATTTGATCTGCTTTACCTACAATTTGAGTAGGACATTTTCTTGTCCTACGTCTCTTATTTAATAAAGGAGTAGACAAATCAGTGTTTGCTAAGGATGAAGCTTGGGTGTTCTCACTCATAGCTGTGGTAGAGGTTGAAGGTGATGGTGAATGCAGATCATTTTCTAAATGGGCCTCATTCTGACTCTGAACATTACCAGAATTATCACTTGTCTGTAACAAGGAAACAATTTTCAGTTTCCGACAACTGAAGCAGCATGGAAAAGCATTGCTCAAGAGTTTGAAGAACGTTGCAACTTTCCTAACTGCGCGGGGGCAGTAGATGGGAAACATGTTCAAATAATACCGCCACCAGGTAGTGGAGCATATTATTATAATTACAAGGGCTACAATAGCTTAGTACTCATGGCTATATGTAATGCAAATTACGAATTTATAATGTGTGATTTTGGTGTTAACGGTCGAATATCAGATGGAGGAGTTATTGCATATACTAAGTTCTATGAGAAATTGAAAAATGGAACTTTACGTCTACCACACCCCTCAAATCCACAAAATAGTCAAAGACAACTTCCGGTCGTGTTCGTTGGTGACGAAGCTTTTGCGTTACGTTCTGACTTTTTGAAACCCTACAGCCAGAAGGATCTCAATCATGACAGAAAAATTTTTAATTACCGATTATCTCGGGCAAGATGCAAAATTGAGAATTCTTTTGGGATACTAGCAGCAAGATTTCAAATATTTCACACAGCTATCCGTTTGCATTTAGAATCAATAGACAAAGTGGTAATGGCTTGCTGCGTGCTTCATAATTTCTTAAGGAAAAACTGCGGTAGCGCATACACACCACCGGATTCTTTGGACCAAGAAAATACACTAAATGGAAGTGTGCAAGAGGGGCTGAGGGCAAATCCGAACCACCTAGCTGACCTGCAACGTACCCATGGTAGAAACTTTGGCCAAGAAGCAAATCAGGTTCGACAATCATTTATGCAGTATTTTAATGAAGAAGGAGCAGTACTTTGGCAAGAACGAATGATAATTTAACAGCAGCTGAATTCAAACCATTATTATACTTTTAGAAATTATACGTTTTTAACTCCATATAAAATAGCCCACACGACATGTATTTTATTTGTACCTACCTCTTTTTCAAACTCAGCAAAGTTCCCACCTTCCTCACTGCCTTCCTCCTCGAAGTTGTACTCATCAACATCACTGGGAAAAATATTCGAAGTTGACTCTCGCGGTGTATCCTGGTCTCGAAGAAACAGAAGACGATCATAGTACCATAGTGAAGGTACGTATACATCATCCGCTCCTGTACCACTTCTCAACGAGCTTTGAACTTTTTTATGTTCTCTCCGAAAGCCTCCACGTAAACTATTAATTTTATTGATAACTGTATTTTTTGTCGCGTTTGGCTGTATACTTTGCAGTTTCTTGACCAACACTTTGTAGGCTTCATTTTTTTTATTCCGATCCAAATATTCTTTTGTTTTTGTCTGCCACAAGCAGGGCTGTTCTCTATACATTTCAATAAATTCACGCAGGAACTCACGGGACATTGTTCTACAGTCAGACATCGTTATTCGTGATTACAAATCTTTACCTGGAATAAATCAATTTATTAAAATAGATATGAATGTTTATTATGCTACAACACCAGTTTCGAGATATTCTTAACTTACCGACGCTACTGATGCATTAACGCCAATTCGCCTCCACACGTTGAAACTTGCATCCAGTTGCATGCGCGTACGTACAAAATTTCTGGCGAAGACAGAAACATCATCGTAGCGTTCTTTCTGATTGTGCATTCAACAACGTGGCTTTATTTGGCGTCCACATTGACGATATTGTTTGCGCGTTCATGTATGCACGTACATGTCTTAAGTCATCTACGTCCGTGTGTAGGGGCCTTTATACTACGTTTAAGAAAGTAAGATCGGAACGCAAATACGTATATGAAAGTAGTGTGGTGGTATTTTTTTTTTCTTTAAATAACCAAGTAATTTTACACCAAGTTGTACAATGACTCGTAAAGCGCGAAGAAATCAAATATTTTTTATTTCGAATTTGATTTAGCTTTGATGACAAATATTTATGTATCATATATAATAATATAATTTAGTAGTTTTTGTAAATATTATGGGTGACCCACGATGTATTGGCATTTCAAATTTGATAAATCAATAACAGTAAGAAGACGGTTCATTAACATTTACTATCGACATTCATTTACGTTTACAGACATGCTTACGACATGAGATGTTTTAGATCCAAAGCCAGCTTAAGGTCGAATTTATTTGCAATAAATGTCCGTATGCAATGTTTCCATCGCATGCATCATTTCAGACATATGTATTTAATCATTTCAGTTAGTGTTCAAGAACACGTTTGATAAATATGTCAATTTTTAACTCACACAAACTACCATTAATTTTACAGTTTATGAGGAAACACACAGGCTTACGTATAGCGGAGAAAAATGCGCGGTTTTGAATCCATTATCATATCCAAGGTGATCGTTACGCAATTATCTAATTAGTAAATTACAATTAGACATTGTTAGTAACTCTATTATTTCTTGTTGCTGAATTATAATAGTAGATCTATGTATTTAATATCCATTTAAAAACGTTGAAATATAATTTTCTAATAATACTATAAATTGTTTAATACTGCGTCAGGTACTTTTGTAATTAATGTTTTTGAAATAAATATAAAGTTAGATAAGTGTTTGTGTATTACTTTGTTTCGTCTTTGAGTTGAGTTTTATAGTTGAAATGATTTAATGGCTTTTGTCTTTATTAGAATACTAGCTAATACGGCAGGCCTTGAAGGCCCGCTATCGCCTCTTATTCCGCTTACAGTTGAGGTACCGCTCCCCCTTATTCTTCTAAATTTATTGCGGATTTTGTCTTTATTGCGTTTCAGTTTTTGAAACACCATATAATTCCGATATATAGCGAATAACTAAATATAATTGTGTTTTAGATGTTCAATATTGCTTAGTTGTTTTTATACGTCCCTGTATATAGTTTACAACTATGCAATATTTTATTCAGAATGCTTATCGGATGAAAGATTAATAATAGATTTAGTGATAATAGCAGTTTTTAAATTGAAAATGTTTAACGGCTGTCCATGAAATAAGATGTATTTTATCGTTTAATGTTATATTGACATTTTTCACATACTTTTCCTGTGCCTCACAGACGGTAGTTTTCACTCTATTTATAATTTTTCTACTATTATTGGTTTTTGTGCCTTGACTTGCCGATGATTTATTTCACGTTTGCCTAATTTATCTATAGTTTGAATTTTGTTTGTGGCTATAAAATTAGAATAATCTCGAAATCTGTGTTTTTCGCATCAGTTCGAAAATGTGGTTTGATAGTTTTTGTTAATAGTGTTTCAGTCTATATACATATGTCGATGCCATTGGTCTTTTTGGTTTAAATGAAAATTCATTAGAATTTAAAAAAAACATTTTATTTTATACAAACTTGTAGATAGCTTTATTAAAATTATGTTTTGTTGACGCGAATGTATACTTTTAAATAATTCATTTAATTATTGTTCTATAACAAATAATATTTATTTCATTGGCATTTTTTATAATGATTTCCATTCCTATACTTTTATAATTTGCAGTGTTTCTTTGTGGTAAATTGTCTTACAACTGTCAGTTATATATGATTCTTAATAATGTTGGTAAAGCCTTGTTCACACTGTACATAATTATTTTCTTTTACATTGTACACCTATAATTTAAGGAATATATAAATATAATATATGTATTATGGTAATATTGATTACTTATTGTTATATTCGAAAATACTGTAAAACATCCTTATAGAATTTCTATTTTGAATTATTGTAATTGACGATGTCGCGGGACGTTCATTTTCATCAATGATAATTAAACAATCTTTTTTGAATACGCATGATATTACTTCTCAATTTGCCTGACACAGTAACAACATGATTAAGTGCTTGTTTAATCTAGTAGGAATATATTTTAGTTTCTTTTTTCTATTTACAATATCTTATAATATTTTGAAGTATTTTTACAACTTAATTCATGGACGAAAAAAATGAGTAGAAAGTATTTATAAACAAATAAGTAATCGAATTTATAAATTTCTTACCTATACACTATTATCATTGGGCCAATTATTATATATTGCAATATTTATTGTGTTGAATGTTTGTGAGCTAATGCTTCAATCTTTTCGAGCTTGAATTCGCCCTTTTCGCGTCCGCTTACAGCTTTTTACAGTTTCCTGTAAAACGCGATCACTCTCGTGGTGATTTTTAGAATGTAAGATTTTATAGACTTGTGGCACACTCTGTATATACATATATTTTGTAAAGCCAATTGTATATTTCATTCAGAATTCTTCTAGAATTTTTTTTTACACAAACTGTTACACAATGAAGAGCGAGAAAGATAATTTAATGTTAAACATAAGAATGATGTTAAAGTATCCGATGAAAGAATATGCTCAATAAGTGCATCATTTTTATTGAGACAATCGGGATAATACGCTATTGAAATAACAGTGGAAAAATTTAGTAGATTAACAAAATGTATGTCAATTGCTCAGAAACAATTTAAGACAGGCATGCACAATATTAATAAAAAAGAACCTAATAATCAGTTTGACACTGAGATATTTTCACCCAAATTATTTGAAGTGGAACAGCGCTTTCATTATGAAATTTTGGTCAGCATAATTGAAATATTCGTCTGTCACATACTCAAAATTAGTTCGCACGTCAATTAAAAATGAAGGACTTGTATTGAAGAACATTTTAAATTTTCAATGAATTACATATATACTACTCGCCCGCTATCGCGGGCTCGTCATTTTAATTGACATACTCAAATATACGTAGTATCTCCATAGTGTTTAATATGTTTACAACAAATTTTGTTTGGTAAATGGGCGTCGCTTTCAAACATTCTTATAGAATGCTAATGAATGCTGATGAACTTCGAACATATAGCTCGCAAACGTATGTATGCGAATGGGTAAAGTAAATTTAATTTATAACGAATATTACTTTCTTACTACCTTTTCGAAGTCCACTATCGTTAATAAAAAAAGCAGAGTATATTTTATCTAAAATTATTCTCCTTCTGTTTTTGACACAAATCGGTACACACTCAAGAGCGAGAAAGGTAATTTAATGTTAATCATAAGCCATGTTAAAGTATCCAAAGACACAATGAGCTCAAAAAGCGCAACATTTTTATTAAAACAGTTTACAATACTATTTTGATGTAAAGTGTGACCCTTTTGAAATCCACTATCATTAATAAAGGAGCACAAAATAATAATAAAAGTAAGAAACCCAAGTTTTAAATTTAAGCCCTTTTCAAGCGCCTTTCCTGTAAACAGCGCTTTCTAGAATGTCCATTTTTATAAATTTTTCAAGCACCCTTGTATATACATATATTTTGTTAAGCCAATAGGATATCTTATTTAAAATTCTTCTCGAACTGTTTTTAACACAAACCGGTACACACTCAAGAGCGAGAAAGGTAATTTAATGTTAAACATAAGGCGTGTTAAAGTATGCAAAGACACAATGAGATCAAAAAGCGCAACATTTTTATTAAGACAGTGTACAATACTATTTTGATGTAAAGTGTGACCTTTTTGAAATCCAGTATCGTTACTAAAGGAGCACAAAATAAAAGTAAAAGTAAAAAGCTCAAGTTTTGAATTGAAGCACCTTTCCTGTAAAAAGCGATCACTGGCATGACGCTTTTTAGAATGTCCGGTTTTATAAACTTTTAAAGCATCCCGGTATATACATATATTTTGTGAAGCCAATAGTATATTTTATTTGAAATTTTTCTCGAATTGTTTTTTACACAAATCGGTACACACTCAAGAGTGAGAAAGATAATTTAATGTTAAACATAAGTCGTGTTAAAGTATCCAAAGACACAATGAGATTAAAAAGCGCAGCATTTTTATTAAGACAGTTTACAATACTATTTTGATGTGAACGTGTAAAAGCCTGTCAATCTTTTCGAAGTTTACTCTCGTTAAGAAAAAAGCACAAAATAATAATAACAGTAAAAAGCCCAAGTTTTAAATTGAAGCCCTATTGAAGTGCCTTTCCTGTAAAAAACGCTTTTAAGAATGTCCACTTTTATAAACTTTTGAAGCACTCCTGTATATACATATATTTTGTTAAGCCAATAGGATATTTTATTTAAAATTCTTCTCGAACTGTTTTTGACACAAACCGGTACACACTCAAGAGCGAGAAAGGTAATTTAATGTTAAACATAAGTCATGTTAAAGTATTCAAAGACAAAAAGACGCAACATTTTCATTAAGACAGTTTACAATACTATTTTGATATGAACGTGTAATAGCCTATCAATTTTTCGAAATCCACTATCGTTAATGAAAAAGTACAAAATAATAGTAAAAGTAAAAAGCTCAAGTTTTAAATTTAAGCCCTATTGAAGCGCTTTTCCTGTAAAAAGCGATAACTGGCATGGCTTTTTAGAATGTCCGATTTTATTAACTTTTGAAGCGCCCCTGTATATACATATATTTTGTTAAACCAATAGGATATTTTATTTAAAATTCTTCTCGAACTGTTTTTCACATAAATCGTTACAGTCAAGAGCGAGAAAGGTAATTTAATGTTAAACATAAGTCGTGCTGAAGTATGCAAAGACACAATATCAAAAAGCGAAACATTTTTATTAAGACAGTGTACAATACTATTTTAATGTCAAAAGTGTAAAAGCCTGTCAACCTTTTTGAAATCCACTATCGTTAATAAAGGAGCACGAAATAATAATAAAAGCAAAATGCCCATGTTTTAAATTGAAGCGCCTTTCCTATAAAAAGCGATCACTGGCATGACGCTTTTTAGAATGTCTACATTTATACTACTTTGAAGCACCCAAGTATATACATATATTTTGTTAAGCCAATAGGATATTTTATTTAAAATTCTTCGTGAACTGTTTTTGACATAAACCGGTACACACTCAAAAGCGAGAAAGGTAATTTAATGTTTAACATAAGTCGTGTTAAATTATCCAAAGACACATTGAGCTCAAAAAGCGCTACATTTTTATTAAGACAGTGTACAATACTATTTTGATGTAAAGTGTGACCTTTTTGAAATCCACTATCATTAATAAAGGAGACCAAATGAAAATAAAAGTAAAAAGCCCAAGTTTTAAATTTAAGCCGTATTGAAGCGCCTTTCCTGTAAAAAAACGCTTTTTAGAATGTCCACTTTTATAAACTTTTGAAGCACCCCTGTATATATATATATATATTTTGTTAGGCCAATAGGATACTTTATTTAAAATTCTTCTCGAACTGTTTTTGACATAAACCGGTACACACTCAAGAGCGAGAAAGGAAATTTAATGTTAAACATAAGTCGTATCCAAAGAAACAATGAGCTCTCAAAAAGCGCAACCTTTTTATTAAGACAGTTTACAATACTATTTTGATGTGAACGTGTAAGAGCCTGTCAATCTTTTCGAAATCTACTCTCGTTAAGAAAAAAGCACAAAATAATAATAAAAGTAAAAAGCCCAAGTTTTAGATTTAAGCCCAATTGAAGCGTCTTTCCTATAAAAAAACGCTTTTTAGAATGTCCAGTTTTATAAACTTTTAAAGCATCCCGGTATATACATATATTTTGTGGAGCCAATTGTATATTTTATTTAAAATATTTCTGGAATTGTTTTTTACACAAACCGGTCCACACTCAAGAGCGAGAAAGGTAATTTAATGTTAAACATAAGTCGTGTTAAAGTATGCAAAGACACAATGAGATCAAGAAGCGCTACATTTTTATTAAGACAGTGTACAATACTATTTTGATGCGAAAGTGTGAAAGCCTGTCAACCTTATTGAAATCCACTATCGTTAATAAAGGAGCACATAATAATAATAAAAATAAAAAGCCCAAGTTTTAAATTGAAGCCCTTTTCCTGCAAAAACCGATCACTGGCATGACGCTTTTTAGAATGTCCACTTTTATACACCTTTGAAGCACTCCTGTATATACATATATTTTTTAACCCAATAGGATGTTTTATTTAAAATTCTTCTCGAACTGCTTTTAACAAAAACCGATACACACTCAAGAGCGAGAAAGATAATCTAATGTTAAACATAAGTCGTGTTAAAGTATGCAAAGACACAATGAGATTAAAAATCGCAACATTTTTATTAAGACAGTGTACAATACTATTTTGATGTGAAAGTGTAAAAGCCTGTCAACCTTTTTGAAATCCACTATAGTTAATAAAGGAGCACGAAATAATAATAAAAGTAAAAAGCCCAAGCTTTAAATTGAAGCCCTATTGAAGCGCTTTTCCTGTAAAAAGCGATCACTGGCATGACGCTTTTCAGAATGTCCACTTTTATAAACTTTTGAAGCATCCCTACATATATTTTTTTAAGCCAATAGTATATTTTATTTGAAATTCTACTCGAACTGTTTTTTTACAGAAACCGGTTCACACTCAAGAGCGAGAAAGGTAATTTAATGTTAAACATGTCATGTTAGAGTATCGAAAGAAACAATGAGCTCAGTGAGCGTAACATTTTCATTGAGACAATGTACAATACGATTCTGATGTTTGCGAATCTACTGTTGATACGAAAAAATTAAGTATTAAATTTAAACCCTGTTCAATCACGTTTCGAAGAATCACCAAATTGAAGACGTAATAAGCGACCACAAACATCCCCGCATCTAAACTTTCACATTCATACGTTAATTTTCAAAAAACTCTTCCTCCATTTTGTTTTTTTTTGACTTTGGAATCGTGATCGGCGACCCCCAAAACTCCCGTATTCTAAAATTTCACATTCATACGTCAATTTTCAAACAAATTTTCCACCCTTTTGTTTTTTTTGATATTTTGACTTTGGAATCGTGATCGGCGACCCCCAAAACCCCCGTATCTAAAATCTTACATTCATACGTCAATTTTCAAAAAAGTCTTTCGCCGTTTTGCTTTTTTTGATATTTTGACTTTGGAATCGTCATCGGCGACCCCCAAAACCCCCGTATCTAAAATTTTACATTAATACGTCAATTTTCTAAAAAATCTTTCGCCATTTTGTTTTTTTTGACATTTTGACTTTGGAATCGTGATCGACGACCCCCAAAGCCCCCGCATCTAAAATTTCACATTCATACGTCAATTTTCAAAAAATCTTCCGCCATTTTGTTTTTTTTTTGACATTTTGACTTTGGAATCGTGATCGGCGACCCCCAAAACCCCCGTATCTAAAATTTTACCTTCATACGTCAATTTTCAAAAAATCTTCCGCCATTTCGTTTTGTTTTGACATTTTGACTTTGGAATCGTGATCGGCGACCCCCAAAACCCCCGTATCTAAAATTTTACATTCATACGTCAATTTTCAAAAAATCTTCCGCCATTTTGTTTTTTTGTTGACATTTTGGCTTTGGAATCGTGATCGGCGACCCCCAAAACTCCCGTATCTAAAATTTTACATTCATACGTCAATTTTCAAAAAAAAATTTCGCCGTTTTGCTTTTTTTGATATTTTAACTTTGGAATCGTGATCGGCGACCCCCAAAACCCCCGTATCTAAAATTTTACATTAATACGTCAATTTTCAAAAAATCTACCGCCATTTTGTTTTTTTTTGACATTTTGACTTTGGAATCGTGATCGGCGACCCCCAAAACCCCCGTATCTAAAATTTTACATTCATACGTCAACTTTCAAAAAATCTTCCGCCATTTCGTTTTGTTTTGACATTTTGACTTTGGAATCGTGATCGGCGACCCCCAAAACCCCCGTATCTAAAATTTTACATTCATACGTCAATTTTAAAAAAATCTTCCGCCATTTTGTTTTTTTATGACATTTTGATTTTGGATTTGTGATCGGCGACTTAAGGCACCCTCGTATCTAAAATTTCAAATTTATACGTCAATTTTCAAAAAATCCTTCGGCAGTTTTTTTTTTTTTGACATTTTGACTTTCGAATCGTGATCGGCCACCCCCAAAACCCCCGTATATAAAATTTTACATTCATACGTTAATTTTCAAAAAAATCACCTGCCATTGTGTTTTTTATGACATTTTGATTTTGGAATCGTGATCGGCGACCCCCAAAACTCCCGTATCTAAAATTTTACATTCATACGTCAATTTTCAAAAAATCTTTTGCCATTTTGTTTTCTTTTGACATTTTGACTTTGGAATCGTGATCGGCGACCCCCAAAACCCCCGTATCTAAAATTTCACATTCATACGTCAATTTTCAAAAAAATCTTCCATTTTGTTTTTTTTTGACATTTTGACTTTGGAATCGTGATCGGCCACCCCCAAAACCCCCGTATCTAAAATTTTACATTCATACGTCAATTTTCAAAAAATTCTTACGCCATTTTGTTTTTTATGACATTTTGATTTTGGATTTGTGATCGGCGACTTAAGGCACCCTCGTATCTAAAATTTCAAATTCATACGTCAATTTTCAAAAAATCCTTCGGCAGTTTTGTTTTTTTTGACATTTTGACTTTCGAATCGTGATCGGCCACCCCCAAAACCCCCGTATATAAAATTTTACATTCATACGTTAATTTTCAAAAAAATCACCTGCCATTGTGTTTTTTATGACATTTTGATTTTGGAATCGTGATCGGCGACCCCCAAAACTTCCGTATCTAAAATTTTACATTCATACGTCAATTTTCAAAAAATCTTTTGCCATTTTGTTTTCTTTTGACATTTTGACTTTGGAATCGTGATCGGCGACCCCCAAAACCCCCGTATCTAAAATTTCACATTCATACGTCAATTTTCAAAAAAATCTTCCATTTTGTTTTTTTTTTTGACATTTTGACTTTGGAATCGTGATCGGCGACTCCCAAAACTCCCGTATCTAAAATTTTACATTCATCGTCAATTTTCAAAAAATCTTTTGCCGTTTTGTTTTCTTTTGACATTTTGACTTTGGAATCGTGATCCGCACCCCCAAAACCCCCGTATCTAAAATTTCACATTCATACGTCAATTTTCAAAAAAATCTTCCATTTTGTTTTTTTTGACATTTTGACTTTGGAATCGTGATCGGCCACCCCCAAAACCCCCGTATCTAAAATTTTACATTCATACGTCAATTTTCAAAAAATCCTTCCGCCATTTTCTTTTTTTTGACATTTTGAGTTTGGAGTCGTGATCGGCCACCCCCAAAACCCCCGTATCTAAAATTTTACATTCATACGTCAATTTTCAAAAAATCTTCCGCCATTGTGTTTCTTATGACATTTTGATTTTGGAATCGTGATCGGCGACCCCCAAAACCCCCGTATCTAAAATTTTACATTCATACGTCAATTTTCAAAAAATCTTCCACCATTTTGTTTTTTTTTTGACATTTTGACTTTGGAATCGTATCGGCGACCCCCAAAACCCCCGTATCTAAAATTTCACATTCATACGTCAATTTTCAAAAAAAATCTTCCATTTTGTTTTTTTTTGACATTTTGACTTTGGAATCGTGATCGGCCACCCCCAAAACCCCCGTATCTAAAATTTTACATTCATACGTCAATTTTCAAAAAATCTTCCGCCATTTTGTTTTTTTTGACATTTTGACTTTGGAGTCGTGATCAGCCACCCCCAAAACCCCCGTATCTAAAATTTTACATTCATACGTCAATTTTCAAAAAACCTTCCGCCATTGTGTATTTTATGGCATTTTGACTTTGGAATCGTGATCGGCGACCCCCAAAACCCCCGTATCTAAAATTTTACATTCACACGTCAATTTTCAAGAAATCTTCCGCCATTTTGTTTTTTTTTTGACATTTTGACTTTGGAATCGTGATCGGCGACCCCCAAAACTCCCGTATCTAAAATTTTACATTCGTACGTCAATTTTCAAAAAATTCTTACGCCATTTTGTTTTTTATGACATTTTAATTTTGGATTTGTGATTGGCGACCCCCAAAACCCCCGTATCTAAAATTTTACATTCACACGTCAATTTTCAAAAAATCTTCCGCCATTTTGTTTTTTTTGACATTTTGACTTTGGAATTGTGATCGGCGACCCCCAAAACTCCCGTATCTAAAATTTTACATTCATACGTCAATTTTCAAAAAACCTTCCGCCATTGTGTATTTTATGGCATTTTGACTTTGGAATCGTGATCGGCGACCCCCAAAACCCCCGTATCTAAAATTTTACATTCACACGTCAATTTTCAAGAAATCTTCCGCCATTTTGTTTTTTTTTTTGACATTTTGACTTTGGAATCGTGATCGGCGACCCCCAAAACTCCCGTATCTAAAATTTTACATTCGTACGTCAATTTTCAAAAAATTCTTACGCCATTTTGTTTTTTATGACATTTTAATTTTGGATTTGTGATTGGCGACCCCCAAAACCCCCGTATCTAAAATTTTACATTCACACGTCAATTTTCAAAAAATCTTCCGCCATTTTGTTTTTTTTTGACATTTTGACTTTGGAATTGTGATCGGCGACCCCCAAAACCCCCGTATCTAAAATTTTACATTCATACGTCAATTTTCAAAAAATCTTCCACCATTTTGTTTTTTTTTGACATTTTGACTTTGGAATCCTGATCGGCGACCCCCAAAACCCCCGTATCTAAAATTTTACATTCATACGTCAATTTTCAAAAAATTCTTACGCCGTTTTGATTTTTTTATGACATTTTGATTTTGGATTTGTGATCGGCGACTTAAGACACACTCGTATCTAAAATTTCACATTTATACGTCAATTTTCAAAAAATTCTTCGGCAATTTTGATTTTTTTTGACATTTCGACTTTGGATACGCAATCAATGATACCACAAAGACTCCCAAGTGCCGAATTTTACTTTAATCAGAAGAGAGAATTTAATTTCAGGTAGCTCCGCCCACTCTGCATGTATGCGTAATCGTTGTCATAAGGGCACATAAATGTTAAAAGCAATCCTTTTCCCCATTAAGGCGTACGCGTTCTGGAATTAACGTATTTTAATAATTCAAATATATAGTCATTAAAAGAACAATCAACCTGTATATCTATAAAAATGTTAAGTCAAGCGGGTGTATTATGTCGAGATTGAGATGCCGAATTTGTCGGACCGGATAAATTAATCTGATATTTTTTGCCCGACCGTAGTACATTGAATCATATCATATGCACATTGAATCTGTGACGTATTTCGGCCATTTTTCTTACGAAATCTGTCTGCAAACGAATTTGAAAGTGCTCGTGCCCTACATTGCGTGCGTTTGTCGATTCGAAATAAGCATTTAAGAGATGCCCAGAAGGCCGTTCTTTAACACTGCGGGTCTTGTTGGACCCTCGCAACCTTCAAAATTTCGTATTTCAATCTTAAAAGTGAATCTGTAGCTACAACTTGCTAGTTTGACGTTTCCCGAGATTTATTTTGATTGTCACGTAAATCGTCATGATGACGTAAGCCATTTTTCTGTTAAAACACCGAGTGCACGCTCCTCTTCAACGGGCGATATCTCTGCACACGCTCCACTTGGGAAGAAAAACTCTCCGTCGACCGGAAATTCAATGTCGCCCCTACCAACATGCCAAAAGACAGCCCTTAATTTCGCGTATCCAGAGAGGAGTTCTTTGCACAGTTTTGCCGTTTTTAGACGATTTTTGGGTCGTTTGGTTGCCATTGACTACTCAGCTATTATTATATATAACTAGCTAATACGGCAGGCCTTGAAGGCCCGCTATCGCCTCTTATTCCGCTTACAGTTGAGGTACCGCTCCCCCTTATTCTTCTAAATTTATTGCGGATTTTGTCTTTATTGCGTTTCAGTTTTTGAAACACCATATAATTCCGATATATAGCGAATAACTAAATATAATTGTGTTTTAGATGTTCAATATTGCTTAGTTGTTTTTATACGTCCCTGTATATAGTTTACAACTATGCAATATTTTATTCAGAATGCTTATAGGATGAAATGATTAATAATAGATTTAGTGATAATAGCAGTTTTTAAATTGAAAATGTTTAACGGCTGTCCATGAAATAAGATGTATTTTATCGTTTAATGTTATATTGACATTTTTCACATACTTTTCCTGTGCCTCACAGACGGTAGTTTTCACTCTATTTATAATTTTTCTACTATTATTGGTTTTTGTGCCTTGACTTGCCGATGATTTATTTCACGTTTGCCTAATTTATCTATAGTTTGAATTTTGTTTGTGGCTATAAAATTAGAATAATCTCGAAATCTGTGTTTTTCGCATCAGTTGGAAAATGTGGTTTGATAGTTTTTGTTAATAGTGTTTCAGTCTATATACATATGTCGATTCCATTGGTCTTTTTGGTTTAAATGAAAATTCATTAGAATTTAAAAAAAACATTTTATTTTATACAAACTTGTAGATAGCTTTATTAAAATTATGTTTTGTTGACGCGAATGTATACTTTTAAATAATTCATTTAATTATTGTTCTATAACAAATAATATTTATTTCATTGGCATTTTTTATAATGATTTCCATTCCTATACTTTTATAATTTGCAGTGTTTCTTTCTGGTAAATTGTATTACAACTGTCAGTTATATATGATTCTTAATAATGTTGGTAAAGCCTTGTTCACACTGTACATAATTATTTTCTTTTACATTGTACACCTATAATTTAAGGAATATATAAATATAATATATGTATTATGGTAATATTGATTACTTATTGTTATATTCGAAAATACTGTAAAACATCCTTATAGAATTTCTATTTTGAATTATTGGAATTGACGATGTCACGGGACGTTCATTTTCATCAATGATAATTAAACAATCTTTTTTGAATACGTATGATATTACTTCTCAATTTGCCTGACACAGTAACAACATGATTAAGTGTTTGTTTAATCTAGTAGGAATATATTTTAGTTTCTTTTTTCTATTTACAATATCTTATAATATTTTGAAGTATTTTTACAACTTAATTCATGGACGAAAAAAATGAGTAGAAAGTATTTATAAACAAATAAGTAATCGAATTTATAAATTTCTTACCTATACACTATTATCATTGGGCCAATTACTATATATTGCAATATTTATTGTGTTGAATGTTTGTGAGCTAATGCTTCAATCTTTTCGAGCTTGAATTCGCCCTTTTCGCGTCCGCTTACAGCTTTTTACAGTTTCCTGTAAAACGCGATCACTCTCGTGGTGGTTTTTAGAATGTAAGATTTTATAGACTTGTGGCACACTCTGTATATACATATATTTTGTAAAGCCAATTGTATATTTTATTCAGAATTCTTCTAGAATTTTTTTTTACACAAACTGTTACACAATGAAGAGCGAGAAAGATAATTTAATGTTAAACATAAGAATGATGTTAAAGTATCCGATGAAACAATATGCTCAATAAGTGCATCATTTTTATTGAGACAATCGGGATAATACGCTATTGAAATAACAGTGGAAAAATTTAGTAGATTAACAAAATGTATGTCAATTGCTCAGAAACAATTTAAGACAGGCATGCACAATATTAATAAAAAAAGAACCTAATAATCAGTTTGACACTGAGATATTTTCACCCAAATTATTTGAAGTGGAACAGCGCTTTCATTATGAAATTTTTGTCAGCATAATTGAAATATTCGTCTGTCACATACTCAAAATTAGTTCGCACGTCAATTAAAAATGAAGGACTTGTATTGAAGAACATTTTAAATTTTCAATGAATTACATATATACTACTCGCCCGCTATCGCGGGCTCGTCATTTTAATTGACATACTCAAATATACGTAGTATCTCCATAGTGTTTAATATGTTTACAACAAATTTTGTTTGGTAAATGGGCGTCGCTTTCAAACATTCTTATAGAATGCTAATGAATGCTGATGAACTTCGAACATATAGCTCGCAAACGTATGTATGCGAATGGGTAAAGTAAATTTAATTTATAACGAATATTACTTTCTTACTACCTTTTCGAAGTCCACTATCGTTAATAAAAAAAGCAGAGTATATTTTATCTAAAATTATTCTCCTTCTGTTTTTGACACAAATCGGTACACACTCAAGAGCGAGAAAGGTAATTTAATGTTAATCATAAGCCATGTTAAAGTATCCAAAGACACAATGAGCTCAAAAAGCGCAACATTTTTATTAAAACAGTTTACAATACTATTTTGATGTAAAGTGTGACCCTTTTGAAATCCACTATCATTAATAAAGGAGCACAAAATAATAATAAAAGTAAGAAACCCAAGTTTTAAATTTAAGCCCTTTTCAAGCGCCTTTCCTGTAAACAGCGCTTTCTAGAATGTCCATTTTTATAAATTTTTGAAGCACCCCTGTATATACATATATTTTGTTAAGCCAATAGGATATCTTATTTAAAATTCTTCTCGAACTGTTTTTAACACAAACCGGTACACACTCAAGAGCGAGAAAGGTAATTTAATGTTAAACATAAGGCGTGTTAAAGTATGCAAAGACACAATGAGATCAAAAAGCGCAACATTTTTATTAAGACAGTGTACAATACTATTTTGATGTAAAGTGTGACCTTTTTGAAATCCAGTATCGTTACTAAAGGAGCACAAAATAAAAGTAAAAGTAAAAAGCTCAAGTTTTGAATTGAAGCACCTTTCCTGTAAAAAGCGATCACTGGCATGACGCTTTTTAGAATGTCCGGTTTTATAAACTTTTAAAGCATCCCGGTATATACATATATTTTGTGAAGCCAATAGTATATTTTATTTGAAATTTTTCTCGAATTGTTTTTTACACAAATCGGTACACACTCAAGAGCGAGAAAGGTAATTTAATGTTAAACATAAGTCGTGCTGAAGTATGCAAAGACACAATGATATCAAAAAGCGAAACATTTTTATTAAGACAGTGTACAATACTATTTTAATGTCAAAAGTGTAAAAGCCTGTCAACCTTTTTGAAATCCACTATCGTTAATAAAGGAGCACGAAATAATAATAAAAGCAAAATGCCCAAGTTTTAAATTGAAGCGCCTTTCCTATAAAAAGCGATCACTGGCATGACGCTTTTTAGAATGTCTACATTTATACTACTTTGAAGCACCCAAGTATATACATATATTTTGTTAAGCCAATAGGATATTTTATTTAAAATTCTTCGTGAACTGTTTTTGACATAAACCGGTACACACTCAAAAGCGAGAAAGGTAATTTAATGTTTAACATAAGTCGTGTTGAATTATCCAAAGACACATTGAGCTCAAAAAGCGCTACATTTTTATTAAGACAGTGTACAATACTACGTACGTATTGAAGCGCCTTTCCTGTAAAAAAACGCTTTTTAGAATGTCCACTTTTATAAACTTTTGAAGCACCCCTGTATATATATATATTTTGTTAGGCCAATAGGATACTTTATTTAAAATTCTTCTCGAACTGTTTTTGACATAAACCGGTACACACTCAAGAGCGAGAAAGGAAATTTAATGTTAAACATAAGTCGTATCCAAAGAAACAATGAGCTCTCAAAAAGCGCAACCTTTTTATTAAGACAGTTTACAATACTATTTTGATGTGAACGTGTAAGAGCCTGTCAATCTTTTCGAAGTCTACTCTCGTTAAGAAAAAAGCACAAAATAATAATAAAAGTAAAAAGCCCAAGTTTTAGATTTAAGCCCAATTGAAGCGTCTTTCCTATAAAAAAACGCTTTTTAGAATGTCCAGTTTTATAAACTTTTAAAGCATCCCGGTATATACATATATTTTGTGGAGCCAATTGTATATTTTATTTAAAATATTTCTGGAATTGTTTTTTACACAAACCGGTCCACACTCAAGAGCGAGAAAGGTAATTTAATGTTAAACATAAGTCGTGTTAAAGTATGCAAAGACACAATGAGATCAAGAAGCGCTACATTTTTATTAAGACAGTGTACAATACTATTTTGATGAGAAAGTGTGAAAGCCTGTCAACCTTATTGAAATCCACTATCGTTAATAAAGGAGCACATAATAATAATAAAAATAAAAAGCCCAAGTTTTAAATTGAAGCCCTTTTCCTGCAAAAACCGATCACTGGCATGACGCTTTTTAGAATGTCCACTTTTATACACCTTTGAAGCACTCCTGTATATACATATATTTTTTAACCCAATAGGATGTTTTATTTAAAATTCTTCTCGAACTGCTTTTAACAAAAACCGATACACACTCAAGAGCGAGAAAGATAATCTAATGTTAAACATAAGTCGTGTTAAAGTATGCAAAGACACAATGAGATTAAAAATCGCAACATTTTTATTAAGACAGTGTACAATACTATTTTGATGTGAAAGTGTAAAAGCCTGTCAACCTTTTTGAAATCCACTATAGTTAATAAAGGAGCACGAAATAATAATAAAAGTAAAAAGCCCAAGTTTTAAATTGAAGCCCTATTGAAGCGCTTTTCCTGTAAAAAGCGATCACTGGCATGACGCTTTTCAGAATGTCCACTTTTATAAACTTTTGAAGCATCCCTACATACATTTTTTTAAGCCAATAGTATATTTTATTTGAAATTCTACTCGAACTGTTTTTTTACAGAAACCGGTTCACACTCAAGAGCGAGAAAGGTAATTTAATGTTAAACATGTCATGTTAGAGTATCGAAAGAAACAATGAGCTCAGTGAGCGTAACATTTTCATTGAGACAATGTACAATACGATTCTGATGTTTGCGAATCTACTGTTGATACGAAAAAATTAAGTATTAAATTTAAACCCTGTTCAATCACGTTTCGAAGAATCACCAAATTGAAGACGTAATAAGCGACCACAAACATCCCCGCATCTAAACTTTCACATTCATACGTTAATTTTCAAAAAACTCTTCCTCCATTTTGTTTTTTTTTGACATTTTGACTTTGGAATCGTGATCGGCGACCCCCAAAACTCCCGTATTCTAAAATTTCACATTCATACGTCAATTTTCAAACAAATTTTCCACCCTTTTGTTTTTTTTGATATTTTGACTTTGGAATCGTGATCGGCGACCCCCAAAACCCCCGTATCTAAAATCTTACATTCATACGTCAATTTTCAAAAAAGTCATTCGCCGTTTTGCTTTTTTTGATATTTTGACTTTGGAATCGTCATCGGCGACCCCCAAAACCCCCGTATCTAAAATTTTACATTAATACGTCAATTTTCTAAAAAATCTTTCGCCATTTTGTTTTTTTTGACATTTTGACTTTGGAATCGTGATCGACGACCCCCAAAGCCCCCGCATCTAAAATTTCACATTCATACGTCAATTTTCAAAAAATCTTCCGCCATTTTGTTTTTTTTGACATTTTGACTTTGGAATCGTGATCGGCGACCCCCAAAACCCCCGTATCTAAAATTTTACCTTCATACGTCAATTTTCAAAAAATCTTCCGCCATTTCGTTTTGTTTTGACATTTTGACTTTGGAATCGTGATCGGCGACCCCCAAAACCCCCGTATCTAAAATTTTACATTCATACGTCAATTTTCAAAAAATCTTCCGCCATTTTGTTTTTTTTTGACCTTTTGGCTTTGGAATCGTGATCGGCGACCCCCAAAACTCCCGTATCTAAAATTTTACATTCATACGTCGATTTTCAAAAAAAAATTTCGCCGTTTTGCTTTTTTTGATATTTTAACTTTGGAATCGTGATCGGCGACCCCCAAAACCCCCGTATCTAAAATTTTACATTAATACGTCAATTTTCAAAAAATCTTCCGCCATTTTGTTTTTTTTTGACATTTTGACTTTGGAATCGTGATCGGCGACCCCCGTATCTAAAATTTTACATTCATACGTCAACTTTCAAAAAATCTTCCGCCATTTCGTTTTGTTTTGACATTTTGACTTTGGAATCGTGATCGGCGACCCCCAAAACCCCCGTATCTAAAATTTTACATTCATACGTCAATTTTAAAAAAGTCTTCCGCCATTTTGTTTTTTTTTTTGATATTTTGGCTTTGGAATCGTGATCGGCGATCCCCAAAACTCCCGTATCTAAAATTTTACATTCATACGTTAATTTTCAAAAAAAAATTTCGCCGTTTTGCTTTTTTTGATATTTTAACTTTGGAATCGTGATCGGCGATCCCCAAAACCCCCGTATCTAAAATTTTACATTAATACGTCAATTTCCAAAAAAATCTTTCGCCATTTGTTTTTTTTTGACTTTTGACTTTGGAATCGTGATCGGCGACCCCCAAAACCCCCGTATCTAAAATTTTACATTCATACGTCAATTTTCAAAAAATCATCCGCCATTTTGTTTTTTTTTTGACATTTTGACTTTGGAATCGTGATCGGCGACCCTCAAAACCCCCGTATCTAAAATTTAACATTCATACGTCAATTTTCAAAAAAAATCTTCCGCCATTTTGCTTTTTTTGACATTTTGACTTTGGAATCGTGATCGGCGACCCCCAAAACCCCCGTATCTAAAATTTTACATTCATACGTCAATTTTCAAAAAATCTTCCGCCATTTTGTTTTTTTTTGACATTTTGACTTTGGAATCGTGATCGGCGACCCCCAAAACCCCCGTATCTAAAATTTTACATTAATACCTCAATTTTCTAAAAAATCTTTCGCCATTTTGCTTTTTTTGACATTTTGACTTTGGAATCGTGATCGGCGACCCCCAAAACCCCCGTATCTAAAATTTTACATTCATACGTCAATTTTCAAAAAATCTTCCGCCATTTTGTTTTTTTTTGACATTTTGACTTTGGAATCGTGATCGGCGACCCCCAAAACCCCCGTATCTAAAATTTTACATTCATACGTCAATTTTCAAAAAATCTTCCGCCATTTTGTTTTTTTTTTGACATTTTGGCTTTGGAATCGTGATCGGCGACCCCCAAAACTCCCGTATCTAAAATTTTACATTCATACGTCAATTTTCAAAAAAAAATTTTCGCCGTTTTGCTTTTTTTGATATTTTAACTTTGGAATCGTGATCGGCGACCCCCAAAACCCCCGTATCTAAAATTTTACATTAATACGTCAATTTTCAAAAAATCTTCCGCCATTTTGTTTGTTTTTGACATTTTGACTTTGGAATCGTGATCGGCGACCCCCAAAACCCCCGTATCTAAAATTTTACATTCATACGTCAATTTTCAAAAAATCTTCCGCCATTTCGTTTTGTTTTGACATTTTGACTTTGGAATCGTGATCGGCGACCCCCAAAACCCCCGTATCTAAAATTTTACATTCATACGTCAATTTTAAAAAAATCTTCCGCCATTTTGTTTTTTTTTTGATATTTTGGCTTTGGAATCGTGATCGGCGACCCCCAAAACTCCCGTATCTAAAATTTTACATTCATACGTTAATTTTCAAAAAAAATTTCGCCGTTTTGCTTTTTTTGATATTTTAACTTTGGAATCGTGATCGGCGATCCCCAAAACCCCCGTATCTAAAATTTTACATTAATACGTCAATTTCCAAAAAAATCTTTCGCCATTTGTTTTTTTTTGCCTTTTGACTTTGGAATCGTGATCGGCGACCCCCAAAACCCCCGTATCTAAAATTTTACATTCATACGTCAATTTTCAAAAAATCATCCGCCATTTTGTTTTTTTTTGACATTTTGACTTTGGAATCGTGATCGGCGACCCCCAAAACCCCCGTATCTAAAATTTAACATTCATACGTCAATTTTCAAAAAAAATCTTCCGCCATTTTGCTTTTTTTGACATTTTGACTTTGGAATCGTGATCGGCGACCCCCAAAACCCCCGTATCTAAAATTTTACATTCATACGTCAATTTTCAAAAAATCTTCCGCCATTTTTTTTTTTGACATTTTGACTTTGAAATCGTGATCGGCGACCCCCAAAACCCCCGTATCTAAAATTTTACATTCATATGTCAATTTTCAAAAAATTCTTCCCCGATTTTGTTTTTTTATGACCTTTTGATTTTGGATTTGTGATCGGCGACCTAACACACCCCCGTATCTAAAATTTCACACTCATACGTTAATTTTTCAAAAAAATCTTTCGCCATTTTGTTTTTTTGACATTTTGACTTTGGAATCGTGATCGGCGACCCTCAAAATCCTCGTATATAAAATTTTACATTCATACGTCAATTTTCAAAAAAATCTTTCGCCGTTTTGCTTTTATTGACATTTTGACTTTGGAATCGTGATCGGCGACCCCCAAAACCCCCGTATCTAAAATTTTACATTAATACCTCAATTTTCTAAAAAAATCTTTCGCCATTTTGTTTTTTTTGACATTTTGACTTTGGAATCGTTATCGGCGACCCCCAAAACCCCCGTATCTAAAATTTTACATTCATACGTCAATTTTCAAAAAATCTTCCGCCATTTTGTTTTTTTTGACATTTTGACTTTGGAATCGTGATCGGCGACCCCCAAAACCCCCGTATCTAAAATTTCACATTCATACGTCAATTTTCAAAAAAATCTTCCGCCATTTTGCTTTTTTTGACATTTTGACTTTGGAATCGTGATAGGCGACCCCCAAAACCCCCGTATCTAAAATTTTACATTCATACGTCAATTTTCAAAAAATCTTCCGCCATTTTGTTTCTTTTTGACATTTTGACTTTGGAATCGTGATCGGCAACCCCCAAAACCCCCGTATCTAAAATTTCACATTCATACGTCAATTTTCAAAAAAATCTTCCGCCCTTTTGTTTTTTTT
This sequence comes from Amphimallon solstitiale, assembly GCA_963170755.1. NCBI lineage: Eukaryota > Metazoa > Arthropoda > Insecta > Coleoptera > Scarabaeidae > Amphimallon > Amphimallon solstitiale. Next base: position 99,930,516 of record OY720677.1, on the reverse strand, counting down.
GACATTTTGACTTTGGAATCGTGATCGGCGACGTAAGACACCCCCGTATCTAAAATTTTACATTCACACGTCAATTTTCAAAAAATCTTCCGCCATTTTGTTTTTTTTGACATTTTGGCTTTGGATTCGTGATCGGCGATCTAAGACACCCCCGTATCTAAAATTTCACATTCATACGTCAATCTTCAAAAAAATCTTACGCCATTTTGTTTTTTTTTGACATTTTGACTTTGGAATCGTGATCGGCGACCCCCAAAACCCCCGTATCTAAAATTTTACATTCATACGTCAATTTTCAAAAAATATTCCTCCATTTGGTTTTCCTTTGACATTTTGGCTTTGGAATCGTGATCGGGGACCCCCAAAACCCCCGTATTTAAAATTTCACATTCATACGTCAATTTTCAAAAAAAATCTTCCGCCATTTTGTTTTTTTTTTGACATTTTGATTTTGGATATGTGATCGGCGACCTAACACATCCCCGTATCTAAAATTTTACATTCATACGTCAATTTTCAAAAAAATCTTTCGCCATTTTGTTTTTTTTTTGACATTTTGACTTTGGAATCGTGATCGGCGACCCCCAAAACCCCCGTATCTAAAATTTTACATTCATACGTCGATTTTCAAAAAAATCTTTCGCCATTTTGCTTTTTTTGACATTTTGACTTTGGAATCGTGATCGGCGACCCCCAAAACCCCCGTATCTAAAATTTCATATTCATAAGTCAATTTTCAAAAAATCTTCCGCCATTTTGTTTTTTTTTGACATTTTGACATTGGAATCGTGATCGGCGACCACCAAAACCCCCGTATCTAAAATTTTACATTCATACGTCAATTTTCAAAAAATATTCCGCCATTTTGTTTTTTTTTGACATTTTGACTTTGGAATCGTGATCGGCGACCCCCAAAACCCCCGTATCTAAAATTTCATATTCATACGTCAATTTTCAAAAAAATCATGCGCCATTTTGTTTTCTTATGACATTTTAATTTTGGATTTGTGATCGGCGACCTAACACACCCTCGTATCTAAAATTTCACATTTATACGTCAATTTTCAAAAAATCCTTGGGCTATTTTGCTTTTTTTTGACATTTCGGTTTGGATACGTGATCAATGACACCACAAAGACTCCCAAGTGCCGAATTTTACTTTAATCAGAAGAGATAAATTAATTTCAGATAGCTCCGCCCACTCTGCATGTATGCGTAATCGTTGTCATAAGGGCACATAAATGTTAAAAGCAATCCTTTTCCCTATTAAGGCGTACACGTTCTGGAATTAACGTATTTTAATAATTCAAATATATAGTCATTAAAAGAACAATCAATCTGTATATCTATAAAAATGTTAAGTCAAGCGGCGGGTGTATTATGTCGAGATTGAGATGCCGAATTTGTCGGACTGGATAAATTAATCTGATACTTTTCGTGGGACCGTAGTACATTGAATCACATGCACATTGAATCTGTGACGTATTTCGGCCATTTTTCTTACGAAATCTGTCTGCAAACGAATTTGAAAGAGCTCGTGCCCTTGTTTGCGTGCGTCTGTCGACTCCAAATAAGCATGTGAGAGATCCCGAGAAGGCCGTTCTTTAACACCTCGGGTCTTGTTGGACCCTCGCAACCTTCAAAATTTCGTATTTCAGTCTTAAAAGTGAATCTGTAGCTACAACTTGCTAGTTTGACGTTTCCCGAGATTTATTTTGCTTGTCACGTGAATCGTCATGATGACGTAAGCCATTTTTCTGTTAAAACACCGAGTGCACGCTCCTCTTCAACGGGCGATATCTCTGCACACGCTCCACTTGGGAAGAAAAACTCCCCGTCGACCGGAAATTCAATGTCGCCCCTACCAACATGCCAAAAGACAGCCCTTAATTTCGCGTATCCAGAGAGGAGTTCTTTGCACAGTTTTGCCGTTTTTAGACGATTTTCGGGTCGTTTGGTTGCCATGGGCTACTCCGCTTTTAGTATATATAACTAGCTAATACGGCAGGCCTAGAAGGCCCGCTGCCGCCTCTTATTCCGCTTACAGTTGAGGTACCGCTCCCCCTTATTCTTCTAAATTTATTGCGGATTTTGTCTTTATTGCGTTTCAGTTTTTGAAACACCATATAATTCCGATATATAGTGAATAACTAAATATAATTGTGTTTTAGATGTTCAATATTGTTTTGTTGTTTTTATACACCCCTGTATATAGTTTACAACTATGCAATATTTTATTCAGAATGCTTATCGGATGAAATGATTAATAATAGATTTAGTGATAATAGCAGTTTTTAAATTGAAAATGTTTAACGGCTGTCCATGAATTAAGATCGCGGGCTCGTCATTTTAATTGACATACTCAAATATACGTAGTATCTCCATAGTGTTTAATATGTTTACAACAAATTTTGTTTGGTAAATGGGCGTTGCTTTCAAGCATTCTTATCGCATGCTAATGAATGCTGATGAACTTCGAACATATAGCTCGCAAACATATGTATGCGAATGGGAAAAGTAAATTTAATTTATAAAGTATGTTACTTTCTTACTACCTTTTCGAAGTCCACTATCGTTAATAAAAAAGCAGAGTATATTTTATCTAAAATTATTCTCCTTCTGTTTTTGACACAAATCGGTACACACTCAAGAGAGAGAAAGGTAATTTAATGTTAATCATAAGTCATGTTAAAGTATCCAAAGACACAATGAGCTCAAAAAGCGCAACATTTTTATTAAAACAGTTTACAATACTATTTTGATGTAAAGTGTGACCCTTTTGAAATCCACTATCATTAATAAAGGAGCACAAAATAATAATAAAAGTAAGAAACCCAAGTTTTAAATTTAAGCCCTTTTCAAGCGCCTTTCCTGTAAACAGTGCTTTCTAGAATGTCCATTTTTATAAATTTTTGAAGCACCCCTGTATATACATATATTTTGTTAAGCCAATAGGATATCTTATTTAAAATTCTTCTCGAACTGTTTTTAACACAAACCGGTACACACTCAAGAGCGAGAAAGGTAATTTAATGTTAAACATAAGTCGTGTTAAAGTATGCAAAGACACAATGAGATCAAAAAGCGCAACACTTTTATTAAGACAGTGTACAATACTATTTTGATATAAAGTGTGACCTTTTTGAAATCCACTATCGTTAATAAAGGAGCATAAAATAAAAGTAAAAGTAAAAAGCCCAAGTTTTAAATTGAAGCACCTTTCCTGTAAAAAGCGATCACTGGCATGACGCTTTTTAGAATGTCCGGTTTTATAAACTTTTAAAGCATCCCGGTATATACATATATTTTGTGAAACCAATTGTATATTTTATTTAAAATTTTTCTGGAATTGTTTTTTACACAAACCGGTACATAGTCAAGAGCGAGAAAGGTAATTTAATGTTAAACATAAGTCGTGTTAAAGTATGCAAAGACACAATGAGATCAAGAAGCGCAACATTTTTATTAAGAGAGTGTACAATACTATTTTGATGTGAAAGTGTAAAAGCCTGTCAACCTTTTCGAAATCCACTATCGTTAATAAAAGAGCACATAATAATAATAAAAGTAAAAAGCCCAAGTTTTAAATTTAAGCCCTTTTGAAGCGCCTGCCCCGTAAAAAGCAATCACTGTCATGACTTTTTAGAATGTCTACCTTTATAAACTTTTGAAGCACCCCTGCATATACATATATTTTGTTAAGTCAATAGGATATTTTATTTAAAATTCTTCTCGAACTGTCTTTAACACAAACCGGTACACCCTCAAGAGCGAGAAAGGTAATTTAATGTTAAACATAAGTCGTGTTAAAGTATGCAAAGACACAATGACATCAAAAAGCGCAACGCTTTTATTAAGACAGTGTACAATACTATTTTGATGCGAAAGTGTAAAAGCCTGTCAACCTTTTTGAAATCCACTATCGTTAATAAAGGAGCACATAATAATAATAAAAGTAAAAAGCCCAAGTTTTAAATTGAAGCCCTATTGAGCGCCTTTCCTGTAAAAAACGCTTTTAAGAATATCCACTTTTATAAACTTTTGAAGCACTCCTGTATATACATATATTTTGTTAAGCCAATTGGATATTTTATTTAAAATTCTTCTCGAACTGTTTTTGACACAAACCGGTACACAGTCAAGAGCGAGAAAGGTAATTTAATGTTAAACATGTCATGTTAAAGTATTCAAAGACAAAAAACGCAACATTTTCATTAAGACAGTTTACAATACTATTTTCATATGAACGTGTAATAGCCTATCAATATTTTCGAAATCCACTATCGTTAATGAAAAAGTACAAATTAATAATAAAAGTAAAAAGCCCAAGTTTTAAATTGAAGCCCTATTGAAGCACTTTCCTGTAAAAAACGCTTTTTAGAATGTCCACTTTTATAAACTTTTGAAGCACCTCTGTATATATATATATATATATATATATATATTGTTAGGCCAATAGGATATTTTATTTAACATTCTTCTCGAACTGTTTTTGACATAAACCGGTACACACTCAAGAGCGAGAAAGGTAATTTAATGTTAAACAAAACTCGTGTTAAAGTATCCAAAGACACATTGAGATCAAAAAGCGCAACATTTTTATTAAGACAGTGTACAATACTATTTTGATGTAAAGTGTGACCCTTTTGAAATCCACTATCATTAATAAAGGAGCACAAAATGAAAATAAAAGTAAAAAGCCCAAGTTTTAAATTGAAGCGCCTTTTATTTTATTTAAAAATTTTCTCGAATTGTTTTTTACACAAACCGGTACACACTCAAGAGCGAGAAAGGTAATTTAATGTTAAACATAAGGCATGTTAAGGTATCCAAAGACTCAATGAGTTCAAAAAGACCAACATGTTCATTAAGACAGTTTTCAATACTATTTTGATGTGAAAGTGTAAAAGCCTGTCAACCTTTTCAAAATCCACTATCGTTAATAAAGGTGCACGAAATAATAATAAAAGTAAAAAGCCCAAGTTTTAAATTTAGGCCCTATTGAAGCGCCTTTCCTGTAAAAAAACGCTTTTTAGAATGTTCACTTTCATAAACTTTTGAAGCACCCCTGTATATATATATATATTTTGTTAGGCCAGTAGGATACTTTATTTAAAATTCTTCTCGAACTGTTTTTGACATAAACCGGTACACACTCAAGAGCGAGAAAGGTAATTTAATGTTTAACATAAGTCGTGTTAAAGTATCCAAATACACATTGAGATCAAAAAGCGCAACATTTTTATTAAGACAGTGTACAATACTATTTTGATGTAAAGTGTGACCTTTTTGAAATCCACTATCGTTAATAAAGGAGCCCAAATGAAAATAAAAGTAAAAACCCCCAGTTTTAAATTGAAGCGCCTTTTATTTTATTTGAAATTTTTCTCGAATTGTTTTTTACACAAACCGGTACACACTCAAGAGCGAGAAAGGTAATTTAATGTTCAACATAAGTCATGTTAAAATATCCAAAGAAACAATGAGCTCTCAAAAAGCGCAACCTTTTCATTAAGACAGTTTAAAATACTATTTTGCTGTGAACGTGTAAGAGCCTGTCAATCTTTTCGAAGTCTACTCTCGTTAAGAAAAAAGCACAAAATAATAATAAAAGTAAAAAGCCCAAGTTTTAGATTTAAGCCCAATTGAAGCGTCTTTCCTATAAAAAACTCTTTTTAGAATGTCCAGTTTTATAAACTTTTAAAGCATCCCGGTATATACATATATTTTGTGAAGCCAATTGTATATTTTATTTAAAATATTTCTGGAATTGTTTTTTACACAAACCGGTACACACTCAAGAGCGAGAAAGGTAATTTAATGTTAAACATAAGTCGTGTTAAAGTATGCAAAGACACAATGAGATCAAGAAGCGCTACATTTTCATTAATACAGTGTACAATACTATTTTGATGCGAAGGTGTGAAAGCGTGTCAACCTTATTGAAATCCACTATCGTTAATAAAGGAGCACATAATAATAATAAAAATAAAAAGCCCAAGTTTTAAATTGAAGCCCTTTTCCTGTAAAAAGCGATCACTGGCATGATGCTTTTTAGAATGTTCACTTTTATACACCTTTGAAGCCCTCCTGTATATACACATTTTGTTAACCCAATAGGATGTTTTATTTAAAATTCTTCTCGAACTGTTTTTAACACAAACCGATACACACTCAAGAGCGAGAAAGGTAATCTAATGTTAAACATAAGTCGTGATAAAGTATGCAAAGACACAATGAGATTAAAAAGCGCAACATTTTTATTAAGACAGTGTACAATACTATTTTGATGTGAAAGTGTAAAAGCCTGTCAACCTTTTTGAAATCCACTATAGTTAATAAAGGAGCACGAAATAATAATAAAAGTAAAAAGCCCAAGTTTTAAATTGAAGCCCTATTGAAGCGCCTTTCCTGTAAAAAGCGATCACTGGCATGACGCTTTTCAGAATGTCCACTTTTATAAACTTTTGAAGCATCCCTACATATATTTTTTTAAGCCAATAGTATATTTTATTTGAAATTCTACTCGAACTGTTTTTTTACACAAACCGGTTCACACTCAAGAGCGAGAAAGGTAATTTAATGTTAAGCATTAAGTTAGAGTATCGAAAGAAACAATGAGTTCAGTGAGCGTAACATTTTCATTGAGACAATGTACAATACGATTCTGATGTTTGCGAATCTACTGTTGATACGAAAAAATTAAGTATTAAATTTAAACCCTGTTCAATCACGTTTCGAAGAATCACCAAATTGAAGACGTAATAAGCGACCACAAACATCCCCGTATCTAAACTTTCACATTCATACGTCAATTTTCAAAAAACTCTTCCGCCATTTTGTTTTTTTTTGACATTTTGACTTTGGAATCGTGATCGGCGACCCCCAAAACTCCCGTATTCTAAAATTTCACATTCATACGTCAATTTTCAAAAAAATCTTCCACCCTTTTGTTTTTTTTGATATTTTGACTTTGGAATCGTGATCGGCGACCCCCAAAACCCCCGTATCTAAAATCTTACATTCATACGTCAATTGTCAAAAAAATCTTTCGCCGTTTTGCTTTTTTTGATATTTTGACTTTGGAATCGTCATCGGCGACCCCCAAAACCCCCGTATCTAAAATTTTACATTAATACGTCAATTTTCTAAAAAATCTTTCGCCATTTTGTTTTTTTTGACATTTTGACTTTGGAATCGTGATTGGCGACCCCCAAAGCCCCCGTATCTAACATTTCACATTCATACATCAATTTTCAAAAAATCTTCCACCATTTCGTTTTGTTTTGACATTTTGACTTTGGAATCGTGATCGGCGACCCCCAAAACCCCCGTATCTAAAATTTTACATTCATACGTCAATTTTCAAAAAAATCTTCCGCTATTTTGCTTTTCTTGACATTTTGACTTTGGAATCGTGATCGGCGACCATCAAAACCCCCGTATCTAAAATTTTACATTCATACGTCAATTTTCATAAAATCTTCCGCCATTTTTTTTTTTTGACATTTTGACTTTGGATTCGTGATCGGCGACCCCCAAAACCCCCGTATCTAGAATTTTATATTCATACGTCAATTTTCAAAAAATTCTTCCGCTATTTTGTTTTTTTATGACATTTTAACTTTTGGAATCGTGATCGGCGACCCCCAAAACCCCCGTATCTAAAATTTTACATTAATACGTCAATTTTCAAAAAAATCTTTCGCCATTTTGTTTTTTTTGACTTTGGAATCGTGATCGGCGACCCCCAAAACCCCCGTATCTAAAATTTTACATTCATACGTCAGTTTTTAAAAATCTTCCGCCATTTTGTTTTTTTTTGACATTTTGACTTTGGAATCGCGATCGGCGACCCCCAAAACGCCCGTATCTAAAATTTTACATTCATACGTCAATTTTCAAAAAAATCTTCCGCCATTTTTCTTTTTTTGACATTTTGACTTTGGAATCGTGATCGGCGACCCCCAAAGCCCTCGTATCTAAAATTTCACATTCATACGTCAATTTTCAAAAAATCTTCCACCATTTCGTTTTGTTTTGACATTTTGACTTTGGAATCGTGATCGGCGACCCCCAAAACCCCCGTATCTAAAATTTTACGGTCATACGTCAATTTTCAAAAAATCTTCTGCCATTTTGTTTTTTTTTGACATTTTGACTTTGGAATCGTGATCGGCGACCCCCAAAACCCCCGTATCTAAAATTTTACATTCATGTCAATTTTCAAAAAATTCTTCCACGATTTTGTTTTTTTATGACCTATTGATTTTGGATTTGTGATCGGCGACCTAACACCCCCGCATCTAAAATTTCACACTCATACGTCAATTTTCAAAAAAATCTTTCGCCATTTTGTTTTTTTTGACATTTTGACTTTGGAATCGTGATCGGCGACCCCCAAAACCCCCGTATCTAAAATTTCACATTCATACGTCAATTTTCAAAAAATCTTCCACCATTTCTTTTTGTTTTCACATTTTGACTTTGGAATCGTGATCGGCGACCCCCAAAACCCCCGTATCTAAAATTTTACGGTCATACGTCAATTTTCAAAAAATCTTCTGCCATTTTGTTTTTTTTTGACATTTTGACTTTGGAATCGTGATCGGCGACCCCCAAAACTCCCGTATCTAAAATTTCACATTCATACGTCAATTTTCTGAAAAATCTTTCGCCATTTTGTTTTTTTTGACATTTTGACTTTGGAATCGTGATCGGCGACCCCCAAAACCCCCGTATCTAAAATTTCACATTCATACGTCAATTTTCTGAAAAATCTTTCGCCATTTTGTTTTTTTGACATTTTGACTTTGGAATCGTGATCGGCGACCCCCAAAACCCCCGTATCTAAAATTTCACATTCATACGTCAATTTTCTAAAAAATCTTTCGCCATTTTTTTTTTTGACATTTTGACTTTGGAATCGTGATCGGCGACCCCCAAAACCCCCGTATCTAAAATTTTACATTCATACGTCAATTTTCAAAAAATCTTCCGCCATTTTGTTTTGACATTTTGGCTTTGGAATCGTGATCGGCGACCCCCAAAACCCCCGTATCTAAAATTTCACATTCATACGTCAATTTTCAAAAAAATCTTCCGCCATTTTTTTTTGGCATTTTGACTTTGGAATCGTTATCGGCGACCCCCAAAACCCCCGTATCTAAAACTTTACATTCATACGTCAATTTTCAAAAAAATCTTTCGCCGTTTTGCTTTTTTTGACATTTTGACTTTGGAATCGTGATCGGCGACCCCCAAAGCCCTCGTATCTAAAATTTCACATTCATACGTCAATTTTCAAAAAATCTTCCACCATTTCGTTTTGTTTTGACATTTTGACTTTGGAATCGTGATCGGCGACCCCCAAAACCCCGTATCTAAAATTTTACATTCAAACGCCAATTTTCAAAAAAATCTTCCGCCATTTTGCTTTTTTTTACATTTTGACTTTGGAATCGTGATCGGCGACCCCCAAAACCCCGTATCTAAAATTTTACATTCAAACGCCAATTTTCAAAAAAATCTTCCGCCATTTTGCTTTTTTTTACATTTTGACTTTGGAATCGTGATCGGCGACCCCCAAAACCCCGTATCTAAAATTTTACATTCAAACGCCAATTTTCAAAAAAATCTTCCGCCATTTTGCTTTTTTTTACATTTTGACTTTGGAATCGTGATCGGCGACCCCAAAACCCCCGTATCTAAAATTTTACATTCCTACGTCAATTTTCAAAAAAATCTTTCGCCATTTTGTTTTTTTTGACATTTTGACTTTGGAATCGTGATCGGCGACCCCCAAAACTCCCGTATCTAAAATTTCATAAAATACGTCAATTTTCAAAAAAATCTTCCGCCGTTTTGTTTTTGTTGAGATTTTGACTTTAGAATCGTGATCGGCGACCCCCAAAACCCCCGTATCTAAAATTTCACATTCATACGTCAATTTTCAAAAATCTTCCGCCATTTTGTTTTTTTTTGACATTTTGACTTTGGAATCGTGATCGGCGACCTCCAAGACCCCCGTATCTAAAATTTTACATTAATACGTCAATTTTCTAAAAAATCTTTCGCCATTTTGTTTTTTTTGACATTTTGACTTTGGAATCGTGATCGGCGACTCCCAAAACCCCCGTATCTAACATTTTACATTCATACGTCAATTTTCAGAAAAATGTTTCGCCGTTTTGCTTTTTTTGACATTTTGACTTTGGAATCGTGATCGGCGACCATCAAAACCCCCGTATCTAAAATTTTACATTCATACGTCAATTTTCAAAAAATCTTCCGGCATTTTGTTTTTTTTTGACATTTTGGCTTTGGAATCGTGATCGGCGACCCCCGTATCTAAAATTTTACATTCATACGTCAATTTTCAAAAAAAAATCTTTCGCCGTTTTGCTTTTTTTGATATTTTAACTTTGGAATCGTGATCGGCGACCCCCAAAACCCCCGTATCTAAAATTTTACATTAATACGTCAATTTTCAAAAAAATCTTTCGCCATTTTGTTTTTTTTGACATTTTGACTTTGGAATCGTGATCGGCGACCCCCAGAACCCCGTATCTAAAATTTTACATTCATACGTCAATTTTCAAAAAATCTTCCGCCATTTTGTTTTTTTTTGACATTTTGACTTTGGAATCGTGATCGGTGACCCCCAAAACCCCCGTATCTAAAATTTTACATTCATACGTCAATTTTCAAAAAAATCTTCCGCCATTTTGCATTTTTTGACATTTTGACTTTGGAATCGTGATCGGCGACCCCCAAAACCCCCGTATCTAAAATTTTACGGTCATACGTCAATTTTCAAAAAATCTTCTGCCATTTTGTTTTTTTTTGACATTTTGACTTTGGAATCGTGATCGGCGACCCCCCAAAACCCCCGTATCTAAAATTTTACACTCATACGTCAATTTTCTAAAAAATCTTTCGCCATTTTGTTTTTTTTGACATTTTGACTTTGGAATCGTGATCGGCGACCCCCAAAACCCCGTATCTAAAATTTCACATTCATACGTAAATTTTCTAAAAAATCTTTCGCCATTTTGTTTTTTTTGACATTTTGAATTTGGAATCGTGATCGGCGACCCCCAAAACCCCCGTATCTAAAATTTTACATTCATACGTCAATTTTCAAAAAATCTTCCGCCATTTTGTTTTGACATTTTGGCTTTGGAATCGTGATCGGCGACCCCCAAGACCCCCGTATCTAAAATTTCACATTCATACGTCAATTTTCAAAAAAATCTTCCGCCATTTTTTTTTGACATTTTGACTTTGGAATCGTTATCGGCGACCCCCAAAACCCCCGTATCTAAAACTTTACATTCATACGTCAATTTTCAAAAAAATCTTTCGCCGTTTTGCTTTTTTTGACATTTTGACTTTGGAATCGTGATCGGCGACCCCCAAAGCCCTCGTATCTAAAATTTCACATTCATACGTCAATTTTCAAAAAATCTTCCACCATTTCGTTTTGTTTTGACATTTTGACTTTGGAATCGTGATCGGCGGCCCCCAAAACCCCGTATCTAAAATTTTACATTCAAACGCCAATTTTCAAAAAATCTTCCGCCATTTTGCTTTTTTTTACATTTCGACTTTGGAATCGTGATCGGCGACCATCAAAACCCCCGTATCTAAAATTTTACATTCATACGTCAATTTTCAAAAAATCTTCCGGCATTTTGTTTTTTTTTGACATTTTGACTTTGGAATCGTGATCGGCGCCCCCAAAACCCCCGTATCTAAAATTTTACATTCATACGTCAATTTTCAAAAAAATCTTCCACCCTTTTGTTTTTTTGATATTTTGACTTTGGAATCGTGATCGGCGACCCCAAAAACCCCCGTATCTAAAATTTTACATTAATACCTCAATTTTCAAAAAAAATCTTTCGCCATTTTGTTTTTTTTGACATTTTGACTTTAGAATCGTGATCGGCGACCCCCAAAACCCCCGTATCTAAAATTTCACATTCATACGTCAATTTTCAAAAATCTTCCGCCATTTTGTTTTTTTTTTGACATTTTGACTTTGGAATCGTGATCGGCGACCTCCAAGACCCCCGTATCTAAAATTTCACATTCATACGTCAATGTTCAAAAAATCTTCCGGCATTCTGTTTTTTTTTGACATTTTGACTTTGGAATCGTGATCGGCGACCCCCAAAACCCCCGTATCTAAAATTTTACATTCATACGTCAATTTTCAAAAAAATCTTTCGCCGTTTTGCTTTTTTTGACATTTTGACTTTGGAATCGTGATCGGCGACCCCCAAAGCCCCCGTATCTAAAATTTTACATTCATACGTCAATTTTCAAAAAATCTTCCACCATTTTGTTTTTTTTGACATTTTGACTTTGGAGTCGTGATCGGCGACCCCCAAAACCCCCGTATCTAAAATTTTACATTGATACGTCTATTTTCAAAAAAATCTTTCGCCATTTTGTTTTTTTTACATTTTGACTTTGGAATCGTGATCGGCGACCCCCAAAACCCCCGTATCTAAAATTTTACATTCATACGTCAATTTTCAAAAAATCTTCCGCCATTTTGTTTTTTTTTGACATTTTGACTTTGGAATCGTGATCGGCGACCCCCAAAACCCCCGTATCTAAAATTTTACATTGATACGTCAATTTTCAAAAAATCTTCCGCCATTTTGTTTTTTTTTGACATTTTGACTTTGGAATCGTGATCGGTGACCCCCAAAACCCCCGTATCTAAAATTTTACATTAATACGTCTATTTTCAATAAATCGTCCGCCATTTTGTTTTTTTTTGACATTTCGACTTTGGAATCGTGATCGGCGATCCCCAAAACCCCCGTATCTAAAATTTTACATTCATACGTCAATTTTCAAAAAATTCTTACGCCATTTTGTTTTTTTTGACATTTTAATTTTGGATTTGTGATCGGCGACCTAAGATACCCCCGTATCTAAACTTTCACACTCATTAGTGAATTTTCAAAAAATCTTCCGTCATTTTGTTTTTTTTTTGACATTTTGACTTTGGAATCGTGATCGGCGACCACCAAAACCCCCGTATCTAAAATTTTACATTCATACGTCAATTTTCAAAAAAATATTCCGCCATTTTTTTTTTTTTTTGACATTTTGACTTTGGAATCGTGATCGGCGACCCCCAAAACCCCCGTATCTAAAATTTTATATTCATACGTCAATTTCAAGAAATTTGTTTTTCTATGACATTTTGATTTTGAATTTGTGAACGGCGACTTAAGACACCCTCGTATCTAAAATTTCACATTTATACGTCAATTTTCAAAAAATCCTTCGGCCATTTTGTTTTTTTTTGACATTTCGATTTGGATACGCGTTCAATGACACCACAAAGACTCCCAAGTGCCGAATTTTACTTTAATCAGAAGAGAGAAATTAATTTCAGATAGCTCCGCCCACCATGAATGTATGCGTAATCGTTGTCATAAGGGCACATAAATGTTAAAAGCTATCTTTTTCCCCATTAAGGCGTACGCGTTCTGGAATTAAAGTATTTTAATAATGCAAATATATAATCATTAAAAGAACAATAATCAACCTGTATATCTATAAAAATGTTAAGTCAAGCGGATGTATTATGTCGAGATTGAGATGCCGGACCCGATATAAATTAATCTGATACCCGACCGTAGTACATTGCATCACATGCACAATGAATCTGTGACGTATTTCGGCCATTTTTCTGACCAAACCCTTCTGCAAACGAATTTGAAAGTGCTCGTGCCCTACATTGCGTACGTTTGTCGACTCGAAATAAGCATGTAATTGATTCCGAGAGGGCCCTTCTTCAAGACCCCGGTCCTAGTTGGACCGTCGCAACCTTCAAAATTTCGTATTTCACACTTAAAAGTGAATCTGTGGACACAATTGAGTTTCCCTGCTAGTTTGACGTTTGTTCGGGATATTTTGATTGTCACGTGCATCGTCATGATGACGTAAGCCATTTTGCTGTTAAAACACCGTATGCACGCTCCTCTTCAACGGGCGATATCTCTGCACACGCTCCACTTGGGAAGAAAATCTCTTCGACGTCCGGAAATTCAATGTCGCCCCTACCAACATGCCAAAGGGCAGCTTTTAATTTGGCGTATCCAGAGAGGAGTTGCCCGCCCCGTGCACCCAATTTTCGTCCATTTTTCGGGCGTTTGGTTGCCATTGACTACTCAGCTTTTAGTATATATAACTAGCTAATACGGCAGGCCTTGAAGGCCCGCTGCCGCCTCTTATTCCGCTTACAGTTGAGGTACCGCTCCCCCTTATTTTTCTAAATTTATTGCGGATTTTGTCTTTATTGCGTTTCAGTTTTTGAAACACCATATAATTCCGATATATAGCGAATAACTAAATATAATTGTGTTTTAGATGTTCAACATTGCTTAGTTTTCTTTATACTCCCCTGTATATATTTTAGAACTATGCAATATTTTATTCAGAATGCTTATCGGATGAAATGATTAATAGTGTAATAGTGTAGCAGTTTTTAAATTTAAAATGTTTAACGGCTGTCCATGAAATAAGATGTACTTTATCGTTTAAAGTTATATTGACATTTTTCACATACTTTTCCTGTGCCTTCACAGTCGGTAGTTTTCACTCTATTTTGAATTTTTCTACTATTATTGGTTTTTGTGCCTTGATTTGCCGATGATTTATTTCACGTTTGCCTAATTTATCTATAGTTTGAATTTTGTGGATGTAAAATTAGAACAATCTCGAAATCTATGTTTTTTGCATCAGTTGGAAATGTGGTTTGATAGTTTTTGTTAATAGTGTTTCATTCTATATATGTCGATTCCATTGGTCTTTTTGGTTTAAATAAAAGTTCAGTAGAAATTTTAAAAAAACATTTTATTTTATACAAACTTGTAGATAGCTTTATTAGATGTTTTATTGACGCGAATGTATACTTTTAAATAATTCATTATTACAAATTGATAGTTTCTTCTATAACAAATAATATTTATTTCATTGGCACTTTTTATAATGATTTCCATTCCAATACTTTTATAATTTGCATTGTTTCTTTGTGGTAAATTGTATTACAACTGTCAGTTATGTATGATGTTTAATAATGTTGGTAAAGCCTTGTTCACACTGTACATAATTATTTTCTTTTGCATTGTACACCTACAATTTAAGGAATATATAGATATAATATATGTATTATGGTAATATTGATTTCTTATTGTTATATTCGAAAATACTCCTTAATCCTCATAGAACTTGTATTTTGAATTATTGTAATTGACGATGTCGCGGGAGGTTCATTTTCATCAATGATAATTAAACAATCTTTTTTGAATACGTGTGATGTTACTTCTCAATTTGCCTGGCACAGTAACAACATGATTAAGTGCTTGTTTAATCTGATAGGAATATATTTTAGTTTCCTTTTTCTATTTACAATATCTTATATTTTGAAGTATTTTTACAACTTAATTCATGGACGAAATGACTCCAGTCATGTATCGATAATTGCTAAAAATGAGTCGAAAGTGTTTATAAACAAATAAGGAATCGAATTTATAAATTTCTTACCTATACACCATTATCATTGGGCCAATTATTATATATTGCAGTACATATTGTGTTGAATGTTTGTGAGCTAATGCTTCAATCTTATCGAGCTTGAATTCGCCTTTTTCGCGTCCGCTTACAGCTTTTTTACAGTTTCCTGTAAAACGCGATCACTCTCATGGTGGTTTTTAGAATGTACGATTTTATAGACTTTTGGCGCACCCTGTATATACATATATTTTGTAAAGCCAATTGTATATTTCATTTAGAATTCTTCTAGAATTTCTTTTACACAAACTGGTACACATTGAAGAGCGAGAAAGATAATTTAATGTTAAACATAAGAATGATGTTAAAATATCCGAAGAAACAATATGCTCAGTAACTGCATCATTTTCATTGAGACAATTGGGATAATACGCTATTGAAATAACAGTGGAAAAATTTAGTATATTAAGAAAAAGTATGTCAATTGCTCAGAAACAATTTAAGATAGGCATGCACAATATTAATAAAAAAAAGACCTAATAATCAGTTTGACACTGAGATATTTTCACCCAAATTATTTGAAGTGAAACAGCGCTTTCATTACGAAATTTTGGTCAGCAGATTTGAATTATTCGTGTGTCATACTCAAAATTAGTTAGCACGTTAATTAAAAATGAAGGACTTGTATTAAAGAACATTTTAAATTTTCACTCAATTACATTATTAGTCGTACTGTTCTCTCTCTAATGGTAGAAAGGCTATTGTGTATACTACTCGCCCGCTATCGCGGGCTCGTCATTTTAATTGACATGCTCAAATATACATAGTATCTGCATAGTGTTTAACATGTTTATAACAAATTTTATTTGGTAAATGGGCGTCGCTTTCAAACATTCTTATAGAATGCTAATGAATGCTGATGAACTTCAAACATATAGCTCGCAAAAATATGTATGTGAATGGGTAAGGTAAATTTAATTTATAAAGTATACTACTTTCTTACTACCTTTTCGAAGTCCACTATCATTAATAAAAGAGCACAAAATAATAATAAAAGTAAAAAGCCCAAGTTTTAAATTGAAGCCCTATTGAAGCACCTTTTCTGTAAAAGCGATCACTGGCATCACGCTTTTGAGAATGTCCACTTTCATAAACTTTTGAAGCACCCCTACATATATTTTGTTAAGCCAATAGTATATTATATTTAAAATTCTTCTCGAACTGTTTTTTACACAAACTGGTACACACTGAAAAGCGAGAAAGGTAATTTAGTGTTAAACATAAGTCATGTTAAAGTATCGAAAGAAACAATGAGCGCAACATATTCATTGAGACAGTGTACAATACGATTGTGATGTTTGCGAATCTACTATCGTTAAGAAAAAATGCAGTATTAAATTTAAGCCATGTTCAATTACGTTTCGACGAATCGCCAAATTGAAGACGTAATAAGCGATCACAAACACTCCCGTACCTAAAATTTCACATTCATACGTCAATTTTCAAAAAACTTGTTAGCCATTTTGATTTTTTTGATATTTTGACTTTGGAATCACGATCGGCGACCCCCAAAACCCCCGTATCTAAAATTTCACATTCATATGTTAATTTTCAAAAAACTGGTCCGGCATTTTGATTTTTTTGACATTTTGACTTTGGAATCATGATCGGCGACCCCCAAAACCCCCGTATCTAAAATTTCACATTCATACGTCAATTTTCAAAAAACTGGTCCGCCATTTTGATTTATTTTGACATTTTGGCTTTGGAATCATGATCGGCGACCCCCAAAACCCCCGTATCTAAAATTTCACATTCATACGTCAATTTTCAAAAAACTTCGGCCATTTTGTTTTTTTTTGACATTTTGACTATGGATTCGTGATCGGCGACCTAAGACACCCCCGTATCTAAAATTTCACATTCATACGTCAATTTTCAAAAAACTGGTCCGGCATTTTGATTTTTTGACATTTTGACTTTGGAATCATGATCGGCGACCCCCAAAACCCCCGTATCTAAAATTTCACATTCATACGTCAATTTTCAAAAAACTGGTCCGCCATTTTGATTTATTTTGACATTTTGGCTTTGGAATCATGATCGGCGACCCCCAAAACCCCCGTATCTAAAATTTCACATTCATACGTCAATTTTCAAAAAACTTCGGCCATTTTGTTTTTTTTTGACATTTTGACTTTCGATTTGTGATCGGCGACCTAAGACACCCCCGTACCTAAAATTTCACATTCATACGTCAATTTTCAAAAAACTTCCGCCATTTTGTTTTTTTTTGACATTTTGACTTTCGATTTGTGATCGGCGACCTAAGACACCCCCGTACCTAAAATTTCACATTCATACGTCAATTTTCAAAAAACTTCCGCCATTTTGTTTTTTTTTGACATTTTGACTTTGGATTCGTGATCGGCGACCTAAGACACCCCCGTATCTAAAATTTCACATTCATACGTCAATTTTCAAAAAACTTCGGCCATTTTGTTTTTTTTTTGACATTTTGACTTTCGATTCGTGATCGGCGACCTAAGACACCCCCGTATCTAAAATTTCATTATTAATAAATAATAATTATTTAAATAATTATTTCGTAGGGCACGTAAATGTTAAAAGCAATATTTTTTCCCTTAAGAAAACGACATACCCGTTTTAGAATTATTGTATTTTAAATGGAATTTATAATAATTAAGAAAAAATCATGCTGTATATGTGAATGATTATTTCATCGACCGGGAAAATTATGTCGAGCAGTCCGGCGTCATGTCTTATAAATTGCCGGTAAAATACACGAAATAAATACACAACATCTCATTCGAAAAAAAAATATTTTGCCCCGGCCTGGGTTCGAACCGGACCCGGCAAAGTCATTGTATTAAGAAGCCGCCAATCTTGTGCATCGGGCTATCGACCTATATGTAAATAGTTTGTTCAACTGCCATATTTATATGTAAGCTTGACTCTATGTTGAAATCTGAAATATTTTTTTTAAATCTCAGAGAAAATAGACGTGTAATCTTCAAAAGAATACGTTTAAATTGCGTCCAGATAATTAATTTAGTATCTTGTCCTTGTCCTATATTATGTGTGTTTATTTGCCATGAATCTATTCTGACGTTAATAATTAAAAGCAATCCTTTTACTCATTAAGGAAACTGGACATATGCGTATTTTAAAATTCAAATTTGTAATCATTAAAAGATATCAGCCTGTATGTAAAAATGTTAAGTCAAGCTACCGATTTATAATACACGGGCCAGTGCACATGAATGTATATGTGTGTACATAACATGTTATGAGCATTGCAATTGATTTATTGTGTACATTCATTTGTGACGTATTTCAGCCATTTTTCGAGTGCATGAAGAGTTTAAATTCCTTGTCCTATCAATACCGCATCTGTATCAAGCTGGAATAAGCATGGAAACGCTTCCTAAAACGATATTATTTTAAATTTCAAGTCGTTTTCCTCTCGAAAAATCGTCAGAGCTTGGAATTTCATGCTTAAAAGTCAATGTTTGGAAATATTTAGTCCACCTGTCAGATTTGCGAAAAGTCAATTTTGTGTTTAGTCCTCGTTTTTATTTACGTAAATGGGCTTTCTTTAGGCACGTCATGGCTTAATTTCGCGTGTTTTGAAAAATTCGACGGAACGTATATTTTAATTGCTCACGCGTCCCTCGACCTTAAAATATGCTTTCGAGCGCGTTGAAAAGCAGAAAGTGCGGGCTTTTTAACCGTACTTTTCCCTATACGTGTTCTAGATTCGTCTCGGATGAGATACCTTCAGAAAATCGTGCACGTCGAAAACGCAACGTTTAAATTTGTCCGTAAATATCCGGCGATCGGACAGAGCTATAAAGGCGAAATTTTTACGGTAATTAGCTCGGACTTTCCCCTTCACGGGACCATCGGTCCGGACGCGCTACCTATACGGGGTGTTGCACAATTTCGAGAAACATCATCCGTTGCACGGTCCTATCTCTATCCCGTATTTACTCCCGTGAGAGACAAGGTATCACCTTCAGCTATTAGTAAGGAGAATAAGTACTTTACATACAGGGTGTCCCACCGGGAACCAAATCGATCTATATATGGAAAACCACACATAGGAAAATTTTTAAAATTTGGGGGCGTGCGAAAGTCGATGGGGGCAACTCGGCTAAAATATTTTCAAGATGGCGGCACTTCCGGTTATACAGGAAGTAGATGTCAACTTTCTTATTTCAAATGGAATACCCTGTGTATTATTGCATTTTTGGAATCTACACAAGATTCTAGGCTAATTTTATGTATCACGTCCTATACCTAAGTCTAACTGTTTTTGACTTATTTAATTTTTTACGTGAAAAATGACGTTTGCAGCATCTAAAATAATTAATATTTTTTCCCATAAGGAAGCCCTTATTATTCAATTTGGACTAGAGTCCTTGTTGAGAAAGACCTACTGAAATAGTTTTTTTATAATATTTTGAAAACTTTTAGTACAGGGTGTTTAAAAAATATGATTAAAAATTAAATTGAAAAAAATGCCAAAAATCAATTTTTTCAAATGGAAACCCCCAATTTTTATAATTTTATTTAATTTAGCATTAAAAAATAGTGTAAGTTTGTGTAAGGTTATCTATGCAAAAAATTTTTAGTTTTCGAAATATTGCCAATTTAATATTTCTATTCGGAAATTTTGCTGCGTGAATTTTAAATTCAGTTTCTCTTAGTTGGCTTTGGCGGCATTGACAATCAAATGCTAAAGAAATGTATGACGCTGTCATTATTTGAGAAGTATTATTAATTATTATGCCAGGGCGCTTAAATTACACAAACGAAGATTATTTAAACCTAATTATTATTTATGGAGAATGTAACAAAGTTATATCAAGAACATGTGACACATTTTCTATTCGATATCCGCAAAAACAGAAGCCATCACAATGTACCGTTAAACAAATTATAGAAAATTTCAAGAACTTTGGATCCGTCAAAGCAATGGTGCAAAGAAATAAACCTCTCGTTAATAATGAAAATATCGAAATTGCTATTTTGGGATATTTCGTCGCTAATCCAACAATGTCTGTAAGACAAGCTGCATTGGAGTCAGGATTATCAAAATCAACAGTTCACAGAATATTACGCAAACATAAATTTCGTCCATATGCATTTTCCATAGTCCACCATCTAAAAGAAACTGATTTTCCAAGACGAGTGGCGTTCTGTGAGTTTATTACAACTTGGGCGCAAGGAAACAATTTTTTTTTTGGACAATATCATTTGGACAGACGAAGCGAAATTTACAAAAAACGGTGCATTTAATCGACATAATTCCCATTATTGGAGTGATTCGAATATACACGTGTTTAGAGAGCAGAATTTTCAAGATTCCTGGCAATTTAATGTTTATTGTGCGATAAGAAACGATGGCGTCGTGGCACTACACTTTTATCAAGAAAATTTAAATGGTAAGTTAGAAATTTTAGAATATTTCTAGGTAAAAATGTGCTTATTAACTTACAGGTGAGGGCTACTTGAACATTTTACAGAATTTAGAAACCGACTATTTGGACAATTTGCCGCTCGCCGTTCGTAGAAACCTCTTTTACCAACATGATGGCGCACCTCCACATGGCAGCTACCTCATTGACAATTTTTTGCAAAATGCTTTTGTTGATCGATGGATAGCCAACAACGGTCCTTTCCTTTGGCCAGCCCGCTCCCCAGATCTTGCAGTGCTCGATTTTTTTATTTGGGGTACAATCAAAAATCGAGTGTATAACACTCCCATAACAACCATGGAAGATTGTATGCAGCGCGTGAGGCATGAATTTGCAAGTTTAACACCCGAGTCAATAAGGAAAGCGACTCATGAACAACTGTTGCTTAGATGCCAAAAGTGTCTGGAAGTTCAAGGACGTCAGTTTGAACATTTATTGAAAAAATAATTATGCTGTTCTCTTTAAATTAAACAATAATAATATTCTGTGAACTGTTGATTTTGATAATCTTGACTCCAATGCAGCTTGTCTTACAGACATTGTTGGATTAGCGACGAAATATCCCAAAATAGCAATTTCGATATTTTCATTATTAACGAGAGGTTTATTTCTTTGCACCATTGCTTTGACGGATCCAAAGTTCTTGAAATTTTCTATAATTTGTTTAACGGTACATTGTGATGGCTTCTGTTTTTGCGGATATCGAATAGAAAATGTGTCACATGTTCTTGATATAACTTTGTTACATTCTCCATAAATAATAATTAGGTTTAAATAATCTTCGTTTGTGTAATTTAAGCGCCTTGGCATAATAATTAATAATACTTCTCAAATAATGACAGCGTCATACATTTCTTTAGCATTTGATTGTCAATGCCGCCAAAGCCAACTAAGAGAAACTGAATTTAAAATTCACGCAGCAAAATTTCCGAATAGAAATATTAAATTGGCAATATTTCGAAAACTAAAAATTTTTTGCATAGATAACCTTACACAAACTTACACTATTTTTTAATGCTAAATTAAATAAAATTATAAAAATTGGGGGTTTCCATTTGAAAAAATTGATTTTTGGCATTTTTTTCAATTTAATTTTTAATCATATTTTTTAAACACCCTGTACTAAAAGTTTTCAAAATATTATAAAAAAACTATTTCAGTAGGTCTTTCTCAACAAGGACTCTAGTCCAAATTGAATAATAAGGGCTTCCTTATGGGAAAAAATATTAATTATTTTAGATGCTGCAAACGTCATTTTTCACGTAAAAAATTAAATAAGTCAAAAACAGTTAGACTTAGGTATAGGACGTGATACATAAAATTAGCCTAGAATCTTGTGTAGATTCCAAAAATGCAATAATACACAGGGTGTTCCATTTGAAATAAGAAAGTTGACATCTACTTCCTGTATAACCGGAAGTGCCGCCATCTTGAAAATATTTTAGCCGAGTTGCCCCCATCGACTTTCGCACGCCCCCAAATTTTAAAAATTTTCCTATGTGTGGTTTTCCATATATAGATCGATTTGGTTCCCGGTGGGACACCCTGTATGTACGTAAAGTTTATATCTTTAAATAGAAATGAATTAATAATAATAATAATAATAGTAATAATAATATATTTTTTTTCATAAATTCGGAAGTGAACATCGACACGTCAATAAACATACATACGGGATGCAAACATTAAAAACAAATGTATAAACATCAACATATCAAATATTACAAATAATCAAATAAATAAAATTACAAATATTAATTTAAGTATTCATTTACACTATAAAAACAGTTTTATTGAAATGCTGTTTTAATTTATGCTTTAAAATCGCGGATAACCCAGCGCTTTTTAAATAATCTAGAAGCCTGTTGTAGAAAATAGTAGCTCTGTATCGAGGGCTCCCCTCAAAGTGACAGGTCCGATGAGGGCGTGAACTAAATGACCCCACAACATTATCTACATGGCCGGCCACATGCACAGTAGACGTTCGCATAGTAAGAAACGATTTAAACAAGTCATATGTAACACCTCTAATACCCAAAGCATACCGATAGAACCACCGGCCATCTGCCTATAGGGAATTGTATGCAGTACACATTTATATGTACATATATGTATCTAGTCCTACCGTTTATCAGAAGCGTTGTCTATGCCGACGCTAGGGATCGACAGTCAACCGCGTCAGTCGTGTCTTGACTGCGGTGGAGTATACTCATAGTTGGTCGAACTTGCAAAAATACGCAAATTCTTGCTGTCTGCATCTTTAGGGTTTAGAATTATTTAGAGCTCAGTTTTTTTTCTGTTTTTTTACCGATATTCATTTACGTATTTACTATGCCGTTAGTTTATAGTAAAGAAGAAAAAATAAATATTATTAAATGGTATTACTCATCTCAAGGAGGTACGCAAGAAGTGATTGGTCGTTTTGTTTTTTCGTTTCCTGATCGTCCAGTTCCCTGCCGTCGGACGATACTAGATATCATACATCGTTTTGAAAAGTCGGGCTGCATTAATGGATGTTCGAAATGCTATCAGAGTAATTTCCATCCTATTTCGGAGGAAAGAATAGAGAAGGAAGTCAGTGTATGCGCCTTTGTAGAATCAAGTGAGCCCTGCTCTAGCCGCCAAATTTCTGAACAATTAGGTATTCCAAAAACCACAGTTAGGCGTATATTACACAAAAAGAAATATAAGTGTTATAAGGTTAGAAAAAATCAAGAAATATTCCCAGATGACCAGTTTAGACGTCTCGAATTTTGTGAGGCTATTAGAGAAAAATGTGATAATGATGATAATTTTACACGAAATATTTTGTTCACTGACGAATCAACATTTTCCCTTCACAAACGCCATAATCCATCTGCCGTTCGCTACTGGTCTCAGAAAAACCAACATTTGAGCAGGGATGTCAACACTCAATATCCACAGAAACTAAATGTCTGGGCAGGAATCTTAGGGGATCACATCATAGGGCCATTTTTCCTAAACGGAACATTAAATGCGCAGTCATATTTACAATTACTGCAAAATCATATTGTTCCTGCAGTGCGTGACCTTGCTGTAAACTTTAATGATATTTGGTTTCAGCAAGATGGCTGCCCAGCTCATAATGCCAGAATAGTACAAGAATGTCTTTCATTGCATTTTCCACATACCATTAGCACTAGATGTAATATTTCTTGGCCGCCTAGATCCCCTGACTTAACGCCATGTGATTTTTTCCTTTGGGGATATTTGAATGAAACCATTTATGTACACCAGAATGAAAGACCCCGCACATTAGATGATTTACGAATGCGAATTACACAACTCTGTAATAGTATTTCACCTGTAACTCTCTCTAATGTACGTAGAGAATTTTACAACAGACTGGGCTACTGTGAGGCAAACAATGGAGGCTTGTTTGAAAGAGATATTTATTAGCCTCTAGAATTCTATTTTATTTTCTCTAGAATTTTTTTTGTTTGACATCAATTATTACTTTTTGAACGTTTTTTAATTTCTCCATGTTGCTTCCTTTTTAGAATTATTTTTCTTATTTTCTCTTGGTTTAGTAATTTGCAATTTAATTTTATTTAACTAGGTACATTCAGAATCACTAGTTACTACTTCTTTGGAATCTCAAACCTTCGTTTTCATTACAAATCTACTACTAATATTTCTACAACACGAAACATTATGCCGATGATTGATTCTTACAAATATCTACGAAATGAAATGGCAATATCTGTGTCATATTTAAAGATTAAATATGCTTTATCGACGGATGTGTATTTATTTCTTTTTACGCCACAAATTATTATTGCCGGTACGTAGATATATACGTAGGCGTATATAAATGTGTACTGCATACAATTCCCTATAGGCAGATGGCCGGTGGTTCTATCTGTATAATTTATTCAATAAGATGGAGTGATCCAGAATGTCTAAAGCCCAACTCAAGTCAACGAAGATTCCTCCAGCCTTTATTTTTTTGTCTAGTTGTTCATAGACATAGATTAAACTCAGATATAAATCATCTTGAATGGACCTACCAGGAACAAATCCAAAGTGTAAAAAGGAAATAAAATTGTTATTAGTCATGTACTGAACTAACCTTACGTAAACAGCCTTTCCAAAAATCTTTGAGAAAGCAGATATTAAAGAAATTGGTCTGTAGTTTTCGACAGTCCAACGATCGCCCTTCTTGTTTTAGTAATTGAGAAGCTTTCTTAATTCTATACAGATCATACAAATCCAAAACATCCTGTGCATGCTTTCTAAAATCTTCACCATATCAAGGTAATTGACTGTCACAATTTATTCAAATTTTATTCAAAGGAAAATCAAAATTAAACAAAAAAGTTTTGTGGAATATCTCATACTTATTATTAGATCCTGCACAAAGAGCCAAATCGGCCCAAACTTCCCTACTTATCATCTCCTGAAAACTTACAATATTTTCCATATTAAAGAATAGGCGAAAGGTGTATTTAAAAGAGCTGAAAATGGTGATCAGAAATTAGGGAATCACGATTCATAGACAAAGAAAACCTAGAGTCGTATTCGGAAAATATATTATCGATGATTGTATTGGTGGTCTCAGTAACCTGCGTCGGGGAATCCATAAGGAGTCCCAGCCCAAACGAGAAAAACAAATTCAGCAGGCTGCGTGACTCAGTGGTCCCGTCCCAAGTCAACATTAACGTCTCCACAAATTAGTACAGAACCATGCTTACTGAAAATTGCATTCAAGAGTTCATATAACCTTTCAACAAACTCAATTACATTCCCGCAGGTGATCGATAAACACAAACTACAATAATCCTTAATTCACCAAGCTTAACGCGTGCACAACAATACTCAAACCCCCGATCAAACGTTTCAACAAAACCCTCACACATTTATTTAACATATACGCTTTTTTATTATTTGCGGTACTTCAAGAAAATTGTTTTTGCTTGTTAATAATTGAATTTTCTAAGTTGCTATTCTTCTTCAGTTCAAAGATGTTTTGCAGAGCTTCACGTTGAACCAGTGGCGCTAGTCGGTTGTATTAAAAAAGGTATGGCTTTATCTAATACTGAAATCTTCCCATATAATTTGTTGTATCGCTATATTTAAACAAATGATGTGGCCGCGGTTTCGACAAACATGGCTATTAACGAACACAGTATTGAATGAGACACAAAATTATGTTAAAATTAGTGTTAGGCGGTAATTATAAAGTAGGGGGAATATATGGGATAACACACAATACATTATAACAGTTATTAGTTAATTATAGGGAAAACCAGAAATTAGAAATTTGAGGTAAATTAAAAATTTAAATACAGCAGGTAAACAGAGGTGTATATATCAAATCGGTGTGGTCGTTAAGTAAAAGATTATCAAACAAATTGCAGGAGGCTTTATATATTTCTAGGGGCCTCTAGGAGGTTTAATTTCTCACCCTTCTCGGCAAAGTGTAAGATTTTTACAAAAGCATTAATTGTTGTTATTCTCTTTTATACGGACCGCAAACGCAGACTTAGGGCATTCATTGTTACATTCTTTAAAATGTTCTTTAATTGTAGACTATAATAGAAAAAAATTAGATTTTATAAAGAACGAAAATTTTATAGTAATGAAAACAGACCCCATCAAACGATTTCAATTAGACATTAAAAACAAACTTAAGGATTGTAATGTCCTTTTTACTGATTGGGAAAAACAAACTAATTACAATGAATACAAAAACCCCTCGCTTGTATGGTCTAATGAAATTACAAAGATACTATCCTGATTAGACCAGTGGTCTCATACATAGGTTGTCCTAGTAGATTACTTGCTGTTAAACTTAATTCTATATTCAGTTATTTTATAAAATTTAAGGATAAACGCTCTGTTAAAAACTCAATCGAACTAGCCAATACATTAAAAACCACTACAATTCCGAACAAAGCAAAACTAATATCAGAGTAGACGTCACTAATATGTTTGCGAATATACCACCTAAAGAATGTTTATCACTAATGAACAAACAGAAGGGGGTTGGCTATGGGATCGCCCATTATCCCTTTTCTAGCAGAGATTTGTATGTCTAATATTGTGAATATTATTTTAAATTCCCATTTAGGTATTTTTTGGACCTTAAAATTACCCAATCTGATACCCTGCTTAGCTTTAATATTTTTTGAAAACCTACCTTTTCAGATGCTTGCATACCGAGCGAATCACGACATCCCTTATTCCACAAACTAGCAGCTTTCCACTCTATGATGCATAGGGCGGTATCATTACCGTTATCAACACAAAATTTCAACCAAGAAATGGATGTTATTAAACAAATTGCATACAATATTCCCCCAAAACTACTCTCCATATGGTTCCTACAAAAGAGGTGAAAGTACAGACGAGCCGAGTTGTGTGCCCAGGCTCGGTCGGAATCGGCTGAAGGTCTGGCTGCCCGTAGAGCACGGTGGCGCAAATGGTGCCCCTCTACGTGAAAGTCCCACAAGAAACACGCATGAACAAGGATCTGCCCAACAACTCCAAATGACCCACTCCACCAGACATGTTGCTGAGAACATTTCTCAGCCCATACTGGAAGAGCTGAAAGGCAAGCGTCGAACTAAATGGACGGAACCCCCCATGAATCAGTGTATTATTCGATGCTACCTTTTAATAATGGAAACAGTTAAACAGCCCTATGTCCAGGAATTGTACCAGATGGTGACAGAATAGTTCCCAGAACTAAAAACAAAAAAAAACCCCGCAAAATCTAGTAGATCAAAGAAGGGCCTTAATGTTAAGCGACAGAATACCTGCAGAGATAATGGAACAGCTAAAATCAGAAGTTAAGCGAGAACTGGGCTAGTAGGACGAAGAAGGGGACCCTAATAACACAGCTGAAACTGAAGACTCTGGAATAGTAATTACTGCTAATGAAGATCCCAGTGTAATAGCAAAGAAAGAAATGGAACACATGCTTGACAGGTTTTACTATATGTACAAAGGTACTGATCCAGTGAGAAGACCATCACTACCTAAGTTAAAAATCAATAAGGCAATAGCCAATGCAACACACTTAATTGACGGAATAATTCCATATAAATTAACGAAAGGGATGACAATCACAAATCTCCAAACACTCATATATGCCGGAGCGGCAACAGTATGCAGCCATGTTGGACGCGGGATATCACACACACAAACACGCAATAACGATAAGAGACCACCAAAGCAGTACAGTCCAAAATGGCAAACACGATTAGAAAGGAGGGCACTAGATCTTAGGGCACAAATCGGAAAACTCACCCAAATTAACAACTCTCAAACAATAGCTAAAGTACAACGACAAATTAATAGAATCATCAACAAATACACCAATGATATCGACAAAACCGCACGGGAAATCCTTGACAGGTTAAAGCAGAAATTGGCGGTCACATCAAAAAGGTTGGCACGATACAAGAAATGCTATAACAGAAAATAGGACAATAAGAAAAGAACTTCAGTCTGAGTCAGAGAAACTTCTATCGAAAATTGAGAAAGAATGACATACCACAAGAAGATCCTCAAACTACCCTGATAAAAAAGGAATACAAACTTTCTGGTCTGGCGTATGCAATGCCGAATACACGCACAGAGCAACCAAAGTAATAAGTGACATCCGAAGCAAAGCAACCAACATAAAAACAATGTACCGAACAGAGATAACTCCAACGGAAGTAGGAAACGCTTTAAGAGGAACTCAAAATTGGAAAGCGTCAGGACCTGACGCGAGCCTCAGATGATGCCAGACTTTCTGAGGAAGGGAACAACCTTCTTACTACCAAAGACGAATGTTCCACTACCAGCTCCCGATAAATACAGACCAATCACATGTCTGTCCACTCTCTATAAACTGCTAACAACAATCGTAAAGAATAAAATATACGACCACCTCACCAGAAATAAAATAC
The DNA here is from genome assembly GCA_963170755.1 of Amphimallon solstitiale. Classification (NCBI taxonomy): domain Eukaryota; kingdom Metazoa; phylum Arthropoda; class Insecta; order Coleoptera; family Scarabaeidae; genus Amphimallon; species Amphimallon solstitiale. Next base: position 99,901,547 of record OY720677.1, on the reverse strand, counting down.
TGGCGAGAGAACAAAACTGATGCAGAAGAGGAAGCAGAGGATGCAAGGAACATTGACTCCATGCTGACGGCCCATGCAAAATCACAAAAAAGTCTGTACACGCCATACTTAGATTACCAGAAAGCTTTCGATAGCGTCCCTCACTCATGGCTGCTTGAAACTCTATCGCTCTATAGGATAGATGAATATCTGATAACGTTTCTTAGAAATATCATGAAGAAATGGGGCACGACCATAAAACTTCCACCAATACCCAGACCATCTTAATTGAATATATACCCGTTAAGAGGGGAATATTTCAGGGAGACGCTCTGAGTCCCCTGTGGTTCTGTATGGCATTAAACCCAGTAAGTTACATCTTAAACGAAGGAGGAAAAGGATATAAAATGGACACAGTCCATCTGAGACACCTGATGGACATGGATGACATTAAGTTGTATGCCAGTACTGAGAAAGACCTAAGGCAACTGCTCAAAGAGACTAAGACCTCCAGTGATGACAGGGATGAATTCGGAATAGACAAATGCACAACACATGCTATGATTAGAGGCCGTTGACGGGAAATAGAGCCATTCGATGTGGCAAGGGAACAACAAACGATTGCGGGATTGGATCCGGATGAACTCTACAAATATCTGGGCTTTGAGCAGGCTAGAGGAATTGATCATGCTGAAAGTAAACATGTAATAACAACAGCACACAAGGAAGAGATAAAAACAATATTGAAGACAGAATTATCAGCTGGCAATAAAGCTAAAGTCATAAACACGTTTGCAATCTTATTATTGACATATAACTTCGGCATACTTAAATGGAGAGAAACTGAGCTTTCGACTCTAGACAGAACAACCCGAACAACAGCCATGAAGTATCGAATACACCATCCAAAGAGTGCTATTGAAAGGTTTCACCTGGCAAGGAAGCATGGTGGAAGGGGGATTCAGAACATTCAGAACAAAGAAGGCATAGGTGATAAATGCAGACTTTGCAGGCAGAAAGGCGAAACGATAGACCACCTTGTTAGTGCATGCCATATACTAGCGCCGACGGACTATACGATAAGGCATAATATGGTAGCAAAAACTCTACCCAGCAACTATTACAACAGCGAGCCCTTACGGATGACCCAACATCATACTATAAGTACGACCCAGAGAGCATTGTGGAAAGGGAAGAACTTAGACTATATTGGGCGAGACCCATCACTACCGACAAAACCATACCAAATAACATCCCGGATATAGTCCTGGTCGATAAAACGTGTAAGACAACGTACATAATAGAAGTCCTGGTGCTACCAATCTAATAAAAAAACATCAAGAGAAAATCAGCAAATACTTACCACTAGCCATAGAACTAAAAACCATGTGGAAGCAAGACGTAGTCACCATTGTCCCCGTCATAATTGGAGCAACAGGGGAAATACCCAATACCTTACACCAATCTCTAAAGAAACTACGCATTAAGGATGATATCTATAAATTAATGCAGAAGGCCGTGGTATTACAAACCTGTGCAATAGTGAGGAATGTGACAAGCAACCTCTAAACACCCTAATCGATTCTCTCATAGTAAAACTCTAACCCGATCATTTAATTAATAAAACACCTTGAGCCTACTCCGTTGGCACTCAGCCCCGGAGAGATGAATGATCCTCAACCTCCCCAAGGTTGGAGAGTGTATATAAGTCGATAATAATAATATTTATTCATTAATTTGACCATAAAAATGGTATAGAACAAGTCAACACAAATGTAAATACAATAAAAAATCAAACAATACACAACACAAATATAAGCAACTAACTAATACCCAAAAAAAATACAACAATAACAAACAAACAATTTAGATCGGCATCTCATTTTCAAAATCACTAAAAGAGTAATAGCATCTGGGAATCAGTAACTTTTTTAACTCTACTTTGAATTTTTCCAACGGTAGACTTTTTAAATTATTAGAGAATCTGTTGTATGCAGTTATCATCAAATACTGTGAGCTTTTTAAAAAAATCGATCATCTTGGTCGGGGCACCACCAAAGCATCACCCCGCCTCGTAGCATAACATATAACATATTATATATAATAATAACAAACTAACTAAACTTGCCTTGAACTCATATACCCTTATAACAAATTAGAATCACCTCAATATATTTCCTTAACCTATTTTGGCAATGTTAGTAATGAAATCGCTAAAATTATTTCTAAATATAATAAAGTAGCATTCAAACCTCACACAAAGGTCGCTAATATTCTTTTTAATTGCAAAACGAAAACAAACCTTTTAAACAAATCTGGTGTTTATAAGCTTGAATGTTCTGATTGTAAAGGAGTATATATTGGACAGACTGGTTGTATTTTTAATATTAGAGTTAAAGAACATTTTAAAGAATTTAACAATGAATGACCTAAAAAATATAAAAGAGAATAATCATACAAAAATTGATGATTCTGTAAAAAATATCTAGATAGTCGTTTACTTAACGACCAGATCGATTTGATATATACATTAGGGTGGAGTGATAATGTATGAAAAAAAAAAATTCTAATTTTTTTTATTGGAATAGCAATACAAAGTTGCCTTTTAATGAGTAAATTCAGCATACAAAAGATTGTTTACTTGTCTTGATGTTATGAGGTGCCCCAACCCAATTGAAAATTAGAAAAATACTAAATTTTTAAAAACATTGATCTAATTTTGAATGATAGTATTTTTATAGATTTCATGTCCCTCATAAAAAAAAAACTACATTGTGATACGTTGATTAAGAGCCTGGTTAGGAGTACTAATATTTTTAATCAAGAAAAATTAAAAAATATATATTATCAAGGAATGAACAAAACCAGAAATTAGTAGATTATTTGGTATTAAATTGTTTTTTTGTTTCAAATTTAGGCATTTGCTGCCGTGATAATAGTCTTGCCCTTATGAAACCGTCTCGTTTTTTTTCTCCACAAACTGCACTTGAAGCTTCGGTCACTAATTTGATACAGCGCTCTACAGCTTGGGTATGGCACGGAAAATCTTTAATATTCTGACATGTAGTCAAACCGTTTTCGACAATCTCTTTCAAGGCTTCATCAGATAAATTGGAAGTCAGAGGTGGTTCAGTTATCTTACATTCTTGCCACGTAATTAAGTCGGTATAATCTTGAGCATCGAAATTTAAAGCAGGCACTTTAAACGTTCGAAGCCCTAGAGTATTCCCTGCTCTTGCTTTTAAAATTCGCTGATATGCTAGTTTACGTATGATTTCTCTGTCGTCTCCAAGCATAGCAATAAGAATATTTTCTGGATGACCAAAATATCCATTTCTTTGGATTACCTTATCAAGGATTTTCTTCAAAGGCGCATTCAAATATCGAGTTAGGGTAATTGTTTGCCACAGGTGCTTAGCTCCGTTTATACATGAAGGATAACATTTTATTGTGAACCACATTGGACCATAAACTCTCATAACGAAAGTGGCTAATATCACTAAATTTTCTTCGGGGTCTGTTTTAGTAGCATATAATCTTAAGATTCTATTTGCTGTAGTAAGCCATCTAGAATGGTTAAGTGGTCCAGGTGTAATATTAGCTAGATCAGGAGAAAAAATGCCAGTGCTGATAGCTGTCATCACATCGTAAAGATATTTTTGGTCGGTGCTCAAGTCATTTCTAGCGACTTCAGGTAATATGCAGGGAATGGTGGTAAATTGAACAAGTGGCATTGATTCACATTTTTGTAATTCAGATCCAATAGGGCCTGAAAAGCATTTAGGCCCTGTAGTTTTTCCATCCAGATGCAATAAAAGATGTCGCAATGGTAACTCATTCGAATGTAACTGGCAGACAAACCATTGTAATGGTTTGTTAAGTTCTTCTTCCATAAAACGAATAACACCTCCGTTGAAACCTGTATTCACGACTGTACCATCGCAACCAATAACAACTATTTCATCCAATTCCACCGATTTTGTTCTCAAATGATTTATTATGGTACTTTCAATACCTTTAGCAGTTCCCAACTCACACGTAACATGCCCGAAATAATCACTTCCTGGCTCTGATACAATCACATAATGGTCTTCTGTTACTCTTTTTCTATAAAATTTGCCTTCCTTCTGAATACTAACCAAAGTCTTATCTTTTCTGCCATCAAAATAAATTCCGCGTATATTTTTATTGCGATCTGCATCGTGTAATGCTGATCTGACTTTCGTTCTTTCTCGGCGCAACTTTGAACGATCAATGACAGCACTTGGATCCTTTGATGTAATAATACCAACATCTTTTAACACAGAAGAAGCTATAATAGCAGCTGCTCTGTCAGAGACTCCAGTACGATCGCAGGCGAGAGCTAATGATGGTAAATTTAATCTCTTTTTCTTAAGTGGCGGAGCAGCTACTTGTTTTGGCGATTGATAAGGACTAGAAGCTACGCTGTTATTGCTTGAGCTGGTGCTTTCGGTTGTTAAGTCATCAGGCAAAGAACGAGAACAAGACGGTTGGTTAGGATCCATTATCTCTTTTTTACGCAGTAATTCTTTTTCTTGTCTTTTTAATTTTTTCATATTTTTTACAGTCGCAACCAAATCTACACCGCCTATCATCATTTTTCTTGTAGTTCTTTGATCAAGTAAAAAACATACTTCTTCCTTGGGAACACGACTGTCTTTTGAGCAATTGCACTCTGAGATTACTTTGCATTTGCAACTGCAAATATCAAATAACCGTTGGGACTCAGTAACAAATTCATTTATTTTCTCTTGATATTTCTTGTTCGTTTGACGGCTTTGATAAGGTTTTAGTAAGCTTCTATATTTGTCATGGTAAGATCGAATAAGTTGTAGTACTCTCTTAAAGCTGACAGTAGGAAGCGACGCTTTTCGCCAGATATCTAAAATTTCCGTAGCCAATCTTTGGGATATATCATGAACTGTCGGCTCTTTTGTTGTTTTGTCAGGCTTTAATTCATATTTAATATATAAGTAATTTTTCATAACAGCATTATAAGTTGGTAATTGAGACACTGGTAACTTCTCCGGTAAACCAAACACAGGACAACATGTCTCTTTTCGTGTTTTGACTCGCGACATTTGACTGTAATAAAGAGAAAAAATAGGTATAAATTATATCGAAAATAGTGTGTCATCGACAATCTGTGAACAGGAAATTAAAAATATTACTTACATACAGTCTTATTTTCTTGACAGCAGTGGTTAAAATTAATGTTTCTCACAAGTAAAATAACAATAATACACGCGCACAATGGCGTTCGAACAACGTTTGACAAGTGCAGTGAAATCATCTCTCCCGCCTCAACACCCCCGCCCCCACCCCACCTATCCACGCACTATTCAAGGTTAAACAGTTGCCAACGAAACGGAACACACAGAATATGATTTAGCGTTAATTTGACAATATTAGACGTTGGTGTTTTTTGACAAAATTTTGCGAATTTCTCTAAAGTTCATGATGTTGGGGGCACCTCTAAATTTATCATGTGCCAAATAAAATTTTGTATGTATATTTGTGAACAATAACAGCAACTTTTTACAGGTATTCCGAAACGAATATGAAAAAAAAAATTTTTCACTCCACCCTAATATACATCTCTGCTTACTTGCTGTACTTAGATTATTAATTTACCTGAAATTTCTAATTTCTGGTTTTCGATATAATTAAGTAATAACTCTTAGGCTCGGTTTTTCAGTCGATGGTAAATGCGTTGGTAAAATTTACCGTCAACCGTTAGTTAACTTGTGATAATCTCTCGCAAGCGTTTTTCAATCGGCAGACATGTGTTGGTAATGAAACGTCTGATTTGTGTGTAGGACGTTACTGTTGGCAGCACTGCAAACATTTGAACTATTTCTGTCTCATTATTGAACAAATTGAACTACTACATGTGATCGGACTACAACCATAACCACGATTTATTTGTTGATTGTGACTGCTTTTCATTTTGTCATTACGTAGTGAAGCCTGTGTTCCATAAAAATGATGGGAAAGAAAAGAAACAGCACTTTTTCGCAGAAGAAGCAGTAGATATTACTGACGTGGATAATACTATAAGAGAAATATTACACGAACAGGTTACGGGCCTTGAAAACACCTATGATAGTGATGCAGTGTCTAGTGTTTCCATTATTGTACTTATAGAAATATCTGTCATACCTAACAATGATGCAGACATCCACACCTCAACACCAGAGTCTTTTCGTGAGAGTGGTCATACCTGGGACAAGTACTCGGCGGCTGATTTAAAAAGAAAGCCAACAGGAAAGTTACGTACACGACTTTTAAGATGTACTGCAGAAAAAAAAGACAAAAAATATGTTAATTTGAATTATGCTCTGATTGAAGAGAAACTTCAATTTGCGAAACTTCAAAAAGAATTTTTTTTTTAGAGGAACATGAACTTCGAATGGTTTTGTTAAGGAAGCAGATTGAAAATGAAGATCTGAAGAAAGAGCAATTGCGAAATTGTTTGCAAAATTGAAATTTTTAGCATCTATTGAATGTTTGATTTATTTTTTGCCCATCTCTCTTGTATGTTGTTTTGCATTTGTTTCATAATAAAAATAAAACTGTTATTTCGAAATGTATTTATTGCATAACATGTATTAACAATAGATATTTTATCTGTTCAGCTTACACAATACGTAAGCGTGTAAAGTAATTATTTATCAAATTAAATCGAACAATATTATTAACTCCACCTCGATTTATATTGTGTACATCATCTGCTTCCACATTGTTGACCCTTTCAATTGCAGCTTCTTCTTCTGGATTTACTAGTGGTATTTCTTCTCTCTGCTCACAGGCAATGTTGTGGAGTACAGCGGTTGCAGTAATCACAGCTTGTACTGTATCTAACTGGAGTCTCAGGCCTAATGCCAAAGCGGGAAATCGACGTTTCCATAATCCGTAGGAACGTTCCACGACATTTCGTGTTCTAATAAGCGACTCCTTGAACAGATGTTCTGCTTTATTGTGTGTACTTCTGAGGGGAGTCAGCAAATAAGGTTTCACAGGATATCCACTATCTCCCTCTAAAAAATTCTCACCATAAAATCTTTGTTCGAACGAATTGAAAACAGCAGAATTTCTAAATATATGAGAGTCATGTGATGATCCAGGGCGCCGTGCCACAATATCCCGAATTTTCAAATATGAGTCTGCAATTGTTTGCACGTTTATAGAGAAAAATTATTTTCTATTACGAAATATTTCGGCGTTGTTTCCACCAGGTGACTGTATACGTACGTGACTACAGTCGTTCTCTTTTTTCACAAAATCATAGGTTAATACGTAACCTTTACTTTACCTCACAATATTCTACGGTAACGCAAACCACAAGTTTACTGACAGTCAACGCAAAAACTAGCGATTGAAATACGCATTTGCAAATTTAACTCACAGTTTTCTGTAAACCTTCAGTTAACTAGCGATTGAAAAACCGGCCCTTATAATGTATTGTGTATTATCCCATGTATTCCCCCCTACTTTATAATTACCGCCTAACACTAATTTTAACATAATTTTGTGTCTCATTCAATACTGTGTTCGTTGGTCGAAACTGCGGTTACACCATTTGTTTAAATATAGTGATACAACAATGTAATAATATGTGTTTTATTATTTTAATATGGATTATCACAAAGTAACGGCTTACAGCATTACTTACCTAAAATCTTCCTATTATCAAAACGTTTATAAAATATAAAATATGTATTGAATTGATATTTCTCCACGTTTTTTTCTAGTAAACTTCTACAAAACGTCTACACAAAAGAAGAAACTACTCATAGTGACTATGTTACTTAAAATATATATTATTTTATTGCTTGCCTTTTATTTTTTCATAGTTTAGCTTAATCCCATTGACGGCTTCAGTTTATGCTGGTGAGTTTTACGAGAATTGAGAATTATTGCATCTAGATCGATATCTAAGAATTGTTTTAATCGTTTGGGGTTTTAAAATTTTGCGTATGTACGCGTCTTCGATGAACGAAAGAAATAATGGGGGATATCATTCTGTTATCTAGGTCTAGGGTGACGTATTTAGAGTTTCCCAAGACAGCATCTTAAACATATTTCATGTTATAAATATACGAAAATGAAAAGTGTGAACACATGGATGTTAAAACTAACATCAAGCAGTAAATAATTACTGTGACTTACATATATACCTTTATACGTAAAATGTATATGTGTATATATGCATGTGTCAAACACATGCATATATACATATACGTTTTACGTATAAAGGTATATATGTAAGTCACAGTAATTATAAATATAATTTAGTTTTGGTTTAAATTTATATAATACAGTAATTCAGTAATATTTTCAAAAAAGTTATTCGTATCTCAAAATCGCAAATGTAAGGCACACACAGAAACAAGAAAGCGAGAAGCAAAAGGATGCTTTCACTTCAAGAGGTTTTAACTTGTGAAAAAACTGAAGAACAACATTTACATCAATCCCAAATTCAGAACGTAAATGAAGATATTTCAGCAAATCAAAAAAATTAGATAAAACTCAAGAAGCTGAGCCCGTGGTAACAGGATATGGTGAAGTTTTTAATGTCCGCTTACCACAGCCTAGTACCTCATAATATGATGATCCATCAAGTTAGTATGCAATAAACGATAAAACTTGAACACTCTTAATATAAATTGAACCGGAAAGGATAACAAATGTAATTTATTCACTAGACGATAAAGGTAGAAAATATAGCAATACATACTACTATCGTAAAATGCCAAATTTATTTAAGTGTGATATATTTTTTGTTGCAAATTATTTGCTATTGTTTCAAGTTCAGCAGAGAATATTAACTTAATCGGCTTGAGCTGTCTTATTGCAACAGCTTATTTAAACTGGCAGAACCTATCAAAAATGTTTACATGTACATGCAATTTCTCTAACGCATTTAAGTAACTTTAAAACATGTTTTAAATTACAACATTATCTAAAAGCAGAAGGTACAATAGATAAACAACTTGAACAATTATTTGAGTTAGAAAAACAACACTTGCGAGATATTTTAGTGCGTGCTAAAAAATAATAAACACTTTGCATAGCAATGTCTTCCATTAAGAGGAAAATTCGATAATATGTTTGTTAAAAATATTTTTTGCGGCTCTCGAAACTTATCACAAAATATGTCACAATGGATTCTGACATACAAACAGCATTACAAAACAAGCATAACATCATTTGAGCGAAGATACACGGAATTAAATTACTGCTTCATTAGCTAATAATATTAAAGGAAACGTTTTATGTACTATTCGAAAGCAAATTATTTTACTCTTATATTGAACTGCACTCATTACATTAGCAAAATTGAGCAAATGAGCATAATTATAAGATATTGAACTGGTCTTGTATATGAGCCAAGACCAGTCAAATACAAATGTAAATGCTAATTTACCCAATGACCGCCTAACTACATGCAACCAGGCATACATTGGTGATGCTTAGCACACAACCCTCGTATTAAGTAGTATAGTTAAAAGTCCCTGAATGATAATTCAAAACTGCTAATAAAATCAGTATACTCTGATACCCCATTTAGATATTTAAAGCTAGAAAGCAATATACTCCCTCGATTATAAAAATCAAACCCATTATTACTCTTTTCAGGAACTCCAACTGATCCCCCTGTATAGATATGAAAAACTAGAATTAAATACTTAGATAGCTTATTCCACAAATTAGTATAATCTTAACATTTAAAATAGGTATGTTTTTAAAATACAACAGTGATAAAAACAATCTATATAGGTAATTAACAATTAAAATAAATTGGACAACCATTACAAATGGACTATTTTAATTTCAATTTTAAACAATTTCTAAACATACAACACTAATGGAAATTACTATCATTTTAAACTATGGACTTTTATGAACAAAAGTTACAAATTAATTACAGGGCATGACTTGAAAATTGAATTCCACAGAAGCATCATTTCTAGTAATATAAAATTATAGCACGTACATGGCTAATTTCTAATTAAAATTACATATTGAGAAACCAAAATGAACTAATGTTGAGTACTAGAAACGAATACCTCATGAACCAACGGTCAATTTACCATTATTGTACTGCGTATTAAGTCTGTTATATTCACAAGATTAATCTAAGCTTTCTCTTATAACCGAAGTATGATTCGCCATCTTGAACAAATCATAATCAATTTCAGAAATTTTACACACATAAATATGGTGAATATTAAATCAAACTAAACAAATACAAAGATTTTAAGGTTTATTTACGTTGTCATAATCATCATCGACATATTACTAATCTAAGTTCAAATATTTAAATGAGTACATTGTATGGTTTGACATTTGAGAACATGGGTTTCAAAAACTCTTCAAAATACAAATTGTAAGCCAAGTAGATGATATAAAAAAGTATCAAAATATAAACAAAGATTAAATAGATTCATGTAATAGCAATGAGTCATCAATAAATTAAGAGACCATTTCTAAAAAGCAATTCAAAAACTAACCCTACTCAATTTGAATATAAATATAGAGGTTGAGAAGGAATGAAAGATGAGAAATTAAGATATGTAATTAAATGTATATTTTGTGAAGGAAAGGCTCTGCTGAGAAGGCATATTTATCCGAAATTTTGATATTTTAATTATTTTTATTAGCGTCCATTACGTCATCGAACAAATGACAGACGAAACGCCAAAATATAACTTTATTCTTTAAAGAATGTGATTTTCTAAAAGCAAACTCATTAAAATAATTTTTATATACTAAATGAAAGATGAGATAATTTAATTATTAAAAAACATCATTTTACTAAAATACCAAAGTAAATTTGTCCATAATAAGACTTTGAAAATAGTTACTGTATATGTTGCTATAGAAACAACAATGACAACATCAAAAACATATAAAAGAGCACATACGGCCTAACGCCGGGTTCTTCATTTTTTGTCTTTTGTCGTTTGTGGATGGTCTTTTATCGATCATTCATTGACGAATTAATTTACAAGTGCGATTCATAAACAACATTGTTTGACCTTCGTGTGACGGACGAGCGAGACCAACCAATTCGATCCGTTCCCGCCTAGAAGATGATCAAGGTCGAACTTATTTATTTTGACGCTGAAAAGAAAAGAGAAATTTTTGAGGTTAGAATTCTAACAATTACTATTATTTGAAATCAAAACCATCGACACCGCAATAAAACAGAAGCCAAAGGGGTTACCACTAATAAAAATAACAAAACGAAGTTGGAAATTGATAAGAAAAATACCCACCTGTTAGTCCACACCTGAGAGGTACATTTCAACCACAGAAGGATCAACGGCGAAGACTTAGTCAGCCACCTGTCAAAGCCGTTACCAGGGAGCCTGACGATATCTTCGAATCCACTTGGAGCACACCCAGCCTAGAGAAGAGACCGCAAACATTCCAGGATACCTGCCCTAACAAACAATGTGTTAGTAACTTTCTAAGGTACCAAAGTCTATTTACTGTTGATTTAACAATCAGTGCTTAACAAATTTCAAACATAATGAATGTAATATCTTTCATTCTCATCTAATTCATGGTTCTAAATTGAATTCAACTCTTCAAGTACATATACAGAAACAATAAGGTCATTTTGCTATTACAATCACATTAATCTATCATTAGTGAATGATCAGGACATACTTACATTCAAGAATATTTTCATCCATTAACACGTTCACGATTAAGATAGTATTTCACTACTTGCAATATTGATCAAACGAATTACGTTTTCACACCGATAAGGTTTAGAATCGCTTACAACTGCCATAAACATGTTTTTACAGGTAGAACCTTGCCTATAGTTGTGTTGTTGTTATAAGATATGAAGTTTATTGGATAGATCTATATTCACATTATCAATTATTGTGTTTACCATTCGCTCAATTCACCTGCTATCATTGTTGTATAATGTTATCATGTTTTACCATTTTAATAAATTGGAGTTCATTTGTTTATGAATAATGTGTTTGTTTCCACCATCGATCAATTCTGTTTCACAATAAAGTAGAGGCACACATACGTATTCGTGCATTAGCATAAGCGCTGTGCCCCAAATCAATTTTCTAGGTTAAGAACGCCCAGATCTTCGAGCAGTACGGAGAAGAGCTGATTATAAGTAATAAGGTAAAGTCGAATCCTTTAACGGCCCGAGATAATTATTTAGAGTCCATTTTAGATCACTCACAACTGATAATACACCAATATTAAATTAACTTCACATTCACAGTAGCAATTTGCGCGCACGGGTTTTCTTGTTGTTTCCCGCGAACGATAATGCGTGGGTTTCTCCCACTTGAATTAAATCTAAATGAAACCTTATAAATTTGCGCACCTAATGCCGCGGAATTTGAAATATTAATTTAAATTTCCTTTTCCACTCATTGCGATTCATGTATAACACATATACCTGTGAATTTAGAATATCATAAGATTAACACTTGTTGAATGTAACCCATTTGAGATAGCAAGGTTATTAGACATTTTAATTAACGGGTACAAACACCTGTTTTACTTGAGCAACAAATTTAATTATAAAAATAAATTAATTAGATTCATTTAAACACATTTATTAGGGCTCAATTACCCAGTCCCCCTACTTCATCTGTCACCGTACTTGGGGCCTTTTTAAAAAGACCACCCCACCTACTTCCATATTGTTGCACTTTACGTTGGTTTCTAAATTGTGACACTTTACGTTGGTTTCTAAATTGTTGCACTTTGTATTATGTTGCTGGTTAAAATTGTTTAATAAAGGCCGTATAGTAAACAATAAGTTATTAATTGTCATGGTTAGTCATCAAAGGTAAGGTAAGGTGATATTGTATCTACAAGTCGGGTCAATAGTAAGGATTTAAGTTAAATAACAATGGTATCGAACGATACGTGTTTATACTTGCGTGTGTATAGATCCGCACAGATTAACACATGTGTCGGACGAGCGCCGATAAGGTCATGAACAAATGCTGAGGAAGACAGGTAAGAGAAGTGAGAGACTGCTAAGTAGTGAGAGAGTGAAGTTTTTCTTATTCTTTTTGGAGTTTGCGTATTAAGCTTTGAGCTTTTTACACTTCATCTGAGTATGATGTATCGGGTTGTTGTGGTGTTTGTGCTAAATTAGTTTCTGTAGACTGATGTTAGATGATTGCCAACTTGGGGCGTTTGTACCTCCAGTAATTGTGGGGCTCATAGTTTAGAGTTTCGGTGTCTGTGTCTGCATGGATTTGGCTATTCCTCATATACCAAGGGGCTCTTAGTATCATTCGTAAGGATATGATCTGTATTGTTTCAAGATTCTGATTTGTGTGGCGACTGTGTTGAACCATGTGAGGGCGGCGTATGTCATTATTGGTCTGATTATCTGTTTGTAAATGCGAAGTTTAAGATGAGGTGAGAGGGATCTGAATCTTCTGAGTAAAGGCCAGAGGCGACCTCTTGCTGCTTTGGCCTTTTTGATGATGTGATGCATGTGGGTTGCATATGACAGTCTTCTGTCTAGGAAGACTCCTGAATATTTAATGTGGGTCTGCCATAGAATCGGTTCATGATGGATGTACAGTTGGCCTGTAATGGGTTTGGTTTTTCTTTAAACAATTACGGCTTGACACTTTTCGCTGTTGGTGGAAATTTGCCAATTGTTACACCAGATTATAAGATCATCCAGGGCTGTCTGATGATGGGATATGGCCAGTTTGGATGAAAGTGATTTGGATAAAATTGCATTGTCGTTTGCGTAGGTTGCCATTATGCAGTTGGCAGTTTTATATGGCATATAGATGAGGAGATAGCGCCGAACCTTGGGGGACTCCCGCTGATAGTGATCTTAAAGTGGAATAGGTGTTGTTGATGCGGATTTTGAAGCTTCTTCTGTGAATATATGGTTGGATGATATTAATGAGGTGAGATGTATAACCGAAGGAGAGCATTTTGTATAGTAGGCCAGACTGTATCGAAGGCTCGGGAGATACCCAAGAATATTGCTGCCGATGTTGTGTGTTTGTTAAATCCATCCAGTATAGATTCTGTAACCCTGGTTAATTGGGTGATGGTCGAATGGTCTTTTCGAAAGCCGTGTTGCTCGTCGCGGATGACGTGTTGATTAATTGAGTAATTTTCTATTCATTTGAGGATGAGTCTGTCTGTTACTGAGGGAGGATAAGGACTGATTGGGTGGTAGTTGGAGGAGAGGGTGTGACTTTTTCCCGTTTTGGGGAACATAATTACTGTGGCTGATTTTCAGATTGAGGGACAGGTTTGTAGTTTGAGGATGGAGTTAATGATTGATAGGAAGAACATGATTGCTTTAAAAGGTAGATTTTAAATCATTGGATTTGTGATGTCATCTGGTCCGGGTGCTTTTCGTGGTTTATTTGATTGATGGTGGCGATTAGCGTGTTGGATATTATGAAATCGGTGTGTGGAGTGTTAGGTTGTTTGAAGATACGGTTGATGATCTTATGCATATGGGCGTTGTGCATAGATAAAGATAGGGGGTATAGATAAATTTGTATCCCCCAACTAAAGTAAGTATTTACAAAGCGCGGTAGATTTTAAATTATTAATAGTATTTATTTTAAAAAAATCAATCATTTATTTATTTTTATTTGGAATATATACTAAATAAAAATATATTAAGATTTGCCTTTGTTAAAAATTAACCCATTAAATGTTAGTATACTTAAAAAGGAAACTAATGCTATTAGTAGGTTAATTCTTAACAAAGGCAAATTTTAATATATTTTTACTTAGTATGTATTCCAAATAAAAATAAATAAATGATTGATTATGATGGTAAATATATAAATAATTATTTATATACATTGCTTGTTGCATCAGTATGTATCAAAATGTTAAGGTAAATATAAATTTTTTGTCTGTCTGTGTGTCTGTGTGTCTGTCTGTGTGTGACCACGATAGCGGTCAAACCGCTGTAGATATCTATTCCAAATTTTGTATTTACGTATATAATCTCCCTCTTGAGATCTGATTAGTTTTTCAGTAAAATCGGTAGACCGGAAGTAGTAGTTTACTTCAGTGAAAAAATCGAATTTTGCAAATATTTCGTCAATTACTAAGTTTAAACAAATTTATAAAGAATTCAAATGTACTCAAAATTAAATTTGAGACAAATTCTCTTAAAAAAGTTTTTTTTAATTCCTACCGGAAGTAGGTCTTTTACTCTTATCGAAAATCAGTTTTTTGCAAGTATCTCGCAAGTCATGCCTATGCAGGTACATTACGAGTATAAAAGTATTTAAATGAAAATTTTAAATATCTTTTGTATAAAAAAAATTTCAAAATTCGGACCGGAAGTACCACTTTTACTCTTACCGAATAGCGGTTTTTTGCAAATATGTCGTAAATTATGCATTCTATTATATTTATTAAGAGTACAAAAGTATTTAGAGTTGAATTTGCAATATTTTTTGTATACATGAAATTTCAAAATTCGGACCGGAAGTAGCACTTTTACTCTTAGCGTGTAGCACTTTTTTTCGAATATCTTGCAAAGGATGCATTCTATAGCGATTTATTAAGAGAATGAAAGCACTTAGAATAGGATTTTGAATAATTTTTGTATAAAAAAATTCTTAAAATTGTATAGTTTGAAACGCTCATACGTATAAGAAAGTTGTGTGGTGGCCACACCTCATTTTTTTATTTAATATACCTTGAAAAATAAAATAAAACACTCGGTATGCTTTTGTTAAAAGTATTTTTGTATATTTCTACAAATATAAATAATACACATAATACATTGCTATCTTAAAAAAATAATTATTATTATATGCTTTCTACATATTTGAAATCTGCATCTCAGGGTATTTTAAAAACATTATCTGCGGTGTTTATGATACATGTTCTGGGCTTGAGTATAAATGTCGACTCCATTTATCCAATTATGTATAGTAAATGTCAAGAATTGAAATTAAATCCTTTCAATAACATCATTTTTATGTTGACGTTGCGAAAAGAAAAATTTACTTTTTCTTTTAAAATACCAAATACAATACTAAAAAAAAATCTTTTGAAGCATCCTTGTGGTATTACACTTAATATAATGTTGCATGACGTATATAATCCATTAATAAAATGAATGGTGCAATATCTTAGTCTGTATGGAACGTTATATTTTTCAGATAATAAATCCAATTTCCACCATTCCTGTGCTTTATTTTTTGTTATAATGTTATGTTTGCAAACATTGCATTTGACTATTGATAAATTGAAATATTGTTGTATTATATGGAGCAAACACATGTTCAATTAATTTCTCACCTTCAAGATTTTCTAAATGGCTTAGTCGTTTTTTTAATACCAAACTCGTTTGTTTCTGTTTAGAAAGTAATCTTCTAAAAGTTGAAGCTTTGCTATACAATATTTTCGCCTTAGGAGATAATTCCGTTTTCCCATGTACCCCAACCTCTTTAGAACTTTAGATGTTGTAGGCTTGTCTGAAAATTTTTTGTTTTATGTTAACACACATTAAATTAAATACCAATTGAAATATGGTTTCCCAATATCTAACATAATCGCTTTTAAAGTTATATTATCGAAAACATGAGAGATATTGTTTGAAAGTTATACTTCAAAATAGTAATGAAATACTGAGCTTATCTACTCATAAAAGATAACCAACTCTTAATCTCTATCTACTAAAGGTATTCCTTTTACCTATAAATTTTCTCATCTCACCTGAGGTAGAGGTTAAACAACTCGATTCAGCCGAAGTAGACTGTTCAGGTAACATTGGAGACAGTGTATGTTCTGGAAATAAAAATACAACACTTCGTCACATAAATATGTTGCCTTAATAAACAATAAAAGTATCATTCTAATTAAGTAAAAAATGAGGTGTGGCTACCACACGACTTTCTTATACGTATGAAAGTGTTACTTCCGGTCCGAATTTTAAAATTTCATTTATACAAACAATATTCCAAATTTAACTCTAAATACTTTTGTACTCTTCATAAATATATATAGAATGCATAATTTACGACATATTTGCAAAAAATCGTTATTCGGTAAGAGTAAAAGTGATACTTCCGGTCCGAATTTTGAATTTTTTTTATACAAAAGATATTGGAAATTAAGTTCTAAATACTTATGAATTCTTTTTATAAATTAGTCTAAACTTAGTAGTTGACGAAATATTGGCAAAATTCGATTTTTTCACTAAAGTAAACTATTACTTCCGGTCTGCCAATTTTACTGAAAATCTAGTCAGTTCTCAAGAGGGAGATTTTATTGCTAAATACAAAATTTGGAATTGATATCTACAGCGGTTTGACCGATATCGTGGTCACAGACAGACAGACACACAGACATTTTTTAAAAACCACTTTTTCGGTTCAGAGGACATCAAAACATGGACATCTGCAAAAATTTCGAGGTCGAAATTTTTCATCATCACAATACTTCCTTATACTACGTATAAGAAAGTAAAAGGAAAATATAAATTACAATTCTTGCCAAATAATTTTCCTCACCTGTTAATGTTGTTTAGTATATACTAGTGCGAGTGCTTGATAGTTCATCTATACCTTTCATAGGAATCGGTGATGAGTGTTGTACTGTAAATTTATAAATGCTATACTTCGAGTTCAGAATTCTTATATATTTATACCTGCTCTACATTAATTAAGCGTTTCCATAAGCCTTCAGCCATTCATTACATCCCTTAAATCAACATTTGGATTAGGAAAACTATGCTTAGAAGACTCTCTATCCTTATAACTATTTAGTGCGCACTTACGAAGCTTCATTTTGATGGAGCAAAATTGATAAAACGTACAATTCACTATATGTATTACTGTCTACAATAATTATCGTACCTATCTCCATGTATTTACTATTTACACACTTAATTATTAACAGTTTTAAAATAAAATATCTATATACACAACAACTATCAT
Source organism: Amphimallon solstitiale (assembly GCA_963170755.1). Classification (NCBI taxonomy): domain Eukaryota; kingdom Metazoa; phylum Arthropoda; class Insecta; order Coleoptera; family Scarabaeidae; genus Amphimallon; species Amphimallon solstitiale. The sequence goes on along the minus strand of OY720677.1, from coordinate 99,883,590 downwards.
AAACTTTAATACAAAGAGTTAGAATAACCACAAACAACCAGGATATACAAATAAAAACAATATGGAACCATATGGAACATAACCTTCACTAACAACATGCGCCTGCCAAAAATGGCTAAAGGAAATTCGTCACTGTACAGGATTCTATTTTCTCCAAGCGGAGTCATCATTTGAATTGTATCCCCCAACTAAAATTATGACGTCACAAGGGTACAGCAAATCCTATCCTAGTGCCCACCCCCTGGCTATATGTAGCATGTTTGGGTTATTCCAATTGGGCGAGCACTGGTGTTCTAGTTGTATAGCCAGGGTTTCTGATTGTCCTTCCTCTGTAATCTAAGTTACATTATCTACTATGAGCGGTGGTATAAAGATCTTCTCTTTTTTGAGGGCTCCTGAAATGCTGTTGGGGGTTTCTCCAATGTGCTTGAGAGTTTTTGCCCATTTTGAATCTTTGTGGGTTTTGATTGCTTCTTTGACCTCTTTTTTTTTTTTGTTTTCTGTTCAAGGTAGTCTTGTCTGCCGGATCGAGTGTTTGTTGGAATCTTCTTCGTGCTGCGTTTTTCTCTTTGATAAGGTTTCTTATATGTGGGGGAAGTTATTGTGTTCTATGTTTAATGGTTTTTGAGATTGTGGCTGTGCTTGATGCATTTATTATGTTTGTTTGAAGTTCTAATATTGCATTATGAAGTTGTTCTGTTGTTTCTAGGTTGAGAATTGCTGGGAGTGAATCATTAATTTCTTTTTTAAAGACGTTCTAGTTAGTATGTTTGATGATGTGTTCTGATGGGGTATGGTCAAGTCCTCATTCAAGAATTACGGGGTTATGATCAGAACTGAGTGAAGATTCTGTGGCTATAGAGATGTTGTTTGGGAAGTTATTAACTATTGAAATATCCAATATGTCTGGGATTCTATTTGGTGTGAAGTCAGTGGGCTCGAAAGGGGAGATTATTGTATTGTTGTTCTGTTCATTCTATCTTAATAGGATTCAGAGAGAGCGAATCAATGAACTAGGGCTTTATAAAGGATGTGGTACAAGGAAATTGGTGATTATTTCTTAACCAATAGGAAAAAACGCGGCAAAAATATGAAGACATCAAACATTGGAAAACAAACGAGATATCTAAACTAATGTTTGGGTATGAAATATCTTGTCGTAGGTAGCTGAGGACAGGAAAGTTTTATTGCTGTACCCGCTTTGACAAAGGAAAGCAATTTCTTCTTCAGAACGGAAACGCGATTAAGTTCGTCTTGTGATGCGAGTTTTTAAAATAAATGTAACATATTTTAAAATAATTTCAAGACGAAAAAACGAGTAATGTTAATGGTAATAATATGTATCAATTGATAATAAAAACATTAAAGTTTTCCAGGTTTTATTAATATTCATTAATCAACGGGTGAGGGTTTAACACACTTAACTGATAAAATCTAAAAATATAATTTAGATATTAGAAATTTGAGTGGTCAACGTTCTGATCATGCTGCGAACATGAAAGGTAAAAGAAACAGTAGTAAGTAATCAATTAAACGATGGGATGTTTTAAAAGAAAATATTACAACTTTTAAATTAAAACCATATCAGAAGCACGATAAGCATTCCGATTGATGCGATACCAAATTGGTGAACCTTATGATACTTTATTTTAGTCGCCGGAAAATAGTGAAAGATATCAGATCAGATTTTTATGTAACGAAATTATAAATTTCCATTTTGTGTGGTCTTTAGTACTTTGGTATGATTTACTCAATCGAATAAATTTAAAGTTAAGATGGCAGTTTTGTAAAATTGTTAGAAACTTCGACAGAATTAGCAAATATATTAGAAATACACTTTAAATGAATTGATTATTTGACAAAGATAACAAAAAGGACAATTTGGGTTTGAGCATGAAGATGAGGCACCATATCGAAGAGATCTATTTAAGATACGAAGAGATTTATTTAAGATATTTTTTTTTTCAATGTACTTTTCGATACAATTAACGCATTGGAAAAAAGATATGAACAGCTAGTAACATACAATAAGTATTTTAAATTTCTGTATAATTTGAACAAATTATCAGATTTAAAAGATTAAACACTTCGCAAAAATGTGATAATTGAGATATTTATTTGAAAGGTGTAATATCCAGTGAATTATTTAACGAAATAATTTCCCTTGAAGATGTATTTCAATCAGAGTTAAATAATGTTGAAAAATTCTCTTTAGTTCAAATTAAATTATATTCGTGGATATATGTATAGTACTACGAAGCTTATTAACACAACCAGTTCAGTTGCCAATGAAGAAAGATCTTTTTCTAAATAAAAACTTCTAAAATCACATTTTCGCTCAAAATTATTACAAGAACAGCTACTTGACCTATCAATAATTATGACTGAAAATGATATTTGCGATAAATTTAAACACTGAAACAACTGTTAATCAATTTGCCAGCGTCAAAGCAAGAAGAGTAAAATTTTAATATTTATATTTGTTAAATTTTCAAATTTTCTATTTTATTTTAATTTATACGTTATAGGGTAAAACGCTAATGATTTCACACCTTTTAGTTATTGGACAAATCAAAGAAAATTTCAAATATAAAGACTTCTATTTCAATTAATTATGCTATTCCACGCTAGATGATGTTAATACATTGTATAGCGCATGTCCCATCGCTTGAGTATGTGGATAGTATAGTAAACTACTAGGCGGCAAAAGTTTGTTGGTTATTTCAACCTAGTAGAGCTTGAGATTAGGTTTTGTTTAGTGAAAAATTGTTACTAGAGAGTAAAGATTTAAAAGCAAGAGGCAATATTAGTAACTATTACATGCAGAAAAGTTAAAAGTAATTAAATGTAATGGATTTATGATAATAAATACTGTTAGTTATTTAAAATATATTCTGTCCAATAACTGAACATAGATACTCAAAAGATTTTGTTATTGGACATTCGTCCATTCACTGACAATTTTAAACAAAGTGTGATTTCTCGAGAAACAATCAATATAAATCAAATCAAGTATTAGTTTTTATTTGTAGCAAGTTTCATGCACATTTTTCAGTTATTGGACGGATGTCCAATAACAGAAACTTACTGTCCAATAACTAAAATTTATCAAGGATGTTTAATGGGGATGAGTCAGGATTTCAAGTATGCTAGGCCACCGGGAAGGTATTTGCACAAAAGGTATCAAAAAATGTTTATTCCATAGAAATAAGTAATTCAAAAGAAAATATTACTGTTAGGTTTAATTTTTCTGCGGGTGGAGAAACGTGTGTACCTATGGTAATTTACCCATATTAGAGAATACCTGAAAAAACTGTAAAATTCATTAATACTAAATGGGGTGTGGTTCGCAGTGAAAATGCATGGATAATATCTGAAACTTTTTATCAGTATATTGCAAATGTTTTTTATTCTCACATAGTTGAAAAGAATACGAAATTCCCTGTTATTTTATTTCTTGATGGTCATAAAAGTCATCTAAACTATCAGTTAAGTCTGTTATGTAGTGAATTACAAATTGAAATAATTTATTTTTATCCTAATGTCACAAGAATACTGCAGCCTTGTGATGTTGCGTGGCGTCAATGTGTGAGACCATGGGAGGAAGACACTTTCATTGCAAATGCTATTTACTATTCGAAATGTCTGGGCGCCAGGAAAACTCCAGACAAATTAGAATCAAATTCAGTTGAGCATTCATAATACATGGATTATAAATCAACTCAGCAACAGGATAAAGCAGAGAAAAGAGAAACAGAAGAAAAAGGAAAAGCAAAGAAAATTCAAGTTACACAAAATATTGTTATCCGCTCTCCCAATGCAAATATCAGAGTCAGTCCAGCCTCTACTGCAGTCGAAACAATACAAAATTTATTTTATATTTTAAACAAAGTGATAATAAAATAATAATTAATGACAATTCAATGTAATTATTTCGCTGCGGTACCAGGAAATATGCAGGAAAATGAAAAGGAAACAAGGAATCACAGAAAGCTAGAAAATATAGGCAGTAAAAAGAAAAAAATATGATTGAAAAAACATTTGAAAGAATGTTTCATTTGCAAGCCAAACATTAAGACACATGAAATTAGGTGTGAAATCTGCAAGCAATATTTTCATGAAGGTTGTATTCCTAAAACTCAACAGAACCATATCCCAAGTGACGATGATTTATTCATCAGTGTTAATTGCTATAAGGTGCACAATAGCGACTTAAGTGGACATTTTGATACAGATGGATACGATAGTGATGAATTGTATCAACTGTACAAGAGTCACAAATAAAGAATAGCTAGTTTTGTTTGTCCAATTACTAAAAGTACTCTCCAATAGCTACACTTTTTCGCAGAGGGTTAACATTTTATTTATAAAAAATATAATATAGTACTTTATGAAAAACTAATTCACACAACTTAATTATACACTATGTAGCCCCTTTTTACCCAACTAGAAACAGTGTATACTTAAAAGATTCGTTGAAATACATTTACAAAGTTTAATTTTTCTTAACTGTCCAATAACTAGCTCATTTCCCCATGCTTAATACATTTGGACAGTTGTAATAACCATTAAACTGATTTTTATAGCAATATCATATAAAATACAATTCGTATCTTAGCATTGTATTTATATGAAATATAGAAACGGACCGTGAAGAGCGTTCAGACAGATTTTTTTTGCAGTAGCTTCGAACAAGCTTTATTTTTTATTATTTTACACATTTATGCTTCAATTTTATTATTTACTACTACTAAAAATATTTAAAATAGAACGAGTATGTTCGATTATGGCTACTTGTCATATTTTTTTAATATGTACTGTCTTCCTATATAAATTTGTACGTTCTTTACTTTTTGGACGACCCTCGTACGCGCAAGACAATCGAATGCGTTTCGCTCTTCGCTGCCTACCTGATATAATAAACGTTGCGTTCCAAGCGGTGCTTATAATAAATCCAATCAGAAATATTTACTGCATGTATAGCGACGACGAGACCCCCCTAATATGTGTGGCATAAGCGTCCGTGATATGTGTGAAGTCAATGTTACGGTGTTCACCTGACTTTCTTAACCGCGACCAATATCCCTTCCTGTTTTAATACCTAGACAGACAACTGTACTTATTTAGGTAACAATCTCATCCCGACCTAAATATTATTTGGTATTCCAACTTGATACTAGTACTAATCTAGAAGCAATAATTACTAGTCGACGGGGCACGCGAGAATTTAATTCGACAAAATTTACTTTATTTGAATACGTTAGGTGTATAATATATTTTTTTTTAATTTTAATTAATCAAGTAAATAAAAGGGGGTTTCGGTAAATATACTTGTGATGGAAATAATTAACCGTGTTAATATTTACTAAAAGAAAGTTTTAATATATATTTTTCCAATAAATCCGGAAATAGTGGTGTGATTTATTAATACAAGAACAAGGTAAGATTTTACAAATTAATTATTATATTAATATTTGTTATAAAGAGAATTTCACTTTACAATTTTTAATTATTATTTTTATTATTTTCGAAAACAAATTTTATAAAATATTAGATTTAAAATTAAAAAATTAAATTGACGCTAAATACTCTATGGCAAAACAAATTTTAATAACACTCGTTGACTAATTAAAAACAAAAAATATGTGGGGTGTTCCATGATTTTTTTCTACATATGTGAGGTTCGGTTTTTTTTATAAAAAAATCCTCCAAATTAAGTTTTAAATACTTTTATCCTCTAAATAAATCTGTGCAAGATATTTGCAAAAAACCTGCGTTTTGAAAGAGGTGAAAATGTTACTTCTGAATATTGAAATCCCTTTATTACGAAAATGGTTCTAAAACAAGCTGTAAATACCTTCATAAATCTGTATGAAATGTATAATTTGCGAGATATTTGCGACAAAATTGTCTTCAATTAAATTAAAACTATCACTTGCGGTCCGAATTTTGAAAATATTCTTCTACAAAAATTGTAGAAACTGGTAAGTTCATTCATTTTTGAGTACTTTTATGTTCCATAAAGAAATGTCAAAACTTTACAGCTGACAAGATATTAGTAAAATTTTTTTTTTTTTGTTAAAGTAAACTATTACTTCCGTTGTACTGATTTCAGTGAAAATCTAATCAGAGCTTGCGGGAAAATTTCATCATTACAATACTTCCTTATGTTATAAGACAATAATAATAAAAACATCATTGATATAATAATAGGTTGAATAAGATGTTTTAAAGTATCTCTGAGATATCAATCATTCACCATAATAGATTTTGAGTTATAAAACATTAAATATTTTATAGTTTACCTCAAAAATGCTCACAAAAATTAGTGAATGAAAATTTAGCATTTGCACGCTCTAATTTTGCACGCAAATGTTGGTTTGACTTGTTACATTAGATTTTACAAATCAAACCTGACGCTTGCGTTATTTGTCGGTGACATTACGCATTGACGTTTGCATTTGATCGAACTATTTTGAATTTCCTATATTATACATATATATTCGTTTTACAATTTCTTACATTTTCTTTATTAAATATTACATTCACGATCGCAAGAAAATATTTTAAAGTTATTGCAATATTTTCAACAAAATACTTATTAACGTCAAAATATTCTTTAAGGTTTGTTTAGTCTTCTGTAAATATATTGGTTAGAAATGAGGTGCGAAAACTATTTGTGATAAAAAAAATAGAATAAGATACATTAAAAAATAGATAAATTCATAGTATTTTTAATGAAGAATAATAATGTTGGCTATATAATTACACATAACCTGTAACTAGATCGTTTGACTGTCAATCTAACCCGAAAACGTGAAATTGTCATTATCATTAAAAGGACCATATCAATTTTACAGTTTACAATATTTATCATGCTGCAAAGTATTGATTTGAATCATACAATGTTAAACCATGATGCAGGAATCATATTTGCTGAAGTAAATTATAGATAGGTATATATGTATATAAATTAGTTCACATTAATGGCGAGCCGCTTTCGGTACTTCGTCTGGAAAAAATAATTATAAAGTACCGCTCTTTGCTGCTTGTGTGTTTATATTATGTATCATCTGCAGTCTCTAGTCATAAGTTAGTTATTATAGTTCACACAACCTTAATAGTACATTGGTTTCTACGTAGTCGCTTAAGATTCTGAAAAACCACAACGCAGCAACAAATAAAGAGGTGCGGCCAGCACACGACTTTCTTATAAGTATTAGCGTATCAAATTATACAGAAGTTGTTTTAAATTGTTTTAAATACTTTTATCTTCTTAGAAAAATAAACCTGTAAGTGTGTTACTTCAAATCCAAATTTTAAGAATATTTTTTACATAAAAATTATTTAGATTCCTATTCTAACCACTTATATTTTCCTAATAAATCTCTACATAAAGCATACTTTTGCAAGACATTAGAAAAAAATTAGGTGTGGCCACCACACGACTTTCTTATAAGTATGAGTGTTTCAAATTATACAATTTTAAGATTTATTTATACCAAAATGATTCAAAATCCTATTCTTAGTACTTCTATTCTCTTAATAAATCTCTATAGAATGCGTACTTTTCAAGATATTCGAAAAAAAGTACTACTCGCTAAGAGTAAAAGTGCTACATGCGGTTCGATTTGACATTTCATGTATACCAAAAATATTGCAACTTCAACTCTAAATACTTTTGTACTCTTGATAAATATATATACCTAGAATAATAATTTAAAACATATTTTCAAAAAATCGCTATTCGATAGGAGTAAAAGTGTGACTTCCGATGATCCGATTTTTTTTATACGAAAGGTATTGAAACTTATGTTTTAAATACTTTTGTATTGGTAATGTACCTGCCTAGAAAGCATGGCTTGTGAGACATTTGCAAAAAACGGATTAAATTTAATGTTTACTACATTTCAATTCTTTATAAAACTGTTTATACTTAGTAGTCGACGAAGTATTGGCAAAATTCGATTTTTTCACTGAAGTAAGCGGCTACTTCCGTTCTACCGATTTTACTGAAAATCTAATCAGATCCCAAGAGGGAGATATTCGTGTATTCGTAAATACAAAATTTGGAATTGATAGCTATAGCCGTTTGACCGCTATCGTGGTCACACACACACTGACACACACACACAGAGAGAGAGACATTTTTTAAAAGCCACTTTTTCGGTATCAGGAAACTTCAAAACGTGGACATCTGCAAAATCTCGAAGCCAAAAATGTTCATCATCACAATACTTTTTTATACTAGTATAAGAAAGTAATAAGACTGTGAGTAAATGTTTTATTTCAAGTCCGAATTTTCAAATTTCATTTATACAAAAAATATTCCAAATTCTTTTCAAATTTAATTTTGGATGCAATTGACCTCTTTTTAAATTTGTTTAAACTTAGTAGTTGACGAAATATTGGCAGAATACGATTTTTTTTTACTGAAGTAAACTAGGACTTCTGGTCTACCGATTTAATTAAAAATCTCATCAGATCTCAAGAGACAGTATATTCGTAAAAACAAAATTTGGAATTGATAGCTATAGCCGTTTGACCGCGATCATGGTCACACACACACATACACTGAGAGAGAGAGAGAGAGAGAGAGAGAGAGAGAGAGAGAGAGAGAGAGAGAGAGAGAGATTTTATTTAAACAACTTTTTCGTACCAGGGGACTTCTGCAACAATCTCGTCATTTTCGTCATCACAGTACTTCCTTATACTACGTATAAGAATGCAACACTCAGAAATGAAGTACTAGACGCGAAACAAAAATGAGAGAAGTAGTTCTAAATGAAGTACTAATTTTTGGTCTGCTGTTGTTTATTAGGAATTCAAAGGTTCAAATCACTTCAAAATTTTCCCCTGATTGCTTTATAAGATTTGTTTGAAATCTCGTGCCTAAAAATGTTAATACATCTGGATCTCCGATTAGTACCATAATAACACTAATAGTGAGCATTTCTGATTTTAACTTTAATATTGCTGCAATGAAAGGTTTTCTCTCAACTGAATGATCTGTACAATGGATTATGATGTGGTTAATGTTCGCATACCCATATCGGTGAGTTTATTATATTTTGTCTATGTAGGCGAGCTGGACATTGACCATGCCTAAATTTTAACATAGTGAATGTTGTATAACTGAATGTCGAGACTTAAATTATTTGATAACATGGTTCACAATTAAAGATATTCGCGTGAATTATTGCTTATTGTGTTATTTTGTTTTGCTACGGTCTTTCCCAGTGTGTATTCTCTGACCCAGTCAAATTTCACCACAACTTGGCTTTTTCTTAGGTTGATACAGTATTCTATTATATTTTGTACTGTCGAGTGGAGTTTTAGGGAGCCGCCTGTATTGAGGATTGCTTGTAAAACACTTTTATTTTCGCCCATTATGAAAACTCTAGTGACATCCAATCTGGATATATTTTCGAGTGCTTTTAAATTAGTTACGCTTCGGCGGAATAAAAAGACATATTACTATTTAGTTTAGTTTAGCTGGTTGTTTTCATTATTCATGTTATAAAAGACATACCAGCGCCGTCTCGACTTTTTAACGCGTGAACACGATGGTGAAATTTAGTAGTGAGCTCTTAACTGAAATAAATATTTGTTTGGTTCAAGCTAAATCTTCTGTAATCTAGACTTGCGAGTTGTTTTTTTTTCTTCCTGATTGCTTTTACTTCCATATCTTCCTTCATTGCATCGTTTCTTATGTGATTTCTGCGTATTATTCTCCTTTCTCTCTTTAGATTACGCATTTTTGCAACTTATAAGAAAGTACCTTTTAATTTTTTTTTGTGAGTGAACGGAGTTATATCTGTTCCACATGCGTTTTCGACCGATCTTTGTCTTGACTGGCTGAGATTATCAAATGTTTCCCAACCATTTTAAAGAGTAACTTTGTAAAGATTTTTGTTTGCGGTTCTTGTTTTTTTACCAAATTTTATTTGTAGAAAATAAAAAAAACACCACCCCGAATTTAAAGTCAAAGTAGAAAATGTGTTTGGTACTTGCGCCATTTGTAATCAAATAGTGTACGTTCTTTGTATTTGATACTTTTGTGCAGTGCATTGTTATATGCATCGACGATCAACTTAGAAGATGAGAAATAAGAATATGAAAGCCTTTTTCCTATCCTCTTTGACTTTTTAGGTTAGCTTTTCTTGCTGATACTTCCGAACACCTAAGTATCTTGAATTGTGGTTTGTAATGGCGCGATGCCAGTCATTGACAAAATTAATGGTCTTATAAAAAGCTAAACTTCTATCTAGAAAAAGAATTTTGTTTATTTCAGTGAGTTCAAGAACTCGTAGAAATCGTAGCTAAGTACAGTATGATAAATTCTGAGTAAATTTTTCTAGACATTCAAGTTATTATTATGTGCAATTTAAAATAACAGTTTTATGAATATTTTCCAGATGGAATTCAAACCAGTTATGACAATTACAGACGGATAATTGATCCTCTTTTGGACAATTCCTTTCAACATGCTAAAATTCCAACAAACATGAAAGGACAACTTATTGAAATGTTAAGTGATAGAATATTGAAACTAGAATTTCTTTCCCAGAAACGGGGTCATTTTTGGATCAAAAAAATGCAAGAATCCACTGAACTGACAAACGAAGCTTTCAAATATTTGATTCCATTTGCAACAAAATATTATGCGATTTAAGTTTCTCATAAACGATTACTATTAAAAAAATGAGGTGTGGGCACCGTACGACTATACGTATGTGCGTTCCGAAATGTGTAGGCAAAATTTGTTCCAAATAAGTTTAAATTCTGTATCTTCTTAATAAAATAAGCCTCGGAGTAAAAATGTTTTTCCAGTGCGAATTTTGAAATTTTTTTTATACAGAATTTTATTCAAATCCAACTCAAAGTACTTTTATTCTCTTAATAAATCTCTATAGAATGCATAATTTGAGAAATATTTGCAAACAAACTGCTATTCGATATGAGTAAAAGTGTTACTTCCGGTCCGTAATTTTTATATTTATTTATTCTTTATATTGCTTTTTATATAAAATTATTCCTAATACAGCTCTAAATGCTTTTGTTTTCTAACAAATCTGCAAAGAATGTAAAATTTGCGAGATATACACGAAAAATACTGCTATTTTATAGAATTGTCACTTCCGGTCCGAATTTTTAAATTTTTTATATATAAGAATTCTTCCAACTCGAACTCTAAATCTGTATAGAATTCATATTTTGCAAATTATTTGCAAAAAACCCGTTTTTCGATAAGACAAAGAAACGAAAAGCCTTTTTTATAAAATCTTTCTAAAATTCACTTTCTCATACTTTTGTAGTCTTTAGAAATTCATCTTAACCTAGTAGTTGCCGAGATATTTGTAAATTTTGATTTCTTTACTGAAGCAAATTACTATTTCCGGTCTACCGATTTTATTGATTTCTAATCAGATCTCAAGAGGAAGATTATGCTAGTACATATAAAGTTTGCTAATGATAGCTGTATCCGTTTGGCAACAATCGTGGTCACACACTGTGTGTGACCACAGACTGACAAACACACGAATATGTTTACAAAAACCACAATGTCGGTATTTGGGGACTTCAAAACGTTTTTCGGCATTACAATACTTGCATATAAGAATTTTAAAAATTATATTTTCTCTTTTCAAATATAGAACCCTGATTCGAAAAGTTAGTGCCTGGGAAACAGGAATTCATAATTTTTACCTTCTTATACGTAACATAAGGAAGTATTGTGATGGCGAAAATTTTCGACCTCGAGATTTTTGCAGATGTCCACGTTGTGAAGTTCCTTAATATCGTAAAAGTGGTTTTCAAAATCTCTCTTCCCCCCCGCCCTTTCTCTCTCTGTCTCTGTGTGTGTCTCTGTGCGTGTGGCCACGATAGCGGCCAAACGGCTAAAACTATCAATCCAAACTTTATATTTACTACCATAATCTCCCTCCTGAGATCTGATCATATTTTTAGTAAAAGCGCTACTAGACGGGAAGTAGTAGTTTACTTCAGTAAAAAAATTAAATTTTATTATTATTTTGTCAACTACTAAGACAAATTTATAAATAATTCAAATGTACTCAAAAAAGAATTTGAGAAAATTTTTATCAAAAAAGTTTTTCGAAATTCCTACCGAAAGTCAGTCTTTTACTCTTATCGATAATCAGTTTTTTGCAAGTCTCACAAGTCATATCTGCTAGGCATGACAGATACGTTACGAGTATAAAAGTATTTAAAGCTTCATTTCTTATACTTTTTGTATAAAAAATTTTTTCTAAATTCTGGCCGGAAGTAACGCTTTTACTCACAGGTTTATTAAGATCAAATTATTTAAACTTAAGTTTTATATAAAAAAAATGGAGCACACATACATATAAGAAAATCGTGTGGTGTCCTAATTTAATAAAATCAAACTCACTAATTCCTCTTACTTATTTATATATGAAATACAAAAATCGGGAATTAATTACTCAGGCGATAAATATCGCTCGAAATAAAGTAAGTGTATAATCATTCCATCATCCGTTACGCTTTAATAATGAATACCTTTCAACAACAATAAACCGGATATCGCTTTATTAGGGACGATATCCATATATGAATGATGATTATCTTAAATTTCCACTGATAGAACTTATTTTGCAAAACGATGGCGTTGCGTGACTACTAAGTCAACTTTGCACAGCAAACAAATCCGACCAAAATAAAATAAACATTTGTGCCGGTTTGCAGACAATTCTACCTTCGCAAATATTATTTGAAGATGCTAAAAAAAAGTAGTTTTCATTCAAATCATTCACGTGTCCATAAATTAATTATTGATGTAATTTTATACACACACACACACATGTATATGCAAACACAATTAATGTGTACATAATAACTAGTACATTTTGCATAAATCGCAATTAGGAATATTAATTGTGAATATGATAAGTTATTTATGAATGTGTTAAGTAAATATAAGTAGTGCAAATTAAAAACACTGGCGGGCTTCGGGAAAACAGTGAATCTTTGTATTGTTCTTTGTCGAGCTGTCTATTTACCATTTTACCATATCGAATGCGCTCTTGAAATCCACGAATATTCTGTGTATCTCTCTATTGTATTCTAATGTTTTTTGGTATATTTTTGTTGCGGGATATATATTCCGTTTATGGTTGATCTATCGTGCATTTTGGTAATCCCATAATATTTTTTCTACTTGATCTTTTGAATTTTTGTTATAAGATTTGCTGAGATTTTGTAGGTGGTATTCGATAGAGTTATTGTTCTGTCCTTTTCGCAGTGTTCTTTGTTTCTTTTATATGTACATATATACAGGCTGTCCAGAAACTCTCCTGACAAACGAAGACCGGAGATTCCTCAGATAATTTTAAGACAATTTAACCCAATTCACCCTAGTCCGAAAATGCTTCCTAAGGGAGCTAGAGCTCTTTGAAGATGGCGCCTTGTAATTAGTTTTTCTTTAATATCTCCCGAACGCTTCTATTTAGAAAAACAAAAACTGGTATGCTTATTTATCCTCCAGAGATGAATCGATTCCATCAATTGCGAATTTCTAGTACCGGTCATAGGCGTCCGTTTTGGGTAGGTAAACGGTTATTTTAACGCATAACTTTTTTGTCTTTAACTTTTAAGCATTTGTGACACTAGATTATTAAATTTTCAGGTATTCTAGTACTAAAAGGTACTCTTACTTTAAGTCGGTAGGATATACCGTTTTGTAGAAAAATCGATTTGAAAATTTTTCGTTTTTTCGTCATTTCATCTTTCGTCATTTCAACTTCGCGAACTGACAACAATTTGACAATTAAAAAAGTAGGTTTTATTTCTGTTGGCAGTTCAAAGCGAACTAGTGCAAAAAATAATAAATTGAATTTTAATGACGAAAAAACGAAAAATTTTCAAATCGATTTTTCTAGAAAACGGTGTATCCTACCGACTTAAAGTAAGAGTACCTTTTAGTACTAGAATACCTGAAAATTTAATAATCTAGTGTCACAAATGGTTAAAAGTTAAAGACAAAAAATTTAAGCGTTAAAATAACCGTTTACCTACCCAAAACGGATGCCTATGACCTTAGGAAGCATTTTCGGACTAGGGTGAGTTGGGTTAAATTGTCTTAAAATTATCTGAGGAATCTCCGGTCTTCGTTTGTCAGGAGAGTTTCTGGACACCCTGTATATATAGGGTGAGCCGCTTCTTCGATTGCTCGTTTGTGTTTTAAATAAAAGAAAAAACAATTAGTGAAAGATACATGGTTGTTTGTGGCCCATATTCTAAAAATACTTTAAGCTCTGATGCACTTCCGGTTTCACCCGAAGTGCAGGGAACTTAATTTTTTTAAATGACTAACTCTATATATTTTTGAATTTTCTAGTAGTGATTTAAATTCCCTATATAACTGTTTTTTCTTTTTCAAAACTGAGCCAATAGTTTTTGAGTTATTAAATTTTTTTTGAAAGTTTTTGATCAAAAGACGTGTTAGAAAATATATCATTTACGTATGCCAACAAAATTGTGCATCATTTTGTGAAGTTGCACTCAACAATACCTTAAAAAACTTTGTTTTTTCAAAGCCTACTTCCCGAAATTTTCACATATCAAAAACTTATTTTTTTTTAAATGGAACACCCGGTATTTTGTTGTGGCATTTTGTTCTTTTTTTATTCTCTATTATTTTTGTTAATAATGTACCTATACCTATCTTTAATAATTTCTGAGATAATCACTACAGGAGCAATTAGCTGTCAAATAAAGAACTACGAGCGTTGTTGTTATATGCACCCAAATATTCGTTCAACCAATGGAAGGCTGGAATGGGGCCATATTGCCTTAGTCAATTGTCAAACTAAATAAAGATTAAATCCAACTATCCCAAAAGTAATAATTTAACAGAATGAAGGGCATCGCATTTCAATGTTTTAATTCCAGCAATGTCCAGTTGCAGTATTTCATTTTCTACACTATTGGTTAACAACGAAACAAAATAAAGGTTATGTTTACTGGCATATTTGAAGATGCCGCTCTACTAAAAGGTGCATGAAACAATGATGCTATTTTCAATTTAATTGCTCGCACTATTTTATTGTTGAAGCTCTTCAAAACAGATGGCTGTTGTTTTTCAAAATTATAAATTGATGTAAAACTTTGACAGAAAAAAATATAAAAACGCAATTTTAATGTTTTTACTTTTAAAAACAATGTGTGAATGATATTTTTTCTAACAAGTGTTTTGGTCAAAAATATCCAAAAAAAAATTAATAAGTTAAAAACTATTAGCTCAATTTTGAAAAAGAAAAAACTATTGAATAGACAATTTAAAAGGGTACTAGTAGAATATATAGGGTGAGTCGTTAAAAAAAAAGTTTCGTGCATTTCCAGTGAAACCGGAAGTGCGTCAGAGCTTAAAATATTTTTAGAAAATGCGCGCCAAGCAACCATGAATTTTTCACTAATTGTTTTTTCGTTTATTTAAAATATACAAGAGTAATCGAAGAAGCGGCTATCTCACCCGTATATATACACATTTTTTTGAACAATTCTTTTTTAGACAACCTGAGATCCACCTGAAGAAATGGATAGTTTGAATGAAGTAGATTGTAGAAACTCGTGTTCTTATTACAGGCATTAAAGGAGGGGAAGCAATTTTATTCATTTTATATATACAGGGTGAGTCATTAGTAGCCGCTTCTTCGATTGCTTTACTGCCTTAAATTGCCTGTTCAACTGTTTTTTCTTTTTGGAAATTGTGGCAATAACTTTTGAGTTAATTTTTTTGAAAATATTTGACCAAAACACGTGTTCAGAAAAAAATCTTTTTCACATTGTTTTTAAAAGTAAAAATATTAACTTTGGTTGTGCTTATAGCCAAGAAAATTCTGCATCATTTGGTATAAGTTGTACTCGATATTATCTCAAAAAACTTTCTTTTTCAAAGCCTTCTTAAAATTTTCACATACGAAAAACTTATTTTTTTTAATGGAACATCCAGTATTTTATTGAGGCATTTTGTTCCTGTTTTTATTCTCTTTCATTTTTGTTAACAAAGTATACCTATCTTTTGTAATTTCTGAGATAATCACTATAGGAGCAATTAGCGGTTAATTAAAGAACTACGAACGCTATTCTGTGCACCAAAATATTCGTTCAACCAATGGAAGGCAGGAATGTTAAATCCAACTATCCCAAAAGTAATAATTTTACAGAATGAAGAGCATCGCATTTCAATTTTATAATTCCGCCAATGTCCAGTTGCAGTATTTCATTTTGTACATTGTTGGTTAACAACGAAATAAAATAAAGGTTATGTTTACTGAAATATTTGAAGATGTTTTCAAAAAATTTTGAAAATCCGTCCATAGAAAGCGAAGATACTCTCCTCCATTAACATTTTCATCAAAGAAGTAAGGTCCAATTATGTAACTACCCACTATTCCTCCGCACACACATTTAACGACCAACGATTTTCAAAGTTTGCTGTTGTGATAAAGTGAGGGTTTTTATGTGTTAAAATAACGAAAATTGTGACGATTAACGTATTCACTTTAATATAAGGTGGCTTCGTCGATAAACAACAAAAAATTGAGGAAGTTAGGATAACTTATCTGCTGCCCATTGACAAAAATGTAAGCGATACTAAAACTTTCTTTCATCTAACCCTGGGTATGAATATGCTACGGATGAATTACATATTTCCTAATTATTCTGGATTCTCAAATTTGACTTACATCTAACTGACGACTAATTTTCGTAGTACTAGTATGGGGGTGTTCGACTACACTCGCAAGTACCATAAACTTGTTATCCTCACCAGTTGTTGCTTTTTCCGCTCCTTTTTAATATTCAATACTTTCTGTTTACTTAAACCGTTCCTTTATACTTTCGAAGGTTCTGGCTTCGGTTGACTTCTACCAGGGATCGCTGTGCATAAAGTTTGGATGCTAGTAAAGAGTTTCTTTCAGATTCACCCAAATCACCAATGATATCTATTAATTCTTCATAGGAATAATTCATTTGGATGATAACTAATAGCGATGCTTTTGACAGTTTGACATAAATGTTTACCGACTTTCTTTAACAGTTGACTCAGGCGGTCGACTGCATTCCAGCCTTTATTGGACGAATATTTGCGTGCATAGAACAGAGCTCGTAGTTCTTTATTTTACCTCTAATTGCTTCTATAATGATTATCTCAGAAATTACAAAAGATAGGTGTAGTTAACAAAAACGAAAGAGAATAAAAGAGGAAACAAAACGCTACAATAAAATACTGGGTGTTCCATTTAAAAGAAAATGAGTTTTTGGTATGTGCAAATTTCAGGAAGTAGACTTTGAAAAAACAAAGTTATTTGAGGTATTATCGTGTGCAACTTATACCAAATGATGCAGAATTTTCTTGGCTACAAGCATCACCAAAGTTAATGTCTCTACTTTAAAAACAATTAAAAAATGTTTTTTTTTCTGTGTTCATGTTTTCGTCAAACATTTTCAAAAAAAATTAATAACTCAAAAACTAATAGCTCAATTTAGAAAAACAAAAAAACAGTTAAATATGCAATTTAAAGTAGTACTAGGAAATCCAAAAATATATATAGTGTCATTTAAAAAAATTAAATTTCATGCAATTCCGTTGAAACCGGAAGTGCGTGTACTCCGAAATTTAATGTGTATTTAGTATTCTTATTAAAAAAACATATTTAAATTTGATCATTATTTCAATAATTTTAAAATAACAGTATAACAGTCGTTACAGACGCAAAGATCAGAAATTAAAACACGAGATGTAAATTGTTCCAACTAATATCCAAACGAGCCCGAGTCCACCGCGTTGCCCAATCGCTTCGTTCACTGTACATGTGAATATTAAATCTGATTGGTGGAACCTTTGCCGCCCGCACTCTTTGTTTCCCGCGACAGTCATGCGACGTTCGATGTATTAAGCTGTTCCGTGTGCATATGTAATCAGTGCACTGGAACGTTGTTTCACCACATTAAACCGAATAAAAACTTTCCTTAGAAGTACAATGGGCGAAAATAGACGAACTGACCTCGCAATGTTATGTATTGAGAAATAAATGATTCAAGAAAGTCTTAATTTTAATGAATTGGTTATTGAAGAATTTATCACAAAAAAGGGGAGACGAATTGAATTTCAATACAAAACGTGTTTGTGAAATATAAAAACTATTATACATTTATCTATAAACATAATTGTTTGGAGAGGCCGAGGTACTCAGCAAGGTAAGTTACTTAATTTCCATTTTCTTAATAAGTTCCTCTAATTTCCACGATTTGATAGCCCAAAGAAAGTAATTTTGAGCGTGGGCCCCAAAAAATGTTTCGCTCCCGCGTCTTGCCAACAACAATCTCTTTTATTCTAAGGTTGTGCACCTAGAAAGTATTGAACCACGCGCGGCCACTGCCTGCTGTATATGTACAATATGAGGTACTAAAGTTGTATTTTCTATACACTTAGAGAAGATGAGATCCGCCACTAATGTCAAGTTTTTAGAATAGATATTAGGTATTATTACATATATCGTATTCACTCAGCTGTGATATTTACTGAGCATTTCTGCATGCATTACACTTCAATAGTTTGTTAAAGGGATATGAAATCCCTTTAATAAACAAATACCCATTCTATCTGCTTCAATATTGACACTTATTTAACCCTCTTTATTCTATAATGTACTATACAGTGTGTCCACATTTCGAAGCTCATCATTGGTATATCGGTTATTAGAAGAGAGAGAAGAATTTAATGCTCGCAACAAATCTCATTTCAAATTCCTTGGGACTTTTTACAGTTTTGAGATATTTTAAAAAAACCAATATTTGCCGATTTGAATTCTCCTCAATAACTCGATAGCGCCTAATGCGATTGCTTTTAAACTCTAACATTGTTCAGACACTTTTTTAAGACAAATTTTTGGGTGTTAACAGTAAGCCCCGATTTTCATTTATTTCCAAATTCTTATCGCTATCTTATGTTTTTCTTATGGCGACCATATTGGATTTTTGATTAGTTAGGTAGTTCTTAAAAATAGCTTTTCAATAATGTACAACATACCTAATAAATCTTTATTTATACGCGCGATATGAAAGTTTAAATAAAATTTCACTCTAATACGAAATTTTTTGGCTATGAAATTATGACATTAAATGTTAGTGTAAAACAGGCGATTAAGCTCTATTGACATGTCAAAGTGCAGTGCAATTGGTGGGAGATTTAGAACTTTGTATAGTAATTATTGATAAGTAATTATAATACCGTTAAGCATTGAGATTAGAATAAGATAAGAACTGATAATGGCACATACACTTTCAAGTGAAGTAAAAGTTATGATATATTAGAAGTCTATTTCCAGGGAAATAGAAACTCTGAAAATATTTACACAAATTACGCTCAACGCTTTCCAGAAAGACTACAACCACACCGGACAATTTTTAACAGAATTATCAGAAATTTAGTGAACTATGGAAGCTTCGAACAAAAAAGATCTAACTATCAAGTTAGCAATACTGATATACGTCAAAATAATATTTTACAAAATGTTATAAACAATCCAAGTTCGTCAGTACATCCAGTGGCTCGAGAAACTGGAATTCCAAAATCTACTGTTTATAGAACGTTAAGGAAAAATAAATACCACCCATACACACCAACAATTGTACAGGGTTTAAGCGATAATGACTCATCGAAGTTTACAATTTAGCAGCTGGTACGATATCTACAACAATGTGAAGATGATACTAATTTTCCTAGGAAAATACTTTGGACAGATGAAACACGGTTTACCAATTGTGGAATGTTCAATAGGCATAACTATCGTCACTGGTCTACTGAAAATCCACAATTGCTAAATCAAAGAAGATTTCAAGTTCGATTGATTGGTACGATCTTCTATTGACATCTTTTTTGTTTTTTTGAGTTTTTGTTTTTTCATTTTAGGTAATCACTTAATAGGTCCTTTCGTTTTTGATTACAATTTAACAAGTAATAGATATTTTGAGCTACTTTTGAGAACATTTCAATCAGGGAGTTATTTCAAATAATGGACCAGTACAATGGTCTGCGAAATAGCCCGACCTTACCTCCTTTGACTTTTATTTGTGGGGTGCCACTAGAAATGAAGTATGTATTTAATTTTGAACCACCAGAGATTCGGGAAATTTTAGAACAACGAGTGCTGGATGTGCTAAGATCATTAAACGAAAACACACTACGTAGAGTTTGTAACTCTATTAAAACCAGGTACCTAAAGTGTGTGGGGCAGAATGGTCGCTATACTGAACAGTCTGTTTTACACTAACATTTAATTTCATAGCCAACTAATTTCGTATTAGAGTGAAATTTTATTTAAATGTTCACATCGGTCGTATAAATAAAGATATATTAGGCATGTTGTACTCTATTGAAAAGCAATTTTTAAGGACTATCTTACTAATTAAGCAACAGGCTTACTGTTAACGCCAAAAAACTTGTCTTAAAAAAGTGTCTCTAATAATGTTAGAGTTTAAAAGCGATTGCATTAGGCGTTATCGGGTTATTGAGAAAAATTGAAATCGGCAAATATTGGTTTTTTTCAAGATATCTCAAAATTGTGTACGAAATAATTTGAAATGAGATTTCCTGCTTGCTCTATCACTTCTAATAACCGATATACCAATGGTGAGCATCGAAACGTGGACATACTGTATATTATATCTTCGTAGCAATAATATGGACAGTTTGAAATTGCTATACATGATTTTAGACTTTGTTTATGTATACTTATTGTATGACTACATATGCCGACCACGTATTTGCAAGTAATCGTCTTTCTTTAATATCAACGTTTTTCAACAAAGTACAGGTGGTGGGGATTACCGGACATTCGAAAATATACATGCTTCTAGAAGAATGTACTAGAATTGTCTACTCGATGGCGGTTAAATTCGAAAAAAAGTACACGAAATTGTAACCGTTTAACATTATAATGAACTTAAGAAGAAATGATCACTTGATGTTATATTTACTATTTACGTAATTGCACTTATCTTAATGATAAAAGTAATCCACGTATTTTCTGTTAACGTCACGATAACCTGAGGTCAAGGTTCACAATGCAAATAAACCGACTACTTCTTTTTGTCGCTTACAAAATATATTGTAAACTCGTTACAGAAACCTCTAATAGAAATATATATGAACCAATAGCAGCAACATAAAAAAATCAAAAGAAGAAAGCACAATACACGCCTTCAGACGTAAGCTAACAAAGAAGTTACACGCTTAAAGAAAAATTATTTTCTAAATAATATAGTGAAAAAAAGTTTTATTATGTACTGATGACTTCTGATACAAAAATATTTACATCATTATACAACGTATTTCAAGTTATTGAATTAAACTATTATCAATCTAATGTTAAAAAGGTACCACCTAAATGACTTTAATGAATTATGATGGAATTCTCCACATAAAGATCTGGCTTTCTAATTTAATTGTGCAAATAAAAATTACTGATTTATTTAATATTCAATAAATGTATTCAAACAAAAAATTTAAATGGTTTGTGTCCATTAAACATATTTTCCTAAATTTGATGGTAATAGTTATGATCTCTATAAATAGCACGTATACAGAATAACACCGTTCTGTTGTGCTGTTTGTGCAGTTCTGTATACGCTACGGTATATAGACAACGCGGTTTTTAATCAGTGCTACTGAGGATGACAACATAGTTGTCGAAATACGTATCTAGTTTTTTGTGCTTTAGTGTGGTGTTTTATTGTTTTCGTTTAGTTGCAAGCCACAGACTCCAAGTTTGTTTTGTTTGTTTGTTTGTTTTCATTTATTCATTCCATTTCATATGTTGTAAAATACATAAAAAAACGTCAAATACATAAAAACATGCACACACACACAATGTGATACAACGTAACAACAATTTAAAATTTACTCAAAAAAAATCAGTGATAGTATAATATGCTTTTTCTATTATTTTCTTTTAAGTCTTCGCTTGAAATTCTCGCTGGATATCTGCTTCAAATTTGCCGGCAAGTGATTGTATATTTTTATTGTTTGTGAGACAACACTTTTGCTAAGTAATGTCATTCTTGTCTGAGGAAGGAGTAAATAAGAATTGTCTATCCCTCTTGTCTCATAACCGTGTGAAAGTTCCTGTTTTCGATTGTCATCGGCAAACATGGTCGTTGTATGTGGTGTCACCCTCGGGATGTTATTCACGTATATCAAGAACAGAAGCGGGCCTAGTATTGACCTCTGTGGTACTCCTCTCTCGATTTCCAACCAATCGGATGTCCGTTTGTTTTTATCGCTAGATACTACTTGCTTTCTGTTGCGCAGGTAGTTTTTTTTATTAATTCGAGAGCTTTCTCCCTTACACCGTATATTTCCAATTTTATGAGTAGTTTTCTATAATCTACGTTATCAAAAGCTTTTGTAAGGTCCATAAGGATGCCATCGTGGTTTCGTTATTGTTTATACCATTTAAAATCTCCGCCATGGCTTAGTACAGTGCCGGCTCTTTAATGAGATAAAGTGAGCAATTGCACCCCCTGGAATTTTGAAACAAAACAAACCAAGCGGCGACTAACTGTGAAAGTATTTATTTATTACGTATTCATAGTTATTGAACAGGAACGTGGCGTGTGTGGCACGCGTAACAACCTACATGCACCGATCGTCGTCACAGATATAATGACGACTAACAGCAGATGTAAAGACGAGAAACTATTTGAATGTTTACCCCTTCCACCGAGAGAGACATACCCATGAGCAAAGCCCTCCTGTTGCTCCGTTAAGCCATTAACATTACATTGAAGGTGGGGAGAACTGTATTTTGTTCTACTTCCATATCGTATAATTCATAGCCTGTGAGCAAGATCCCCAGTCTGCTCACCGCTGTTGTAAGATGAATATCGTCTCTGCGTTACAGAATAACACGTTTTCGCGGTTAACGTATGATGAAAAAATCGCAATAAAAAATCTTAAACGGCCGATGCCTCAATTATGTTTAGAAAATAAACAATCTGTTAAAGGTAAAGACGTTATAAGAAAATTCAAAATGAATATTTATCAGAAAAATGACTGGATTTGTGGATGTAAAATTAAAAATACTTTGTTTTGTTTTCCGTGTCTTTTGTTTGGTGGTGAACCGTCTTGGTCAAAGAACGGAATAAAAGACTTAATTCATCTTAGTACTAAAATTACGAAACATGAAAATTCCGAAGGGCATTTGAAAAATATATTTAGTCTAAGAATGTTAGGAAAAAAAACATTCAGAATGTTTTAGATTCATCATATAGAAAAGCAGTTCAACAACACAATGAACAAGTAACAAAAAATAGGCATGTGTTAAATTTAATAATAAATTGCATTAGATTTTGTGGCGCGGTTGAACTGGCACTTCGGGGTCATGATGAACGGCAAACGTCGAATACCAAGAGCATTTTTCGGGAATTGATAACTTTTACGGCAGAATTGGATAAATCGCTCAGATATCACATCGAAGCAGCACCGGTTTTTAAAGGATTATCAAAAACGATACAGAATGAGCTGCTTGATGCAATGTTGAACGTGTATCATGAACAAGTTTCCAGTGAAATTAAAGCAACCGACTTCATATCTGTGATAGCTGATGAAACCACAGATGTGTCTAATCAGTTTCAGTTGGTGGTTGTTTTAAGATATATTGTGAACGCGAGACCGGTCGAAAGATTTTGGAAATTTCTTCTGCCTAGTGGACATGATGCTAATTCTTTATCTGCCTCCATCCTTAACGAAATTAGTTTGCTTGCTGATGACCCAGAAAAACTGATTGCACAGAGCTATGATGGGGCAGCAGTCATGAGTGGTGCTATTAACGGCGTGCAAAGACATGTCCAAGACCAGTATCCAAGGGCCAATTTTGTACATTGTTACGCACATCAGACAAATCTTATTATGTCACATGCTACATCGAGCAGTAGTAATTGCAGAATTTTTTTTGCCAATCTGACGAGATTATGTACTTTTTTCTCCATTTCACCACAACGAGCTGCAAGATTGGAAGAATTCCTTCAGAGAAAAAGCTTACCTCGTTCTTCAAAAATAAGATGGAACTTCAATTCTAGGACAGTGAATACAATATATGAGCACCGAGAAGAAATAATTGAAGCTCAAGAACAAATCGAGGGAGAAGCTAGTTTACAAACTACCATTCATCAAGCTGGTGCCAATTTGCGAATTTTATAGGAGGAAAATTTTATCTGTTGGTTAACTTTCTTTCATAAAATTATGCCACATGTGGACATATCGTTTAATCAATTACAAAATGTCAATACAGATGCATTAAAAATCAAGAATAATTTAGATAATTTTGAACGCGCTATTGGAAAAATTCGAACCGAAATCGCTGACACAGATAATGAGTTGGTTAAACAAAATGACTCAGAACTGACTCCTCGACCATCAACGCGACGAAGAGTAACTGATGGTAGCCAAAGACGGAGGGAAACTATTGAAGTGTGCGATATTATTTTACTTGAAATAAAAACTAGATTTCGGTATACAGGGCACTTAATATTTGCAAACTTAATTTATTTTAAACAGTTCTTCTCTTTTCAAAAAAAATTTTCCGGAAGGTTGCCTTAAAGAAGCAGTAAAATTTTATCCATGCCTCAATGAAAGCAGACTACGAACTGAATTAGTGTTCTATATTCTAGAGAAGAATTTAGGCAAAATATAGAAGTCAGTTCTGTAGGTCTGCTAGGCCTTCTGCTGGATGGATTAAGCGACACCTTCAATGAAGTTGTTAAGCTTTTAAAAATTGTCATTACAATCCCAATGACAACGTCTGAAGCGGAACGCCAGTTTTCACGGCTGAAGAGAATAAAAACTTTCCTGAGAAATACAATGAAAGAAGACAGATTAAATGCCCTTACTATGTTATCTTGTGAAAAAGAATTTATAAATGATTTCCCAAATTTTAATGAAAAAGTGATAGAACTGTTCTGCAAGTCAAAAACACGCAAAATGGACTTCGTTTATCGTCAAATGTAATAAAACTGTAGTGTTATATTTACTATTCCCTCAAAACAAACTGTACAATGAACAGTACCTGTCTGGAACAGTATGTCGATGAAACTTATAAAGATTGGGTAAGCGTTCTTGTATTATACTTTTTAATTTTGAAATTATGCACTCCCTATGTGAAGCACCCCGAGCCGCCACTGGCTTGGTATATTGCTCGAGTCGTATTTCGTCCCTTGATATATCCGTTCTAATTATTGCAAAGTATATTACAATTTTCCAAAAAGTCATATAATCGTACGTATATAATTTTTTCAAACACTTTTGAGAAGTGCGTCAACAAAGATATAGGCCTATAATTACTGAGTTCTGATTTCTGTCCCTTTTTGTATATCAATTTAACGACTGACTTTTTTAAATCATTGGGAAAAATTGCATTATGTAAACACATGTTTATTAATGGTTCTAGAATTACTGCGAATTCAGTACAATGTTTAATTAATTTCACTGGTATTTCATCATTTCCCACTGCATTAGTATCCCTCAATCCACAGATTATGTTACATATTTCCTCTGCGGTCGTAGGCAGTAGCATTAGTGTTTTTGTGTTGTGGTGCAAATTCGCCGTGGCCAGTGGCTCATCCTGCATGTTCTGGCACATGGCAATCAATTTGGCGTTAATTAATGATAAATGGTTTTCATCGGCACCGTCTGTCTGTTCCAATTCAATATCTCCAACGTTTGTGTATTCTCTTTCTTCACTCAATGTGATTTTTTTAACTAAGTGCCAAGTTGCTTTGGTTTTGTTGCTCGAATTGCATACGTAACTTGTGTTCTTTTTATTTTGTTCAGTTTTTATTTATTTATCTAAATTTTTGCGAAACCTTGCATACTCGTCTTTTGCAATCCTGCCATTGAGAACGTCCTCATGCATTTGCCGTTTTAAAACAGTCTTTTTTTTAATTTCTGGAGATATATAGTTCCTTTGTTTATGATATTGTCTCTCGGATCTAATTTTAGAGAGTTCCTGGTATTTCCATGTTATTTTATGTATAAAGTTTTCAAACGTAGAATTTGGGTCATTTTCAACTATGCCAGCGCTCCAGTCAACTTCATATAGCCGCCGGCGAAAGTCCATCATACTTCCTTACGAAATCATCCTAAAGTCCTCTTTTCCACCAAAATTATCCTTTGCACACACCTTCTGAACAGATATTTGTTGAGCCAAGTGGTCCGATAGAGCAGTTTGAACTATTTTAGTTTGATAGTTTCTACAATTAGTCGTAATATTATCAATCGTTGTCGATGACATTTTGCTAATTCTTGTTGCTTCATTAATAGTAATTTTTAAGTTGAAAGAGTTGAGATGTCTTTCATCGGGTTTATGAAATGGAATATTAAAGTCTCCCGTAAGAACAATTTTATATTTTTCTTTTAATATTAGTAACGAATTGCAAAATCTCTTGAAGTCTTATAAAAATTTGGTTATGTCTCCTTTAGGTGTCTGTAAATATTTATTATTATCATTTCTTGCCTTAGAAGCTCTATGCAGCTGCATTCAATAATTGTTTCAATGCTGTTTTCTTTTAGAAACGAAATTTCCTTATACTCGTGTATCGTGTCATTGAGTACAAATATGCACGATCCACCATAGGCTCCATTTTTCCTAAGATAGCAGGAAGCAAGAACAAAGTTATCAAGTCTTGTTGATTGGCATTGTTTTAGCCAGTGCTCTGTCACCGCTAATACATGTATTTTTGTGTCGTGCAAATGCAGGAATATGTTAAGTTTATCTAGTTTTTTATATATACCTTGTATATGAGTATGTAAGATATTTAGGACATTTAAGTTACTATCATTTTCTTCATTTGTTTGCTCATTAATCTTGCCACATCGGAGGCTTTACTGCAAAAATGTCTGTAAGGTCGTATAATAGCGTTTTTAAGCCATATATCTTCATCAAACACTTTTTCTATCTATTCTTCGTGGACTGCCACTTTAAATGCCGATATCTCTGTGTATCCGAGCGTTTTTTTTTCGCATGTTGATGACTCTATGTTATTCTGCCTAAGATGTGTTTCAATGTCTCCTTCGGTAATAGTGTGCACAAAATTCGACAAGAATACCCATTTCCGGCTACCCACACTGTCAATAATGATTAGGGAGCGGAATCGAGCGAGCTAAACTACCACGGAGCCACAACCGTGAAAAGAAATAATGTAAACAACTGCGTGTTGTTTACATTATATCTGAATAGCACTAATTCATAGGGCGAACTGCAACATCTGTTTACGCCCGAGAATCAGAGAAAAAACTGCCATAAAATAAGGAATTTTATGAATAAAATCCTTTCATCATCGGCGTAGGTACAAGGGTGACGAGTTTTTAAAATTTATTATATTTACCTTATATTTCGCAATATAATATGTATGTTTCAATAACATACGCGTACATTTTTAGTTATCATTTATTTAGATCTAGAACGTTGTTTATGTTACTTTTTCTGAGATAAAAGTTAATTGTCAGTGATTCCGAAATTTATTGCAAAGTCTGTAAAATATCGTCACTTAGCTTTGCTAAAACATACACAGAAATAGTTTTCATACAGAGAATTTCGATAGTTTACAAAATTTCGTTACATGTTTAAATGACGATGCTCGAAGTATTTCTGAGTGCAAGGAACTAACACAAATCCCAAATTTAAAAAATCAGTTGTTATTCCTTCAGGAACACTTTGGAAATTTGCCTAAACTAATGACATATTTTGAAAATCGAATCTCAAATTAAAAAATGAGGTGTGGCACACGACTTTCTTATACGTATGAGCGTTTCAAACTATACTATATTTTTTTTACACAAAAATTATTCAAAATCCTATTCTAAGTACTTCTGTTCTCTTAATAAATCGCTATAGAATGCATACTTAGCAAGATATTCGAAAAAAGGACTACTCCCTAAGAGTAAAAGTGTTACTTCCGGTCCGAATTTTGAAATTTCATATATTTAAAAAATATTGCAAATCTAGCACTAAATACTTTTGTATTCTTGATAAATACATATAGAATGCATAATTTACGACATATTCGCAAAAAATCGCTATTCGATAAGAGTAAAAGTGGTAATTCCGGTCTGAATTTTGAAATTGTTTTTATGCAAAAGATATTGAAAATTACGTTTTAAATACTTTTATACCCGTAACGTACCTGTCTAAAAAGCATGACATGCGAAATATTCGCAAAAAACTGATTTTCGATAGGAGTAAAAGACCTACTTCCGGTAGCAGCTTCGAAAAACTTTTTAAAGAAAATTGTTCTCAATTTTAATTTCAAGTACATATGAATTCTCTATAAATTTGTTTAAATTTAGTAGTTGACGAAATATTGGCAAAATTTAATTTTTTCACTGCAGTAAACTGCTACTTCCGGTCTACCGATTTTACTGAAAAACTACTCAGATCTCAAGAGGGAGATTAGACACGTAAATACAAAATTTGGAATTGATATCTACAGCGGTTATCGTGGTCACATAGAGACACACAGACATTTTTTAAAAACATCTTTTTCGGTATCAGGGGACTTCAAAACGTGGACATCTGCAAAAATCTCGAAGTCGAAAATTTCACATTACTTCCTTATACTACGTATAAGAAAGTAAAAATGGATTAACCACATTAGATGTGGCTATTAATAATTCCAAGTGACTTAGACGCAGTTTTTAATAGAAATCCAGGTTTAATAACATTGCGGCAATTGTGTATGCTAAATACGCTGAAATAAAGGAATATTGCCAGTACGCACCTATAACCAGTTGCGATGTAGAAGGGATGTTTTCTATCTACAAGGATGTACTTAATTCAAAGAGAACAAGTCTTACAGAAGAGAAAATGAACAAATAGTAGGGTATTTTGTATTTTATAATCACCAGCCACTTGTTATTCAATTATATAAATAAAATTAAAACCTCTTTAAAAATACAACATTTCAATAGTGCGCCCATGGGCGATGAGTCATGACTCGCTCGATTCCGCTCCCTAATAATGATGTACTAGTATTCTTTCCGCGTATATTTTTTTACAATTTTAGTCTTGTATGAGTCAATAACTTCCCTGTTTTCTTTTTCTTCCCCACTCACAGTTATGTTATTATTATTTACAGTGTCCCGTTGTGTTTAGTGTCTTATTATATAATTTATTTCTAATACTCAATTTCCCTCTTAAAAGTGCTAGTGTTTGGTTTTGATCCGGGACTAGTTCTACAATATACCCACTTTCTATAGCATTTTGTCCTCTTGGCAGCTGTTTATTATCAAAGAAGTTAGCCAGCAGAGATAATTTTAATAAAATGCTTACTTTCTGTAAATTAAAATAATTTTATTGACTTACTCTTCTGAAAATTTTTATGACCTTACCACATTAATTAGGTATATGAATAAAACAAGGTGATATACTTCAAGGAAATAAACAATATTTATCCTGTAAATAAAGTTGTTCAGTAAAGGTTTTGCATATATAACTTCAGTAGAATTGTTTGATAATTAGAATTTGATGAATTTTTAATGAATTTTAATGTAAAAAGATTAAGTTACTTAATACAAATAAAACCCTCCTAAAAATGGCCACAGTGTTGCAAACACAAGATATTGTCTATAAAACTAAAAATACAATTATTTTGCGTGTTAAACTATAGTAAATCACTAGAACACATTTTGTATATCATATCTATCACTAAAAAAGGTCCAACCTAAGCGCACACTTTTTATTAATATTACTTAAAAGTATTTATTATTTTCGCCCCATATAATTTACATGGGATAAAAACTTGCGTGCGGTTTGTTTGGATTGTAAACCTTGACCACCCTCAATAATTACTTCGGAGAATTGTTGCTCACTATAAATTAGTAGAAGTGGGTGTAATTTATTAAATGACACTGTTTACTCCAGGACAGCAGATTTAGAAACTACTTGCTGAAAAGTGTCAATATTTTCGGGCAAGTACATTGCAAGTTTCTGAGGTAGCAAGATTAGAAGCGCCCAACAAAATTCAAAAAGATTAAGCACAAGTTCATCTTCTGTGAACGTGTGTAAATCTGTTTTTGTACAGTCATATTTAAAAAAAAAAATCTCCTAATGCATATGTGGGTTAAAGACGTTTCTCGATCACATCGATTCCACTTTTGTTATATCTGGTAATATTGTTTATTGTCAACAGTTTGTTTTGGTAAATTTTTCTTTTGGAATTTCGTAACATACTGTATATATTTTAATAGGTTACTTCAATATGTTTACCAGATACCAAAAATAGTCAAATCACTTTTAATGATGGAAAAGGGCAATCGAAGGTGTAGACTTCCGTGTTCCTTTTCTAATTGTAAATCAGCGCAGATGCCCACTAGTGGAGGAAACGTCGGCAACTACGTTAGTTTAGTTTAGTTACAATTAAATATCAGAGTGGAACGGTAATCACCATAATAAATGTCCCATTTGAGTCACCTTTTACCACCTTCTAAATAATCAAAAACAAATTTGCTCCGGTCAGATCAGAGAAAATAATATGCATGCACTATTATTTTGGCGCTTGTGAAATGTACACTTCTAAACTGTACGGTGGCACCTTTTGCCGGACAGTTGAGCAATACGTAAAGAAACGAGATATGAATAAATGGCAAGTACTAGAGGCTGTTAGATGCAAGAAGAGTAATTTATGATCGAACAGATGCCTCTTAAGCGGGTGTGTTTTTAACCATGCCGAAACGTTGTGGACAATTGGTATACGAGACCCGTTAAGTTTTGTTTAATTTTATAACATTACATTTGACCCCTTTACAGTCATAATTTGAGTCCCGTTTATTTATTTATTTTATTTCTAAGTTGTTCATAGTTTTTCATATACTGTTATATTTGTAAGTAAAAATTGAAATAAATTCAAATTGAGTTCAAAACAGTTTTATTTAATTCACAACAATTGTTTCACCCTACTAGGGCTTCATCAGGTGATGAATATTATAATTATATTATTATATTATAATATTCATCACCTGATGAATTGTTTCACCCTACTAGGGCTTCATCAGGTGATGAATATTATAATTATATTATTATATTATAATATTCATCACCTGATGAAGCCCTAGTAGGGTGAAACAATTGTTGTGAATTAAATAAAACTGTTTTGAACTCAATTTGAATTTATTTCAATTTTTACTTGTAAATTATGGAGTTTCAACACGTATCTCCGTCTTCAATCAATTATGTTATATTTGTGTTTTGGATGTATATTTATGACAATGTAAAATCTGTTAATCAGATCTATTACAATAATGAATATTATTATTATTATTATTATTATTATTATTATTATGAATTCATTTTGAGGACTAAGAAAGCGTGTATTTGAAGCGGTTATTGTATGACACATGTGAAATTTTAAAATGTAAGTTTTTTCATTTCTGCGCCACCAGATTTAAGATTTGCAATACAGTGCCGTGTCGATATAGCCGGATAAACGAGAGCAAAATGATTTTTTTATAGATAAGTTGTTCTAAATTAAGTTTTAAATACTTTAACAACCTGTGCTTCATTTGCAAGATATTTACAAAAAAGTACTAAATGTCTTTTTCTCTTAATAAATCTGTAATACAATACATAATTTGCCAAATATTTTCAAAAAAATGCTGTTTGATGATTAAAAGTGTTGCTTTCAGTCCGAATTGCGAAAACATTTTGAAGCTCTAGCTATTTTTATAATCTTAGATATACATATATACAGGGTGGCGCACCACATTCCCGTCGGTTTATATGCGAAGCGTCAAAATATTAAATAAAAAATTTTATCAAGAATTGGGTAAGCTCATTAGGGGCACGTTTTAAAATTATTTTCAAATATACAGAGTGATTCAAAGATATGTTGTGCACAAAGTTATGAAAATTTAAATGGAACATTTTGTATATTATGGCATATTTAGTACTGTAGGCTAAATGAAGGTCACTTACTGTTATATTGCCTATACCTAACTCAACCGTTTTTCGAGATATTTTACTATTTTTCAAAATGTAGATCAAAATTTAAGACACATTTCTGTCTTACATATTTGAGCGAATTATTTTATATTGTATTTATTGTTTACTCAAAGCATCAGACTTTAAGATAAGTTAAGGTTGATATATAAAAATTATACAGCTTCTTCAAAAACAAATTTTTTGTTTTGACTAACATTAAAAACAAATAACTTTCATATTTTAAATGGAACACCCAGTATGTATTAACATATTTAGATTTTAATTTTAATTGTTTTTAAAACTGCATTAGGGTTTCCTATACCTATCCCTTATAGTTTTTTAGTAATTTAGGATTTTTAATTTCAAACACTAATTTCTTACAATTCCTTTTTCAAAAGTAGGCTTTGGTGATGTTATTATTACTTCAAACACATAAAGTATTTGATAATGAGAGTACATATTAGTTAAGACACCACCGCTGTTCGATGTCGTTGAAATAATTTTAATTATTTAAAATAAGAACCTAGTCTCAAAGCGAAAAGATGGATATAATTTTAATAATAAAGGAGTGTGACGAAAATTGCTTGCTGCATGAAGAGTGTATTCTCAAAGATATCCTAACAGGCATCATCCTGATAGGCGGTCATTAGAAAATGTATTGCAAGTTTTTCGAAGAACAGGGAATGTGGTTATAAGCCAGAACGGCAAAGACCAATTACAAGAAATGAAGAAATCGATTTTATTGTTATCGAATCTCAGCGAAATTAAACCACTGGAATAAGCAGGCGGAGCGTCGGAAGAATTATGAAAATGCACAATTTTTTCTCGTATCGTATTCAATTACACCAAGCACTTTTGTAAGTAGAAAAGTTTAGTGAAGATGAAAATTTCTTGGATTTTGCATTTTCAAGTAAACGTTAGAAATGAACTGGATACGCAATATCCCAATAGGCGAATAGGACGCGGCGGTCGACACAATTGGCCAGCAAGATCCTCAGATCTAATCCTTCCCGATTTTTTTTATGGGGATATCTCAAAAATATCGTTTATCATATACCTCCAACCACACCCGACGGTATGAGAGAAAGAATAATACAGTAGAACCTCGATTATCCGTGCTCCACGGGACCGGACGAGGCACGGAAAATTGAAAAGCACGGATAATCCGAACATTTATTTCTTATATGTATGTATGTATACATACTCAAAAGATAACAAAATAAAAAACAGAATTCTACATAAGGAAACTTTTACACTAAATAAGACAAAATAACCTCTACATAGGTAGGTTAACTTGCATTTATGTACATAAAGCAGATGAAAAGCGAATGATTCCCAGGGATTCCCCTAGAACACTCCTGGCAATATCGATATTGCGTCATCATGCGTATGGCACGGATAATCCGCAGCCCGGATAATCCGCACACGGATAATCGGGGTTCTACTGTACTAGCGTTTCGTTCTATAACATCAAATATTTTAACAAGAGTTAAACAGTTCTTTCGAGAGAGAATTCGTTTATGCATTGAAACAGATGGACATAATTTCGAGCACTTGTTAAAACATTAGTTTTCTTTTACTACTTAAGTTTGTTATCTGTTTAATAAAGAATATATTTGTTATTTACCTAGTTATGACGTCTCTTAATTATTGTGAAACAAGACCAATCAAACCGTTAGGTTAATAAATATTAGCTTTTAAAAAATTAATTGTAAGAAATTAGTGTTTGAAATTGAAAATCCTAAATTACTAAAAAACTATAAGAGATAGGTATAGAAAACCCTAATGCAGTTTTAAAAACACTTAAAATCAGAATCTAAATATGATAATAAATACTGGGTGTTTCATTTAAAATAAGAAAGTTATTTGTCTTTAATATTAGTCGAAACAAAAATTTTGTTTTTAAACACCCTGTATAATTTTTAGATATCAACTTTAACTTATCTCAAAATTTGATGCTTTAATTAAGTAAACAATAAATACCATTCAAAATAATTGTCTCAAATAAGTAAGACAGAAATATCTCTTAAATTTTAATCTACGTTTTCAAAAATAGTAAAATATCTCGAAAAGAGGTTGAGTTAGGTATAGGGAATATAGCACTGACCTGCATTAGCCTGTAGCATCAAAATATGCCATAATATAGAAGGTGTTCCATTTAAATTTTCATAACTTTGGTGCGCATCATTTTTTGAATCACTCTGTATATTTCAAAATAATTTTAAAACGTGCCCCTAATGAACCTACACAACTATTGATAATCGTATATAAACCGATGGGAATGTGGTCCGCCACCCTGTATATATAGGTATATAAAAAATATATACAAAAAATGTATTAAAAGTAATTAGTTATCTTGGCGTAGCGGTAACGTAGTTCGACAATTAATTAATAGTTATTAATTGCTATTGAATTACGTTGCCGCTACGCCAAGATAACTGATTACTTTTGATATATTTCTTATATATTTATATATATATAACATAAAGTTTGGTAATTATATATTTAGCCGTTTGGCCGTCAGATACAGACAAATATGTTTGCAAAAACCACTTTTTCACTATCGAAAATTTTTATCACAATACTTCCTTATAGATACTACTACGTACTAGATATAACAACTTGAAGTTAACTTGTTCTTTACTTTTACTTACATGTCACAATTTCACATTAATCTAATAGACATTTAATACTGCTAATCTATATGTGTAGTTATACCATCCGTCGATTTAAAATGAAGCGCTTTTTACTTAAACTAGTCATTGATTGCTAAACTTTATGACTTTCGAATATTTCTTTGTCGCAACAGAATGACCCACAAAAGGGAAGATAATTTGTTCTTCGAAAAAATCGCAAAAACTTGAAACACAGGGTGTGTTTCCAGTGAAAGTTATTATATCATCTGCGATTATATTACATAATGATCTATATAGCCTTAAAACAACAAGAATATGCAGAAATAAAGCAAAAGAATTTTTAATTATTAAATCGTATTATTTAATCAAAGAATATATGAATCATATATTACATGAAATTTCTCTTTTATTTTGTGCCGATTGCATACGTTTCTTCTTTCATGTTCGTGTATCAGCGTTCAAAATTATATTTATGTATATATATACATATATATGCTGTCTTGCATTATGCACAAGGTAATTATTAAACTTCCTTACTATTATTAACAAACAATTTGAGTTGTTAACATGGAATATTTAAAAAGCGTAATATATACATTTCCTCCGTATACAAAAATAAACAATTCTCTAGTTTTTAATATGTCCAACCCATTTTACTTTCTTATACGTAGTATAAGGAAGTATTGTGAAGACGAAAATTTTCGACCTCGAGATTTTTGCAGATGTCCACGATTTGAAGTCCCCTGATACCAAAAAAGCGGTTTTAAAAAATGTCTGTGTGGCTGTGTGTCTGTCTGTGTGTGACCACGATAGCGGTCGAACCGCTGTAGATATCTATTTCAAATTTTGTATTTACGTAAAGAATCTCCCTCTTGAGATCCGATTAGTTTTTGAGTGAAATCGGTAGACCGGAATTAGTAGTTTACTTCAGTGAAAAAATCGAATTTTGCAAATATTTCGTCAATTACTAAGTTTAAACAAATTTATAAAGAATTCAAATGTACTCAAAATTAAATTTGAGACAAATTGTCTTAAAAAAGTTTTTTGAAATTCCTACCGGAAGTAGGTCTTTTACTCTTATCGAAAATCAGTTTTTTGCGAATATCTCGCAAGTCATGCTTTCATTATGAGTATAAAAGTATTTAAATCATAATTTTAAATATCTTTTTTCTGTGACGGGAAAAAAAGTTAACATTTTATCCTTCTTGACAGGTAATAAAATGTCACTTTTTGTACTCACCGCCTGTAAAGCGATATTTGGCGCACGTGTAGCTCGACTGGGAAATACGTTTTCCCGGTTGAGGCGACTGTAAAAATTGAAAAAAACACTGGCACTTTGGGACATTTAAAAAAAAATCTAACTTGGTAGTAATAAAATTTAGTCTATAAAATACTACTTCCCTCCACTATTCTTCACTAAAAGTTGGGGAAATAGGAGTAATAATTAGAAATTCTTCCAAAAAAATTGTGGCGCCATCTATTTGAGGACATTTTAAGCGAGATCTTAAGCAAGATTCCAGCGGCATCTATTTGAACCACATCGACATTCATATTGGCAGTTCGGAATTGTTTGTATTTAAACCAAAAAACGCAATAAATGTACTATAAATTTATAAATATAAGAATAAATACCTCATGTTTGCCATGTGTAAGAATATAATAACTTAATTTTAGGGAAAGGTGACTAATAGTTACGTACATGAAATGCTTAAATTAATTAGGTAATCTATCTTAGGTTACGTATGATACCAATGACATTAATCAATAATATTTTTTTAATTTAATGTTCGTACAAAAAATATTGTACAAACCACTTGCGTGAAGACATCTTCCACGCATTCGCGCAATTAAAAGTACTCGCTTCCTGCGGTCGCTCGTGCTTACAATGTGCGCTCATGCGGGAAAATAGTCTTACCGCACTTGGTTCGTAAATAACTATTATCAACCCGGGCGTAAAGTGTTACTTTTTGCCCATGGGAAAAAAGTTCTACTTTTTGCCCGCTTAAATTGGCAGGTTTCCATAGCAACGCAGGTGTAATGTCACTTGAAATGTCACATCGATTGATTTTCTGACTTTAATATAAAGTATTTACGTGTTTTTTTCAATATTGAATCGTCGTTTTTCCCATCACAGAAAAAAAAATGAGGTGTGGCCACCACACGACTTTCTTATACGTATGAGCGTTTCAAACTATATAATTTTAAGAATTTTTTTATACAAAAATTATTCAGAATCCTATTCTAAGTACTTTCATTCTCTTAATAAATCGCCATAGAATGCATACTTTGCAAGATATTCGAAAAAAAGTGCTACTCGCTAAGAGTAAAAGAGCTACTACCGGTCCGAATTTTGAAATTTCAAGTATACAAAAAATATTCCAAATCCAACTCTAAATACTTTTGTACTCTTAATAAATATATATAGAATGCATAATTTACGACATATTTGCAAAAAATCGCTATTCGGTAAGAGTAAAAGTGGTACTTCCGGTCCGAATTTTGAAATTGTTTTTATACAAAAGATATTTAAAATTTTGATTTAAATACTTTTATACTAGTAATGTACCTGCCTAGAAAGCATGACTTGCGAGATATTTGCAAAAAACTGATTTTCGATAAGAGTAAAAGACTTTCCGGTACGAATTTTAAAAAACTTTTTTAAGACTATTTGTCTCAAATTTAATTTTGAGTACATTTGAATTCTTTATAAATTTGTTTAAACTTAGTAATTGACGAAATATTTGCAAAATTCGATTTTTTCACTGAAGTAAACTACTACTTCCGGTCTACCGATTTTACTGAAAAACTAATCAGATCGCAAGAGGGAGATTATATACGTAAATACAAAATTT
Source organism: Amphimallon solstitiale (assembly GCA_963170755.1). NCBI lineage: Eukaryota > Metazoa > Arthropoda > Insecta > Coleoptera > Scarabaeidae > Amphimallon > Amphimallon solstitiale. Next base: position 99,846,084 of record OY720677.1, on the reverse strand, counting down.
GGAATTGATATATACAGCGGTTTGACCGCTATCGTGGTCACACACAGACAGACAGACAGACACACACACACCGAGAGAGAGAGAGAGAGACATTTTTTAAAAACCACTTTTTTGGTATCAGGGGACTTCAAAACGTGGACATCTGCAAAAATCTCGAGGTCGAAAATTTTCATCATCACAATACTTCCTTATACTACGTATAAGAAACTAATAGTGTATTATACACGGGAAAAAAATTAGATTTTAGCTCGAGGTAAGGTTTATCTCCCGACGCGAAGCGGATGGAGATAAATTACCTAATACTTTTTTCCCTTGTATAATAAATAACTATTTTTATAAAAAAAATTTCAAAATTCGGACCGGAAGTACCATTTTTACTCTTACCGAATAGCGATTTCTTGCAAATATGTCGTAAATTATGCATTCTATATATATTTATTAAGAGCACAAAAGTATTTAGAGTTGGATTTGCAATATTTTTTGTATACATGAAATTTCAAAATTCGGTCCGGAAGTAGCACTTTTACTCTTAGCGAGTAGCACTTTTTTTCGAATATCTTGCAAAGTATGCATTCTATAGCTATTTATTAAGAGAATGAAAGTACTTAGAATAGGATTTTGAATAATTCTTGTATAAAAAAATTCTTAAAATTGTATAGTTTGAAACGCTCATACGTATAAGAAAGTCGTGTGGTGGCCACACCTCATTTTTTACTTTCTTATACCTAGTATAAGGAAGTATTGCGATGATGAACATTTTCGACCTCCAGATTTTTGCAGATGTCCACGTTTTGAAGTCCCCTGATACCGAAACAGTGGTTTTTAAAAAATGTCTGTGCCTGTGTGTGACCACGATAGCGGTCAAACCGCTGTAGATATCAATTCCAAATTTTGTATTTACGTGTATAATCTCCCTCTTGAGATCTGATTAGTTATTCAGTAAAATCGGTAGACCGGAAGTAGCGGTTTACTTGAGTGAAAAATTCGAATTTTGCCAATATTTCGTCAACTACTAAGCCGATCACTGAACAGTTGCGCAACTGTTGTGTCTGTTGAATACTACAATTGATTAAAGTACCGATTTGTACAAATTTGGTTTTCTCCAACACCGGTTAGAGCTAATCATTGATTATGAACGTCGTTAATCGAAGATATTTGAAGTGGTTTTTCGAGTACATGTTGAAATATTAAACACTAATTAGGATTTCTTACACATGCGCATAACCTAGGAGATTTGAATTTTTGTTATTATTAACAGCAGTTATGTTTTCATCTGCATTTGTTTTACGGTATAAAAGTATTTTTTGAAATTAATTAATAATTAATTTCATCGGTGATTTAATAATTGTATTGCTTCTTCTAAAAATAAATTGAAAAGTATAATTTAAAAAGAAAACAAAGATAATTTGAATATGTATAACTTCTGTAACAACTTCTGTAACAACTTCTATAGAATGTTTTCCATGTTTTTGATTTCACTTCTAATTCAAAATATGTTAATATATGTCATTAACATCCAAAATGAATCCAAAACATGTTCTAAAAAAAGGATGTTCTAATAAGGTGCTGTTAAATGCATACAAAGACGTAAAAGGCAAATGCAAGCATAAATTGCTACAGAATGTTTAGAATCTCCACAAATTGAGGTAAATTCTCAGAATTGTAGTACAATTAAAAAACTCCTAAAATTGAGTCGTCCTCATCAGAAAAGATAATGCATTCGTGCTTATTAACTAATTTAGAAATAATGTTTTCGTAATCAAGCTCCTTTGATTAATATAACTTGAACTAAAAATTGTTAAAATGTATTGTTTTTAATAAACAGTTGATATATTATACTTCAGTAAAAAGTATCGGGTTTTGTTTATCCTACAGACATTTGGTGCAAGTTAAATCGTCTGTTTAGATAACCGGCGTATTTCTTTGTATTGAAAAACGCCGATTAGAGATAATCAATAATTAGGCTTAATCAATGATTAAGTTTACCTGGCATTTTAAAGGGATTGAAAAAAAACCGGTCCTGATTAGATAATAAAATAAGGTTCGCTAACAGTAATCGATAGTTTTGTATATAAAATAGGCATGTCCGTAAAGGTTTGGTACGAAACTCAATGGCGCAAAATTAATGGAAATTAACAAAATATCATGTTTACTTTAGAAATAAAAGTTCTTCAAGCACCGAACGTTTTATTGGCAGTTCAACATTAGTAATTGGCCGCGCTAAAATTTCTGACATATTAGATCTTTTTACATATTACATCATGGAATACCTGAATTTGGGCAAGCTATACAATGTGTGAATCTCCCGAAAAGCGGAACACCTATATCTTCGACTCGACGTAGAGTAAGCTAACTAATAGAGAATGTTCAAAATAGGGTCGGAATGTGTAATAGACTCTCATCGAGTTCCGGCGAAGAAGAATTAAATACAACAGTTTTGTGACAATAGCATCAGCAGTATGACGCGACTGATGACCACATTAATACAACCTCGTGGAGGTAACACACGGTATTAAAATTAACATACACAAAAAATAACAAAGAAAAAAATTGTTGAAAAGATTTTTGTTTTCTTTTAGATTTTTCATTAAATTGGTGCCCTTCTGGTTTGTTATTACGTTTTCTTTTAAATTGATTTGATTTTTTTTTAATTTGCAAATATGTAGTTATTTTTGGAAAAAAACACAATTTTTGCCCCCCTAATATTGCCGATGAGTGTAGTATTCAATGTGTAATTCTTAACAGCTGAAAAATTGGTAAATTAATCCCGATGTTTACACAAGGCGATAGATTAAACATCAGTAACTATATTCCTACAAGCATTTTATCTAATTGCTCAAAAATATTTGAGCATAGTATAAAAGAATCTTTCCTGCCATTCGAGGTAATCTAGCAATTCATTTCATAGATTGAATATCAACAGCAACTGACCTCTGTACAAACAAAAACAAGTTTACATTCTTTACATGGATTTTGCAAGGGCGCTTGATGATGTCGACCTGGCTATACTATTAACCAATCTTGATTGTATCGGTTCTTCTCATTCGTTTGTGAAATTAATAAATAAAAGTTATTTTTTTACAACTCACTTGCAAGTCTCAAAACGAAAATTTGCGAGTAATTCTACAATGTGTTGAAGTGATGTGCTAGCTAGGTGTTGGCGTGGAGAAGTCAGCTTGGTCCTTAGGCTAAAAAGTTCAGATCCCTGACCTAAAACCTTAAAGTATCACAGGAGTAGCACACAAAATTGACTTGGGGGTATTTTTTAATACAAAATTTACGTTTTCCTATCATATACTGAGGGCATGTTCTTCTACACCATCAATATTTGGATAGAAGTTAGTTAAAATATATCTGTCGTTTTGTCACCTTACTATTTACATCAGCAGTGTTCCTTTACTATTCACTTACCTATGTATTTGTCAATAGACAATAAAAAAATAAACAAATAAACCGGGACTATTCTTGACCCTGAACCGTGACAGCGATGACGAACAAAGATTGGCAAATTAGTTCGAATTTCGTAAACAGGTCGGGGCTCTATACTTATAGTTGGTTTTTGTATTAGTACTTTTCTTATTTATTTCATGTTTGTATATTCAAAATGAGCGGATGTACCTTGCATGGACTTCACTATTTGATACAAGTTGACTGCCAAACGCAATTAGATTGATTAATAATTACGTGTAAATATTAATATTAATAGTAACTTTTGGTGTTTTTAGAACGTACAATAAATCTGCATGTATAATTAGCAATTATGCAATTGTTCTTTAATAACAATAATGAGTTGATAAGGTAATTACCTGTCAATGGTATGCCATATAATGTAATCATATTGTTTGATTTTTTATTTTACATTATGTTTTTTTTTAAATCCTAACCTTGACAATTTTTCAATTCACTTTGTAATTATTATTATAATTATATCTTCTCCGAACCTTACTCCTTTAAGTGGAAAATTATTTCTTTGCTCTCATATGCCTAAAACTTCATTGTAATATTGATTTTGCCCGTCTCAGGCATGTAAAGGACACAGAAGCAGGATCTCATTAACAGCAAATCAGGTGTTCAAAAAGGTTTACAGTATCATAACTAAAGTAAATATGTTTCTTAAGAAATGAAACATTCAACCAATAAGGTATATGTATGTATTTACCCAATTCCGAAATCTTACATTATCAAAATACTTCTCAAATGTCAAATACGTATGTCATTGATATCTCTACACTTTTACTTTCTTATACGTAGTATAAGGAAGTATTGTGATGATGAAAATTTTCGACCTCGAGATTTTTGCAGATGTCCACGTTTTGAAGTCCCCTGATATCGAAAAAGTGGTTTTTAAAAAATGTCTGTGTGTCTGTGTGTCTGTGTGTCTGTCTGTCTGTCTGTGTGTGTGTGACCACGATAGCGGCCAAACCGCTGTAGATATCAATTCCAAATTTTGTATTTACGTGTATAATCTCCCTCTTGAGATCTGATTAGTTTTTCAGTAAAATCGGTAGACCGGAAGTAGCTGTTTACTTCAGCGAAAAAATCGAATTTTGCGAATATTTCGTCAACTACTAAGTTTAAACAAATTTATAAAGAATTCATATATACTTAAAATTAAAATTGAGAATAATTTTATTTAAAAAGTTTTTCGAAATTCCTACCGGAAGTAGGTCTTTTACTCTTATCGAAAATCAGTTTTTTGCGAATATTTCGCAAGTCATGCTTTTTAGACAAGTACGTTACGGGTATAAAAGTATTTGAAACATAATTTTCAATATCTTTTGTATAAAACAAATTTCAAAATTCGGACCGGAAGTACCACTTTTACTCTTATCGAATAGCGATTTTTTGCAAATATGTCGTAAGTTATGCATTCTATATATATTTATCAAGAGTACAAAAGTATTTAGAACTGGATTTGCAATATTTTTTGTATATATGAAATTTCAAAATTCGGACCGGAAGTAGCACTTTTACTCTTAGCGAGGAGCACTTTTTTGATAATATCTTGCAAAGTATGCATTCTATAGCGATTTATTAAGCGAATGAAAGTACCTAGAATAGGATTTTGAATAAGTTTTGTATAAAAAAATTCTTAAAATTGTATAGTTTGAAACGCTCATACGTATAAGAAAGTCGTGTGGTGGCCACACCTCATTTTTTTACTTTCTTATACGTAGTATAAGGAAATATTGTGATGACGAAAATTTTCGACCTCGAGATTTTTGCAGATGTCCACGTTTTGAAGTCCCCTGATACCAAAAAAGTGGTTTTTAAAAAATGCCTGTGCCTGTGTCTGTGTGTGTCTGTGTGACTGTGTGTCTGTGTGTGACCACGATAGCGGTCAAACCGCTGTAGATATCAATTCCAAATTTTGTATTTCCGTGTATAATATCCCTCTTGAGATATTCAGTAAAATCGGTAGACCGGAAATAGCAGTTTACTTCAGTGAAAAAATCGAATTTTGCCAATATTTCGTCAACTACTAAATTTAAACAAATTTATAAAGAATTCATATGTACTTAAAATTAAAATTGAAAATCATTTTATTTAAAAAGTTTTTCGATATTACTACCGGAAGTAGGTCTTTTACTCTTATCGAAAATCAGTTTTTTGCCAATATTTTGTCATGCTTTTTAGACAGGTACGCTACGAATATAAAAGTATTTAGAACTTAATTTCCAATATCTTTTGTATAAAAAAAATTTCAAAATTCGAATCGGAAGTATCACTTTTACTCTTAAATTATGCATTCTATATATATTTATTAAGAGTACAAAAGTATTTGGAATTGGATTTGCAATATTTTTTGTATAAATGAAATTTCAAAATTCGGACCAGAAGTAGCACTTTTATTCTTAGCGAGTAGCATTTTTCTTCGAATATCTTTCAAAGTATGCATTCAATAGCGATTTATTAAGAGAATGAAAGTACTTAGAATAGAATTTTGAATAAGTTTTGTATAAAGAAATTCTTAAAATTGTATAGTTTGAAGCACTCATACGTATAAGAAAGTCGTGTGGTGGCCACACCTCATTTTTTACTTTCTTATACGTAGTATAAGGAAGTATTGTGATGATGAAAATTTTCGACCTTGAGATTTTTGCAGATGTTCACGTTTTGAAGTCCCCTGATACCGAAAAAGTGGTTTTTAGAAAAATGTCGGTGTGTCTCTGTGTGTGCCTGTGTGCCTGTGTGTGTGTGTGTGTGTGTGTGTGTGTGTGTGTGTGTGTGTGTGTGTGTGTGTGTGTGTGTGTGTGTGTGTGTGTGTGTGTGTGTGTGTGTGTGTGTGTGTGTGTGTGTGTGTGACCGCGATAGCGGCCAAACCGCTGTAGATATCAATTCCAAATTTTGTATTTACGTGTATAATCTGCCTCTTAAGATCTGATTAGTTTTTCAGTAAAATCGGTAGACCGGAAGTAGTACTTTACGTCAGTGAAAAAATCGAATTTTGCAAATATTTCAACTACTAAGTTTAAACAAATTTATAAAGAATTCATATGTACTTAAAATTAAAATTGAGAATCATTTTATTTAAAAAGTTTTTCGATATTACTACCGGAAGTAGGTTTTTACTCTTATCGAAAATCAGTTTTTTGCCAATATTTTACAAGTCATGCTTTTTAGACAGGTACGCTACGAATATAAAAGTATTTAGAACTTAATTTCCAATATCTTTTGTATAAAAAAAATTTCAAAATTCGAACCGGAAGTATCACTTTTACTCTTACCGAATAACGATTTTTTGCAAATATGTCGTAAATTATGCATTCTATATATATTTATTAAGAGTACAAAAGTATTTGGAATTGGATTTGCAATATTTTTTGTATAAATGAAATTTCAAAATTCGGACCAGAAGTAGCACTTTTATTCTTAGCGAGTAGCACTTTTCTTCGAATATCTTTCAAAGTATGCATTCAATAGCGATTTATTAAGAGAATGAAAGTACTTAGAATAGGATTTTGAATAAGTTTTGTATAAAGAAATTCTTAAAATTGTATAGTTTGAAGCACTCATACGTATAAGAAAGTCGTGTGGTGGCCACACCTCATTTTTTGCTTTCTTATACGTAGTATAAGGAAATATTGTGATGATGAAAATTTTCGACCTCGAGATTTTTGCAGATGTCCACGTTTTGCGGTTCCCTGATACCGAAAAAGTGGCTTTTAAAAAATGTCTGTGTGCCTGTCTGTCTGTCTGTGTGTGTGTCTGTGACCACGATAGCGGTCAAACCGCTGTAGATATCAATTCCAAATTTTGTATTTAGTAGTATAATCTCGCTCTTGAGAACTGATTAGATTTTCAGTAAAATCGGCAGACCGGAAGTAGTAGCTTACTTCAGTGAAAAAATCGAATTTTGCCAATATTTCGTCAACTATTAAGTTTAGACTAATTTATAAAGAATTCATAAGTATTTAGAACTTAATTTCCAATACCTTTTGTATAAAAAAAATTTCAAAATTCGGACCAGAAGTATCACATTTACTCTTACCGAATAACGATTTTTTGCAAATATGTCGTAAATTATGCATTCTATATACAGGATGGTTCACCGGGAACTGAATCGATCGATTGCGGAAAGACTGTAGCTAGGAATGATCTGAAATTTTGACACTTCGGGCTATGCCGGAAGTAGGCACCAACTTCCTAATTTTAAATAGAATGCCTTGTATATTGTCAGGTTTTTAGATTCTACGTGAATCTCTAAATATATTTCATGTATAATGTCAGATATCTAAGTATAACCCTTTTTGACTTATTGAAATTCTTATGTTAAATTAGACGTTTGCAGGCAGAAAATCAATAGCACTTTTTCCATATAAAGATGAATTTATTATGTAATTTGAAGTAAATTCTGTGAAATAGATAGTCTAATTAAATACTATTTGTATAAAATTGTTACAAATATTAATACAGAGTGTGCAAATTATACGCCTGAAAACGAATTTGGAAAAAGTATCGAAAGACAATTTTTTTAAATGGGAAACGGCAACTTTCATAATTTTATCTTATTCTGCATTAAAAATAAGGATCACTTTGTATAAATATGTAGTTTTCGAAATATTGGCAAGTTATTGTTTTTATCTTCTACAATACATTCTGTTTGCATTAGTTCTTCTTCATTAGTTAGCCATGACAGTGTTTACAAAATTATAAATTGTCATTTGTTGAAGAAAAGTCATTAACTTATCATAATTTTCATAAGACATGCCGGGGCGCTTAAATTATACAAACGATGATTATTTAAATTTATTTATTATTTATGGGGAATGTAATAAAGTTTCGTCAAGAACATGTGATACATTTGCATTACATTATTATCGTTATTAATAACTGGTTTATTTCCCTGAATCTTTGCCCTCACGGATCCAAAGTTTCTGAAGTTTCCTATAATACGTTTAACGGTATTGGTAGATGGTTTCCGTTTTTGCGAATATCGAGCTGCAAATGTGTCACATGTTCTTGACATAACTTTATTACATTCCCCATAAATAATAATTAAATTTAAATAATCATCGTTTGTATAATTTAAGCGCCCCGGCATAACTTTTCTTCAACGAATGACATTTATAATTTTGTAAACACTGTCATGGCTAACTATTGAAAAAATGAGGTGTGGCCACCACACGACTTTCTTATACGTATGAAAGTGTTACTTCCGGTCCGAATTTTGAAATTTCATTTATACAAAAAATATTCCAAATCCAACTCTAAATATTTTTTTAATCTTCATAAGTATATATAGAATGCATAATTTACGACATATTTGCAAAAAATCGCTATTCGATAAGAGTAAAGGTGGTACTTCCGGTCTGAATTTTGAAATTTTTTTTATACAAAAGATATTTGAAAGTATTTTCTAAATACTTTTATACTCGTAATGTACCTGCCTAGAAAGCATGACTTGCGAGATATTCGCAAAAAACTGATTTTCGATAAGAGTAAAATACGTACTTCCGGTAGGAATTTCGAAAAACTTTCTCAAATTTTTTTTTTCTCAAATTTAATTTTGAGTACATTTGAATTCTTTATAAATTTGTTTAAACTTAGTAATTGACGAAATATTTGCAAAATTCGATTTTTTCACTGAAGTAAACTACTACTTCCGGTCTGCCGATTTTGCTCAAAATCTAATCAGTTCTCGAGAGGGAGATTATATTCGTAAATACAAAATTTGGAATTGATATCTACAGCGGTTTGACCGCTATCGTGGTCAGAGAAGAGAGAGAGAGAGAGAGAGAGAGAGAGAGAGAGAGAGAGAGAGAGAGAGAGAGAGAGAGAGAGAGAGAGAGAGAGAGAGAGAGAGATTTTTTAAAAACCACTTTTTTGGTATCAGGGGACCTCAAAACGTGGACATCTGCAAAAATCTCGAGGTCGAAAATTTTCATCATCACAATACTTCCTTATACTACGTATAAGAAAGTAAAAAGAACTAATGCAAACAGTATGTATTGTAGAAGATAAAAACACTAACTTGCCAATATTTCGAAAACTACCAATTTTTATAATAGACATATTTATACAAAGTAATCCTTATTTTTAATGCAGAATGAGATAAAATTATAAAAGTTACCGCTTCCCATTTAAAAAAAATTGTCTTTTGGCAATTTTTCAAAATTCGTTTTCAGGCGTATAATTCGTACACTTTGTATTAATAATTGTAAAAATTTTATACAAATAGTATTTAATTAGACCATCTATTTGAGAGAATTTACTTCAAATTAAATAATAAATTCATCTTTATATGGAAAAAGTGCTATTGATTTTCTGCCTGCAAACGTCAAATTTAACATAAAAATTTCAATAAGCCAAAAACGGTTACATTTAGATATATGGCATTATACATGAAATATATTTAGAATTTCACGTAGAATCTAAAAGCCTGACAATATGCAGGCTATTCTATTTAAAATTAGGAAGTTGGTGCCTACTTCTGGCATAACCCGAAGTGCCGCTGTCTTGAAAATATTTTAGGCAAATGGCCCCCATCGACTTTAGTATAAAGTCAAAATTTCAGATCATTCCTAGTTGTAGTTTTTCCACAATCGATCGATTCAGTTCCCGGTGAACCACCCTGTATATTTATGAAGAGTACAAAAGTATTTAGAGTTGGATTTGGAATATTTTTTGTATAAATGAAATTTCAAAATTCGGACCGGAAGTAACACTTTCATACGTATAAGGAAGTCGTGTGGTGGCCACACCACATTTTTTCTTTTGGATCGAAGGTGGGTTCTCGATTGTCAAATAATACCAATAGAAAATGCAGGCAGCCTTCTGATGTTATGAAGTATTTAGAGTTTCGCAATACAGCATCTTAAACATATTTAATATCTTCTTTTTTAAACATATATATTATAAATTTTTATAATTCACCTTTGGTTTAAATTTATATGATTTTTACATATGTACGAAAACTGAAGAACAATATTTCCAAGCTGAGTACGCAAAATAAAGATATTTAGGAAAGCCATGAAGAATTAGATGTAGTTCACGAAGGTTATTCCAATACAATAGAATATGATTAAATTTTTAATGTCCCTTTTACCTCATAATATGAAGCATCAACATCTACTTTTTTAAAGAAACTTGATGATCCTTCAACACTATTAATAGAAACTGGACCGGTAAAGAAAACATATAATTAATCTACCAGCTGATAAAGATAGAAAATATAGCAATATTTATTATTATCCCCAAATATCAAGTTCAGAAAAAGTGATTAGATATTGGCTAGTCTATTTCCAAAAATCTAATAGCGTATATTGTGTTGTAAATTATTTACTATTATTTCACGGTCAGTCGAAAATACCAACTTAATCAGCTTAAGCCGCCTTATTATAACACGTTAATTATTGTGGCAAAACCTATCAAAACCTTTACATGTACATGAAATTTCTCTAATGCATTTAGGTAACTTTAAAACTTGGATTGAATTACAACATTCTCTAAAAACAAAATCACAATAGATAATCAATATAAACAATAATAATTATTTGAGTTAGAAAAAGAACACTGGCGAGCTGTTTTGGAACGTATTCTTGAAATAATAAAATACTTAGCGAAGTAATGTCCTTTATTACGAGAAAAATCAGATAACTTCTGTGTTAAAAATGATAGTAATTTTTTGCAGTTCCTGAAACTTTTTGCGAAATTTGACATCACAATGGCATCTCGCATACAAAGAGCATTACAAAACAAACATGTGAATTATTTGAACAAAAGATACAGAATGAAATTATTACTTTATTAGCTAATAATATTAAAGAAAACATTTTATGTTCTATTCGAAAAGCAATATAATTTTTTATTACATTGAAGTGCATACCAGATGTTAGCAAAATTAATGAAATGAGCATAATTACATATAACATGTGTATCAACTGAAAATCAAAAAATAGGGGGGCAGGAAAGCTTTCTAGATTTTATTAACATTACAGAATCACCCGGGGCGGGTTTAACGAAAAACTTAATTGATAAAATCAGTGAATTTAATAATAGTAAAAATTTGCATGGCCTAGGTTATGACAATGCTGCGAACATGAAAGGGGAAAACATGGGTTACAACGATATCTCCTAGACATAAGTCCAAGAGCATTATTCCACGTTCCGCATATTCTTTTAATTTTGTTGTTAACGATGCTGTAAAAATTAATAGAAAACAATAACATTTTTTGGAATAATTCCAGAAATTAATAACTTTTTTCAATATCAACCAAAAGGGTGGGATCTTTTAAAAAAATATATTCAAACTTTTATATTAGAACCATTATCATAAACAATGGTGTGTTCTTTAGTGCTTTTCTATGATTTATTCAATTGTTAGCGAAATGCCCCACAATATAACTACAGACATGTAACAGCTATTAATAATTTTATTACGTTCACCCTGAATTTACGTCATTAAATAAATTGAAAAAAAGATGAGGTGTACTACTTTCTTATACGTATCAGCGTTTCAAATTAAAAATTTTCAGTATCTTTTTTGTACAAAAATTATTCAAAATCCTGTTCTAAGTACATACTTCTATTCTCTTAATAAATTTCTATTGAATGCATACTTTGCAAGATATTCGAAAGGAAGTGCTGCTCGCTAAGAGTAAAAGTAATACTTCCGGTCCGAATTTTGAAATTTCATGTATACAAAAAACATTGCAAATCCAGCTATAAATACTTTTGTACTCTTGACAAATATATATATAAAATGCATAATTTACGACATATTTGCAAAAAATCGTTATTCGATAAGAATAAAAGTGTTAGATCCGGTCCGCATTTTGAAATTTATTTTATACGAAATGTATTGAAAATTAAGTTCTAAATACTTTTATACTCGTAATGTACCTGTCTAAAAAGCATAACTTGCGAAATATTCGCAAAAAACTGATTTTCGATAAGAGTAAAAACCTATTTCCGGTTGGAATTTCGAAAAACCTTTTTAATAAAATTCTTCTGAAATTTAATTTTGAGTACATTTTAATTCTTTATAAATTTGTTTAAACTTAGTAATTGACGAAAAATTCGCAAAATTCAATTTTTTCACTGAAGTAAACTACTACTTCCGGTCTACCGATTTTACTGAAAAACTAATCAGATCTCAAGAGGGCGATTATACACGTAAATACAAAATTTGGAATTGATATATACAGCGGTTTGACCGCTATCGTGGTCACACACAGACACACTGACATTTTTTAAAAACCACTTTTTACTTTCTTATACGTAGTATAAGGAAGTATTGTGATGATGAAAATTTTCGACCTCGAGATTTTTGCAGATGTACACGTTTTTAAGTCCTCTGATACCGAAAAAGTGGTTTTTAAAAAGTGTCTGTGTGTCTGTCTGTCTGTGTGTCTGTCTGTGTGTGTGTGTGTGTGTGTGACCACGATAGCGGTCAAACCGCTGGACATATCAATTCCAAATTTTGTATTTACGAATATAATCTCCCTCTTGAGAACTGATTAGATTTTGAGCAAAATCGGCAGACCGGAAGTAGTAGTTTACTTCAGTGAAAAAATCGAAATTTGCAAATATTTCGTCAATTACTAAGTTTAGACTAATTTATAAAGAATTCATAAGTATTTAGAACTTAATTTCCAATATCTTTTATATAAAAAAAATTTCAAAATTCGGACCGGAAGTATTACTTTTAGTCTTAACGAATAACAATTTTTTGCAAATATGTCGTAAATTATGCATTCTATATACATTTATGAAGAGTACAAAAGTATTTAGAGTTGGATTTGGAATATTTTTTGTATAAATGAAATTTCAAAATTCGGACCGGAAGTAACACTTTCATACGTATAAGAAAGTCGTGTGGTGGCCACACCTCATTTTTCGGTATCAGGTGACTTCAAAACGTGGACATCTGCAAAAATCTCGAGGTCGAAAATTTTCCTTTCTTACTACGTATAAGAAAGTAAAACGAAGAAAGCAACAAAAACGACAATTCGATTATAAACATGAAGACAAAATACCACAAAATCCAAGTGATTTATTTTAAGATAATTTTTTTTCAACGCACTTTTACATAGAACGGTTAATTGAATTTTGAATTTTTATGTAATTTAAACAAATTGTCAGATTTAAATGATAAAACACTTCGGAAAAAAATTATAATATAGAAATTTATTTCCAGTGAATTATTTAACTTAGATGTATTCCTATCAGAGTTAAATAATTTTGAAAATCCTTTTAGCTCATTAAATTATATTCATGGAAATAATTTAGAAACATCATAAATATATGTATAGCACCAGTAAAAGTTGTCACTTGGTAAAAATCATTGTCGAAATTAAAACTTGTTAAAACATCTGTAATCAAAATTATTGCAAGAACAGCTAGCTGATCTATTAATAATTGCGATTGAAAATGATATTTACCACATAAACAGTGAAAGAAATATTAATCAATTTGCCAACGCTAAAGCAATAAAAGTAACATTTTAATATTAATATTTATTTTTATTCTTTAATAAGGGCACAAAAATATTGAAAATTTTTAATTTTATTTTTATTTAGACGTTATAACGTATGTATATTACATGATAACTAAAATTACTGAAAAATTTCAATATTTTAGTTTTTATTTTGTTATGACTCTGTAGATTTAACGAAGAGTTTGGGGAACGGCGCAGTATTAGACATTTGCAGGACGCGCCAAAGCTGCTTGGAATATATACCGTATGTGTCAATTTTCATTAGGTATAGGGATTCAATGTTTACGTGCGATTTATACGTATACAAGTAATACATGGCAACGTGCCACCCCTACTGTCCGTCACCAATCCCGGCAACAATCGACATCACAACGATTTTCTCCGATCTTCCCACCAGATTTTACATTCAATGTTTAGCTGCGAACACGTTGCGATCTAGTCTGCAATAAAAGCCGTCTTATTACTGGAACGGGAAACATCAAATGGCCGCCGCGATCTCCTGATCTAGTAGTTTATTATTATTTTTAGAATCCTTTTTTGTTTACCTTATTTTTAATTTTATTAGAATTACGCTTTTGTTTGTGCCATGCAGCGTGAACGCAGCTTAATAATTCTCTGCATTTACTGAAAGGAAAAAGAAAAACAAATCCTTGCAACTCGTAAATATTATTTCTGAACGCATTACAAACACCCAAGCCGGTGGTCGAATAGTTACTGCTAACCACGCTAACTTGTATTTACGAACATGCATCGATCGTGCTGGCATTGGAAAGGAAAGAAGGGGTACTATGTTGCCACGTACTGTATGGATTAATCGCCTATAGCTAATGAAAATTGACACATGATGTATAGGTATTTAATTCATCACTTATTCTTCTACTTTGTAATTTAAACATTTAGAGTGGATGCACACCAATTATACAAAATATTTCTTACAAATTCTTAATTAATAATGTGTTGTAATATGTAATACATTTATTTGATATTAATTATAAATGCCAAATTAATGTATAATGTAGTTTTACATGTCAATTTTGTGTGCATAATTGCTTCAAATAAATTGCTCGCCAAATTTTGTATAATTGGTGTGCACACAGCCTTACAATAGTGCTTGATTATTTTTATATATTTAAATAATGTTTTTATTCTTTAATATTTATACATTCCTCTTCGACTATTCCAATTAACTATTATTATTAAAATAAATATGTAATCAGTTCTAACAAACAAATAGTACACTTCCTCTCTGTAAAATTATTAATCCTTTGTTGTGCTTACTGGTTTTCTTAAACTTGTTATTTATTTGTAAATGTTTTTATTCAAAAGTCATCAGAGCTAAACAGCAATACCAACATCATGGTATTGCTATTTACCTCTGATGGCTTTTGAACAAACACATTTACAAATAAATAACGTTTCTTACAAAGAACTAAACCAACGCACATCCATGGCCATGCAGAGTAAGATATTTATTATGTACACAAAATTGTATTTTGAACTTGCACGAAAACACGTAATCATTCTAGATGCATATTTTAGCGATACAACCAAAAAAAAAAACATCGTTTGCTTAAGTCATTAATTACGATGTATGATGATGATGATGATGATGAGTAAATACTTGAACTTTTTTATAGCACTGATACAGCTGCTAAGGTAAATTTGAACAAAGTACTCTTAGTCACGAAGTGACTAAGAGGAAATCTACAGAGAATAAGAAGTATTCAAACACAGATTTCATTAACATCTCTGTGTTAAATATTCTGTATTCAATGTCATTTTGTTTGTTTTATTACAATTAATAACAATTTTACCAGTTTTAAAGAAAAAATACAATACAAACTAGCAAAACGAACCGGAAATGAAAATTTATATTTTTGTTTAAATTAAAATGTTTATAAAAGAACATTCGGGGGGTCTAGAGATTTCGGAGTAAGTCAGGATTTTTAATTATCTTAGATAATTAAATAAAGTCTGATAGAGGGCTTAATCAAGATCGAGACGTCATGAGCTGAAGATAGCGTTTTCTTGATAATTTCTTAAAATCCTAATTCTGCCTTGCTGGTAGTAAGTTATATTTTTTCAAATATCATCAGTTTAACACGAATTTTCGTCAAATATACTACTGGATAGTACAATTCGGGTTTAGGAATTTATGAACACAGCTTTTTGTTGGCTTGTGACGTTTCGGTCATTTACTGCGACCTTCTTCAGACATTTGCCCACGCTGTATTTGATTAATGTGTTTTTTATGCTAATCAATAATATCTCTTACACAGCGTGGGCAAATGTCTGAAGAAGGTCGCAATAAATGACCGAAAACTCACAAGTCAACAAAAGCCTGTTTTTATAAATTCCTAAACCCGAATTCACCCTCCGGTAGTAAAAAAATTATATATATATATATTATTTAATGTATCCGCGTTATTTCCTCTTTTTGATATATATATATATATATATAAGAATTATACGAGGATACAAAAATGTAATAATATACATATAGGTTGTTCCATTTAAAAAACTATAACTATGGTCAGCCACCAAGTAATGGAACACTCTGTATAATACAAGATAATTTTAAATCGTGCTCCTAATAAATGGCTATCATTGGAAGAAAACCGCTTTGAAATATCTTTTCTCATAAAGTCACAATCTTCCTCCCCGTGGAGATGACTCACCCTGTATATATATATATATATATATATATATAATTAAATTTCTTGGACGATTTAGAGGTCAATACTAATTTCAAATTAATTTAAAATTAGTTTAATTGTTAATTAGGTAATTTTTAATCTTTAAAAATTACCCAGCGGTCCAGGAATCGAACCCGAAATCTCCTGATTACTAGTCAGGTGTGTTATCCACTACACGGGTTCGATTCCTGGACCGCTGGGTAATTTTTAAAGTTTAAAAATTACCTAATTAACAATTAAACTAATTTTAAATTAATTTGAAATTAGTATTGACCTCTAAATCGTCCAAGAAATTTAATTATATATATGCACATGAATATGTGAATAAGGTCAAGAAAAATTTAGAATTATTATATATATATATATATATATGTATATAGTCAGAAAATAGTGGGTAATCCCGCTGTAGAGCAACCGTAGACACGTGTTTCTGACTAATTGGTCGTCATCAGTACGGTGTAGCCAAGGAATAAGGTGGGAAAACCTTGGAGATGTAAGCATAAACGCAAGACCATCAGGTGACAGACCGCCATTTGTAGCTTCAGTTGGAAGATCCTCAGTTTTGAAGACAACAGCCAACATCGCCACGAGGAAGACATTGTCAACCTGCGTGCCAACCGACCCTGGAAAATTAATCAAAAGTGGAAATAGTGCGGGTAAATAACTTAGTCATAGAAAATAGTGGATAATCCCGCTGTAGAGCAACCGTAGACACGTGTTTCTGACTAATTGGTCGTCATCAGTACGGTGTAGCCAAGGAATAAGGTGGGAAAACCTTGGAGATGTAAGCATAAACGGAAGACCATCAGGTGACAAACCGCCATTTGTAGCTTCAGTTGGAAGGTCCTGGCCCTATTTTAACATATAGAGGCTGATTCAAATTACGTGCGCACCATTGCTAACTCCGTTATTATTAATTCAAGAAAGTAGGTTAAATTGGCAAAGTAGTAGTGTTTTTAATGTTGATTAATATTCAGTTCATGAATAAACAATTGAATAACGCATTTCAGAGAAACAAGGAATTCTTTTAAGTTTTAAATAGAACACCCATAAATTTTTAAAAATATTGATTAATAATTTAATCTTTGATATAAAAGATTCTATGTGCTATTGTCCTAAAACGGATAATAAAGAAGTTATACAAATTAAGTGCGAACCATTGCTATCTCTGTTATTATTAGTTCTGATCTTGTTCTGCAATTCGTGTACGATAGTCTACCGCGTTTTGTACACCCTACTTTTTAAATATTCCCAAAGAAGAAAGTCTAAAGGCGAGACGTTCGGGGTTTGTGCTGGCCATCGAATGTAACCATTCGTACCAATCCATTTACTGGCAAAGGTGGCGTTGAGATAGTTTTGTACTAGGTGACAGTTGTGTGCAGGAACACCATCCTGTTGAAAGCATAAAATTTGACGCATCATATAATTAGAGTTGTCCTGTCAACGTACTGTTATAGAACACTGAACCGACCACTATCGAACGTATCAATCCACACCAAACATTAAACCAAACCGAACTTGTGCAGCATTTGGGGACCAGTAGTGACTGTTCTTCCTATTAAACATGCCTGTATCTGAAAAATTCGTTTTATCACTCCATAAAATACATTTTACTCCCGACTACTCCGTTTAAATTGTCGTTGCAGAAATGTACGAACATTGACAGAAGGTTAATCTCCTGACGAAGTCTCCGGGTAGTAATGTTTATGAGGTTCACAACTTATATGGGATATACTTATGCTTTCTGAAAATTCTTTGGATTGATGAATAACTTAAACCCAATTCTATCGTAACATCCCTAATAGAAAATTCACAATGGGCTTCAAAATATGCTAACAACGTAGTTTCTACTTCTTCATGGAGGATGATATTTTTCTTAGTTATTTTCTGTTCAAATGATCAATCATGTCGAATAACTTAGTTTTCGAAAGTAACGTCGATCTAGATGCTGTCGTAAAGGATATTGTTCAGCATAATGTTCACTAGTCCTTTTTGAATTTTTACTAGACACGATGTATGCTTCCAAATGAGAATACACCATAGTCAGATATCTAACACTAAACAACGTAAATGTGAAAAAATATAACAAAAGAACACAACGCAAAGTAAAATGAAGAAATACTATTATGCGAAAAAATGCATACGAAAGATTTAAACCCAGTACGTTGTTGACAATATTAAATAACATACTGTTTTTCTCCTTTATTATCCTTTATTTATGAACTGCATTTTAGTCAGCATAAAAAAATACGCTACTACTTTAACCTACTCTCTAGAATTTATAATAACGGAGATAGCAATGGTGAGCATTAAATTTGTTTAACTTCTTTATTATCCGTTTTAAGCCAGCAGTACATAGGAACTTTTACATCACAAATTAAATTATTGATCAATATTTTTAAA
Source organism: Amphimallon solstitiale (assembly GCA_963170755.1). Lineage (NCBI taxonomy): Eukaryota > Metazoa > Arthropoda > Insecta > Coleoptera > Scarabaeidae > Amphimallon > Amphimallon solstitiale. Next base: position 99,827,043 of record OY720677.1, on the reverse strand, counting down.
AATATATAGGGTGTTTTATTAAAAAAAAAATAAACATTTTCAAGGTTTCCCGGAAATGCGTTGATTCAATTGTTTATTCCTGAACTGCATATTAATCAACTTTAAAAACACTACTACTTTGCTAATTTAACCTACTTTTTAGAATTAATAATAACGGAGTTAGCAATGGTGCGCACTTACTTTGAATCAACCTGTACATATATTTTATTATTATGTTTACAAAATATAAATTAATTGTTCTGAGCAATAATTATCTAAATTATTGCTTATACATACAGAATGAATTAAATAAAGAAAAAATAATACAGTTCCGCGTTAGCTAATGTTCCAGCAACATAATAGTAAAATAAAAATAAATCTAGGCTAACTGATAATTTTTTCAAATAATAATAATATTGCTCCAACTAACAAATTACGTTTCGAAAAGCCATTACATATACTATATGAATGTCAAATACTGTAACAAATTAAATCCTTGATACAGATTTGTTCGTTAATATTTACAATACATGCGAATAACATCGTAGAAAGTAAAGTGATGTATCATCAACATTTTTCCAAACAAAAATATTTATACCTGCAAATGTGACATACATATATATTGCAGGTTAGTTGCACATATCTCTACATCTATGCAACACTTATTACTTATTATATACAATGTTATTATTTATTATATAATATTGAGTAGGTACTCTATCTATTTTATGATAAAAATGTTCTTGAGAATTAGGGGACTTTGTTATAAAATGGCTTATAGTTACAAAACTTTTCACCATTAGTGATTGTTGATTGTAATAAGTTAGTATAAATATTCTATAACGCGCGCATTAAAATTAGATTAATAGCATGCGATTTATGGTTATGGATTGTAGATTATCTTCATTCAAAATTGCTATGACACCCAGATTTCAAAGCTTCCGAGATTATTAGAAATTTAACTATGTATGCCCTTTTCCTAGATTTAACATTAATTCCCTTTAATTATATGTTTCTTACGACATTAAAACAGAATTGGAATTTGTGAATTGTATAATTCTTGATTTATTCATCGTTCACGCTTCCCTAAAACAGTCAAAATTACCAAACCCCGTAAACTTAGAAATGCAGAAATTACGTAAAAATAGCAAGATTAAATTTAGGAGAAACAAATTAGAGATTATATTCAAGGCTGGGCCAGGTTCAATCGGCTGGTTTCTGTTTCACATGACCTTGAAATCTTATAGACAATAAGGAGAATTTTTGAAAAATTTGTTTTTACCGTAAATTTTTTTTAACATTTAAACGATTTTGTTTTATTTAAAAATCAACAATCAAATTATAAAAATTAAACAAAATTGTAAGCGAAATACATCAAACAAACCTAATATGTCCCAGTTTTCTTTATTGAAATCAGTGTTAATATATTAGCTCTTTTCTAGCTTTAATTTTCGAAATAACTTTGAGCCAATATTAAAGAGCAGACTCGCTATTAAACATACAAAATTAGTTTCACCACAATCTAATGGCTTGATGACGTGAAAAACGAATCAGTGGATGCCACAACTGTTTGAAATTCTTGCAAAATCACAATCGGTAGTTATAGTAATATATAAGTAATGCCTTCTGCAGACTTAATAACGTTTTTGTCAAAATTGTGTAAGTATTACAATCTTGAAATTATTCCGAGTCGTTTATATCATACATATATGATTACAAATTTTACTTTCTTATACGTATAGTATAAGGAAGTATTGTGATAACGATAATTTTCGACCTTGAGATTTTTGCAGATGTCCACGTTTTGAAGTCCCCTAATACCGAAAAAGTGGTTTTTAAAAAATCTCTCTCTCTCTCTCTCTCTCTCTCTCTCTCTCTCTCTCTCTCTCTCTCTCTCTCTCTCTCTCTCTCTCTCTCTCTCTCTCTCTGTGTGTGTGTGTGTGTGTGTGTGTGTGTGTGACCACGATAGCGCTCAAACCGCTACAAGTATCAATTCCAAATTTTGTATGTACGAATATAATCTCCCTCTTGAAATCCGATTAGATTTTCAGTAAAATCGGCAGACCGGAGGTAGTAGTTTACTTCAGTAAAAAAATTGAATTTTGCCGTTATTTCGTCAACTACTAAGTTTAAACAAATTTATAAAGAATTCATATGTACCTACTTAGAATTAAAATTGAGAACAATTTTATTTAAAAAAAATTTCGAAAATCCTACCGGAAGTAGTTTTTTTACTCTTATCGAAAATCAGTTTTTTGCGAATATTTCGCAAGTCATACTTTTCAGACAGATACATTACGGGTATAAAAGTATTTAAAACATAATTTTCAATATCTTTTGTATAAAAAAAATTTCATGATTCAGGTCGGAAGTACCACTTTTACTCCTATCGAATAGCGATTTTTTGCAAATATCAGCAGCTTTCGGTTAGAACCCGTTCTAACTAGACGTATAACAGTAAGTAACCGAAATACATATCTCTTCACAGCGGACATACTGCCATAGCTCACACCTCGACTTAATGGACAATTTTTCAACATGTTATGAAAATATCTCTTAACAAGCGGACATACTTATGAAGTTATACCAAATATAATCTTTTATTTAGTTTTCCTTCTTATAATAAAACACGATTGGTTTCAAGATTATTTAATGCGTTGAGAAGTAAATTGACGTATTTATTATTATTACATGGGCTACTATTGTGCCATTTTGAATTGCATAACTATTGTGTTTTTAGACTTACATACAAATTAGTGAGAGAGTGGTTCTTTTTCTTCATTTTCACACTCTATGTTTGAATCTTCTCCATGAATTTTCACCATGGTAATTTTGATGTGACCAACAATTTTTTCCAAATCTTCTTCTCGTTCTAGAGAAGAAATAACGTCAATAGGCAAAGACGTAGTTAACCTAACACTAGGATCGATGCCAAACATAGCACATGGAGTTTGCTTTATATCTGAATGAAACGCACGGTTTTTCTTGAACTGTACAAATGGTAGACCTTCTGACTATATAATGGTGTTATTATCGCACAATTACAGGAACGAATTAATCAGTTTAGTAGTAATGTTGGCATATTTTCTACTTGTTTCCATTCGCAGTCTGTTGCGACATGTTCAATGCTGCAATTGCTATGTGAGCTGCTTCGATTACATCGAAAATGTCTTGAACTGACAGGTAATAATATTTCATCACTCTTGGGTCTGTGTTATTATTCGCTGTTGAACGCCACCCATACTGCGATGAAGTTTTTTACGATGCCAGTTTAGCTTGTTTTATTTTCTGAAGTAATTCTTCATATAACTCTCAATTCATTACAGTGTATTTAGACAATTTGGCATCTTCACTATTTAGTAAATCATTAATAAACGTCTCTTTCCTCGCAGTTAACGAAGTATTCATTTTTAGGGCGAAAAACTAAAAAAATTAACAATACTCAAAGAACAAAAACAGACGTATTACATCAAACGTTAATAACTTCCGACTGAACAATACATACGCAATCCCCCAACAGCACATAGATCATTCATGACCAATTCTTGCACAGTAGTTAAATGCTATGCGTGTAGTTAGAACGGCTTCTAACTGAAAGCTGCAGTAAATAGCCGAATTAAAATTTTAATTCCTGTCTTTCCTAGTAAGAACGCGAAATTACAAGTGCTCGTAGTTACTTCGCATTTTTTCTGGTAAGTACGCGTAAAAACGTTGTTCGGCTATTTACGGTAACACATATAATATATTTTGAACTTATTGACCTGATTATAATTGTCTCTTTCAGGATAATTGTTAAATTTATCGATATTCCACAAAATCTAGGAATTACAAGAATAAGAAAATGAGGTGTGGCCACCACACGACTTTCTTATACGTATGAGCGTTTCAAATTATAGAATTTTAAGAAATTTTTTATACAAAAATTTTTCAAAACCTTATTCTAAGTACTTTATTATCGCTATAGAAAGCATACTTTGCAAGATATTCGAGAAAAAGTGCTACTCCCTAAGAGTAAATGTGCTACTTCCGGTCCGAATTTTGAAATTTCATGTATACAAAAAATATTTCAAAACCAGTTCTAAACACTTTTGTACTCTTGATAAATATATACAGAATGCATAACTTACGACATATTTGCAAAAAATCGCTATTCGATAAGAGTAAAAGTGGTACTTCCGGTATGAATTTTGAAATTCTTTTTATACAAAAGATATTGGAAATTAAGTTCTAAATACTTTTATGCTCGTAATATACCTGCCTAAAAAGCATGACTTGCGAGATATTCGCAAAAAACTGATTTTCGATAAGAGTAAAAGACCTACTTCCGGTTGGAATTTCGAAAAACTTTTTCAGACGATTTATCTCAAATTTAATTTTGAGTACATTTGAATTCTTTATAAATTTGTTTAAACTCAGTAATTGACGAAATATTTGCAAAATTCGATTTTTTTACTGAAGTAAACTACTACTTCCGGTCTACCGATTTTACTGAAAAACTAATCAGGTCTCAAGATTATACACGTAAATGCAAAATTTGGAATAGACATCTACAGCGGTTTGTCCGCTATCGTGGTCACAGGCACACAGACAGACAGACAGACAGACACACAGACATTTTTTAAAAACCACTACGTAAAGAAAGTAATAAAAAGTGTCACTTTCATAGTGCAAACGTTTTTTCTTCTTTTCGATGTTTCATATCTTTTTGGCTTTTCAATTTAAGCTCTATATTTAAAGTAGTTGAATTTTTCTGCTATCAATGGATAAATTATTAAAATCTTTATCGGAATATTTAAATGAATACAACATTGAACAACATCAAAGATCGGGTTCTGAATAAGCAACGTTAACTTTACTTAAAATTCAGGGCTACTATAAAAGATTTGTTCATTTTCAAAATGCTGAAATAAAATGCACAAGGAAAAATCCCTTACCACAAAAAATATATAAAAAATCTATATACGTATTTCGGCAACTAAATGGCCATCTTCAGTAGAAATATGTATAAAACAGAAAGGAGTATTAAACGTAGTATTTGGTTCAAAATGCTATATACTCAGAAATATTAGACGTACAAATATAAATGATGCACACTACAAATGTTCGATACCACTGACAAAAGTCCATCTATCCCTTCTATATTGGTAGTATCATATTCTGCAGGACAAGAAAATTGACAGATAATTAAGATTATCAACGAAACCATTTTCGTCCGTGTCAGTTAAATCTTCATTAGACAAAATATGACTTTCTAGAGGTTCTACCTCTTCCGACTTATTACCTACAAGTACTAATGTCTCTTGTAACACTAGCCCCTTACAATATTTCACATCAAACAATAATAGATAAGTTTGAACAATAAACCGCGTACCGGTATCATATGGTCTCGGCATTGTTTGTACCTCGAAAAAGACAACAAGAAAACCACATTTTTGAAATATAAAATCAAATAAAGAGCCTTGTCTTTTAGGAACAGTAAAATATATTTACAATGCACAGGTGTGCACAATAAATTTCACTCTAACCAACAGATTCCCGTCAGAAAATGTGTCTTATCAAAAGTGAAAAGATTGTTTTTAAATTTAATGGTGCTTATAATAATCACCAAGAAGCACAACCTCGATTGGCCCATATCTTCATTTTAAATGTGTAATGTTCTTAACTATAAACAAATGTAAATAAATCAAATATTTATCAACTTAATGTTTGTGTTAATTGAACAGCACACATGTAAGCAATTATAAATATAGTTGGTCTAAATACGCCTAAAGTATCAGTAATAACATAATACTATAGAATAGTATGCTTAAAATAGCTGTAACAGCAGTTGCTTTACTAAGGCCAGGAATTTTCCAAATTTCAGTATTCAAATATTCATTTTGATAAATATTTAAATATTCGAATTATTCGAATATTTCAACTTCTGTATTAGAATATTCCAACACAAAAATTTTAATTTTTATTACACATTCCATTATTCGGTGTTACCCGCTTTAGGGAAAGCCCTTGTTGAGGGCGTCGACGTGGCGGGGACGTAAAGATACCGTTTAGCATATTTTGATAGCATTGTATATTTTTTGGTGTACAACATTCCAAAGAACATATCGACCTCACTGGCACATTCTAGTCTTTCATTGAGGAACAAAACATCAAACGCGTTTTTTTTGCTGGATTCTTGTTAGATTCATCAATTTCAACTGTTGACTTCCCTTCGTTTTCCAAGATATCTTTTGGGTGCCTCTTTGTTTTAAGCAGAGATCCAAAAAATCTTTCCTTCCTTTTAAACCTTGGATCTAGAAATCTACTAATGTCAAGTAATCCAATTGGTGAAGCGTCGGTAACCAAAACATTACTAGGAACTGATTGAAATTCCTGTTGCAAAACAGATTTCATTTCTTTTATCACTTCTGGTGCGGCCTTATCAATCTTTGAAACGGAATTCTCCATCAAAGATTGCAAAGTGGGCATCACCATTGATATCGTCGGTTGAGATTCTGATGGCAATAAAGTTGTAGCCAACTCAGAGGGTTCCAATATTTGAACAATATTTTCAATGATCGTTCATTCATCTTCAGTTCACATTAAATGTCCTGTCTGAGCTCTTGTGTTTATTGCCCTGTCAGATAATACTCTGATCAATGCTACACGTGTTCCTGTACCCGTTTTAACATGAAAAATGTTGAATTCCAACGGGTCTTAATTGACTGAATGAGTTTGTGTTTTTCTAAACCCAATTGAATTTGTTTGCGAGTTAAAGCAGTTGTCGCGATGTTTGAATGCTTAAAATGATCAACAATATTGTTGGATTTTGCTCTTGATAAATTTGTATAGAATGCATAGTTTGCAATATATTTGCAAAAAAAAAACTGTTATTAGCTAAACTGAAAGTGCTACTTCTGTTCCGAAATTCGCATATCTTTTTAGTAAAATTATTCTAAATCTATCTCTAAACACTTTCATAATCTTAATTAACCTTAATAGGTCTGTATAGTACGCACGACTTGCGACATATTTACGAAAAATTATTTTTCGATAATAGTAGACCTAACTTAGAAAAATCCTTTATTAAAAATTTGCAAATCTGCAGAAATCTCGAGAATTATTCAGAGTTGAAAATTCGAATATTCGAATATTTGAATTATTTGTATTCGAGTCCCGGCCCTGTTACCTACAACCTTTTATCAATTATTTAATGTAATGTAATGTAATAAATTTGAGATTTGAATTTCTGTTTAATATCCGATTTTTATATTTAGTCTGCTTCTCTATACGGAAACGAAAATATTCATATTTAAAATCAAATCGGCCCTGAAAACTTGACACGTGGTGAACCAAACGGTTTTCAAATAATTCCATTAACAAAAAATCAAATAAAAAGCACAAAATTTTCCTGAATACTTAAAATGTAGCCACACAGACGTAGGTATGATGAATTTTTGATCGGATAGCGACCAGAAAGAAAAAACATTTAATAAAATTATGCAAGTCAGTGATTAACAGAGGTCGGTACTGTAATAATAAGTAATATATAATCTTCTATTCGGTACAATTAGCAACATTAGTGTAATAGACAAAAACAAAAGGCGGAAACTTAGACAAACATCCTGAAATAGCAAGGTCACATATCATTTAGTGTTCCTATCATAAATATATGCATATATGATAAATCGAATTCCGCACTTTTTAACACATTTTTTTTTATTAATTTATTTAGATTTATTATACGAAAATTTTCCAATTTTTTCAGTTTATTTTATGTATGCATATATATATTATTATTCAGCTCGTAAAATGTATAGTATCATTTTATTTTTATAAATGCAAAAATATTCGCGTTCTGAAATAATTTGTAAGTCGTTAGTTTAATATTTATCAGGAGCTGCACTTCTAGAACACACTACACATATACATTAAAATTATTGAATAAATCAGAGATTTAAAAAATCAGAAGTTAGTGTGATATAGAACCTTGTATGTACACTAGCGTTCATTCTGTTTCAGACACCTGACATTTAATGAATTATTCTTAAAAAAGATATTTTGTTAAAAGATGTAAATAATATTCACAACATATTCTAAGCATATATTTTCAGAATTGATGGTTTATTTATTTATTTAATTGGACCATTAACAGTTTAATAAACTCACTCTGAGTGAAACCGTTCGGCAATATAAGCACATTGCCTGCAAGAGTCAACACAAGCCAATAATCAAGAAAATCTTGTAATATAAAATATAAGTTATTAAAAATATATTAATATAAATATTTTCTCTACCAATATTAAGCAACTACACTTGGAATCTGTGACTTGATACTAAACAAAAACACTAATCACATTTACCAAACTAAAGCACAAAACACTAAATACGTATTTCCACAATTATGTTGTCATCTTCAGTAGCACTGATTAAAAACCGCGTTGTCTATACACCGTAGCGTATACAGAACAACACTCAAAATTTACTTCAGGAATTTTGGAAAAACTCTCGCGTTTGCACGTTTCAGAAAATTAATATCAGCGTGGCTAAATAAACCATGTAACTTGCTGCATTCCTTTGACCGGATAGTTATGTTTAAGCAACTAAACTTGGACTCTGTGGCTTAATACTAAACAAAAACACTAAAACACCTCTTTACTACACTAAAGCACAAAACACTAAATTCGTATTTCGACAACTATGATGACAACATAGTTGTCAAATATATACAGAACACTGTCAGTGTTGTCCTATATACGCTACGGTGTATAGACAACGCGGTTTTTAATCAGTGCTACTGAAGATGACAACATAGTTGTCGACATATGTATTTAGTGTTTTGTGCTTTAGTGTGGTAAAGGTGTTTCAGTGTTTTTGTTTACTACCAATATTATTCTGAAAGATTAAATTTAAAACTGTAATTATTTGTCATAATATGTAATTCAATTATGAAGGAGGAAATTAATATGGTTCATTATACTTTTCAAAAATTTTCTTAAGAAAATATCAACATGATTCGGTGTCTTTCAAGTTCAAAAAAGAGGATTTCCAATCTGCAATAAAGAATAAATAGTTATTATATATTACATTTTTAAGGAGTATTCAGGAGGAGTTGAATATAATTGAAGTATACATGGTGTGGTACAAAATCTACCAGAAATCTACCAGTTTCTTTTTTTCTATGAGAGTTATCCATGATTAACATTCTTGTATAATTCCAGATTTTTCAGCTCTTATAGAATAGACATGGTTCCATTCCACTTTTCTCCATTTTCATTATTGTGGAAATCCTTCCCCATTGTGTAATTTTTTTACTTTCTTATACGTAGTATAAGGAAGTATTGTGATGATGAAAATTTTCGACCTCGAGATTTTTTCAGATGTCCACGGTTTGAACTCCCCTGATACCGAAAATGTGGTTTTAAAAAAATGTGTGTGTGTCTGTGTGTGTGTCCGTGTGTGTGTGTGTGACCACGATAGCGGTCAAACCGCTATAGCTATCAATTCCAAATTTTGTATTTATGAGTATAATCTCCCTGTTGAGAACTGATTAGATTTTCAGTAAAATTGGCAGACCGGAAATAGTAGTTTACTTCAGTAAAAAAATCGAATTTTGCCAATATCTCGTCAACTACTAAGTTTAAACAAATTTATAAAGAATTCATATATACTCAAAATTGAGTTTGAGCAGAATTTTATTATGAAAGTTTTTCAAAATTCCTACCGGAAGTAGGTCTTTTACTCTTATAGAAAATCAGTTTTTTGCCAATATTTTGCAAGTCATGCTTTTTTAGACAGGTACGTTACGTATATAAAAATATTTAGAACTTAATTTGCAATACCTTTTGTATAAAAAGAATTTCAAAATTCGGACGGGAAGTATCACTTTTACTCTTACAGAAAAGCGATTTTTTTGCAAATATGTGGTAAATTATGCATTCTATATATATATTTATCAAGAGTACAAAAGTATTTAGAATTGGAATTGCAATATTTTTTGTATACATGAAATGTCAAAATTCGGACCAGAAGTAACACATTTACTCTTAGCGAGTAGCACTTTTTTCGAATATCTTGCAAAATATTATATAAACTTAGAATAGGATTTTGAATAACTTTTGTATAATTTTTTTTTAATTGTATAGTTTGAAACGCTCATACGTATAAGAAAGTCGTGTGGTGGCCACACCTCATTTTTGAATCGATAAAACCGGAATATTCCAATTCGATAACGTTTAGAAGTTTCCGGCTGCATCTTCAATGTCCAATTCTTTTTGCATTCTAGACAGTATATTTTGCATGTGATGGGATTCAATTTTTTCTTCCTTTTTTAAAAGTGTTTCTTCAGAAGAATTCGCAAATTTTAACTTTTTCCGCCTTGGTCCTTTGAGGTAAAAAAGAAAATAATAAATTTGTCATTGAAAATTCTTGTGTACATAGTATAATTTTCATTGGGCATTTTTTTTGATTTGTGTATTTCTACATAATTTTGGTGAAAATCAGCTAATGAATTTCTATATTCGATAAATTCTCCGGAGGTTTGTGTCCTTAGTTAATATGATTCAATTCGTGGTATTGAATTTATGTTGTGTTATGTTTGTGTGATCGGCTCTCTTCTTCTTATTATATGCCCCGTTTATCTTTTTCTATAAAAGCTCCTGCAGATTTTACAGTTACTTTATTGTTCGTTTCCCAACATATTTATTCCTTGAGCTGACATAATCCTTTCGTAAATTTCGTAGTGTTGCGATGTATTTCTTTTTATGAAATGAATATCGTTTTTTATTGTGTTTGGTCATATTCTTTACACTCATTTTTTCTTCATTTTCCAGTGTTTCATATTGGTCGTAAAAAATTTCCTCCCCTTGGTTAGGTTGGGTAAAATTTCTATCTTCGATAAATTCTCCGGAGGTTTGTATGCTTAGATAATATGATTCAATTCGTGGTATTGAATTTATGTTGTGTTATGTTTGTGTGATCGTCTTTTCTTCTTATTATTATATGTGCCCCGTTTATCTTTTTCTATAAAAGTTACTGTAGTTTTTTTTTTACAGTTACTTTATTGTTCGTTTCCCAACATATTTATTCCTTGAGCTGACATAATCCTTTCCTAAATTTTGTAGTGTTTTTGCATTGTTTTTTTTTAATAGATGAATATTGTTTTTTATTGTGTTTGGTCATATTCTTTAAACTCCTTTTTTCTTCATTTTCCAGTGTTTCATATTGGTCGTATAAAATTTCCTCCCCTTGGTTGTTAAATTTTCATTTTCATCTGAAACAACAGCAAATCCTTCATTTATTAAAATGATTTCTCTCTTCCATAAACTCCACTGTTTCCATACCAGCTGTTTCATTTTCTGGTTTGTCAGTATTATTTTTAATAACCATTCTCTCTTTCTTAATAAAAAAAAGTCATTATTTGCGTTATTTAAAACCAAGTTTAATTTACAATATTGTTTTCTCAATATTCATTCATTTGTTGTAAATACTCACTGCGATAAATTTTATCTTGGTCAGTGAGCAGAGCCGTATTTGAATTAGAAAATTCCTCATTATTTAAATTAGAAAACCCGTCGTCCTTAAAATTATGAATATTATTGCAAATAAAGAGTTCATTGCATAGAATATTGGGCTGCAACAACAACATATCAATTATTAGCAAAAGTAAGAGTAAAATTTGGTTGATCAGTATTTAAATTATGAATTTCTATTTCTAATCTATCATCTAAGTACTCAACTGCAACCGTATTGAAACTCGAAGTTTCAAGAATAGGCAGCATTCACGACAAAATGAAACTATGTTCAAGTTTTGAAAGGAAACTGGGTTAATTACAACATTAAACAGAACACTAACAAAAATATACTTGAAAACTTAGCAGTAGATTCAGAAATAGCCTTGTCAAAGAGATCTAATAATTTAGAGGAAAAATTCAAAGCCAGTAAAATAATAAAAAAAACATAGGAATAATTATAATAACCATAATAGAGAGTTGAGTATTGCTATTTCCTTCAAAAACATCCGTAGAAAAGGATATTATTTTCACTAGAGCAGATAAAGGGAACACAGTTATAGCTATAAATAAGAAAGAATACTTAGAGAAAACAGACAACTTTTTAGACCAAATATAAATTACTTAAAAAAGACCCTACCCCACAATATCAAACTGAACTAAAAAACTTTTTAAATAATTCCTCAGCATTATTCAACGATTATGAAAAACATAGATTACTAATTATGAATTGTCAACCCCCCAAATTATATTCACTTATTAAACTGCACAAAGAGAAATACCCAATTAGACCTGTAGTATCATATGTAACAGCTCCCGCAGTAAAACCCTCAAAAGAACTCATAAAATTAATATACCAATATAGTAAGTTTAACTCTTGTTTTAGTATAAAGAATACTTATGAACTAATTAATAAAACCAAACAGTACATTTTACCTGACAATATGAAATTAATATCATTTGATGTAAAAAATTTATTCCCTAGTATTCCAGTAATAGAAGTAATTCAATTAATAAAAGACATGTTAGATCATAATAACACTAATCCTGTAATAAAAGGAGAAATTTTAAGTCTATTAGATATTTGTACAACACAAAATTATTTCAAATTTAACGATAAGCTGTACAAATGTGATGAAGGTTTAATTATGGGTAATCCCCTGAGTCCGTTACTTGCGGAAATTTTCATGCATAATCTCGAAAGTAAAATTCTTAATAGCCCATTAAGCAAAAATATCTTATTTTGGCATAGGTACGTTGATGACATTTTAATAGGGTTGACTGGTACATCTAGACAATTGAACTCTCTTTTTAATTATATTAATTCATTACATGCAATTATCAAATTTACACAAGAAATTGAAACAAACAATTGTATTAATTTTTTAGATGTTTGCATTAGGAAAATTAACTTGACTTTTCTATATACAGAAAACCCTCACATACAGACATAACCATACACAACAGTTCAACTCACCCTAGACAACACAAATTAGCGGCATATAATAGTATGATACATAGACTCATAAGTATACCACTTTCAAAAGTTAACTTTGAAAAGGAGCTAAATATAATTAAACAAATTGCAATTAACAATAACTATAAACCAGAAATAATAGATAAAATTCTCCATAATAAATTATTTAAGAAAGCTATTTCACAAGTCTATCCGATAATAATAAAAGATACAAATAATAGATATAAAACCATTACATATGTAGGTTCACCTAGTGAAAAAGTTGCTAAGTTTTTAAATAACAATAATATAAAAGTAGCTTTTAGAACAAACAACAAATTATCTAAATATATTAAAAACAATAAAGATAAAACACCTAAAAACCAACAGCCAGGAGCCTATAAGTTAAAATGTAGATTGCACTAAGTTTTACATAGGCCAAACAGGAAGAACATTTGAGAAAAGGATGTCAGAACATTTTAGATCCTTCAAAATGAAGAAAACCGATTCTTCATACGCAAACCACCTAATAGAAGAAAGCCATAGTTTTAGTCATCATTTTGATATCCTACTTATAGAAAATAAAGGTGTTAAATTAAACCTATTAGAATCCCTTGAAATTAGTAAAAATAGATCCTCTAATAATTTACTTAACGATCAGTTAGAAACAATTAACTCCCCCTTATTAAATTTATTTTCATAATATACGCTGTTCAATAGATCGCCCCCTCTATATAAATTGTGCTATATTGTTAGATATATAAGTGTTTGTGTAATATTTTTATTCATTTCTGAAGAAGCCACTGTGTCGGCGAAATAATTGTCAAATATTACTTCGAATATTAAATAGTGAAAATCCAACATTTGTTGTTTATTTAGTAAACTGGGTCTTTTACTTTCTAGTTTCTACGTATAAGGAAATATTGTGATGAAAATTTTCAACCTCAAGTCCGGGGTTTCGAAAACGTGGTTTTTGCAAACAGTTATCCCCCCTCTCTCTCTCCCTCTCCCTCTCTCTCTCTCCCTCTCCCTCTCTCTCTCCCTCTCTCTCTCCCTCCCTCTCTCCCTCTCTCTCTCCCTCTCTCTCTCCCTCTCTCTCTCCCTCTCTCTCTCCCTCTCTCTCTCCCTCTCTCTCTCCCTCTCCCCCCCTCTCTCTCTCTCCCTCTCTCTCTCTCTCTGTGTGTGTGTGTGTGCGCGTGTATTCAATAACATTGGAAGTATGTACTTGTTTACTTAAGTAAAAATCAAATATTTACTAACATCTCGTCGTCAACTACTAAGATCAGACAATTTTTTAAGGAATACGAAAGTACTAAATACTGAATTTTGAAAAGTTTTCTTCTTCTTTTTGTCTTAACGATAAAAAAATTTTTTGCAAATATTTGGCAAATTATGCCTTCTATACAGATTTATTCAGAGTATAAAAGTATTTAGAGCTCGAGTTGGAACAATTTTTGTATATAAAAAATTTCCATATTTCAACCGGAAATAACAGTTTTACTCCTATCGAATAGCAGTTATTTGCTAATATTTCTCAAATTATGCATTCTGTAGGAATTTATTAAGAGAATAAAAGTACTTTGAGTTGGATCTGAGATAATTTGTGCATAAAAATTTATCAAAATTAGGGCCGGAAAAAATAATTTTGCTCAGAGGATTTATTAAGAAGATAGAGAATTTAAAACTAAATTTGTAACAATTGTCATATACATATTTCGGAACGCACATACATATTCAATTCTTCTTGTCACAACTTTGTCACCACAATGATCCATTTGAGATGTGCAAGTGTTCTTGCTTGCATTATTGTAGTGATGCAAAAGGGTGCAAGTCTAAGGTGCCGGTGTTCTTGCAAACTTGGTTAACTCTTATAATCGGAAACATAGACATAAATGTTCGTGATATTATGTAAGGGCAAGATAAGTTTGTGTCTATTATATTCCTGCCAGACTGAAGATCTAAAATACGATTTAGTTCGCACAACACCGGTTACACAATTTATTCGCTGTTGTGATACACATGGAGAGGAAAAAGTATGGATACAGCTAAATATTTTAAAAACGGTTTATTGGAAGTCGCTGAAAGCTGGCACAGCGTTAGAAAAAATTAGACTCCATCATTTGAGGCTTTCTGCAGTTTTACACATGTAACACATGTCTGCCTGAATTTGCATAAAAACACATTTTCTTTTACGAATTCAATTTTAAAGAAAAATATAACTTAACTTTGAAAATGTTGCTGTCAGCCTTTTATACGAAAATTAAGCTTATGTGAAGTAATTAGCTTTAAAATGGTAGTTTTAAGTGAAAGGGGGCGCATACAAGTCCTGATGACGGTTGGATATGATGATAGAAGACAAAGTAATGCTGAAATCGTAACTTTTACTGAAATATGTACATCCGAATCGGCATACTATTTCCAAAACAACGGTTTCAAAAACAAAAACAAAGATTTAATGAAACTGAAAGCACCAAAAATTCTGTTAAACCCGGACGACCAAAAACTGTTACAAACGAGAAAATTCTTTGAATGTCATACTAGATGTGGAAGAAAATCCAAAAACTTCTCGACACTAGTTGGCTACTAGTTGGGAAATTAGATTGCCATGATTTCTCCTCATACTTTAATTGACTCCTTGTTGAATTATGTTCAACGCATTCATTACTTTCAAGGAGTAAAGGAGAACATATTTTGTAATATAAAGTATTTATACAATTTAAAAATTTTTTTCATTATTCTTAAAATGTATAAGAGTTCAATTTTAATAAAATGCGTTATTTTTATTATTTCTAGGTCGAAGTGAAGTTGTCAAACAGTTGACGACAGATTAAAAACATCATTTCAAAAGCTAACATAGTTTTACTTTTCTTCAAAATTGAATTCGTAAAAAAATATATCTGTTTTTATGGAAATTAAGGCAGACAAGTGTTACATCAGTGAATAGAGAAAAGAACACTGTTTATATATAATAAAACACAATTGTTTAGTTTCAAAAAATTATAATGTTCACACACGACATATTGCCGTGAACTCGCAAAATTTATAGAATAAGAATAGCTTTAGAGATTAGTTTAAGATTAGAAATAAAATAAATATCATTGAGTAAAACTATGCAACAAAAACTACATGGATGTATACAAAGTTGCATACACATGGTCAATACAAGTAATTCAAAAGTCAGTATTATTCAAGTATATAATGAGAAAATACAAAATAAAGTTTATTAAATAAATATGAAACAAAAGACAAAATAAAAATTTATTAAATAAAAATGAAATAAAAGACAAAATAAATATTTGTAATATATTTCTTTTGTAGAAGAGATACACAAAATGTATGGGTTATATATCATGAAAAAGATGAAATACGATATGCAAGAAAGGCAAATGTGAATAAGTAAATTATTATGATTTATATGCATAAAGCAGTAAAAATTTTATGAAAGAGTTTAAGAATTAAATTGTATTAAGAGATAAAATTTACCTTAGCTTATAACTAGACTAAGAAAAAGGATATAAAAATATGTAAAACGTAGAAACGATCAACAATAACATTTTGTATTAAAAGGTAGCCGATATCATAAATAAAAAGTATATGTGTTTATGATTTGTTTGTAACACAGTGCTTCAGAGACTGGAAACAGACGTGTACGGTTTCATGACCTACAAAAAGACAACAAAATATATAAAACTTGTGTAAAGTCTATTGCAGATTGACATTTTACCAATAGAAAGATCATGGATAGAAGATAGAGTAACAGTGAAGAAACAAACGTGTCCTCCAGGTACAGGCAGTGCGGGAAGAAAAATAATAGTTATCTCCAACATGTTTCCCATATTACCAAGTCGCAATTCAGCTAAAAGAAAAGTGAAATTGACATTAATAAATGGAAAGAAAAAATATGTATCGAACAATGAACAAGGCAATAGGTTCATTGACGAATACAAAGAAGGATGGTATTAGCGACAAGAATAAACCTACCGTTGGAAATGCTGTGCGAGGCAGAGGGGCCTTTTGAATTGGAAATTTATATTGACGTTTGGTAAATAGTGAACTGTCAGAACAATATGTGTATGTGTGTGTGTATCAAGACGACAACATGCGGGCAGCGACTTCACTGGAACGTGTATTCCAATGCCAACCTAAAATATGGGCTAGAGGGCGCAATGGTCAACATAGAGTTTTTTTTGCCGCTATAAATACGAAACAAGATTCGACACGAAGGAGACTTCTCATGACAATTCCGAAAGGAAGACCTCTTATTACAACTCCTAAAGAATAAGACGCTTTAGATTGTTACATTGTAGTTTTCATTATTTCTTCATCACGTATATTCATAGTAGTTCTTATTTTATTTAATATATTTGAATTCACTTGAAACGTTCAATATGGACATTCAAAATGAATATTTTGATAGCAAGTAAGTTTATTTTTTGAAAAGGAAGTTATACAAATTGTTGGACAGACATTGGTTTTTACGTGCAAATGATTAATCAATGTATTGTTGGACAATATAGATAAGTAAATATTTTATCCTGTAAGGTTTGTTTTTAATTCATAAAGTTGGAATTACAACAAAATAGGATTAATGGTGTTGGGCAGTTGGAGAGATGCTACGTGCGAATGAGCATTTTCTTCATCGTATTGTCTAGGCATCATTAATCTCTTTTAAGTTAGGCAAATAATTAATTAAAAGTTTCACAAGGCAAAGATTAAGAGCTAGATACAACACGTGCAAATGGTTGTCTAAAGCAATTAATTGAAGCCAATACATAAATATAATTACATCGATAAGTATCACCATCAATGTACAATAAAAGTTTACATTTGTTTATTTACAGGATAAATATTTATTTTGTTTAGCAGAATAAATAAATAAAAAGATTTACATACATTACAACCGGCATTAGGTATAAATGATATGAGCATTTTCAATTATGTATTTTGTTTAGAGCATAAAGGTGTGTATAAAAATTATTTTGAGTCTATAAATTACAAAATAAAAGGTATATGATTATGTTGTATAGACATACAGTTTTTCTTTGAACAAAACTATTACCTCTTCCCTATTATGAGCAAGAGAAAAATCATCAGTGAAGGAGAAGGAACCACACACATTGCCAGAATCCACAATAGTCACAAAGTACATGCTTCAACAATATAAAAAAATAAAATACAAAACCAATTATAAGTTTTTGGTGTATAAAGAATAATTTTAAGAGTACAGCATATACAAAAGACTATACCCTACGTGTGGTAATACACACAAATATATGTTGTCACAGCATATAAATTATATGGCGATGCCCAACGTATGGCAATAACATTATTTAAAATAAATATTTATATGCTACAGCAATATGTTCCGCCACACTGTGGCTTCATCAGGTGGATGAAAATACAATTTCAAAATACATATTAGCTCCTACGTATATATATATATATATATCAATACAAAAATAATCTTATTCTGAAAGGGGGTGGATAGATTTTAATTTTAAATTGAGTAGGAGGGAGTTAAAATTATACCTAGTTTATTATATATTTAAAATTATACCTAGTTTATTAAATTTATTAATTTCTAAACTTTCTAGTCTATTAAGTTCTTTACTTTCATCTAAAACATGTAAAGTTGTCAAGTTGATATTGAATTTATGATTCAGTTCTAAGCAATGATACGCAAAAGTTGAGTCTGTCTTCTTATCCGTATAACACCTTTCGTGTTCTTTCATTCTAGTATCGAAGGTCCCGTCTGTCTGTCCTACATAGACTTTTTTACAGTGTTCGCGTGTCAACTTGTACACCCCTGAGTTTAATCTATTGTCCGTTTTATCTTTATTGTTTTTTATTGCTTTTTGTAAGGAATTGTTTGTTTTGAATGAAATAGACTCTTCCCTACTTGTTTTAATTAAGTTCCCTACTGTTTTTGAAATTTTACCAACGTATGTAATGGAATTATAACTGTGGGTTCTATTGTCTTTTACTGTGGGGTAAATCCCTCCTGTATGAAATAAATACGTATATATAAGTAATGGTACTTTTTGCTTCAATTTAATCGTCATATTCTATAATATACTAATTTTCTTTGTGTGCCCGACCTAAAATGAACGCTAATGTAAAAATATTGCCTTGAAGTTCATTTGAGGAAAATACTGTGACATCAATCAAGGAGTACTAAATAATAATTAAATGTTTGGATTTTCTATATTTCTACACTTTCTTGAATAAGACAGTCTCTAAGTATACTTACTGTCTTTTATTACAGCTCAAATTAGAATTGGAAAATTTCCCAGTTATACTTTAATAGTCAGTGACTGTACTTTATGCAGCAAGTATTCGGTCTGACACAACAAGCAACACAATTGTATTATAAATACTTCGTGCTGCCTCAATGAAGAACATGTTTAGAATAACTTTCCTTATTTTCGAATGACGAGGTTAATCCGTCGCTAATTGTTTCATTAAAATATGCAGGCACTTTCTTCAATACAATTTACAAACTTTGACATGGAAAGTACGGTAATCTTGTAAATTTATAGAAAATAAATGTAACTGTCAAAAAATAAACACTTGGGAATTATCAGAAAAATATTTATTTATAAATTTTAAAATTTATAGAAAATAATAAATACAAAATATTTATATAAAAATTAAACAAAGAGTAAAGTATAAGGTTTTTAACAATTTACTTATCCATCATTAGTGCAGAAATCAAACAGTTCTCGAATTACTTGCAAAAAGAATCTCTCTGTGTTTGAAGTAAGAGCAATGTTGAATTCCGCTTCCTAAAGAAGCTGAATGCGTTTAAAACCTGCAAATTTAAACGTATTGAGAAAAATGAAGGAAAATATTTGCAAAAACATAACTTCATAATTTGAAGAGAAATTTCGTTAATGTAATATAAAATAAAACTAAATCGAATAGAGGCAGAAACTATTAAAACTAAATTAAAAAACTAAAATTGAAGCACCTTGAACTTCTCAAAAACAATATATTAAGGTGGCCATCTAATAGAAAGAGAATCGTCACATTGCTCTGTCCTTTTACAACCATTTGGCGTGTATTATGTGTTGCATACGTGACTGTATTTTAATTAGCCATCTGGTTGCCAGTAGCAGCGATATTATTTTTAAAACAAATTTATTGGATAAAACATAGTACTACTAACGCAACGTATCTCTTAGATTGAACCAAATTATACAGAGACTGGCAGACCAGACCGTTGTTTTTTTGTGTATGAGACAAAAAACAGAGTTTTTGTCTCATACACGATTTAATAGAATGTGTGTCTATTTTGAAATCATTGATATTTACCCTAAATTGTAAAAATGCAAATAACGTCCTTACAAGAATAATAGGAACATACTGTTACATATAATGTTTGTTTTGTAAATAGCTATGTAGATCTATGTCCTTTATCTATTTGATTTAGATAATAAACAGGTATTTTTTTAGTGATTATTGCATTTTTGAAAAAGGAATATATAGGCTGATTCAATTTTGATGGTCACCATGGGTATTTCGCTTATTATTTGGAATAGAGGCTAGGTATGAGCTTGGCAAAGTTGGTAAATTTTGTGTTTTGTTATGTAACTTGAGCATGTACCATGTCTTAGTTGGAAGAATTAGATTGGTACATGAGAAGTAACACTTGAGCGCGAAATACATAGTTACCGAGTATGTTGTCAATGGTTAGTTTTTTTCAAAATGTGTAATGGATACAAAAGTATTCAGAAGTAAGCTTGGAACAACTTTTGCATAAACAAATCTAATTTCATTCTTATTCTTATACATACTTTTATGGAAGTATTTATTCAAATTCGTTTTTTGGTCATTAATAATAAAAAGAACAGAACTCTTTGTTCAAGAAAACCCGTAAGTAGTGAACCTGTTAGTGTAAGAAACACTAGGCCTATAATGTGTGTAAAAGTAAGAAAAAAAGAAACAATCAATATATTTCACATACCAACAACAGTCTAATTAAATAAGTTAAATATACATGTGTGCTCAGACAGTAGTCTTGGATATTATAAAATGCCTTCCTTGTCATCAAGTGTTTTATTAACTTCTGATACCGTATCAGCTATTAGAATGACCAATTCAATTGGAAAAAAATTTGAAAGACCGCCCTGAAATTTATCCGACACTGTGGATTTCGCACGTTAATAATAAATTACTAAATATTATTAAAAACAAGATCTGAAGAATATTAAAAAAAATAAATTTCTTACATGCCTATGAAAGTAATTTTTATTACAGAATTGAAGAAAATAGTTTAAAAATTTTGTATAGGTACCTAAATAACTTGCCTAATAATTAATACCAGTGGTCGACCAGTGGCCGAAATTCGAAATTTTTAAGTTTGAGTTATTGAGGTTATTTTGTCAAAGAGTATACTTCTATAACCATTGCATATAATTTTTTTGAATTGTCTATTACGTCAGCTGCGAGCCTGTAGAAATACGTCGTTGTGCATTAATTTTCGAGTTAATTAATTAAGGTATTTGTAACACATATTATACATACATTTTATCTTTCTGCACTCCTTCTCCATATGAACTGTAACTATGCCAAATCTCACACTAATCCTTGCGCGCAATATGCTTAAAAAGGGGTGGAAAGTTTTTTCGTCACGTATTAATATATAGACAGTTCTATTATTTATTCATTTCAATTTTATTAGGATTTCACAAAAATGAAACAGTATGCTCGTTTTCATATAAAAACTAAAAGAATATATTTTGTTATATTAAGGTGGCCACCTGGCCAATCTCAATTACATTGCAAACATGCTGCTATCATATGGCACCAGAATCCGTTAGTAAGCAACAAAGCGATACCAAAAAAATTCCGGCATAATCTGCAAACTTATATCCAGGGGACTGGGTGGTTATAACAACTGAAGTATGTCCGAATAATATGAAAAAAATTGTTAAAAAACAGGAAGTTTTTGTACCAAAAATGTGCTACCTTATCTCGTAATTACTTCGAATATATAAATAATTCTAAGATATTAGATAGCTTAGCTTATGGAGAAAAAGTGCTCTTTCTTTTGGTGCTTGATCCAAAGCAATTAAGCGTATTTGCTTAGCTGCCTTTTGCATTTAATTGTCTCCACCCAGCATTCCGATTTAACAAGGCATGTTTTAAGCAGAAAACCAGATTCCGTTTCTCACGACCTGGATAATTCAGAGGCTGCTAGTGTCCGACGATTATAATACTATAAAAATAACTCCTGTGATCCCACTATTTCTTCTAATTCAGTTTAATTCATTCTATAGGAAAAGGTAATCAAACAATTTCCTATTTTTACAATTTTTATTAAGGAAATGCTAAGAAAAAAATAATGAAAAATCATCATTACACCTCTGACACTGTTCTTAGCGCGAGTGTATGTAAAAGCGTGGTTTGAGGCTCCACTGGCAATTCAATCACCATATCAAGACTTTTTATTTTTGAAATCGTTGTTTGATTACAAAAGCATCGATGTAACAATTAGCGAGGCAGCCGTAAACAAGTTTTTCGATCACCTTTGGTATTCGTCGCCTGAACTAGTTGCGTTTTCCTTTTTCGGCCCGGCAGTTCCCCTTTCAATTAACACGAAGATCAGTGAAAAAGTACTCATGTTTATAGACGAGGAAGACTAGGATTATGATGCAGAGGATACTCCTGTAAAACGTATTACTGTAAAGATGAATGAAGTAAAAATGTGCCTTAAACTTTTTCAATGCCTTCAAGATTAATTGCGATTTCTTAAGAGTTGAATCTACATTTTGGTCTGCTGCAAAATTTACGTGCAGTAAATGACGTAGTCGAACGTGGCATAAAGTTGATTACCGACTACTAATGTTTTGTCGAAAGATGACTTACAACAGCAATATATCCTACAAGTAGTTAGTCAATATCGAAAAGAATTTCCGGACGCATACAAATCGACTGTTAGCACAACTACTGAGCCGCAGCTAAACCTAAGACTGCGAATTTGTTAAACGTTTTACATTAACTATTGCTATTCTAGAAAAAGTTAAGGTATGTACTTTTTTACTTTGAATTTCAAATCCTATCCATTTATGTATAATAAGTTGCACTTTAATTCAACAGAAGAAAAAGAGAAAAAGTTGATTTTTTCCAGAAGCGAATTTAACCCCTCTGCGTAGCCCGTTAATATTAATCAAATAAGTAGATATTTTATGTAGTATGTTTTTACATTTAAAGGAAAAAATTAGGGGGTACCCGAAATAAATCTCAAATTGGAAAAATAACGACCACCCTAATGTACGCTATGTTGCAAATTAAAAGCAAATTTATGGAAATCAATTGCAAATTAAATGGAAATTAAATCCGAAAGTATTTTCAGATTCGCATTTAATTTGAAACACTCTGTCTATATGATCACCAAAACATAAATATTTTTCGTAAAATATGGTTGAACATAACTTGAAATAATCTCTTGGCTGGATATTTTCGGTATATATATATATTATTAAATAAGAATCCGAGACCTTCTATTTTCGGCTTTTTGTAATTGAGGAGCAAATAATAAAAAACATCCATGAATATTTGTTTGAATTCAACAAATAGTATCATATCATTACAATTTCATTTTATTTGTAAATATGTGATTTTTTAGGGGTTACTCTTTTAATGGCAGACAGAAAGACATATATAACGGAATTATATGACTGAAAAAGCCATATAAGACGTACGTCGACACTATATTTGCATTCAAGTTTTGCTACATTCAACTAGCGAGCGCCCCGAATAATTTTAAAAACTAATATTATTGTTGGCAGCGCCCTCTGTTTAAGAATTACTGCACCTATCACCCTGATTATGATATATGGAATATACTTTTCTCTTAACATATGGCTTGTTTAATCGGAATGTTGGGTAAAAACAATTAAAAGCACAAGACAGCTATAAAATACGCCTATTGCTTTATATCAAGCATCAAAAGAAAGAGGATTTATTTCTTCAGGGGCTAAGCTACCTAATATCTTGCAATTATTTATATATTCGAAGTAATTACGAAATAAAGTAGCAGATTTTTGATACAAAAACTCCCTGTTTTTTAACAATTTTTTCCACATTAATCGAACAAATTTCAGTTATTAAAACTACCCAGTCCCCTAGAGATAAGTTTGCAGATTATGCCAGTATTTTTTTAATATCATTTTGTTGCTTATTAACGGATTCTGGTGCGATATGTTAGCAGCATGTTTGCAATGTAATTGAGATGGGCGAGATGGCCACCTTAAAGAAAATTCCTACAGTAAAGTTATGAAGCAGCACCCGATTCCAATCAAATTTAAGAAATATGTCCAAGATCCCGATTTCAAAAACATCTTGTCAAGAAAGAGCTATATATCTAGAGTGATTAGGTAAGGGAAATAGTGAGGATCATATTCATCAGTCGCTGAGAAATTCCATTTCGTGATATCTTAGACAATCGTTGAGACACCTAAGCTACAGCTAAATATCCCAGGCTCTTGTGGTTCTGATCAGATCTAAGCAGACTCTCATTAGACTCTTGCTAAGTATCTTTATTAAATTCTATATAATGTATTAATGTATTCTGTATTGATTTATCCCTTGATGTGATTATATTATAGTTTTGTAACATATCTGTGAGGATTATGCTCTTAAAATATCCACGATAAAGTAGAATACATTAAGTTATTAGGTCGTCAGTGTATTAAAATTGTATATGAAAACGATTATGAAATCAAAGATACATTGTCTTCCCAATTTTTCTTTGCCATTCTTCAATGAATTTTTGTAACTATAATATACAAATGTGGCTCAACCCATCTCATATAACATAAATACAAGAGAAAAAGATAACAACATGTACAAATTAAAAACATTTGTCTGGGTATCGAAATTCGATCTATATACTCTATAGTAGTTAAAAAAAAAGATAGAACGTATTTAAACAGTAGTAATTTGTTTAATTTATCTATCCATTATACAGTAGAAATAATAGAATAATCGACCAACGTTTAAAATGTTTTACATGAAATGTGAAAATTGACATATGGCAATACTTCTGTAACAAGTAATTGCATTTTTGAAACTGATAATGTTCTAACTATGTAATAACAAATCTACAAAATAATATTTGGAATATTTTTGAGTGTAGTTAGCGATACATATATAAATATATATAATCAAAAAAAAGCAATTATCGCTAATGGTAAATTCCTATTCCTCTGTAGAGCAACAATAGATACGTGTTTCTGACTCATTGATCATCATCAGTACAGTGTAGCTAAGGAATAAGATGGAATAACCTTGGAGTTGTACGTACGAAAGACCATAAGGTGACAGACCGCCATTTCTAGCTTCATTTAGAAGAAGAAGAAATGATACTCGCTTTTCAAGATAACAGCCCACATCGCCACGAGGAAGACACTGTCAACCTGCGTGCCATCCGAACCCAGGAAAAATAATCAAAAATCTATTCCGTTTTGTTGTTTTTTATGTATCCTCAATAATTGGTTCGGATGGCGCGCAGGTTGACAATGTCTTCCTCGTGGCGATGTTGGTAGCTATCCCCAAAACCGAGGATCGTCTAACTGTAGCTAGAAATTCTGCCAAATCTACCTCTAACTGCTTTTGCCCTTGTAATTAAGTCTATATAAAATGCAAAATATTTGCAAAAACTGCTATTCGCTAAGAGTAAAAGTTTTACTTTAGTCCAAATTGACGTTTTTTTAAACAAAAACTTTTCCCAATCTACATCTAAATGCTTTGCCCTTGTAATTAAATCTACGTAAAATACATAGCTTGCGAAATATGTGCCAGAAGTTGCTATTCGATAAGAGTAGAAATGCAGGTCCGGACCGAATTTTGAATTTCTTTATACAAAAAGTGCTCCAAACTGTCTCTAAATGCTTTTGTCCTTGTAATTAAATGTATATAAAATGTATAGTTTGCAAAAAATATCGTGATACATCCAGTCTCAACTATGAAATTTTTTTATACTAAAACTGTTGCAAGCCAAGCTTTAAATATGGGAGATATTTTCAAAAAAGCTGTATTTGATAAGTTATTTAGAGGAATTTTAAAAATCTTTTTATAGTACAATTATTCCCTCAAACTCACTTTTAGTACTTTTGTATTGTTTAAAAATTTGTCTAAACTTAATAGTTAACGAGATATTGGCAAATTTCGATTTCTTTGCTGAAGTAAAACACTACTACCGATTCCACGAAAATCTAATCAGATCTCAAGAGAAAAGTTATACTGGTAAATATGTTTGGTATTGCAAATGCATCAAGTAACAGAAAATGATTTATTTTGCATCATACAAATACTGCTGTTTTCTATTTTTCGCATTGTTTTTATTAAATAATAAATAAATAATACGTACCAATTACTTTGAGCATTCACCAATGTATTAAAGTATAATTAAATTGATAAATATCTTTAAATTATTATAAATGCAGGAAAAGAAATTTAATTTAAATTATGAATTTAGTACCCATATTAAATTTAAAATTTATTGAGATTATGCTGACCAAAAAAATAAACGTTGACAATTCACAAATAAACTCAAATGAATGCTAAAAATTCGCGCGTGTTTCTCGTTGGAAGTACCAATTTGATTCTTACGTATAAAGTTCGAATTGAGAATGGCAAAGAAAAATTGGACAGAGACTAAGGCGTCATAAATTCTCGGCCTGACAGGCTTATACATGTTCAAACGTGTTCAAACTCCGTCACGTCATGGATGCACATACGCGGGGTGTACACTATAAATATACGGTTCGGTTATTAATTTTTTTACAAAAGAAGGGCATTCACCTTATCATCACATTAAACAACGTTTAGACGGCGTTTACGGTGATTCATCTCCTTCGTATTCAACTGTAAAAAAGTGGCAAAATGTTTCCGTTTGGGACAAGAATCCCTGGAAGATGCTGATCGGTCGGGTCGACCAATTGAAGTGATAACGCCTCAACAAATTTTAATTATTGAACATTTAGTGCTAGAAGATCGCCGTTTGAAAGTGAAGGAATTAGCAGTGATAACAAACATTTCCGAAACAAGTGTTCGCCGAATTCTCCATGACCATTTGTGTATGAATAAAATTAGTGCTAGATGGGTACCGCGTCTTCTTTCTGCTTTCCAACGTGAACGTCGAGTCGAATGTGCGCAGTCATTTTTAAACATGTCTGGAGACGATCCAAAACCGATTTTGGAGTCCATTGTCACAGGGGATGAAACAAAGGTTCTGTTTTACGATCCTCTATCGAAAAGGAAGTCCATGGAATGGCGGCGACCCGATTAACCTCGTCTCAGAAAGGCAAAAGTCGTGCAATCAACGAAAAAGGTGATGGCCACAATATTCTGGGATTGTGAGGGCATTTTGCTAATTGACTTTGAAAAGCGCAATACAAGTGTGAACGGCACATATTATGCGCCTTTACTGCATAAATTAAGGGACAGTATTCGTGCAAAACGTCGTGGAAAATTGACAAAAGGTGTGCGATTATTGGACGACAATCCTCCCGTCCATACTACCGCCATTTCACACGCTGCCATCTGCGAATGCGGCTTTCAAGAATTGTCACATCCATCGTATATCTGGATATGGCTCCTTGTGATTTTTTTTTGTTTTCTAATTTAAAAAAGACCTTAGAGGACGTAGTTTTTAGGACGACAGTGAGTTGCAAGCAGCTGTTAGAGAACATTTTGACGGAAAAACTTCAGATTATTTTTACAAGGGTATCGAATTATTAATTAATCGTTGTAATAAAAGTATAGAAGTTGGGGGAGATTACATTGAAAAATAAAAATTCTTATATTGTTCCAAGTTTCTTTTTTGTATATTAGGCCGAGAATTTATGGCGCCTACCTCGTACGTTCTTGTGTGTTTGGCTGCCATTGATGGATCATATGCTAAAAAGGAATACGTAAATTATAATTTGTGTATTTCTATATATTTAAAAGAATAATACTCTCCTTGATTTAGAATATATTTTATGATTTCGATATGAAGTAAAATTACATATACGCAGGAAAATATAGTTTTTTTTTGATATATCGTCGAGTATGATATTTCAAATCTAGTTGTCTTGTTACTTCTTGTTAATATATTATACGAAATTGACAGCTGTCAGCCCTTGAGGACGAGGTCATAATGCTTTTGAATATTTGTCAAGAATTTCATTGTTAAAGTAATTTTGAAAAAGTTACATTTTAATTTCGGGAATGCCATCAACGGTGAGCTCATTTTGTCTGTTAATCTTTATCAGAAGACGAAGGCGATATAAATGATTTAGCCCCGACAAATTTTGCTAGGGCTATGGCATCGATTGAATGTGGTTATACTAATCAAGCAGTGATTAAAGCCCTTGCAACATCAAAACCGACCATTAATCGCAATATTTTACGGTATAGAAGGACTAGTTCATATATCAGAAGCCGAGAGCAAAGCAGAAAACGGTCAACCACAGCCAGAGATGACCGTTTCATAATATTGAAAACTCTGAGGAACATATATCAAAGAGCAATACAAACCAAAAAAGCTTTGAGAGAGGTCCGAGGCGCAGAGATAAGTGAACGAACAAGTGAGAAGAAGGCACTTGTCGAACTAGGATCATACGTACCAGGAAAAGCTCCAAAACATGAGGTACGTCATCGTGTAGCACGACTAGCTTTTGCCCATGAACATGAGAATTGAAATGTTGACCGATCGAGTCAAGTTTTGTTCACTGACGACAGCCGTTTCTGTGTAAACACAATCGACAAGTAGGAAAGAATATGGCGCCGTCGAGTAGAACGATATTCTCAGTAGAAGTTCACTTTTACCTTTTGGTGGAGGCTCAATTATGGTCTGAACTGCAATATGTTTGCAGAGAGTTAGTGATCATTGACAGGGGCACTTTGAATGGCGATGGGTACATAATGATGGTTATCCAAAGAGGTTAAGATCACTGAATACTTCCCTGTTACTTACTCTGTCTGTAGATCTGACAGAAAGTTTGAAGAAATCGGACGATCGCGTGGGGGTGGAGTTCTCTTGGCTGCCAGGAGCTGTTTAGTTGGATCGGGACTGGATCTATCGGGTATTCATGAGAAATTTCCTTCCATCGACATCGTTGCTTACAGGTTCGCATCTCACTCCGGAGTGTTACTATATTCGTATTATATACACCGTGTTTCATGTAACTAGCACATTAGAAGTTTTTATGCTTACAACGCGAATTTTTTCAGAAGTTTTACCTTCTCACATAATTGACCGCAATCTTTCAAGTTAAAATATTTTTAAACTCGTGCAACTTCCGGTTACACCGGAAGTAGGCGCCATCTTTGTTATTTTAAATGTGACACATTGCTTATTTAAATAGAAGAACAGAGATACCGGGTTGGATTATGTCAAAGTCAACCGTTTCGGAGTTATTCAACTGTTTTCCATTTTTAGGGCACTTGAACGTAAATTTTAAAAGTTCTTTATCTGAGACATGAAAAAAGATAAACAATTGAAATTTGTTCCTGAGATAGTCAAAGTATTGTCCTATTCGAATATCACCAGGTTTTGCAATAATATTACACAGGCTGTTCTCTAATTAATTTACAATTATACACATTTCAAATGCAAGAAACTCAATTTTTTCAAATGAAACACCCGGTATATTTTCGCCTTTTCTGAAGCAGAAAAAAATTGTCTTTCGATCCACTATTACATTCCCTATACCTATCTCTAGAGGTTTTTGAGTTATTGGGGAGATCAGCCTGAAGGCCCGATATTTTGCCATTTATCACACACAATTTCAAGAATGCCTTGGAAGTAACAAAATGTTTAGTTGTCAAAATTTCGTTCGCTGTCAGTGTTATTAATTTGATGCTTGGATATTTTTTGTAATTTATTGAATGATTTGATTAGTGCATAATGGAAGGCTATAATAATAATTATCCAAATGAAAGTATCCTTAATTTATTTTACATACACGGAGAATGTAATCGCATAATAAGTAGAACTTGCCGTGTGTTCAATCAGAGATACCCTAATTTGCCTCCGAAGAATCGATTCAAATTTACAAAAATTGAAACACATTTTTTGCGACATTGGAATATGAACACAAAAAGAAATTGTACTAAGCCAGTAACAGGTGAAGAAAACAACGAAATTAATATTCTGGGATATTTCACAGCTCATCCCCATGCTTCGATACGTAAAGTAAAGGTGGATTTAGATATTAGTATGACGTCAATTCAACGCGTGCTAGCAAAGAACAAATGGCGCCCATATGCACAAAGGAAAGTCCACGAACTGAGAAATGGAGACGCTCAGAGAAGAATTGATTTTTGTGAGTGGCTAACTATTCGTAAACAGGAAGATCCGGACATGTTACGAAAGATTTTATGGTCGGATGAATCCAAGTTTACCAGGCAAGGCGTTGTAAATAATAAAAATTGTCATTTTTGGGCAGATGAAAATGCCCACTTTTCACGAGTAAGCCATTTTCAATATCAATTCAGTTTTAATGTATTCGCCATAATAGGGTGGGGAAGGGTATTTTATCATATTTATGATGAAAGGCTAACGTACGAAAGATATTTGCGAATCATTAGGGAAGTGGTGGCAAACATAGTCAATGACATGCCACACCAAAACTATTATTGGTTTCAACTGGATGGAGCTCCAGCTCACTCTACTCATGCTGTATATCAAGAGTTGACCCAGCTATTTGAGGATAGGTGGATTGGTCCAAATGGACCATGTCTTTGGCCTGCTAGATCTCCGGATTTAACTCCAGTTGACTTTTTTTTATGGAGTTACATAAAAAAAGAGGTCTATGCAACACCAGTTAACTCCAGGCAAGAACTAGAGGATAGGGTGCGAAGAGCATTTGACCAAATTGAAGTTCAAATGATTGAACGTGCAACGACTGACCAGCTCCAAACAAGGTTAAATAAATGCATTGAAGTAGGCGGTGGACATATTGAGCACTTGCTGTGATTTGGTTTTAGATTTGTTTTTGTTTTCTTTGTTTGACTTATACCGTGAGATCAAAAATGTTTTCGCAATTAATAAATTTTTGGTTTTGAACTAGAAGACTTTTTTTCCATGCCCATAACATGCTTACAAATGACTATTAATCCACTCATCCTATACTTAATCTATTATTTTTTCAGTTTTATTTGGCAAAATATCGGGCCTTCAGGCTGATCTCCCCAATAACTCAAAAACCTCTAGAGATAGGTATAGGGAATGTAATAGTGGATCGAAAGACAATTTTTTTGTGCTTCAGAAAAGGCGAAAATATACCGGGTGTTTCATTTGAAAAAATTGAGTTTCTTGCATTTGAAATGTGTATAATTGTAAATTAATTAGAGAACACCCTGTGTAATATTATTGCAAAACCTGGTGATATTCGAATAGGACAATACTTTGACTATCTCAGGTACAAATTTCAATTGTTTATCTTTTTTCATGTCTCAGATAAAGAACTTTTAAAATTTACGTTCAAGTGCCCTAAAAATGGAAAACAGTTGAATAACTCCGAAACGGTTGACTTTGACATAATCCAATCCGGTATCTCTGTTCTTCTATTTAACTAAGCAATTCAAATCTCGAATAAAATACAGGGTGTCACATTTAAAATAACAAAGATGGCGCCTACTTCCGGTGTAACCGGAAGTTGCACGAGTTTAAAAATATTTTAACTTGAAAGATTGCGGTCAATTATGTGAGAAGGCAAAACTCCTGGAAAAAATTCGCGTTGTAAGCACAAAAACTTCTAATGTGCTAGTTACATGAAACACGGTGTATAGGTACCGCCAGACATTCAACCAATGAATTTTGAATAATTTTTTGACAGGTTTGAACACCTTATTAGTAACTTTTCCAATGTGGTCGTGATTGGCAACTTCAATTGTACTCTTTTTGCATCTAGCTTTCTAAATGATTCCAAATCTCAAGTACTTAACAATTTTCTTAATTTTACTAATTTTAAGCAATTTAATTCTGTGCGTAATGCCAACGATCGTCTGCTGGATCTTGTTGTGTCTGACATTCAGTGCGTGTTATGCGGGATGATTCTGCATTTGTTGCAGAGGATGATCACCATCCGGCCCTTTTAATACAACTTGATGTTGGAAGTAGCGGCTGCGCTGGTTTTCCTAGAATTGAGTCTAGATCTTACAATTTCGGGAAATGTGATTTCAATTAACTTTACTTGTATCTCTTGAATGTGGACTGGACGATGCTGGATGGGTATAATAACGTTAATGAGGCTTGTGAAATATTTTATAATACACTTTATGCGGCACTTGACTTATATGCACACAGAGAAGTAGTCTCTATATTCAAGAATGTAAAAGTTCTTGGATATTCTTACTAAATGTAAGTAGAATTTACTTGGATCAAGAAGAAATTCTTATTATGAGAGGCTATGATTCCTTGAATTCAATAAATTATTTTCTTGAAAATACACTTATTTGAAGATAAAAATTACTTATACTAATATAAATAATACTAGTTGTAAGTAAGAGCAGTTACTTATTGGTAGTATGTCCTTCTCTTGGTTGTTTTCTAATTTCTAACAGTTGCCTCTTTGTATAAGTATTTACAAAATATTATTGTAACGAAATGAATCTACAAAAAAAAAATGCAGACGTCTAGGCGACGACAAAAACGTGCTCATAAAGTCATAAATCTTCTATCGCATGGTACTGTGTCGGCGACGGAAAGTCTGCAGATTCTTCTAGTATACTCCGGGCGTATCGAGAGTTCGCTAGCACCTTTCCAGAAGTTTTATCTACAGATATAAAAGCAGTTGAACCGATGGATGAGTCATTTCGGTCAAGAATTAAAATCACGGAGGGACTTTGCATTCACACTTAACATAGCGAAATACACACATTTCGCCCATACATCAGCACACAAAATAATTCATTCTCCGAAAACTACGGGATATCTCGGGTAGGTCGCACCATCGTCAGCTAGTGTACGCGTTCGCCAGTCATCCACAAGAATATCAATCAATTCTAACCGCTACAATTGTTAATAACATCTAGTTAAACTTTCAATAAATCGAACATACAAAACACACAACATCGAACATACACACGCACATTTACACATAAATTTGTACTCGACATGGGAGTCCGGGAAGACTCTGATTTCCTCTACAATTATACACCACAAGGAGGACGCTACCTCAGCGTGGAACTTATAAACACGGCTTCCAAGAGGAGCCCGCGATACAGTCACGGAATAAGAGATTCAATAGTCTCGGGCGGAACAGTGAAGGGAACATAAATAAATAGTTCCTTGAGTGGTAGTCGAAGAGTAAACATAAATATGAGTAATACAAAATAAATATAGTGGTGCGGTGTTATATAAATAGAAGTGTTATAAATACGGTAGTGTTACATAAATATACGGACATAAATATTAGTAATAGAAATAAATACCTGTGTTAATCTATTTGTAATAATTTTAAGTGCGATACATTAGTTTTATATTTTTATATTGTAATTAACTTTACGTGTGTGAATATACAGACTGTTTTAAATAAATAAATGCACGAGTTGTTTATTGCGAACCCCAAATCGCAACATTATTGACATTCGTTGTCACTACATGCTCTATAATATTTAATTTTTCCTTTCTTCTTTTCTTTGCTCTATTGTATAACTTGTATGTACATATTTCATTATTGTAATGTTCCAATAAATTGTCCTGTAATTGGTAGTAACTGTTGGGCAATAAACCTTATTATTATTATTATTATTATTATTATTATTATTATTATTATTATTATTATAACAAACATTTTACAAGATTATGTATCACCTTTTGTCCCACATATGGGGAATAGTTTCTTTTTAAAGCAGGACTACACTCGTACGCATATCGCCCCCTGTGTAACAAAATTTTTAAACGAGACAGGGATAATCACGATGAATTATTGGGTCTCCCAACATGAATCCTATCAAGCATGTCTGGGACATGTTGGGCAGAGGAGTGACGGGCCAGAATTCCTGCGCCCCAAGCTACACAAGAGTTACAAAGCACGTGATTGGAAGAATAGGACAATATGCCTTAAAAGTTGATTTAGAATAACAGTAAGAGCATGCCGAGGCAAATGACCGTATTAGTACGAGGTCGTGGCGGAAACACACGTTATTAAAATTAAATTTCTTTATCATACATAAAAAATAACAACAAAAAAATTGTTGATATGCTTTTGTGTGTTTTCTGTTACATTTTTCATGAAATTGATGTCGTTTTGTTTAGTTATTGCGTTTTACTTTAAATTGTTTTAATTTCTTTGTAAAATTTCAAATAATAAAAATTTTTGTCTCCTTAATTTTGCTGGTGAATCTAAACTTCTGGACAGTTTTCTCAGTTTTAATTTGTGAAATATAGTATCTCGGTAGCTTAGGATGTCATCTCTTATTATTGAAAAAAAAATGCAGTGGTTTGACGTTTTTAAGGTCACAAGTTTGCAAATAATTGTATGTGTTGTTGATTTCCTAAAAAACTGTTAAACAAAAATTGGTTAGTTTAATTTTGTTGATCATTAGTTTGATTTTAATTTGTTTAAAATAATAAAATAAACTGTCTAGTATAGCTAGAGTTGAACATGTAAATAGTCAACGCCAGTTAAGCGAACATGAAGGAACGCAAGCAAAAGCTCTGGTTAATAATGGTCGTAGCCAGCGTCATGTGGCTAATTTGTTAGGCTTTAAACAGTCAACAACTAGTCGGACGGTTAACCGTTTTAATGAAAATGGGACTTTTTCTAGAGTAAGAGGACAAGGTCGTAAAAGATCCACAAATGAAGTAGATGATCGATTACTTAGACAACCTTAATCTTAAGAACGGGACGATCGACCGTTTTCGCAGAGCTCTAGCGGAAGTCCGAAACGTAGAGATTTCTGGAAGAACAGTCAGGAGGAAGCTCAATGAAGCAAGACTAAAGAGTAGACGACTAGCAATTGCACCACTGCTCACCAGGCAACATACAGTTACTAGATTGCGTTCTGATAGAGCTCATGCGAACTGGACAATTTATAATATCCGTCCCTTATTAGAGGGTTGGATGGTTAAATCAAACACATATGGATGTTGTGATGTGTTTTATTCGTAGTGGACAACCATTACTATATTATTACTATACTCTATCAATACTATTTCAATACTAACTGTATGCTGCATCATGCTGATACATACTAACTACTTACTTATTACTATACTAACTCTAATGTTCCTAATATTACTCTTTTATACTAACTATATTATATTAACCTAATTCAGAGAAGGATTGTTTATGTAAAACAAGTAGTTTTTATATGTACATAGACCTTGTCTATGTACCGAGACCTTGTGTGGTCACCTTCTATTAATTTTGTAATCTTACTTGTTCTACATACGTTACATCTCCTTCCTGAAAAAAAAAAAAATTTTTCTAATAAAAAACAATTTTCTTTACAGCTTATGTATAACTTTTACAACTGAAATACTTTAATTAAACTAAAACAATTATTCTTATATCCTATAATTAATACAGTTTACCTAAAATATGAAAATTTACAAAATTTATTCTGTTATTCACTGTTATTGTATCTTTTCACTCTGTTTTTGTGAACTTTCACTAATTTATTGTCTATTTTTAAAGTTAAATTAGGAGTTTCTTCCTTAATTACTTTATAAGGACCCTTGTATATAGCTTCCAGTTTAGAATTAGATTCTGTTTTCAAAAGAACTTTATCATTGAATTTGTATGTAATGCATTTTGAGGTTTTATTTAAGTTTTCGGTTCTTTTTATTTTGCTATTCTCTAAATTACTATTTGCATCTTTCCATGCGCTTGATAATCTGAATTTTATTTCATTCGGATAATTATCAAAATTATATATTGGATCATTAGTTTCCAATACATTTGAAGGTAGTTTACATTTTTTGCCAAAAACTAATTCATATGGCGTATATTTTGTTTGTGAGTGCACGCTTGTGTTAAAAGAAAAACACCAGAAAGGTACCCACGAGCTCCAAGCGTCTGGATATTTGGACGTTTGAATTCGCAGATACGCTCCTAAATGTTTGTGTGTATTTTCCAATGAACCTAAAGTCTCATGATGATAAGCAGTACTATTGAGTTGTTCTATTTCTAGCATCTGAGCTGTTTCTTTGAACACCTTTGCTAGAAATTCATGACCTTTATCTGTAACTATCTCACTTGGTATTCCATACCTTAGAATGAAATTATTCACAAATGGTCTAGCTACAGTTTCTGCCTCTTTATCCTTTATAGGATAACCCTCAACAAATCTAGTCAATTCACATTGAAGCGTTAAAATATATCTGTTATCATCATTATCCTGATTCAATGGACCTACAATATCTAAAAAAACTTTTTGAAAAGATGATGTAGCTGTTGTAGTAACTGTTAACTGTTCCCTACGACGTCCTATATGTTTATGTCGTTGGCAACTGTCGCATCGTTCTACAAAGTTATATACATCACTCTTCAAATTGTTCCAAAAATAATATTTTTTGATATTTGCGTACATTCTATTAATACCTGCGTGTCCTCCAGTTGGAAGAATGTGAAAATCGTTAAGCACTAACCGTTTGGTTTTGTTACAATTTATCTTTCTTATACACGGAATTATACATATCTTTAACTTATGTTCCCTGAGCTTACTTATTTCTTGTGATATGTGGGTTACTAATTCCTCATTATCTGAGTTTTTAAATATATATATTTGTGGAATTCCATATTTAGTACATATTTTACGCAAAGATCTCAACTGTGTCCCTAAGGCATTAAGTGATTGATGCATTCGCTTTATGTAAATAGTTCCTTCTGACGCGTCATAATATAAATTTCTCACTTTTTCTAAATTATTTTTCTCTATATTTCCTATAGAAATATCATCAAAAGTTCTAAGCTCTGTGCATTGTTAGGTGGTTTTAACAACTCCACTAATCCCGGATGCTGTATAATATCCGTCCCTTATTAGAGGGTTGGATGGTTAAATCAAACACATATGGATGTTGTGATGTGTTTTATTCGTAGTGGACAACCATTACTATATTATTACTATACTCTATCAATACTGTTTCAATACTAACTGTATGCTGCATCATGCTGATACATACTAACTACTTACATATTACTATACTAACTCTAATGAATTTTGTAATCTTACTTGTTCTACATACGTTACAAATTGATGACTGGAAACAAGTTTTGTTTTCGTATGAAACACGAGTCAGCCTGAAGTCACCAGATGGACTGAGCACATGAGAGGTTTGCTGACTGCAATATCTTTCCATTTGCCATTTGCTCCATTTATCGGCGCCAACTCCGTCTTTATGCAAGATAACGTTCGACCACACGTTGCAGTAGAAGTAATGGACTACCCTCGAGAGGTGAACATTCAAGTTATGGAGTGGCCACCTAAAAGCCCGGACATAAGTCCCATAGAGCATCTGTGGGATGCACTTAAACGAGTAGCTAGATGCCACATACCTGCTTCTACAACTCTTAGGGAATTTGAAGAAGCTGTGGTTGCTGAATGGAAGAATATTTGTTACGTTTAAAAAGCAGCGGCCAACATTTATTCATTTATCCCTGTATATTATGTTACATATTTTTAGTTCCGTATTAATTCAAATTGTATTTCACATTCCTAATAAATTACCTCTCAAAATTCTCAACATTGAAATCTGCGTCGCATATATTATTCCGTTTTATAATATTCGATAAGAAACATTTAGTTTATGAAGGGCTCTTTGTTGAAATTTAAGATTGGCGACGTATGCACTTTTTGTCAAGTTATCTAAATGTTCTCATAGCTTGTTGCATGGAACTACGTATTTCGCAATATTACGTATTTGGCATTTTCTGGTGGCGTGATCCAACAGCGCCTTACTGTCGCGAATTTCTTTCCAAAATACCCCTCTCTGGGTCCGAGATTTTATAAGGGCGAAGCGCATCTAAAATTATTCACGATTACAACATTCACCATTCCATCAGTGTTACATTCTTAAAGTTCAGTACAAATTAAGCAGTGAGTGGTAGTTAGATATATCGTAACTCAAGTCCCGGCGTCGGTCGCTAAGCCCTGCGATGACGATGTCCAAAGGGAACGAGATGTTATTGTCCAGTATGGATACACCGATCAGGGTGATTTAATTCTCGAATTCCCAATAAAATTGTTGGATTATGTATCGTCCTTCAATTTACGGCGATGGCCGGATCTAAGGGACATCTCACCGATACCATCAATATAGGGCCACGCTAAACACCATCGGTAGCGACAGCAGAGATAGGCGTCCGGGAACACCAGGTATTTGAGTTTTTATTCTTGTACTACATGTGACAAGATATTTGTACAACTACCAGGCTGTTAGAAATTTTTACATTTACATGTTTGTTTAATAAAGTTAAGAATTATTGTGCATAAGGCACAGTTTAAATTTGTTATGTTCATGAAGTCTTTGTGTTTTTGTCTAAATTTGTATATGTTTTTGAAATCTGTGTGTGTTGTAATAGTCACTATTATTATTTTCGTATTGATGGTCAAATTATTTTGAAGTATTAAATATTTGTAGAGTTTGCAATATTTGTAATTTCCAGTTTATAGAAATTTTAATGTAAATGGTGCACCATATCTGTTTAATTAGTTTCACCATGTTTGATAATTAGTTTAATCGAATTTGACCAATTAATTTTATTAAAATTATTTATCTGTCCAACCTGTTCTTATTGTTTTATTTGTACCGTCTCTCTAAAATTTAGTTCTCTTTGTTTTCGTATTACATTTGTAATTATTAAATTTTAATGAAACGTTGTGTGTAAATTGAGTCACTTTTTTTTAACAGCTAAGGTTATATTTGTTTTATTCAAGTCATTTATATTTCAACTCAATATCTTCTTTGTGTAATTTAAAATGTATCAAATTTTCTCTCTCCATTTTTCTCATGTTTTTATTAAATAAATTGTTATTGTTTTTATTAATTTGTTTTCTTGAGGTAGGCCTAGTATTAGTTAGTACAATTTCCCATTTTAATTGTGCAATACTTTAACAACAGTGACCCCGCCTTATTAATTTAAAATGGGTGGCGCAACGGGCATTAGTTAACATCTTTGAGTAATTTCATGTTCTTAATAATAATCTGAGCTAGACATACAGGGTGGGTCACAGATTTAATAACATCAATAGTTCTACTTCGAGGGCAACATCTGGGAATATTATTAATCATAAGCGATTAATAATTATTTATTAAGGTAAGTGAATGTACTGATTCACACAATTATCTTGCACCCTGGAATTTGGAATTTTAAATTTATTTATATTAGGGGTTCTCCCCTATAAAGTAACATTGGCGCCCGACATAAAATTAGCAATTTTTAATTGCGTTAGTGTATTCAGTGCATTCACTTTTACTTTTTTATATTCATTTGAGTTGTTTGTTTATAATAAAAATTTATTTCTAAATTTCTATCACATTGATGAGAGGGGGGAGGTACGTTTTGCTTTTGTTTTTGATTATTACAGTTAATTAAATATTGTTTGATCGTATTTTAATTTAAATTTATTTCAATTTTGGGAAATATTTTGTGGAACAGGTCACTTTTGTTTGAGTACAGATATGTGATTGTTTTGTAATGACATTATTATTTCTGAAAGGATAAATTAAGAAATTTTTTAAGACTATTGTTAAGATTGAAAAAAAACACAAAGAATTATTATTTTGATTAAAGTATCAAGTAAATATTATATAGCAACTATCCTGGTATAGGCACTCCACATTTTTATCAAAATTTTTGCTTTCGTAAGTGTGTATGCATTTGATCATTGGATTAATATTTTATGTTTGTTGCATTTTGGGATGCTTTTATTGCTTTTACTTCTTCTATTTTGTGCAGTATATATATTATATAACCTTTTGGAATTATATTAGGACTTTTTAATTTAAATTTTGTGTGATGCTTTCTTCGCAGTTTGTTCTCTCGTCGTGCTGCCTGTTCAATTTTAAACGTTTAGACGTTACCGTTATTTTCGGGATTCATTGAACTAAAGGTAGATTTTAAGCTATAGTGCCGTACTTTTGTTGTTGGAGCACAAGGCCCCTGTTTTGCCGGCATATAGTAGCCACATATGTGGGATTTATTATGCGACTAAGGGAGTTCGATCTGTGTGGTTAGTTTCATATTATATGTATCATCTTCTGTTTTATTTTTTTTTTTTTTTTTTTTGTTTAGTAATCTGTATCATCCCAGTTTGTATTGCAAATATTTTCTTCATAGTTAAATTTCTCTTTTGTTTGTTAAATTTTGATATCTTTAGATTAATATGGCCTGTTGGTTGGGCCGAAAGAATTCGCCAACAGTGTAATCAGCTTGGGGTAAAAGTCCCCTAAATGAGTCAGTATATTGTACAACAATCATCTTAGTACAATCCCATCTTCGGATGTAATGGCCTGTTGGTTGGGCTGGAAGAATTCGCCAACAGTGTAATCAGCTTGGGGTAAAAGTCCCCTAAATGAATCGGTATATTGCGCAACCACCATCTTAATGCAATCTTTGAATTACTTTTTTTTGCACATACTTGTTTTCCATCTAAAATTAACCTGTCTGGTGAGGTGCCTTGCTTATGGGTTTTGTTATTTAGCTTTTTTTTTTGGGTTATCATTAACATTTGTTTGCAGGCTTTTAGTTTGAATTTTTTTTTATTATTGTCGCTATTCGTTGTCTGTGTTTGAGAGACTTGTGTTCAAGAGCCTTGTTGTTGGCATAGCATTGTTGTAGCTTTTAGAGCTCTGTAGTTTGTCATTTAAGATGACAGTTTTCTTAAGCATTGTTGTCGGGGTATCAAGTCCCCTTCCGGCTTAGTTTATGTACGCTGATGCCATCTTCTTGACACTTCGTCTGTGTTAGTCTTTTGGTAGTATAGCTACCGTTTTGTTGGATAACGACAATAATTGGTTTAGTTATTGTTTTCCTGTTTACATCTTTTTAGTATTGTGTATCAGTATAGAGTTTCGAATTGTATAATGTATTTGTGAACAGGATTGTACTTAGTATTGTGTCATGACTCTTTCTGGTTTTATTGGTTTTATATTTTAGTGTTTCATATTTTGAAAATTTAACTTTTGATTTCTTCGCGCCTTAGCATCTTCGTCTTAATCGGAAATTTACTGAAGTAAATTTCCTGGAGGACTTAGAGGGGGATTTGTTACGTTTAAAAAGCAGCGGCCGACATTTATTCATTTATCCCTGTATATTATGTTACATATTTTTAGTTCCGTATTAATTCAAATTGTATTTCACATTCCAAATAAATTACCTCTCAAAATTCTCAACATTGAAATCTGCGTCGCATATATTATTCCGTTTTATAATATTCGATAAGAAACATTTAGTTTATGAAGGACTCTTTGTTGAAATTTAAGATTGGCGACGTATGCACTTTTTGTCAAGTTATCTAAATGTTCTCATAGCTTGTTGCATGGAACTACGTATTTCGCAATATTACGTATTTGGCATTTTCTGGTGGCGTGATCCAACAGCGCCTTACTGTCGCGAATTTCTTTCCAAAATACCCCTCTCTGGGTCCGAGATTTTATAAGGGCGAAGCGCATCTAAAATTATTCACGATTACAACATTCACCATTCCATCAGTGTTACATTCTTAAAGTTCAGTACAAATTAAGCAGTGAGTGGTAGTTGAGTGGTCGGTCGCTAAGCCCTGCGATGACGATGTCCAAAGGGAACGAGATGTTATTGTCCAGTATGGATACACCGATCAGGGTGATTTAATTCTCGAATTCCCAATAAAATTGTTGGATTATGTATCGTCCTTCAATTTACGGCGATGGCCGGATCTAAGGGACATCTCACCGATACCATCAATATAGGGCCACGCTAAACACCATCGGTAGCGACAGCAGAGATAGGCGTCCGGGAACACCAGGTATTTGAGTTTTTATTCTTGTACTACATGTGACAAGATATTTGTACAACTACCAGGCTGTTAGAAATTTTTACATTTACATGTTTGTTTAATAAAGTTAAGAATTATTGTGCATAAGGCACAGTTTAAATTTGTTATGTTCATGAAGTCTTTGTGTTTTTGTCTAAATTTGTATATGTTTTTGAAATCTGTGTGTGTTGTAATAGTCACTATTATTATTTTCGTATTGATGGTCAAATTATTTTGAAGTATTAAATATTTGTAGAGTTTGCAATATTTGTAATTTCCAGTTTAT